>JAKSZU010000006.1:53710036-54310036 GCA_026018925.1 Tupaia tana | reverse complement strand
AGCTGACAATTTTGAAGCTCAGTAATGGAAGGGTTCATTATATAACTCCCCTACTTTTTTTTTTTTTTTTTTTTTTTTTTTTTTTTTTTTTTTTCCGGAGAGGTTTTTGCTATAGGGCGCGTGCGCTCGTCAGACAGACAGAGAGAGACAG
Organism: Tupaia tana; assembly: GCA_026018925.1. Lineage (NCBI taxonomy): Eukaryota > Metazoa > Chordata > Mammalia > Scandentia > Tupaiidae > Tupaia > Tupaia tana. The sequence goes on along the minus strand of JAKSZU010000006.1, from coordinate 54,309,885 downwards.
AAAGCGAGAAATCACCCCCCAGGGGGGATGGTCACGCCGCAATTCCTTCTCCTCCATTCTCCTCTTGGGATCTTGGGCACGCACGCACACGTGCCCGTAGTGAGTTTTAAGCCACCGGGTCCGGGACGCGAACCGTGGTCGACTACGTTGGAGTTCAGCGACATGGCCATTACGCTAACTGCTGGTTCCCAACTCCTCTACTTTTATCATCGAAAATTTACATAATCAAAAGTTCAGGAGACAGGCAGTAGCACAGTGGTAAAACAGTATGTTTCATAAGGCAATCTCACATGGAAGGTTCACGTCTGGAGTCCTCTATGAATATGTTGGGCACAGACTTGCCCAGGATCTGGGGCTGGCTAAAGGCTGGAGGTGGATCATGGCATCAAAACCCTGCTGGTGGTGTTGTCTCTCTGACTCTGTCTCTGTCTCTGTCTTCCTGTCTTTTTCACTTATAGAAGAAATACACTTATAGACAAGTTCAAGGGCCAGTCCCGTAAGGCAACAATTAAGCACAGTCCATAGGGCACTGGGTCCTACATGGCTGACCACAGTTTGAATCCTAGCCCCAGTGGCTTGAAAAACACACTGGGAGTGTGTGAATGTCCAAAGTGGGGATGCTTCCTCTCTCTCTCATTCTCTCTCGCACATACACCCTCTGGCAATTTAAAAAGATTCAAAAAGCTTATTCCTGGCACCAGCAGATGGGGTAATGGTTACATAGCTGGACTCCCACATAGTCAATCATGGTTAGAGCCCCAGACCTGGCAGCTTAAAACTCATGCCAGGTACAGGTGCGTGTGAGTGTATGCCCCAAATTCCAAGGGAGACTGGAGGAGAAGGGACTGCAGTTTGTCCATTTCCTGGGGAGTGAAGATTTCTTGCTTTCTGTCTCTCTGTCTCTCCAGCGAGTGCACACACCCTATAGCAAAAACCTTTCTAATTAAAAGAAAGGTTCAAAAATGTATTTAATAACTGTTTATGTACCTAGCTCTAGTTGCTATTCTAAATTCAGACACATGGTCCAAAAAATGTATGAACTCAACATTTTAACATTCATGTTGACAAGCATGTTAAAAGGGATGAAAATGGAGAAACCTCAAGGGGGAAACTAGAGCACAAGAAAAAAACATTAGACCAATAAATGAAGATTCATGAATTGGAAGACGTCTTAGGAACAAGCTAGTTCAAATCCTTTGCTTTAGAATGAGCTCAGTGATGTCAAGTCACAAGTAACTACAGGCCCAGGCTTAAACATTTTACATTACTGCAGATCCAGTGAATGTTAATTGGAAACAGACTGTTAGAGTAGACTCCAGTAATAATAGTTTCTAGTGTATCTAAAACTTGAAGTTGAGCACAGCGACCAGTTAGCTGACAGGCTACTTCATTTAGTTACCAGATAAGCCACTTTTGCTGCTGCTTGGCCACTGTCAATGACCACTACCATCATCATCACTGATAATAATAATGTCAGGCATGTATGTAGCAGGCTCTTGTCTAAGTGTCTGGCATATACTAACTCATTTAATTGCTCCAACAACACTGTGATATAAACTCCTATTATTATTACTCCCGTATTTAGAGATGATAAAACGAAGGCACAGTTAGGCTAAATACCTTACTAAAGGTCACACAGTTAGTGACCCAGGCAGTCTTGCTCTAGGATATTATACCAGAGAGCAAACACTATTGCCTTGGCAATTCTACCATTCTCGTCAAGTTGACCACAGCTATTAACTAGCACATCAACCATGCCTGCTACTTTTCTGTGTTTTCTCCTATCCTTGTTGGCAGACAGGAAGAGCTGTAATGGGATGGCAAGGTCTACTCTCCTGGTGTTCTGGCACAGCAAACCTTAGAAGCTACTGTCATTGTGGTGAGAATGCTATCAACAACGTAGGAAAGAAAGGAATGAGGACATCTTGACTTTCTTTCTTTCTTTCTTTCTTTTTTTTTTTTAAATTTGCCAGTGGTGTCGTGGTTGCCATTGAGAGGGAAAATGAGAAAGTATCCACTAGGGGGATGAGCATGCCACAATTCCTTCTCCATCTCTCCCTCCTGTCTGGATTCTGGGCATACACATATATGTGCTTGGTATTTTTCTTTTTTTAATTCTTTTTTTTTAAGAATTATTTTATTTAACTTTATTTATTTATTTTAATTTGTCCAGAGAGGGACAGAGTGACAGAGAGAGAGAGAGAGAGAGAGAGGGAAGTGAGAAAGCAAGCTGCCAGGTTTGGGACTCAAACCACGGTCAGCCATGTGGGAGTCCAGCACCCTTAACCACCATGCCAACTGCTGGCCCAATACACCTTGTATGTTTTTCTTTTTTTTTTTTTTTTTTTTTGGAGAGGTTTTTTCGCTATAGGGCACGTGCGCTAGCCAGACAGACAGAGAGAGACATAGAGACAGAAAGCGAGAAATCACCCCCCAGGGGGGATGGTCACGCCGCAATCCCTTCTCCTCCATTCTCCTCTCAGGATCTTGGGCACGCACGCACACGCGCCCGGCGTGAGTTGTAAGCCACCGGGTCCGAGACGCGAACCGCGGTCGACTACGTGGGAGTCCAGCGACACAGCCATTACGCTAACTGCTGGTTCCCTACCTTGTATGTTTTTCAAGCTGCCAAGTCCAGGATTCAAACAATGCATTTGAGCTATGTGGAATTCAGCTACCTTAACCGCCACAACACCGACTGGTCCAACACCTAAATTTCTATTGTACATGTAGAAACAGCAAATTGTACCACAAGATGATAATAATGATTTCAAATTCTTTGTTCATATATCAATTGGCTACCCTTTAAAGCACGGAAGGGAGTTTTCTCATCAATAAAAAATAAAGGGCAGCTTTAAAAAACAATTTCTAAAGATGAAAGATGAATAATTATCAATCTTAGGTCCTTAAGATTTGAAACCAAAGGGAAGCACTTACTTAAATATGATACAAGGTCATTTACTTACAAAGTGCTTTGTATGCCCACGCCCTGCGCTAAGTGTCTTCTACTTAATCTCATTTACTCCTCACTCTATGGATGAAGAAACTGAGGCAAAGAAAGGCTGAGTTAATGATTTCCAAGTTGCATAGCTAAGCAAGTAGGAGATTCTGGGCTAAAGACTAGGCAGTCTCATTCAAGAGCCTGAAAATTTTAGCTATTCGCTAAGCTGCTTCTTTGAACTTAAAAACGCTGTATTATTTTGCATACACCAAGGTTCTGGTTCCCAATGGAGTAACAGAGTTTTAGAACTAGAGGTCACCCAGTCTGATCCTACTTTCTCCAGCAACCCAAACACGACCAGGTAGAGTGAAAGTGGAAGAGAAAGGTGTTATTGTTCCTGCTTTGTGTAGAGAGGAGTGACAGTGCCGGAGAAGCAGTCAGAATGTTTCTTTCTCTTTCTTTTCTTGGGGGAAAGGAGGAAGACTCAGGGGAAAAGGAGCCTTACACTTTCCATTTCTAATATATTGAGTTTGTGATGCCAGTGAAATAGCCAAGGGCGAGCCAGCAGGTGGTGTGGCAGTTAAGGTGGCAGGATCCCCTATGGTTGACTGTACAGTTTGAGTCCCAGACCTGATGGCTCATAAAGCATGCTGGACCTGGGAACAGCAAGGGCATGGTGGTTAAGGCGCTGGACTTTGACGTGGTCGATTGCAGTTCAAGTCTCAGACCTGGCAGCTTACTTTTTCACTTTCCCTCTCTCTCTGGTCAAAAGAAATAATAATAATAATAATGATAATAATAGGTTAAATTAAATAATTTAAAAAAAGAAAAAAAAACACGCTGATGTGTGTGGGCGTGTGCCTCCTCAAATCCCAAGAGAAAACGGAAGAGAAGGGACTATGCATGCCACCTCCCCCCCAGGAGTGATTTCTCTCTTGCCTTCTCTCTGTCTCTCTCCAGTGAGTACTCTTGCCTTACAGCAAACTTAAAAACAAAACAAAACAAACAAACAAACAAAAAACAAAAAAAAACAAAAACACAAAGGGGAGATAAGTAGCAGACATCTGGCACTCAGGGAGAAAGTAATGAACACAGAGTTAGTTGCTGAAGATAAGAGATGAGTGGGACCTCAAGAAACATTGGTTAGTATATGTAGAGAAAGAGTTCTTTCTTTGTTTGTTTGTTTGCTTTTTTAAGAGTTTGTTTTTATGCCTTAGGGCACATGCACTTATCAGGAAGAGAGAGAGAAAGATACAGTGAGAGAAAAGTGAGAAATCACCCCCAGGAGGGATGACTACACTGTAATTCCTTTTCCTCTATCCTCCTCCTCCTGGGATCTTGGGCACATACACACATGTGCCTGGCATGATTTTTTAAGCCACGGGGTCCGAGACTCAAACTGCAGCCAGCCAAGTGGGAGTCCAGCAATGTAACTGCTACACCGTCTGCTGGTCCCAAGTACGGTAGAGAAATAGTTGGAATTAACTTACCAGATACTTGCTGATGACAAACGTGTACCAGACACAGGTAAGGACAACAGAGTGTTATAAAAGCAGTTGCACAGTTATATACAAGATGTTATATTTGCATAAGTGAATAATACTCAACTCAGACTGAGGAGTCAGAGAAAGCATCTTGGAGGGGGCTTGACTAGAAATGCAGAAGATGAGAAGGGGCAGCTGGAGAAGCACCAGAGCACACCTGGAAGAGTGGAGAGGACCAGCCAAAGCCCATTCTCAGTCACTGGCACAGTGTAGTCCACAAATCACAGTCAACTTTGTACTTATTTATTTATTTACTTATTTATTTTCAACTTAAATATATATTTTTTAATTTATAATTTCTAGTTCCCATATAAATGATGTATATTTTTGTGGGCCAATTTGGAATTTAGCAGTGGGAACTGGAGAAAGATTAGGCTGGGGAGGTTGACAGATAAGATTCTGTGGGGTCTTTTTTGTGTCCTGCTAGAGAGCTGAAGCTTTATAGGTAGGCAAGAGAAAGCTTTCCACGAAAAGCTTAGATCTGTATCTCAGCACTTGGTAGCTGTGGGAAGTATGGAAGGGCGATTTTAGGAGGCAAAGGAGACCAGCAAGGAGGCTGCAGTATTCAGAGGGACAATGAGCATTAAAGCTTGGAGCCAGCAGATGGCATAGCAGTCACATTGCTGGACTACCACATGACTGACCATGGTTCGAGTACCAAACCTCGTGGCTTAAAAATCACGCTCGGCGTGTGTGCGTGTGTGCGTGTGTGCCCACAATCCCAGGAGAATGGAGGAGAAGGGATTGTGGCATGGCCATCCCCCCAGGGGGTGATTTCTCATTTTCCCTCTCACTGTGTTGGTCTGTTTCTCTCTCCCCTCTGTGAGCGCATGTGTCCTAAGGCAAAAACAACTTAATAAAAAAAAAAAAAAGAAAAAACATTGGGTTCAAGAAATATTCAAGAGATAAAGCTGGCCGGACTCTATGAAAGAAAAGAGATCAACAGGCCTCTTCTCTGGGTGGGAGGGTGGATAATGGTACAACCAGACACAGCAAACTTACCACCAAACAATAGAGGATGCAGGAGCAAGCAAGATCAGGTGTGGGGAAGTATTACAAGGTAAGTCTCTGAGTGCCTGTGCTGTGTGCCAGGGTGTGCAAGTATGGTGACTTGACAGTTGCATATAATGACCTGGGGGGATGGCCATGTTGGAATCCCTTCTCCTCCATTTTCCTCCCTAGATCTTGGGCACGCGTACACATGCACCTGGCATGAGTTTCAAGCCACGGGGTCTGGGACTTTAATTGCAGTCAGCCATGTGGGAGTCCAGTGATGTAAGCACTACGCCATCTGCTGGTCCCTCTGATGACATCTTTTTTTTTTTTTTTTTTTTTTTTAGAGGTTTTCGCTATAGGGCACGTGCGCTCGCCAGAGAGACAGAGAGATAGAAAGTGAGAAATCACCCCCCAGGGGGGATGGCCACGCTGCAATCCCTTCTCCTCCATTCTCCTCTCGGGATCTTGGGCACGCACGCACACGCACCCGACATGAGTTTTAAGCCACCGGGTCCGGGATGTGAACCAGAGTTGACTATATGGGAGTCCAGTGACATAGCCATTATGCTAACTGCTGGTCCCTGATGACATCTTTTTATCCATTCACTTAATGAATATATTTATTGAGCATCTACTATATGTGTGTGTGTGTGTATGTGTGTATGAAATGACACCATGTTAAATATCAGAGCAGAAATAAACAACCAAAAAATAGGCTCCTGATTTCAGAAAATTTTCCAACAAGTGGGGAAGACAAACACTATTAGTATTAGTAATAATAGCATTAGTCTATTAGTGTCAGTCTATTACAAACTCTTAGTATGTGCTATGGAAGTACCAATGGGATTGAGAGGGACCAAATTTGTAGGGACGACATAATTCCCACTGAGGAAGTGCAAGCTAAGCTGATATTGACAACACTGATCATAATCTGTTGTAGAGATCTGTTTGTTTGTTTTAACTCTCTGACTGGAGTAAGACCATAAACTCTTAGGGCAGGGAAAGTTTCTATCTTGCCCACAGCTGTATTTCCAGAGTTTTGTTCACTCGTTACTACAGAGCAAACACTTTATAAATACAAATTCTGAATATTGGAAAATAAATAAAAGGTATTTATAATATGTAAATAGTGTTTGAATTCAATAGGAAAAAGATAACCCAATAAGAAAATGGATAAAAGGGCTAGCAGGGCGCTGGATTCCCACATGCCCGACCGTGGTTTGAGTCCTGGACCTGGAGGCTCTCTCTCTCACTCTGTCCCTTTCTGGTCAAATTAAAATAAATAAATAAATTAATTAATTAAGTTAAATAAAATCTTAAAAAAAGAAAATGGGTAAAATACATGAACAGGCATAAAACACAAATGGCAAGTAAACATGAAAACATGCACAAGCTCATTAGTAAGTAAAGAGCAATATATGTAAAAACCAAGAGATTTTACAAGCACTGGACTAGAAAAATACTCGACAACACCAAGAATTGCTACGATGGTGGATCAACGGCTATTTGTGAACACTACACAGGGAGAGAAAGTAAATTAGTATCACCTGTTGGCACTTTGGAAAAGAACTGGACATCATTTGAGAATGTGTACACACTATAGCTCAATAACTTTTCTCTTGGATCACAACAGATCTTGCAGATGGGTATCAGGACACATTACAAGAATATGCACAGCAATATGAGGGGACTTCAAGAAGTTCACAGAGAAATGGAAATAAAATATGAGTTGATTTTGGTGTAGCAAATTTTTGAAATCCATGCATGGTTTTTTCATAGTACTAATTTATATGAATATTCTTTTAAGAGAAGGTTTTGCTATAGGGCATGTGAACTTGTTGGAGGGAGAGAGAGACTGAAAGTGAGAAATCACTCCCCAGGGGGAACGGCCATTCTATAATCCCTCCTCCTTCATTCTCCTCTCAGGATTTTGGGCATACACGCCTGTCATGAATTTCAAGTCCCTGAGTCGGCAGTTCAGAGTCCAGAGCATTAACTAGCACACTACCCGCTGGCCCCCAATTCCATGAACATTTTTTTTTTTTTTTTTTTTGGAGAGGTTTTTCGCTATAGGGCGCGTGCGCTCGCCAGACAGAGAGAGACATAGAGACAGAAGCGAGAAATCACCCCCCAGGGGGGATGGTCACGCCGCAATCCCTTCTCCTCCATTCTCCTCTCGGGATCTTGGGCACGCACGCACATGCGCCCGGCGTGAGTTGTAAGCCACCGGGTCCGAGACGCGAACTGTGGTCGACTACGTGGGAGTCCAGCGACATAGCCATTACGCTAACTGCTGGTTCCCTTCCATGAACATTTTGAAGACCCCCCGCAACATATTGCTTATAATAGAAGAAAAGTTACCCAAATACTCATTACAAGAAAACGAATGACTTTTGGAATAGCCACATAATACAAGATCTTACAACAACAAAAAAATGAACCACAGCTACATGAAACTAGTTCCTTATGTGAAATGAATGTCTTTTCCCAATTTCAAGAAATTTCCAAGTAATGTAAGTCCAGACTCTAGATTCGCTGCCCTGAGTTGACCCCAATCCACACATGATAAATTTGCCTCTGCTTATATAGAGACAGACAGAAAGAAAGAGATAGATATATTTGACAGGATTTCATCACATTGAGATTCTCCTGCCTCAATCTCCTGGTTAACTAGGATAACACATATACAGTTCTGTGCTCAATCTATTCTAGTTGGTCATAGAATCAAACCTGGGCTTCCCATGCAGCCTCAGCCTCACACAGTTGTACCCTACTACTGTATGGGTCTCAGTTTAGATTTTTTTTTAAATTTATGAGAGGGTGCATGTGTTCAGCAGAGATGGACACAGAGAGAGAGAGAGAGAGAGAGAGACAGAGAGACAGAGAGAGAGACAGAGAAAGCATTCCCCCACCAAGAAGGGTCACATTGGAATCCCTTCACCTCTATTTCTCTTTCTGTTCAGGATTTTGGGAATGTACACAAATGTGCCTGGAGGTTTTTTTTGTTTTGTTTTGTTTTTTTTAAAAACAAAACAAAACAAAACAAAAACATCTATCAGGCTATGAATTCATAGGGAATAGGTTCCAGAAGTTCAGGCTCCTTTCCATTGGTTCTTGCAAGCTCTGGGTGGAGCCAGGCTGGCGCATCAGTTGAATCCAGGTACCTTTCTCATTGGCTTTCTTCTTTCTTTGGTCATTTTCCTTCACACATTTTAGGAAGCTATCTCTGCTCTTAGAATACTTAATATGTTCAATACGCACATTAATTCTCTTCACAAGAATCTGGCCCTTAACCTGTTTGTTTACAAGGCCAACAGCATGCTGGGTAACATTGTAGACCCTTCCAGTTATGCCATTGTAACATCTGTGGGGCATTTGTTTTGAACAGTACCCATCCCCTTGATGTCTACAATATCACCTTTTTCGTAGATTTGCATTTATGTTGCCAAAGGAACCACTCCATGTTTTCTAAAAGGTCTAGAGAACATACATTGGGTGCCTCTCCTCTTGCCCTTTGTGTTCGTCATTTTGGTGAATTACTAGAAGATGGCAGTTCCGGCCAAAAGGGGTTTTTGATTTTTTTGCTTGGCATATTTTTTAAGTCACGAGGCCAGGGACTTGAACTGCAGAGTCAACCATGTGGGATCCAACTCCTTAACCACTAGCACGTGGGCTGGGCCTCAGTCTATCTTTTGATAACTATAACTTAAAACCATTTATTTGGGGGCCAGCAGGTGGTGTGGTGATTAAGGGCTGGAAAACTCCCGCATGGCCAACCACAGTTCAAGTCCTGGACCTGGTGGCTTGCTCTCTCACTCTCTCTCTCTCTCTCTCTCTCTCTCTGTGTGTGTTCTCTCTGATCAAATTGAAATAAATGAGTGAATAAATAAATAAAAAGTAAATAAATAATTCTTAAAAAAAACCATTTATTTATTTATTTAGATATTTGCTATAAGGTGTATGCACTCGCTGGAGAGAGAAGGAAAGAGAGAAATCACCCTCAGAGAGAAGGGCTACACCTTCTACTCCATTCTCCCATCTACATTTTGGGTGCGCACACACATGCCTAGTGTGTTTTTCAAGCCACTAGGTCTGGGACTCAAACTGTGCTGTTAGCATGTGGGGTCCAGCCACTTGCTGGTCCAAAACCCTTTCATTATTAAGCTATTTTTTTCCTCTGGAAGAATTTTGGAGGTTACACCTAATGGACTTGGGGAACAATCACAATTTTATTTCATTATAGTCAGATACAGAAATACATTTATGAATAACTGTAAATTAATTTGTCTGGCTTTCTAGGATTTTTCCATTATAGATTTTTACATCAGAAAACAAGTAACTTTTTTTAGTTTCTAGAACATAGGTCTGCATTTTGTTAAGGAATTATACTCACTAAATAAATCCTCAAAAAACATAGACAAACAAAGTAAGAGAAGTTCCCACTTCTCAAATTGGTAAAGATAAAAAATATTTAAATGCTCAGAGTGGATAAGGGTATAGATGTATATATTTAGGGGTTAGGAGTATAATTTGGGAGAAATTTTTTAACTACCAATAAGATGGTAGTTACCAAAGGCCTGAAAGATTTGCCCATCCTTTGAGGTACAAATTCTATTTCTAAGAACTTATTCCAAGAAAATAGTTAAAGCTTTGGAACAAGACTTACTAACAATGTTTATCCAAGCACTATTACTCATAGCAAGAAGCTTGAAATAGCTAACCTCTCCAAAGGTAGGAATCAAATTACATACAATCCTAAATGGACTGCTATATCTGTTTGTTTGTTTATTTATTTATTTATTTGGAGAGGTTTTTGCTATAGGGCACGTGCGCTCGCCAGAAAGACAGAGAGAGACAGAGAGACAGAAAGCAAAAAATCACCCCCCAAGGGGGACAGCCACACAGCAATCCCTTCTCCTCCATTCTTCTCTCGGGATCTCGGGCACGTGTGCACACGTGCCTGGTGTGAGTTTAAGCCACCAGGTCCAGGACTCAAATCATGGTCGACTACATGGGAGTCCAGCAACATAGCCATTACGCTAACTACTGGTCCCCTGTTATATCTGTTTATACACAGAAAGATGTTTATATACATTACATAAAAATTATAATAAGTATATATTTTTAAAAGTCTAAACAAAGAAGGATATTAAACGCTTTTAACAATGGATTCATTGGGATGGGTAAATTGTGTATGTTTTTAATATTCTTTTTTGGTTATCATTATTTTCTAAGTTTCTTGTAATGTACATGTAATAATTTATAAAATGAAGGTTTTTTTTTTTTAATTGAAAAAGAAAACTATTTCCTTTTAGTTTTAATTAAAAAAGGAGCTATTACAACTGTAATTTGGGCTAAATGCTGTTGATTCACCCTTCTCATTTGTTTGACTTTGTCATCTGTCCCTCATTCTATGATGCACATCAGGTTTTGCCTGGCTCACATGCTGTGCGATCTGGTTTAATTGCTATGGCAACATAGAATCGAACAAAACCTAGGTATCATTTAGTCGAGTCCTTAAAAACCTGCGAGAGTCTCAAAGGAGTGGGTGACTTAATTAAGGTCATAGTTGAATAGCAACAACAATTCTATCTCCAGATTCCCAGTCTACTATTGCCATGAAATTGGCTTAGTATTCCCACCAATGATCGTGGACGCCAAGGTGGCCTTGAGGAGCGAGCAGAGCAGTTCGGCCCATGGGAAGTGGGCAGTTAAGCAAAAGCACAGTCATGCCTGAAACACCAGAATGAACTCCCAAGTGTCAAGGGAAACAGAAAAACCACAACAGAACAAAGAGGGCCCTTCAAATGATCTAATATTAACTCTTTGGGGCACATAAAGATTTTGAAACAAGCAGATTCTGTGAGTAGGTCTCTTAGTCCCACATTAAGGACTACAACAGTATATAATCAACTACAGTGTACATCCTTACGTAACAAAGTAGTTGATCTACTTATGGATCGCTAGTTTTTAACAAGGTTAACAACAATTTACTGGTTTTTGTATGTTTTCAAGTTGTCACCGGGTATCTGCACTTGCCAGAGACAGAGGAGAGGGAGACAGCACTCCCCATGGGGTGTGGCCACCGTCTGACCCCTTCTCCTCCGTTTCTCTATCCTGTTGGGATTTAGGGCATGCATGCACACAAGCTTGGCATGTTTTTCAAGCAAGCCACTGAGTTGGGGACTTGAATCATGGCAGCCGATGTGGGATTCAGGTCCCTGAAACACTAGGCCCCAGGGCTGGCCTTATCTTTTCTACTTTGTTGACTTTTGTACTGGACCAGCAGATGGTGTAATGGTTTTGTCGCTGGACTCCCAAGTATTCAATTGTGGTTGGAGTCCCAAACCCAGTGACTTAAACCTCACACAGGGTGCATGTGTGTGCACGTGTGCCCCAAATCCCAACAGGAGAACTGGAGGAGAAGGGACTGCAGCATGGCCATCACTGTGGGGGGTGATTTCTTGCTTTCTGTCTCTGTCTCGCTGATGAGGGCACACACCCTACAGCAAAAATCTCACTAAAAAAAGGGGAAAAAAAAAAAAGGAATGGTAGATAAAACTGTTGGCATGTTAGCACAAATCAAGGCAGTGACACCTAACCATATGACAGTTGCATCTTCACTGCCCACACTCATGCTAAATATATGCTAATTTCACTTGAGGATGGTCTTGATGCAAGAGTACAAATTATGAATTTTATTAAATCTCAACTTGAGTCTATATGTGTGGCCAATTATGTATTTCTATAAACCAATTTCTGCTATAAACTGAATCCAATGGCTGACCAGAAGATTTGGTTGTCCAAATCAAAAGCACTTGTGCAACTCATTCAATTGTGAGTTAAAATAACTGATTTTTTTTTGGGGGGGACATCATTTTTTTAAAAAACAAAACAAAACAAAACTACAGACAGATGGAACCAGCAGTTGGTATATGACTATGTTACTGGACTCCCATGTAGCCAACCGCAGTTTGAGTCCTGGACCCGGTGGCTTAAACTCATGCTGGGCACATGTGCGTGCATGTCCAAGATCCTGAGAGGAGAAAGGATTGTGGTGTGGCCATACTCTGGGGAGTGGGAAATGTGATTTCTTACTTTCTGTCTCCCTGTCTCTCTCTCTCTTTCTGGCAAGCGCACACACCCTATAGCATAAACCTCTTCAAAACAAAAAACAAAACAAAACAAAACAAAAACTACACACAAATGAGGGTTGTACAGATTTAGGTATTTGGAAGAATTTCTGTCAAAAATATAATGGCACTTCAATGAAAACAGCTACCAGAATGTGATATCATTGATAAAATTCCAGCTTTTGAGTGAAAAATCAGAATGTTAGAAAATCATAACAGCCATGAGTTTGACAGCTTCTCAAGACTTGGGAGATTTTTCTGACCAGATGAATGAGGATATTAAGAAATATGACTGACTGATATCATATAGTGAAATGTGTCAACATTAGAAAGACTCATATAATAATAGTGAGTGACCAAACTGCAAATGTACAAAATCATGTATAGGTAGAAGATGTATTCAAAGTGTAAAATATACCAATGTATTTTAATGGAACAGAATAAGAAAAGTACATTGATACAGTTTCAGATTCTATTTTGCAACTAATCTTTCAAAACTGTATTTGTTCAGAGGGAACAGGAACTGGTGTCTGGGATCCTGAGGAGCTAGAAGGCTAGGGAAAAGGGACAGTGGTGTGATCGTGACAAGGATGTTATTTCTCTCTCTCTCCCTCTCACTCATATACCTGCTATAAAACAAAACAAAATCAACAACTTCCTGAACTTTGGTATGATATCAAAGAATATCCATAATTATCTTTAAAAAGTGATGAAAATATTCCTCTTTTCCCTACTACATATGAGTGTGAGGTGGGATTTTCCTCGTCTTAAACCAAAACAAGACAGTGCAGGTTAAATGCAGAAGCACATATGAGACCAGCTAGCTTCTATTAAGTCACACACTAGTTTTGCCAAGACAATTAGTTGTCAAAACAATGTCATTCCTAGCATGATCTTTACCCAAAAAGCAGGGTGAAGAAATTGTTACCCTTGTGCATTGCTGATAGGAATGCGAAATGGCACAGCCACTGTATGAGTATGGAGGTCCCTCAAAAAATTAAAACACACTTTAAACCATATGCTCCAGCAATTTCTACCTTCCAGATATATATTCAAAAAAAAAAAAAAAAAAAAAAACAAAACAGGGACTCAAACAGATACATGTATACCAATGATCTTAACAGTATTATCCACAGTAGCCAAAGGTGGAAGCAACCCACGTATCCATTGAGAGATGAATGAATATACGAACTGTGGTATATGGAATGTTACTCAGTCTCAAAAAGGAAGATGCCACTGAATTGTCCACTTAAAAATGATTAAACAGTACATCTTGTTGTATTTCATCACAGTAAACGAGCAGGCTCACCCTCATGGCACAACTAGGAGCAAATTCAACTGTGATGACAGAAGACACCTGGCTGGCTGCAGATCAGACCCCCAAGTAAATCTGAAAACACACTGGATTTGTACGTGTGCCCCAAATCCTGATGGACTGGAGGGCTCAGGAAAGCGGACTCCAGAATGACAAGACCTGCTGCAGGTGCTTTTCTCTCTCTCATGAACACATACACAATCATGAATAAAAAGAGTAAACTTTTTTTTTGAGAGGTTTTTACTAAAGGGCATGTGCACTTGCCAGAAAGACAGAGAGACAAAAAACAAGGGGGGATGGCCACACCACAATCCTTTCTCCTCCATTCTCTTCTCAGGTTCTTGGGCACACATGCACGCAACACGTCCGGCATGTGTTTAAGCCACCAGGTCCAGGACTCGAACCGCAGTTGAATACATGGGAGTCCAGTGACATAGCCATTACACCAACTGCTGGTCTCGAAAGAGCAAACTTTTTAAAAGAGTAGAAAGAAGTGGAGGGGGTAAAAAAACTCCATAATACCATTCTTCTAATTGATGGGGGAGACAATAGTTATTTTTTTCATTTATAATGTCATTTATATAATGCATTATTACTTTTTTGCAGATAAGCTAATAAATACATTGAACATTTTCCAGTTTAAATTATATATATATATATATATATATATATATATATATATATTTTTTTTTTTTTTTTTTTTTTTAGAGAAATTTTTGCTATAGGGTGTGTGTGCTTGCTGGAGAGTCAGAGAGACAGAAAGCGAGAAATCACCCCCAGGGGGGATAGCCACACCACAATCCCTTCTCCTCTATTCTCCTCTTGGGACTTTAGACAGGCACACCTATGCACCTGGCATGAGTTTAAACTGCTGGGTCTGGGACTTGAACCATGGTGTATTAAGTGGGAATCCAGCAACATATCCCTTACACCATCTGCTGGTCGCCCAGTTTTAATTTCCAATATGGTAAATAAGAACAGCTATAACCCATATAAACAGAAACTCTTAGGTCCTCAGTAATTTTTGACAAGTAAAGGGGTTCTGAGACTACACAATTTGAGAACTACTGTCTTTTTTTTTTTCTCTTTTTTTGAGAGGTTTTCGCTATAGGGCGCGTGCGCTCGCCAGACAGACAGAGGCAGAGAGACAGAAAGCGAAAAATCACCCCCCAGGGGGGGATGGTCACGCCGCAATCCCCTCTCCTCCATTCTCCTCTTGGGATCTTGGGCACTCACGCACACGCGCCCGGCGTGAGTTTTAAGCCACCGGGGCCAGGCGGTGGACCGCGGTCCACTACGTGGGAGTCCAGCGACATAGCCATTACGCTAACTGCTGGTTCCCGAGAACTACTGTCTTACATGAAGATTTAGTCTCCCTTCTCATCCCTGTGTGCTTAAAGATTTGCATGTTGGCACACATAGCTTCATTTGACAGTTACACACTGCAGCCTGGGGACTAGCAAAAAAGGACAGCCTGAAGTAGGGTCACAATCATCACAATAATCCCTTGGATGCACTGTAAGTGCTAAGGGCTGAGCAAACACAAAGCTTCACACAGATGAGTGCCAACATACAAGCGAAAATGGCTAAAAGCTTCATGTTCCAAAGAAGTTTTGCAGATATTTAGCAAAATACACCGTGTCCTTTTTTTTGTTGGCTCTTCATTTGGATTCACAGTCGCAAGCAGATCTGGGAATGGGGTAGTGGCGGCATTGTTTGCGAAAACCAGCGCATCCGTGCAGAGAATTTATTTCTCTCACCATCTTGCTACTGGTCTTTTGCAGAGGGGTGTGGTTAGAGAGCTAGGAAGCAATCCACCAAGCAAGCCAAGGCTGCCCAAACCGTGTCCAAGCAATCATTTCCTCCATTATGGGCCAACGCTATTGGCCCTGGCAAGAGGCAGAATGTGTTTTGTGGGGAGGAGGGACATAAAAGGGGAATTAGAAGGCATGGATGCAAAGAAGTAGCAAAACCAAAGCGGTAGCATCTCGGGTGGCTGTTAAACTATTAGTATGCTAATGATGTGCGCGAGGGGCGCACCGGAATCGTTATCCCTGAGTCAACACGGCAGTACTTCTCTCACAGGCAGGTCTGCAGTTCTGGGTGGGGGCGACAGCGAAGTGGCTGCCGCATCCGGACCCTCTCTCTGCATTCCTTTTGGGCCGGGTCTGGGACTAGTCTCGACGACTGCGGCTGAGGCAGTCCCAAACAAAGAAGAACGGATGCCCTTCCGAGGGAGCGGAGGAGGGAAAGGTGGCCCCAGGTTGCCACGCCAGGTGTCCGTGAAGGGTTGACCATACGGGCCGCGGGGAGGGAGGGTCACAGGAGCGTCGTAGGGGTGAGTCGGGAAAGGCTGGGCCTCGCGACCCGGCACGGCCGGCCAGAAGTCCCCGCCCTGCTCACGGTCAAGGTTAACCCGCGCACGGGAGGTACCTGGGGAGGCGTCGCACAGCCCACAGGGACCGGGCGATCATGGGAGCGCCGAGGCCGGCGGCGGCGGGCGCGCAGTCCTTCGGTTGCGGGAAGGCGGGCGGCGGAGTCGGCCTAGCCCAGGAGGCCACTCGGCGCAGCGGCGGCCCTGCCAGCGCCCTCCCACGTGCGGCGGTCCCACGCCGGCCCCTGCGGCCCGCCCCGCCCCGCGCCCCGCCCCCCGCCCCGCCCCGCCCCGCCCCGCACGTCCGCGCCGCCCCCGGGGCGGTTCTGGCGAGACCGCGGCCGGGGAGCGCAGCGCGCAGCCGGGTGGGCCGAGGGGGCGGCGGCGGCGGCGGCGGCGTGGGAACCGGGGAAGTTTGGGCGACCGTCGCCACTGTTGCGACCCCGAGCTCAGCTCCTGCCCTGCGGACGCGGGGGCGGGCGGACCCGCCGCGGACGCCCCCAGCCCTCAGCCTCGTCTCGCGTCCGCCGGCCTGGTAAGGGGCTCTGTCAGGGAGGGTGCGTCTCCCGCCGCCCCAGACGGAGGCCTGCACCGCGCGCCCGCCGCAAACCCCCGCGGGACCGAGGCGCGGCCGAGCGTCCGGGGGAGGGAGGTGGAGGTGGATGTGCTCAGAGGGGAGGACCGGGAGCAGCCTAGGGGAGGTCGGGCATCTCCCTTCCCCTCCGCATCCCCTTTCCCCCGTTTCGTTTTCAACTCTGTCCTGGGGCCTTATTAGTACTTATAACACCGTGGCCTAGAGGCTGCGCTCGCTTTTAAAAATAAGTACACCGATAATAAACATCCTAGCGGCGGGTACCACACCCTGGATTTGAATTAGGAAACCAGGGGAGCAGATGGATGATGCGATTTAGAGGAAATAAGCCATTAATGCCGGCTGGCCCTGCGCCACTGTTTGGATGCGATAGTATTCTGTGTGAATGAACACGACCAGAGCTTCCAGCCTGTCCACGAGAGCTCAGCCACTGCAGAGAGCCCCGGCTGGTGTAGTATGCATCGACCCGGGTAACGACTCCCCGACATGTCTGTCGACGAAATACAAATGCCATTTTTATTAATGACAGCACTCAACAGTTGAAAACCTTCCATCAGTGTATCTTCTCAGTACATAAACACTCTACCTACAATATCAGGTGGAAGGTAAATGAATTCATTTTTTAAAATCTCATGGAATAGAGGAAGAGGTTTAGTGGGGATTGGATTCTGAGTCAGCAGTATGAACCCTCCCTCAACTTAGTGCTGAGGCCCTGGGGGCATTTCTGTGTCTATGTGTACCCCTGCCTTTTTCTGTGTGTGTGTACCATTCATACTGTTAAGATACAGTGAGATTTTCGGTGACAGTCCAAGTTTATAGTGTATGTGTTTTGAAAAAAAAATTTTACTGCTGCTAATAAAATATTACTCATTTAATAGAGTTTAATATTATTGGGTATAAAGGTAAAAAAAATACTATAACAAATATTTTTGTTCTCCTGACTTTTCGGAAAGAGCAAAGGTAATATAAGGTTTTTAAAAATTGTTTACTTTTTTAAAAAATTTTATTTATTATTGTCATTTTTTATTTTTTTGGAGAGATTTTTGCTATAGGGTACGTGCGCTCACCAGAAAGACAGAGAGAGACACACTTGGCATGAGTTTGAGCCACCGGGCCCGGGACTTGAACCACGGTTGACTACATGGGAGTCCAGCAACATAGCCATTATGCTAACTGCTGGTCCCAAAAATTGTTTATTTTTAATGTAATTTTAAACTCTATAGCTTTCCTGAGTCTTTAAAATAACCTAGCTCACTGTTTTCGTTTTTCTTCCCAAGGAAACGTGTTTAAGCTTCCAAAATGTCATCTATCAAGCACCTAGTTTATGCAGTTATTCGTTTCTTGAGAGAACAAAGTCAGATGGATGTTTATACTTCAGATGAACAAGAAAGTTTGGAAGGTAGGCACCTGTTCTTTGTGTTCATTTGTGTTCGAATAATAAAGACTAATAGCTGGGAGCTTGATTTTGTGATCTATTATAGGGAACCACAATATTTTGTTGATCTTCCAAGGAGAGGCCTAGCTTCAGGTTATTTTCTTTCCATCCTCTATAACTTGTTTTATTTTAATTAACAAAATAAGAGGACTGTTCATTTATTGAACAGCTATTATGTGTTAAAGCTATGCTATTTGTATTATGGGCAATTTTTCCTTCAAAGGAATTGTTAAGTTAGTGTTATCCTTATTTGTTAACATGCAGCCAGATAGAGTAAGTAATACAACACAGCTAATACACAACAAAAACTGAGATTTAAATCTTGGTTCTTCTTCTGATAATCTTGCTTCTTTTTCTTAATAGGAAAGCATCCAGTTTAGAAATAATACATGAAAATGCCTAAGTCGTAGTAATAGCACTGTGTAAAAGTCTAATAATTTTATCATTAATGAGCTCTGACAAATGCCTTTATGGGGACTTGGTTTGAGATTTCACCCTTGTTTTATGTGAAATTTAAATGATGCTGCTATTCTACATGCTGAGGACATAGAGGAGATCCTGTTTCGATTCCTGGACCACCCTGCAAGCCAACTGTGGTGGTATGTGTTTGTAGTCCCAGCTACTCGGAAGGCTGAGACAGAAGGCTCATAACCCGTCTTAAGAAAAAGGGTGTGAAAAAAAAGGGTGTGTGTGTGTGTGTGTGTGTTATTCAATAATCTGTAAATTGAGAGGGACTGGATAATCTCATTATATGGTTCTTTTATGTTATCTTTGTGCTTTATGTTTATGCAGTATCAATTTTAAATTTAACCATCACAGGGTAGAATTCTGCAGATAGGCTTGTGGTGGTTCAGTAAGCCTAGCTTTTCTGTGGCCTAAGGACTTAATTCTTGCAATGAGAATGCATTTGAGGGAACTTAATAACAGTATCATTTGCATTTTCTGTCTTAAAGCTACTCCTTCTATAAAGGGGACACATCTATTAATTTCAATGAGCACTACCCTTGTGAATATGCCTTTAGGAGGTGAGGATGAAAATTGGGCATTTGTTCTAAATCTGCTTGCACTCTAGTGAAATCATGTCTTTCCAGGTGGCAGTGAGAGGAGCAGGTGATGCCCAGTTGGAGAACATTTTGCAATCAGTCCATTCAATATTAAGGTCTTTCTGTCCTCCCTGATAGCCGGACTATATGAAGACTAAGGTGATTGGTTATCTAAGGAAAACATGGGTTATGATTGCTCTATAGCAAACAGATAAACACAATCAGGAAAGATTTTTCTAATCAAAGGCAGTATTATACTTTTAAGAGCCAGAAAGAAAATTGAGATTTTTTTTTTTTTTTAAACCAAGATGTTATGTCCTATTTTTAGGATGGTATTCAGCCAAAAATATGTGCCTTCAGCTGTTTGTTATATATGGCAGCCAGAAATGGTGCCAATTGTTTTTGACTGACCCCTATTTTTGACTCTGTGAGTCTAATTTAATGAACATGAAATCATGTGGAGGTGTTTGCCCACCTTCTAGACATTTAAAAAAGCCTTAGGAAAGGAGCCGCAATTCTAGTAGCTTTGCTACTATTGTGAAGCTGGTATATCATCAGCTTTGAGTTTTACCATCAGAGCATGTCACCCACTTTTGTGAATTGTAATCTACTGACATTTGCTTCTTCTTTTTTTTTTTTTTTTGGACTATTATGGTTCCTGTTCAGTGTCGTGCTCTCTAGCATCCTTTCTTAACTCTTGGAAATTGCAACATACTCATAAATGGTTCTTCCAGTTCCCTTTGTTCTCAGATCTTGAATCTCTTTTTTCTTTTCCCATGATCTCTACCACTTGGTCATGCCCCAGATCAGTGGCTCTCAATTCAGGAGCAACTTTGCAATGTCTGTAGATGTTTTCGGTTGTTATAAACTGGGGCTGGATTACTGGCATGCAGTGGGTAGAGGATGCTGCTCAGTGTACTATAATGCCTAGGACAGCCCCTGACAGCAAGGAATTATATGGTCCAAAATGTCAGTATGCTGATACTGAGAAACCCCTCCCTAGATCTTACTACCAAAATTACATAATCTCTGTCTTAAACATTTTGATTCCTGACCACTGCTGCCTGTTTTCCAGCTCACTCCCTCTAGAATTCTTACCTCAGTGATTCTTTGACTCCACCAGTATCTCCAATCTGTTGATCCCTCACTTTTTTCCTACCCCTTTTCTTACCCATCTTGAGTTCCCTGGTTGATTATTATAATCATTCCTCGTATCTCCCTCCCTTTTTTGCAAGACACAACTTGTTTAAATTCAAATGCACACTTGTTTGGTTCCCACATATCTGTGGCTATATGTAGAAGGAGAAAATCATTTAACTTTGATGACTAGTCCCATCTTAAATTCATGATTATGGTTTTTTTTTTTTTGAGAGTTTTTTTTTTTTTGCTATAGGGCGCGTGCACTCGCCAGAAAGACAAAGAGAGACAGAGAGACAGAAAGCGAGATATCACCCCCACCCCCGGGGGGGGGGGGGGCGATAGCCACGCTGCAATCCCTTCTCCTTTTTTCTCCTCTCGGGATTTTGGGCACACACACACACATGCCCAGCATGAGTTTAAGCCACCAGGTCCGGAACTCGAACCGCAGTTGACTACATGGGAGTCCAGCGACATAGCCATTACGCCAACTGCTGGTCCCCATGATTATGACTTTCAAGCAGACCTTTAAGTTGCCAGGAAATCAGTCTGTTTTCAGTTCATTTGCACTTCTATTCTCCTAAATGACCATTTTAACGTTTCTCATGTTTTTCTCAACCCCTAAACCTTGTCTCCAGTCTTCACTTTTAGTTGATGACCTTGATTCTTGTTCCACCAAGAAAAGTGAAATAATAGGAAAACAGCTTCCACAGACTTCTGCTGCCCAACCACCTACCCACCAGCATCCACATCCATGTACTCTGCCTGCCTGTCTGACAGTTACCATGGGTGACTATCCATGTTCCCTTCTAAATGGAACCCCTCTACTGGTACACAGATCTCATCCTGGCTTTTCTGCTCCAGAGTCATCACTCTAGCTAGTCCATCTTCTTTGTCTTCTATCATCACATTTTTACTCTTTTCTGAATCACTTCCATTAGACTATCAGCTTACCATTATTTCTTCCTTATTTTTAAAAAATATTTATTTTATTTTATTTATTATCATTATTATTATTTTTAATTTGACCAGAGAAAGACACAGAAAGAGAGAGAGGGAAAGTGAGAAAGCAAGCCGCTAGGTCAGGACTCGAACCGCCGTCAGCTATGTGAAAGTCCAGTACCTTAACCACCACACCACCCACTGGCCCCCTATTTCTTCCTTATTAAAAAACAAAAGCACGCAACAAATAATATTCATGCCTCATTCCATTCCCTCCCCCCAAAAGTAACGACTGCTTCATTTTTTTGTTTCCCTTTGCAGAAAAACTATTTGAGAGAGTTAATCTATAATTACTTTCTCTAATTATGCTGCTTCTGTTCCTTCTTAAACCCACTCCAGTTAGGTCTTTGCCTCCATTTCTCCATCTAAACTGCTGTCCTCAAGGTCATTTGTGATTTATGTGTTGTTCGGTTCCATGGTTAATTCTCCATTTTTATCTAACACATTAGCTGCCACTGGTAGAGTTGTTCTCTTTTCTCCTTCTCCTCCCATATACTTCATTGATTTAGCTTCTAGGATACCTCGTACTTTCTTGGTTGTCTGATTATCCCATTGGTTGCTCCATCCTTCTCTCCTTTGCAGGTTCCTCTTTTTCATGACCTGAAGTTCCTAAGATCTATTGCTGTTCCTTTTCTACACTCATTTGTTTGGCAATGGCGATATCATTCAGCTTCTTGACCTTAAGAATCCTTTATCTTAATGCTGGCATTCCTCACATGTATATCCTTAGCCCTGACCTTTCTTCTTCGTTTTCCTTTTAAAGTTTATTTTATTTATTTCAATGATAATAGAGGGACAGAGAAAGAAAAGGAGGGAGATTGGTACCCTTTGACAGGGTTTCTCCATCCCACCATCCTCCCTGGCCCACTCAGCCAGCCAGTATCACTGGTGCGTGTGGGTGTACCCGTGTGTTCTGGTCTACCTGCCCCTGCATAGGACTCCAGAATCATGCAGCAGTGCCCTACCATCTGTGCCACTGTGGTCAGGCCAGAGACCTTTCCTTTGAACTTCAGACTTGTATATCTAACTGCCTACTAGATATTTCCACTTGCATTTCTAGTGGGCATCTCAAATTTAACATTGCCAAAAACTGCACTCCTGATCCTCCTACCTAAAATCTGTTCTATCTACAACTTCCCTATCTCAGTCGATGGAACTTCATCTTTTCCATTGCTCTGGCCAAAATCTTTGGTATCATTCTGGACTCCTCTCTTTCTCCCATTCTCTGCATCTAATCTTTCAATAAATCATTTTGGCTGTCTTTGACATTATGTCTAGAGTGTGACTATCTCTTACCACTCTGTTCATATCAGCCTGGAAAGGACTGAGTAATTCCCACCTGTCTTACTGTGATCATCCCTAACTGGTCTCTTTGATTCTTTTCTTACCCATCCACTGACTATTCCTAACACAGCTGCCAGGGATCTTTCAAAACAGTATGTCGCAGGGCTGGCAGGTGGTGTGGTGGCTAAGGCACTGCTTTCCCACATGGCTGACCACAGTTCATGTCCGGGGCATGGCAACTTGCTTTCTCACTTTCCTGTTCTCTCTCTCTCTGGTCAAAACAAACAAACAAACAAACAAACAAAAGTAAAACTGAATAAATAAATTACTTTTTAAAAGCCCCCAAAACAGTATGTTAGAGTTTGTCATTTTTCTATTCAGAATCTTGCGGTGATGCCTCATGTTACTTAAAGGATATGTGTAATTTGAACTTGTGATTCATTGCTTACCTACTCTCTCCCTTTTGCATTTAGTTTTAACTAAATTAGCTTTTTTACTGTGAATGCAGCAAATCCTCTTGTGTAAGGCATTTTACTCTAGTTGATTCCTCTGCCTAGAATGATCTTCTTCTAGATATCGGTGACATCCCCCTTAAGTCTTGGTCAAAACTCTTTCCTCAGTGGGGCTAGCCTATTAAATCTGCAGCCTGCTGTCCTGCTCAGCTCTCCACAACCCTCCTTAACCCATACCACTTATTTATCATTTGTAGTCCACTTCTCTGTCTACTTCTAGGATGTCATCCCTAAGAGGGTAAGGATCAGTTATGTTTTAGTTAATGATATAGGGTGTGTAGAAGTGCCTGATTTATGGTGTGTACTCAATAAGTATTTACTGGATTGAATTGATGAATTGAATTCCAGCCATGTCATACGGTGGTTGAGCACTGTGGATGGGAATTGGATCCCATGTGGCCTATTGTTCAAGTCCCAGTCCTGGCAGTTTAAAAAAACACATCAGGAGCATGTGGCTGTGTACCCCAAATTCCTACAGGATGGAGAAATGAAGGAAAAAGGGATTGTAGCATGACTGTGCCCCACTGAGGGGTGTCTGCTCTCTCTCTCTTTCTGACAAGCACGCATACTCTTTGGCAATTAAAAAAATGAATTAATGAGTTGAATCTAGTGATCCTGAGCACATCAATCACCTATCTGGTCTGTATCTCAGTTTGTAAGTCAGTTAGGTAAAGATATTTGCCCCTTCCTATCTAAAACATATGTCAAGAGAATCAATCTGTGAATGGAAACTATTTAGCATGTGAAAACTTTTAAATTGAGTGCTACATGGGTGGGATTTCCTTTTTTTTTTTTTTTTTTTTTTTTTTTTTAAAATTTGCCAGAGGGTGCTTGTGCTCACTAAAAAGAGACAAAGAAGACAGTGAAAAAGTCCTCACCCTGGGGAATGGTTATATTGCAGTCCCTTCTCCTCATCTCTCCCACCTGTCAGGGCCGTGGACATGTATGCACATGTGTCTACCTTGTTTTGCAAGCCACTATGTCCAGGACTCAAACTACACAGCCAGCCATGTGGGATCCAGCCACCTCAACCACCATGATCTGTGCCGTATCCCAACCTGGCATATGGTATTATTGAATAGAACCTTTCACTGTCTTTTCATCAGACTAGTGTTGTTTGGTATTGGACTGTAGCAATAGATCATATATCATTTCTTTAGATCGTTATGACTGATTCCTGAGCATAACCTTTTAGAAGGAGGATCAATGTAATAATCTTTGTTTCATAAATAAGAACCTTGAGGTAAAAGTAAGTTATAATATTGCATCCAGTTATTTTACTTTGGTTGGGGTGAGTGGTCTGAATTACTGATGATATGAGACACTCTTGAGTTCTAAGGCTACGGTAGCTTTATTCTCTAAATACTTGTCTTTTAAAATGTGTGTTAGTGTTGAACATTAACCATTTTGTCAATTAGGTTTCCTTATCAAATCAGAATTGAGTTAAAAACAAGATGAACACCTTTGTTAGTGATACTTCATTGTGTTTAGTGCGTGCCAGATCTGTATTCCAAGGTTAGTGGCAGCAGAGATAAAAAAGCTGGGCTGCTCTGCCATTGCAGGGTAGGGTATAAAAATTCCTCACTGGTATCACATGGACTTCCACCTGTCAGTATTTAGCTCTGAAGTTCCATACTTTCATTTTTGGGTAAGAGCTTCATTTGACAGTGTATGTCTTTCATGTGGCTGTAGATTTCTGTCTTTGCTGTTTTTGTTTTTATTTTTGGAAAAAAAATGCTCTGTTCTATGGATTTGTTTTTATTTCCTGTGACATTAAAATATGACTTCCCTGCAAACAAAGAAGTCAGAAGATTAAATTTATTAAATATCTACCACTTTCCAGACTATCTTAAGGATGAATAAGATGTAGGCACTGTCCTCAAGGAGGCAGTCTAATATGGGAGACATAGATTAAAGTGCATATAATTTAGAGCAATAAGTACAGCAATAGAAATATGTACAAGCTACCTGACAGATCAAGAGAAATGACCACTCTGATCAAGGAGAAAAGATGTTCATCAAAAATAAATGTGTATATACATTTATACATACATTTATTGCTTTTGTAAATTATTATTTTAAATGACTGTTTTAAAAGTAGTTATTTAACTTGATTACTATTTTTAAAATTTGATCAGAGAGAGAAGGAAAGTGAGAAAGGAAACTGTCAGGTCTGGGACTTGAACTGAGGTCAGCCATGTGGGAGTTCAGCACCTTAACCACTATGCCATCTGCTGGCCCTTGAATAACTGTTTTCATGGCAGTGAGAACCTATTTTCCTGTGGCCCAATGTTTTGTTTTGTTTTCTTTAATGATCAGTAGGCATGTGTTCACCAAAAAGAGAGATAGAGTCAGAAAGAGAGAGGAAGGAAGTACCCACTGTAGGGTATGGTCCCATTGCCCTCCCTTCTTTTCTCCATCCTGTCTTGTGCATGCACACACACACTCCTGGTGTGTTTTCCAAGTTGCTAGGGCCAGGATTGAAATTCGATCAGCCATGTGGGATACAGCTCCCTTAACCACTAGTCTATGGGGTCTGCCCATGGGTCAGTGTTTTATGAACAAATAAAACTGTTTGGCAGGAAGAGAAATGGAGAAAATGAAAGATGGGTAAACAGTATTTTCCAACTAAAAGATCCTTTGATTTTATTATTTTATCATTGGTAACTTAGTTGCTTATTCAGTCTCTCTTATTTTTTTCTTTAAATATATTTTATGGGACCAGCAGATGTCATAATGATTACATCACTGGACTCCCAGGCAATTGGCTGTGGTTCAAGTCCCGGACCCAGTGGCTTAAACTTCACACCGTGTGTGTGTGTGCACGCGCACACGCGCGTAGAACCAGTATTCTGAGAGGAGAATGGAGGGGAAGGGATTGCAGTGTGGCCATTCCCCTGGGGGTGATTTCTTTCTTTCTCTGTCTCTTTGGTGAGCACACGTACCCTATAGCAAAAATCTCTCTCTCTCAAAAAAAACCCAAATTAATTAATTAATCAATTTTATTTTGTATATTTAAGGTAAACAGTGTGATGTTAAAGGACACATATAGATAGTGAAGAGATTGCTATCATGAGACAAATTAACATGTCCATCTCTTCAGTCTGTTTTCTAAGGAGAGTTGTTCTGTGGCAAGTGAATGTAATACTTCTTTTTTTTTTCTTAAATTATTTATTTATTTCTATTTATTCATTCATTTATTTTTAATTTGACTAGAGAGAGACAGAAATAGAGAGAGAGAAAGGGAAAGTGAGAAAGCAAGCCACCAGGTCCGGGGACTTGAACGCTGGTCAGCCATGTGGGAGTGTCCAGCGCTTTAACCACCATGCAACCTGCTGGTCCCAATACTTCTTTTTTTCTTCAGAGAGATTTTTGCCATAGGATGTGTGTGCTCACTAGAAAGACAGAGACAGAAAGCAAGAAATCACCCCCTGGGGGGTTGGCCATGCCATAATCCCTTTTCTTCCATTCTCTTCTTGGGGTTTTGGGCACGCACGCACATGTGGCCAGCATGAGTTTTAAGCTGCTGGGTTTGGGACTTGAACCACGGTCAGCTATGTGGTAGTCCAGTGACAGAACCATTACACAATCTCCTGATCCCAATAATATTATTTTATGACAGACGTAATTTTCTCAGGGTCACAACGCATAATGTCCCTTTTAAAAGTGAATCTGTTCTTTGATGTCTGGAAGAACAGTGGAAATTTTGGCTATATTTCATCTCTTGGAGCCAGGAGAGGATTCCTTTTCAAACTAGAGCATGATCAGGATAAGAATTTGCTTACATTCCCCTCAAACAGGACCGTAGAGAAGATAGGATATGTACTCTCTGGTGTCTGCTCTAGTTCAGCTCCTTGTTTGTTTCTTCCTCTTAAGTGGGAACCTACCTGGTGTTTTGCTTTCATTTTCTCACTGGACTTCCCACTCTGATCCATTCTCCACATTCCCATCAGAGCTTCCTTGTTTTTTTTTTTTTTTTTGAGAGGTTTTCGCTGTAGGGCGTTGTGCGCTCGCCAGACAGAGAGAGACATAGAGACAGAAAGCGAGAAATCACCCCCCAGGGGGGATGGTCACGCCGCAATCCCTTCTCTTCCATTCTCCTCTCGGGATCTTGGGCACGCACGCACATGCGCCGGGCGTGAGTTTTAAGCCACCAGGTCTGGGACGCAAACCGCTGTCGACTACGTGGGAGTCCAGCGACATAGCCATTACGCTAACTGCTGGTTCCCCTTCACCACATTCTTAAATGACTCCCTGTTTGCCTTCCGCATGACATCTGAATCTTTTAAAAATGCTATGGAAGGTTGGGACCAGCAGTTAGCGTAATGGCTATGTCGCTGGACTCCCATGTAGTTGACCGTGGTTCAAGTCCTGGACCCGGTGGCTTAATCTCATGCTGGGCACATGTGCATGCATGCCTAAGATCCCGAGAGGAGAATGGAGGAGAAGGGATTTCAGCGTGGCCATCTCTCCCTGGGGGGTGATTTCTCGCTTTCTCTCTGTCTCTCTCTGCCTTTCTGGAGAGCACACAGCGCCCTATAGTGAAAACCTCTCCGGAAAAAAAAATGCTATGGAAGGTGCCATCTAATCTGATGACAGACATCCTTTCTAACATGTTCTCCTACCGTGTACTTCTACTCAGTACCCTGGTGGCACCAACCAGGTATGTTGTCACACACCAAAAATAGACGTGGCACCTATCACCATTTAACATGCTATACACTTTACTCTTTGTTTTCCTCCTTCTATTAAATGTGAGCTTCATCATGAGGATGGTGATTTTTTTTTTCTTTTTTTTGAAGAGGTTTTTGCTATAGGGCATGTACACTCTCCAGAAAGATGGAGAGAGAAAGAAAGTGAGGTCATTTTTACAAATCCCCTCAGGGGAATGGCCACACTGCAATCCCTTCTCCTCCATTCTAATCCTGGGATTTTGGGCACGCATGCACATGAGCCCGGCATGAGTTTAAGCCACTGGTCCAGGACTCGAACCACGATTGACTACATGGGAGTCCAGTGACATAGCCATTACTCCAACTGCTGGTCCCGAGGATAGTGATTTTTTTATTCTGATAGGTTTACCACTGTTCTTTATTGCTTTAAAACAGTGTCTTACACATATTAAACACTTGGTAAATTTGCATGTATGAATGAACTTTTAAACATTAATTTATCACACAAGTACACTAACGTCATTATTCACTGCTTCGTGTGTGCCAGGGACTATGTTTCTCATACTCTTTTTTCCTTTTTTTTTTTTTAGAGATTTTTTTACTATAGGGCATGTGTGCTTGCTGGAGAGACAGAGAGACACAGAGAGACAGAAAGCAAGAAATTACTCCCTAAGGGGGCATGGCTATACCGCAATCCCTTCTCCTCTGTTCTTCTCTCAGGATTTTGGACATGCACACTATGCGCCCGTTGTAAGGGGCTAGGTGCGGGACTTGAACCATGGTCAGCTATGTGGGAGTTCAGCTATGTAACCATTACTACATCTGCTGGTCCCTCTCTTACTATTTTAATCAAATTGAGAATTATATTTCTTACATTAAAAAAACAAAGGAAGACTGTATTTTAGGTTTGTTGAGAACATTAAGACATTGGTGATTTTAAAAGGCTAAAATCAAGAACTCTGTAAAGTCTATAAATGACCAAATCAGTGGTTTTACCTTATCTTCACTTTTAAACATCTCTTTCCAATTTTGTTTTGTTTTTACTTTTTTGAGGTCATACTTTTTTATGTACAGTACTGTGGTCTTACAAAAACTCACAGGGTGTGAGTAAAAATATTCTTTGTCTTCTTAATAAGGTATTGTTATGTACAGTTTTACCTGTCTCTGACTGGACCAATGGTTGATACACGTGGATTTTTTCAGATTATCTACCACAGTCCTCTACTTGGAAATTACCAATTCTTCTTTCATTGGTTATGTTAAGAGCATGTCTGCTAATTTATGAGATCTTTTGTTGCTTGATTTTTAATGAATAAGCTTTTTCTTTATAACTGTATCTCACGGGAAAGGATGTCACAGAAAATTCGGTACATATTTGCAGAATAACCACTGGAGCGAGTTTTGAATGTTTATAACATAATACAATGTTAAATGTTGGAGGTAATAAATATGTTTATATCATTGATTTGTCTATTGCACACTATATTGATGGTTTCAAAGACCATTCTGTACCCTGTAAAGATATGTAATGATTATATGTAAATCATAAATTAAACAAATATTTGAAGAGGAAAAAATAAGTTAAAAAAAGAAAAAAAAAACACTAGTGATTAATTAGTGATATTGGTAGTAGGGAGTACAGCATCAGAGACTTACTCTTTTCTCTGGTAGCTTCCAACAAGAATAGGACGTAATACATATGTTGAGAGATTATATCAAGATACCATTTTTATTTAAGTGAGAAATAAAAAAATCACATCATCTTGTCTTAAAAGCTGATCTATAAGCAGAAGTTTCTCTGTAGCTGAACCAGTTAGTTTCTCTTATGTTCTGTGATCATAAATACTGAATTACCACATGGCAAACCTATCAGGAAAAAAAAGAAAGATGGCTTGTTTTTTAAGTTGCTTATATTTTTTCACTATTGAAATTTATTTCCAGTTGCAATTCAGTGCCTGGAGACAGTTTTTAAGATCAGCCCAGAAGATACACACCTTGCAGTTTCACAGCCCTTGACAGAAATGTTCACAAATTCCTTCTGTAAGGTATGTTGTTATTGTTGTCTCATTACTGTCTAATGTAAGTATAACTTAAATTTTATGTTGGAGTTTTTAAGAATTATTTAATTAATTAATTAATTAATTAATTAATTTTAAAAATTTGATCAGAGGCAGAGAGAGAGAAAGTAAGAAAGCAAGCCACCAGGTCTGAGACTCAAACCATGGTCAGCCATGTGGGAGTGTCCAGGTCCTAACTAGCACACCACCTGCTGGTTCCCAACGTTGTATTGTTAATAGTCAAGGGGCCAGGCCTATAAATATTGGGCTGTCGGAAAAGTTATGACATATATTTTTATGTAAAAATGTGTCATGACTTTTCCAATGACCCAATATTTAACTTCTTTCTGGGCATAAGAGAGATATTCTCTCAGGATAGAATGTGGGACCTAAAACAATTCATTTCATGTACTTTAGATGTTTGTATGAGTTGCTATTCTCATCCTTTTACCTTCTTTTATGTTTAATGATATGTTGTAGTTCATTTTTAAATCCTTTTTGATATCGGAGTGTTTTTAGATTTCCAACATCTGAATTACTGTTCCCATAACACGTGGGATACAAGTTGAAAGCAAAAGTTTTAGCATTTAGAAAGCAACTGTGGACGTAGATTCATCTAGAATTGAATCATCACTTCTGAAGCAGATTTTATGAAATTTGGCTACTGACAGAGAGGTAGTAAGCGAGAAATCACCCCCCAGAGGGGATGGCCACACCACAATCCCTTCTCCATTCTCCTCTTGGGATCTTGGGCACGCACTCACACGCGCCCGGCGTGAGTTTAAGCCACTAGGCCCGGGACTCAAACCATGGTTGGCTACATGGGAGTCCACCGACATAACCATTATGCCAACTGCTGGTCCCAGATATTTATATTTTTAATAGAAGTGTGTGAGAGAGTTAGGTGCTATGGTGTGCAACAGCTACTGGGAGAGGCTGAGGTGGGGGAATCATGAAGGTTAAGACCAGACTGAGCAATACAGAAAGACCCTATCTCTAAAAAACAACATGTGAAAATACTTTTTTCCGTTTTTTTGTTAACACTATTATTTAGGTGTTAGATTTCATGACATAGAATTACAGATGCTTTATTGAAATGTGGTTAATTTATTTATTACATTTTATAGCACCATGTGATGACTATGTACTTAACAGAAATATATTGATTTTTTAATTTAATTTCAGAATGACATTCTGCCTCTCTCAAACTCAGTGCCTGAAGATGTGGGAAAAGCTGACCAGTTAAAAGATGAAGGTGAGGGCCAGCAGATGGCATGGAAGACAAGGTGCTGAATTCCACATAGACAGCTATGCAGTTCAAGTCCTGGACCTGGTGGCTTTAAAATCATGCTGGGCACATGTGCATGCATGCTCAAAATCCAGAGAGAATACTGGAGGAAAAGGGATTGTGGTATAGACATCCTTGCTGGGGATTGATTTCTCACTTTCCCTCTCTCTCTGGCAATTGCATGCACCCTATAACCAAAAAAGAAAAGAAAATAAAACAAAATGAAGGTGAATGTTTCATATGAAAATTAGTTAATTTAGCAATGCTTTCTGCTATTTTGGAGAAAGTAACTGTCATAAATACTATTTGTACTATCAAAACTGGATTTAAGTCCACGTGACATTCATGAAACAAATGAACGTGGTGGGTAAGAAGCCTGGAATTGCAGAGTGGCTTTTGGGCAGCATAGGTCTGGCTACTTCTAGGAAAGCAGATCTGTTCTGAGTAAGATATGTAGAACAAACAACCTAAATGCTGATTTAGTTATAACTGTATTGGCTACTTGTACTCCGGGACATGAAATTCTTCTTTATGTTTAATCAAAAAGAAGAAAATGATTTTCAGTATTACCTTAACTTTTACGTATTTAGTGTTTTTGAGTTCTTTATTTATTAAGGCATGCCCATGACACTTGAGCTGTTTATTAGCACATTTCATTACCACATTACTAAATTTTCTAGTAGCTTGCTCTTGAAGCATTCTTGTTTTAAATGAGTAAGTCATTCTTGAGGATCTGCCTTGTTTTTCCATTCTGTTAATTATGTTAAGCTATACAGGAGAGCCAGGTCAGGTCAATAAGCTTTATGCTAAGAAGGTATAGGTTGCAGTTCTTTTTAGCAGCTATGAAACCATATGCTGCTAATATATATATATGTGTTTATGTAATATATAAATAATATATAAATTCCCTGTCCTTTACATAGACAGAGTTATTAGAGTCATACACAGAGCCATTTTCTGGCCTTTTCTTTAGTTCATACCCTGAATAATGTTGTGTTTGAAAAAGAATCACTAGGGCCAGCAAGTGACATGGTGGTAAGGTACTGGACACCCACCTGGACAACTGTGGTTTGAGTCCTGGACCTGGTGGCTTGCTTTCTCATTTTCTCTCTCTGTCTCTCTCTGGTGAGTGTAGGTGCCCTGTAGCAAATTAAAAAATAATAATAATGATAAAGAAAATGAAATAATTTTAAAAAATAATCACAAAAGGTACAGGGAAAGAGTATGCTTTTCCTCATCCTTGGACTTGGTCATCTTTCTAGTTCTGTAAGTATGCATGCATATCACTGTTTTGAATGATTGTGTAATGTTACATGGAACGGTTTGACCTCAACTTGCTTACCTAGACAGATTATTTTGTAATCCCAAGAAACACTGTCTTTGGTAGCTTTGTCTATACTTCTTTTCACTATTTTGTGATTATCTTCTTAGAATTATATTGGATCATTGGAGAAGTCATGATGTCTTTGCATAGAAAAATATGTCATGACTTTTTAGACAACCCAGTGTTATAAAAGTACTTCATTTCCAGTAAATAGAATGGTCTCATTTTTCTATTTTAAAATTTCTTTTACAAAATGATATTCCCACCATGCCTTAATATCTTAGAATAACATGACTTTTGTCAAAAGTCATAAAATGCTATTTCAGAACTGCTGAATCTAAAACATTGACTAAAACATTGCTGATTTTCTTCTAGACTGTTTTCCAGTCTTAAGAATTTTTGTCCTGTCTTGAGCTGCCAGTAGGTTCATGTACCTACTATTTGAATAGAATCCTAACCTGTTTCCTGGCTTTAAGTTTTAAGTAAAGTTCCTTAGCATTTCTTTGATTTATTAAAGATAAAACTGCTTTTCTTGAGATTAAAAAATATATTAAAAAATACCTGTTGGGAACCAGCAGTTAGCGTAATGGCTATGTCGCTGGACTCCCACGTAGTCGACCGCGGTTCGCGTCTCGGACCCGGTGGCTTACAACTCACGCCGGGCGCGTGTGCGTGCGTGCCCAAGATCCCGAGAGGAGAATGGAGGAGAAGGGATTGCGGCGTGACCATCCCCCCTGGGGGGTGATTTCTCACTTTTCTGTCTCTATGTCTCTCTCTGTCTGTCTGGTGAGCGCACGCGCCCTATAGCGAAAAACCTCTCAAAAAAAAAAAAAAAAAAGAAAGAAAGAAAGAAAAAAAAAAAAGAAAAAAATACCTGTTTAATGACCATAGTAAGATTTATAGCATCAGCTAGGTGCTACCTTATAGTATATTCATTCTACTAAGACTTTCACGCCTAAAGTCCGACAGGTATTCACTGATATGTACATACCAGCTAAACGTGCTATTGAAAATAGTTAAATTACTTAAGAAATTTTGTGAATCAATAAAATGTGGGGGAAAAAGGAATGGAAAACAACTGTAGACACCTAAGATAGTGTGGGAGGAGGGTAGGAAATGGCAGAGGGTGAGAAATAGGGGTAAACTATATATATGTATATATATATAGTTTACCCCTATTTATATATATATATATAACTATATATATATATATAGTTATATATAGTTGGTCAGAGTTTTCAAAAAGCTTATGGAGGGGCCAGCAGATGATGTAGCGGTTATGTTGCTGGACTCCCACATGGCCAACTGTGGTTCAAGTCCCAGACCCCGTGGCTTGAATACACATTCCCCAGTGTGTATGCATGCGTGCCCACAATCCTGGGAGGAGAAGGGATTGTGGCATGGCCATCTCCCTGGGTGGTGACTTCTCACTTTTCCTCTCACTGTCTCTGTCCCTCTCTCTCTGTCCTGTGAGTGCATGTGCCCCAAGGCAAAAACCTCTAGAAAAACACACAGGATGAAAAATCTATGCATACACTTCAAACGTTTTTGATCACAAAAGTATAGGTATATCTCCTAGGGTTGTAAGAGTTAAAGAAGACCATCTTATAGGAGAGAACCACATAACTATTAATATAAATAATAGTTTTGTATATGTTTATTCCACTATTTCCATGACCTTTTTTTTTTTTTTTTTTTTTTTTTTTTTTTGAGAGATATTTTTGCTATAGCTGCCTGTGATCACCAAAAAGACAGAAAGCAAGAAATCTCTCCCTATGGGGGATGGCCATGCTGCAATTCCTTCTCCTCTATTCTCCTCTCAGGCTTTTGGGCATGCACACACACGTGCCTGGTGTGAGTTTTAAGCCGCCAGGTCTGGGACTCAAACCTCTCAACTACATGGAGTCCAGCGATGTAACCATCACTATCACTCCATTTTCTGGTCCCTTCCATGAACTTTATTAAGTCTCTGCATACTCCCAGAGAATTTATATTTAAATTACCCAGATATTCATATATTATTTTCACATATTAGTTCCTAATTAAAAGTTTAATATGATTTTTTCCCCACCTAGATTTTTATGATGTCAGATCTATATTGATAACAGTATATTATCCACATACTAACATTTTACTTTTGCAGCTCTCTTGGTTTAACTCAAGTGACAATGTAGAATAAATGGAAGATTAAAATGTCCTATTTGTCCCTCAGGTTTACTCCCTCTACATGGCAGAACATTGGAAAATTGCATTCCCTGTGTTTCGACATAATGAATGTTAGTAAGACAAAGATTAGGGAGACATGTGGGGTGAGATTCATTTCCTGTAGCAAGATGGGTAGGTTAGATTACCTTCTGCCTTTGCTTTTAACCACAAGCTTTTATTTATTATTTCCACTAAGGCATATCACATCTAAGATATGAGACATATAAAGTTTAAGTGATTGTCATTTTCTCCAGATTTTGCTATTTGCGTGGAAACATGCCCATGCTAGAGTGCAAAAGTTGAGTTATTCAGGGCTACCTGTTGCACTTATCTTACTGTGTCGATTAGGACTTCTAGCCAGCTCGTACCTTCCTAGAACATTGCTTTCAAGTGTTTTAGAAGTCTTACTTCTGAAGAAGTGCAGTAAGGTCAGAAAAAAGCAAGATGGGTTCATTGCTGTCGTTGGACAGATCATGAAAGTATAGGTATATCTCAAAGGGTTGTGAGAGTTAAAGGGGACCATCCTATAGGAGAGTACCATGTAGCCATTAATAGACCGTACAAGGGCTTCACTGTTATATCTTTTCTTCACACATTTCTTCATTTATGTTCTGATTTTTTTACATAGTGAATATTTTGTGACTTTAAGTTTATTAACTTACATTATAATATGCATAATTTGTGGTGTGTATATATATATATATATATATATATATATATATGTATATATATATATATGTTATATACATATTTGAGGTGGCTTTCAGGAAAAGACATACATCAAGTTTTTTTTTTTTTTTTTTTTTTTTTTTAAGAATTATTTATTTGGGGACCAGCAGATGGTGTAATGGTTACATCACTGGACTCCCTCGTGGCCAACCATGGCTGGAGTCCCTGACCTGGTGGCCTGAAACTCATGCCAGGCCCATGTGTGTGTGTGTGCCCAAAATCCCAAGAGGAGAATAGAGGAGAAGGGATTGAGGCATGGCCATCCCCCCAGAGGGGATGATTTCTCGCTTTGTCTCTCTGGCAAACACATGCATCCTATAGCAAAAATCTTTCTCTAAAAAAATAAATAATAAAATAATTATTTACTTAATTTTATTTATTATTGTTATTATTTTTAAATTTGACCATAGAGAGAGAAAGGGAAAGTGAGAAAGTAACTCACCAGGTCTGGGACCCAAACTGTGTTCAGCCTTGTGGGAGTCCAGCACCCTAACCACCACACCACTTGCCAGCCCCCTACAATAAAGTTTTAGTTATAGTAGTAATAATAAAATACCACCCCAAGACAAAAAATGTCCTACAGCAACAGCAAAATCGTAGTAACCCAGAAAAATAAAATCTGTGACAAGGAAATCTATTCGATTAGTTGGGCTAATGTAGTTAACTTTGTGCATAATCATAAAAAGCTGTATTATCCTCTCAGCTTTCTAGAGGCTTTATATTAATTTATTGGGAGGGGTGGGATTAAAACTATTATTTTAAAAAGATTTATTGAGATATAATTCATGTACCATACAGTTTATTCCTTGAAAGTGTACAATTCACTCGTTTTTAGTATATTCATGGAGTTGCTCAGCTATTATCGTAGTCAGTTATAGAACATGCTTTTCGCCCCAGAAGGAAACCATGTACCATCAGCAGTCACTCTTTATATTCATTTCTGATTCCTAATTTGCAATAACTTTCGTACGATTTTGGATGCTTTTATCTACTGGTCTCTCCTTTAATTTTCTTGTTCCTGTTCCCTACAAATATATACCCCTCTCTTACCATTAAGTAGCTAATGATTATTAAGAACAAGGAAAGTTGCTGGTTTAAGGAAAGTTGGAAAAGATCATAAAGTCCTTTGACAGGTATATCCTTCCTTTTTTTTTTTTTAAAGAATTATTTATTTAGTTTTATTTATTAATTCATTTTTTAAAAAAGTTTGACCAGAGAGAGACACAGAGAGAGAGAGGGAAAGCGAGAAAGCAAGCTACTAGGTCCAGTATTTGAACGTAGTCGGCCATGTGGGCATATCCAGCGCCTCAACCACCATGCCACCTGCTGGCCTCCCAGGTATATCCTTCCTTTTAATCCCAGTTCTAATATTTTCAATTTTGAACATTAGTGCTTATGCACAAGACACTTTTTCTCTCCATTTAATGGAATACAGAAAATAGCCACAGGAAACCTCTTGTTTTGCTGACCAGCTGTTAACCTAGCTAAGTTATTGCCAGATGTATTTGTGGATGCCCTTCCTGAAAATCAGTACTCTGTTTGCTAGCCATGGTATCTGAAATTCTGTCTTTCTAAAAATTAATCTCCTCAAATCCCCTTTTAACAAAAATTTATCTCTGCAAGGAATAGCACATAAAAATATTATCTGCTAATAACCTGTTAGTGTGATTAGTTTTACCAGCTTATCCATCCATAGCAGAGTTCTGAGAGCTTGGTTATTCAGCAGATGTGTGTTTTGACAGGGGAGGAGTGGAAGATAAGGTTCCAATTAAGATGGTGATTAGGGTAGGTGTCGCATCTGGAATGGGTGGGGAAGATCTAAAAGAGGTGAGAGATGAAGATAAGGTGAGAAGAGACTGAGGTTTGTCATGAGAAAGTCATAATTGTGGCATGTACTCACTTAGGTCCCGATTTCATAAGGTATACCAAACAGTAAGTGTTTATGACTGCATTGCTAAAATTATTTAGCAGATGGCAAAATAGTTATGTCACTGGACTCCCACGTGGCCAATTGTGGTTTGAGTAGACTTGGGTGCTTGAAACTCATGCAGGGTGTGTATGTGTGCGTTCCCCAAATCCCGAGAGGACAGTAGAGGAGAAGGGAATTGTGGCATGGTCATCCCCCCACTGCAGGGGTGATTTCTCACTTTCTATCTCTTTGTCTCTCTCTATCGCTCTGGCAAGCACATGCACCCTACAGCAAAAACCTCTAAAGGAAAAAAATTATTCAAAGACACTGAAAGCCAAGAAGTGTGAATTCTATATGTAAAATGTATTTCTAGTGTGACTGAAGTCATGTAATTGACCTTCATACTATTGTAGTTTCTATGATTAAAATTTAGTTTCTATGATTGGGCCACCAGGTGGCATGGTGGTTAAGGCACTGGACATTCCCACATGGCCAGCCACGGTTTGAGTCCCAGACCTGGTATCTTGCTTTTTCATTTTACTTCTCTCTGTGTGTCTATATTTCTCTGGTAAAATTAAAATAACTGAATGAATAAATAAAATTAAAGAAAGAATTCTTTAAAAGAAAAAAATTGTTTCTATGATTAATATTTATCAGACTTTTCCTGTGCATATATTACTGTACATCTTGATTATTTTGTTTTAGGCAATAACCACATGAAAGAAGAAAATTATGCTGCTGCAGTGGACTGTTACACACAGGCAATAGAACTGGATCCAAATAATGCTGTATATTATTGCAACAGGTAAACTGGCACTATATGGCAAGTTTATAGTTCTTAAATATTTATGTTAATAACTGGAAGAAACTGTAAAGCTTATTAATTGATCAGGTTTTAAAGTTTAGTAAAACAAGGAGGAGGAAAAAATAAACTCATAAACTTATTTAGAGGCAATCATTGTTACTGAATTTCTGGCATATTTTGTTTCATGTAAGTTTACTCCATTTTAGATTCGACTTTGTTCACTGGGCATCTGTAGAGTAATGTTTGCTCTTGCTTCCGGTTTCATGTTACACAGACTTGAGTAGGTAACACATCTTATGTTTATGTCAGTTACAAGTTCGCTAACAGAGCTATCGTAGCAAAATGGTTAAGAGCAGGAGTTCTGGACCTGGACTCTCTGGATTCCGATTTCTGGCTTGACTTCTGTAACTTTGAGCACTTACCTTCCATATCAGTAGTTATCCTTTAGTTGCCCTATGTGTGAAATGTGGATAGTAACAGTCTTTACCGCATAGAGTTGTTATGGAAATCAAATGGTTAGTATAGGTAAAGTGCTAGGTAAATATCTAGTAAAGAGTTTTATACACCACAGGTAATATCTATTCACATTATTAATTATGAAGCCTGTTTTATAACCTTGATCACATGTGAAGAAAAATTCAGATTTACGAAGGCTCAAATATGTTGTCACTTATCTTTCTCTGATCTACCAGTTTAGTAGTAACTCTGATAACATAAAAAGGAAATGATATTAGTCTGACAGGACTTGCTCTGAATTAATCTAGTTTCTTTCTTTTTAAATCTTTCTTTTTAAAAATTTGTCTGTAACTAATTTATTATGAAAATTTTTATAGTTGAATGAATTTTACAGTGGACAGTCATGTAGCCACACCTAGATTTTGCCATCAATGTTTCAGTGTGGTGCTACCCCATAGCCTATTGGTTAAGGGAGCTGGATCCTCCATTGCCAAGTACAGTTTGAATCTCGACCTTAGCAGTTTGAAAAACACACCGGGGAGGCCAGCAGGTGGTGTTGTGGTTAATGCACTGGACTTTGACATGGCCAACAGTGATTTGAGTTCCAGACTTGGAGGCTTGAAAATCATGCCTGGCGCATTTGTGTATGTGCCCAAGATCTCAGGAGGATGGAAGAGAAGGGACTGTTGTGTGGCCCTCTCCTTTCAGGGGGTAATTTCTAACTTTCTCTCTCACTATTTCTCTCTGATGTACACAACGTGCCCTATGACAAAATAAGTAAATAAAGTAAAACCTAAGAAAGAAACACACCAGGCATATGTGCCTACGTGGCACAAATCCCATAAAGATGAAGAAATGGAAGAGGAGGGATTGCAGTGTGAGCAAATTGGGGGAGTGCTTCCCCTCCTCCATCTCTGTCTCTGTGAGCACATGCACCCTTGGCAATTAAAAGGAATTTCAGTGTATTTTCTATGTAACATCTTTATCTGTGTCTCTGTGCCACTATTTTATATTATCTTTGATGTATTTCAAAGCAAATTGCAGCCATCAGTACACTCCCTTCTAAGTAATAAGCATATTATTTTCTAGAGTTCAATATTTTCTTACTTTTTTTCTTTAAGGTAAAATTTGCATGCAATAGAACATGAATTTTAAGTGTACTTGTACTGAATTTTGAGAAACACATACATCTGTGTAACCCAGACCACTTTTAAGATACTGAAAATTACCATCAGATATGCAGGAAGTTCCTCATGCCCCTTCTCAGTCAGTGGCCTATAACCAGAGGCAACCGGTGTTTTGTTTATTCCCACCACAGGTTACATTATTCTCTTCAACAGTTTTATATGAAAGTAATCTTTTTTTTTTTTTTTTTTTTTTTTTACCAGAGGATGACTGCTCATCATAAAGAGATGGAGACAGAGAGAAAGAAAGGCAAAGTAAGAAACCATCCTCCTTGGTACATGGTCATGCCACAGTCTCTTCTCTGTTTCTCCCTCCTTTTGGGATTTTTGGGCATGTGTGTACATGCACCCAGTATATTTCTCAAGGAGCTGGGTCTGGGACTTGAACCACATGGTCAGGCATGTAGAATCCAATACTTTAGCCACTAGGTCACAAGATGGCCCCACGTATTTTTTTAAGACATCAGCATAATGGTCTTGAGGTTCAACCATGTCGTTGTATTTGTTAGTAGTTCATTCTTTTTTATTGCTCACTGGTACCCTGTTGTTTGACTGTTTTGTTTGACTGTTTCACAATTTGAATAACCATTTTTTTTTTATTAGAATAGAACAAGATAAAATTCTATAGAGTTCAGATGTAAGGTTCTGCTTGAGTCCAGCCAATCAACTCTACCTCTAGTGACAGCATTAATGCATAGGAGATATTTGATAAGAACCTGTCAAATAAATACATGATTGAATGATAAGAATATGTGAAAAAGAAGGCCTTTAATAAAACAAAAGCAAACTATGAAGTTTACAAATGATGCTATAATATGCTGATACATGTGGAATTTTCAAAAAGTTTATCAGGACCAACTGGTGGTGTGGTGGTTAAGGCGGCTAGATACCACATTGCTGACTGCGTGGTTCAAGTCCTTGAGCCAGTGACTTGAAAAACATTCCAGGCACGGGACCAGCAGTTAGTGTAATGGCTATGTCGCTAGGTTCCCACGTAGTCGACCGCGGTTCGAGTCCCGGACCCGGTTGCTTAAACTCAGCCAGGCGCGTGTGCATGCATGCCCAAGATCCCGAGAGGAGTATGGAGGAGAAGGGATTGTGGCATGGTCCTCCCCCCTGGGGGGTGATTTCTTGCTTTCTGTCTCTCTGTTTCGCTCTGTCTTTCTGGTGGGCACATGCGCCCTATAGCAAAAAACAAAAAAACAAAAAACAAACAAAAAAAACCCAAAAATTCCAGGCACATGTGCATGTGCGCCTAAAATGGGGAGAGGAGAATAGAGAAAGGACTGTGGCATGAGCGTCCCTCCTAGGGGGTGCTTTCTCACTTTGTCTGTCTCTCTCTGTCTCTCTGATGAGTGTGTGTGCCTTATAGCAAAAAATTTTTTTAAATCCTTCAAAAATTCATTAATGTGAAAAAAATTATATGTGAATACCACATTTTTTGTACCAAAGTAAACCCAGACATTAATTCTGTTTTTCTACAAACTTCGTGAAGTCCTCATGTGTGATCATGTTATCTAGAGGTAGGTTAAATTAAAACCCTATAAGATTCTACTGCACAGTCACCTGGGCTGCCTCTAAAGCTTGTTTTTTGTTTGATGGTTTGTCTACCCAGGATTTATAGTTGTTATTTATGGGAGGTTTGGATCTGTAAAGAATTTGGTTGGCATGCTGAAAACCTTAATTTATGTTTTCACAAAAAAATCCCTTTATTAATCTGTTCTAACAATTTAGCCTAAAAAATAGAAAAGTCCAAGGGCCAGCAGGTGGAGTGGTGGTTAAGGACACTAGACTCGACTCTTACATGGCCGACCACGGGTTGCGTCCTGGACCTAGTGGCTTGCGTTCTCACTTTCCCTCTCTCTCTCGCTATCCCTTTCTGGTCAAATTAAAACAAACAAACAAACTTTAAAGTTTAAAAGTTGTTTATTTATTTATTTATTTATATATTTAATACAAACACTGAATAAAGCTTTAGTTTTTTTTTTTTTTTTTTTTTTTAAGACTGTGATAGCCATAAATATCTTCATAGTTAATAGCCTTGCCAACTATCTCTGGCCATTTTTCTTAGCCAAGTGATGGCTGAGAGTTGGAAGCTCAGAATAGCAGATGTAAATCCTTTTAATAGTCATTTTCATAGTCTTATTACTAATCAAAATATCAAAATACTTTTTACATGCTAGCCAAGATGAACCCAAGTTTACTTTCTTTAAATATTTATTTAATTTTATTTATCATTATTATTATTATTATTTTAAAATTTGTTACAGGATGCATGTGCTCACCATAGAGTGAGTGAGAGAGAGAGAAAAAGGGAGGAAGCAAGCCACCAGGTCTGGGACTCAGATTGTGGTCAGCCATATGGCAGTCCATCACCTTAACCACCATGCCACCTGCTGGCCTCCAAAATTTACTTTTTATATAAGTGATTTTTCTATTTGTTAGAAAATGATTAGTTGACATATTTCTTAAGCATGGTCTTTTCTAGATTTTTAGTGACTATTTCAGCTTTTAAGACTCTACTGTTATTTCAGGCTCAGCTTAGACACAAGGAAAATCCAAGTCCACCCCTGAAAACCTATCATGTATTTTGGCTTGTTTTTATGTACTTCTAGCACGTAATATATTGTGTAACATTTATATAGGCTTATCGTATGTGCTGGCCTCCCTTATACCATATTTGTTTTATTTCTTCAGGTCAGGGGTAGATATTGGGACTCAGGTCTGCTTGTATCCCCTGTGCAGCCAAGCCCTGTACATCGTAGTTCAGCCAGTTTGTGTGGATAAATGGAGGGCCGTAAAAGAAAGGAATTCCCAGGGACATTGAAGCAACTAGCCATTCACATTAATGCTTCTATACATAAACAATGAATAATTAAGTATAGTCCTAAATACTTCCGAGTACTTTATAATATAAAATGAACAGCGGTTTCCTCTGTAATCTGTTCCTACACGAACATGATGTTCTTATTATCCTTTGTACAACTTCAGTCCTGAGTATATTACTTTGCCTATAGTAGGCTCATGGTTCTGGGATGGGTGGTGGGTTGAATGAGTTTGGGTGATCTATTCTCTCACTTGCAAAATACTGGTTACTTCAAAGCATAGCTGCAAGGAGTAATAATATATATGTCTCTACTCTAGTCTTAAACTTTCAATATTAGTTTATTTACAAGAAGTAATACTTTTTTATTGTGGTAATAGATGTTTGCTTTAATTTATTTATGTAGGATATGTGGAATATGAAGTAGGTGGTTTTTTTTTTTTTTTTTTTTTTTTTTTTTTCTTTTGCTTTGTTTCTTTTAATTGTCAGAGTACAAGGACAGAGGGGAGAGGAAGAAAAGATCTCCCAGTGGGACATGGTTATGCTGTAGTTTATTCCCCTCCATCCTGTCAGGATTTGGGGTGTGCATGCACATGCATCTGGTGTACTTTTCAAGCTGCTGGGGTCGGGATTCAAACCATGCTTTGCATGTGGGCTCTGGCTCCCAATGCACAGTGCTTAACCACTGAGATGCAAGGCTGGTCCCTGCCTTGTTTTTTAATAAAAAATAAAACATAAATTCATGCTTTTTCTCTGGTAAGATAAAGAAAGTGAGGCTGTCTGAAAACATGGTGACTCTGTGTTATTCTACTGAAATTTCATTAGTTATGCCCTGATAACCAG
The DNA here is from genome assembly GCA_026018925.1 of Tupaia tana. Taxonomy (NCBI): domain Eukaryota; kingdom Metazoa; phylum Chordata; class Mammalia; order Scandentia; family Tupaiidae; genus Tupaia; species Tupaia tana. The sequence goes on along the minus strand of JAKSZU010000006.1, from coordinate 54,266,280 downwards.
ACAGCAGCAGAGACAGAGAGCGTAGACTACATTGTTATTCATTTCAGACATGGGCATGTTTAGCTTCATCTCACAGATGATTCACATACAGCCTGGTGTCTCTTTCCTTTCCTGGCCACGGAGGCTCAGACGCCTCTCCTTTTCCATTTGTGAGCTGCACAAATCTGCTTTCACCCTAGCTTGCAGTTCATGTTCTAAAGCTGTTAAGATTGAAACACGATCATCCTCTTTCCTTCCACCCACTTATTTTTTTTCCTGAGTCTGATCCTCCTGTTTTATTCCTGACTTTTTATTTTTTAAGTTTACTTATTTCTTCAATCAGAGAGAGAGAGAGACAGGGATATATAGAAAGAGAGAGACAGAGAGAGAGTGAGAGAGCACTCCCACAGGATCCTGATGCTGTAATCTATTTCCAGCCTCAGCCAGCTCTGGGTCATGGGCTGGCACACATGTGCCTGGCATATCAGAGAGGTTTCTGTATGGGAACCTGGAGCTTTTCCCATGTGGGTCACCCTCGCAGAGTATTGCCTTTTGCCACTGTGCCACTGTCAGACCCCTTATTTCTTATCTTTTTGTCAGTACCTGAAGCCAGGGATGATAGCATCTTGTTCTGTGCATCCTTTTCCCATATACCTTCCAAATAGCTAATTTGTTCTTTGCTCCCTGACGTCCAAGTTCTTAATTTTTGCTGAATTAATGTAATAGGGACTTTAAAGTAGTCTCTCATTTGTACTCTCAGTCCCCACTCCAGTCTTCTGCCAAAGGACCTTTCTAAAATGTGAAATTGAGACTGCCAGCCAGTGGTTAAGTGAGCTGGATCCCACATGGCCAGTCTCGGTTCAAGTCTTCGGTCTGGTGGCTTAAAATTGCAAAGCTTGACCAGCAGATGGCACAATAAAGTTGTTGGACTCCCACATAGTTGAGTATAGTTTGTGTCCCGGACCTGGTGGCTTAAAACTTACACTGGAGTGCTTTGAAAAAATCATTTTATGCCCTAGAAAGATGTACAACAATTAAATATAAGTAAGGAATTATAAAATGGAAAAAAAAAACTTACACTGCGTGCATGTGTGTGTGCGTGCCCAAAATCCTGAGAGGAGAATGGAGGAGAAGGGATTGTGGCATGACTATCCCCCCCCACACACACCAGGGTGGGGGAGTGATTTCTTTCTTACTGTCTGTCTCTCTGGTGAGCACACATACCCTATAGGAAATACCTCTCTCTCTACAAAAGAAAAAAAGAAATTGTCGGGCTTGTGTGTGTGCCCCAAATCCTGGCAGGATGGAGAAATGGAGAAGGGATTGTGGTGTGCCCATGCCCCATCAGCAGGTGTCTTCTCCCTCTCTATCTTTGTCTCTCTCTCTCTGGTGAATGCACATGTCCTTTGGCAATTAAACAACAAGAACAACAACAAAAAAGAAAATTAGTATTATCAATTTTCACTGTCCCAAAATATCTTTTATAGCTATATATTTTTTTAATCCAGAATTCAATCAAGTGAGTTTTGTGCGTTGGGTTATATCACTTTAGTCTCTCTCTTTTTTTTTTTTTTTTTTTTTTTTTTTTGAGAGGTTTTTGCTATAGGGCGTGTGCGCTTGCCAGAGAGAGACAGAAAGCAAGCATCCCCCCTCGGGGAGATGGCCACGCTGCAATCCCTTCTCCTCCATTCTCCTCTTGGGATCTTGGCCATGCATGCACATGTGCCCAGTGTGAGTTTAAGCCACCAGGTCCGGGACTCGAACCACTATTGACTACATGGGAGTCCAGCAACATAGCCATTACGCCAACTGCTGGTCCCAGGGACTCATACATTTTTTTAAAAAAGAATATTTATTTAAATTTTATTTATTCAATCATTTATTTTAATTTGACCAAGAGAGATAGAGGGAGAGAGAGGGAAAGTGAGAAAGCAAGCCACCATGTCTAGGATTTGCACTGCGGTCAGCCATGTGGGAGTGTCCAGTGCCTTAATCACCATGCCACCTGCTGGTCCCTGGAGTCATACATTTTTAAAAGTTCACTATTGTGTTATGATCAATCATTATAACAGTAACTTTTGGTTCTTAAACTATCCTATATTTGACTGGGGGAGCCTACAAACTGGCTATATATGTCCTTTTATGTAATAAGGATATATATATGAGATCCAGCTCTCTATGTATAGTGCTTAACCTTTTAATGTATTATCTGGATATATATAAATAACATATATAATTTATTTGTTTTTAGAATTATTTAATTTTATTCACCTTTTTTTTCTCCCAATCTGCCACAGGGCATGTGTATTCAACAGAGAGAGAGACAGAGAGGGAGGGAAAGTGAGGAAGCAAGCTGCCAGGTCTGGGACTCCATTCACCATGGGCCATGTGGGAGTCCAGCACCTTAACTATCACTCTACCTGCTGGCCCTGGAAATGTATTTTTTGAAAAGTCATTGGCTTATATAGATCATTTCAGTTCATATCCCAGTGTTGTGGAGTTCTCCCTCACCTCCTCCCATTTTATATTTGTCTCTTTCTTCTCCCAAAGTGAAAACCTTGCTTTCCAGCACCACCAGTACACTTACTCATTTGCTCCATCCTTCAGTATCCGTCAGGTAGTATTATATCACTGACAAAGCTGCTAAATGAAGGATTTCTTTGTAATTTTCCTTTTTGTCTTTAGAATATATCTTATTAAGAAGATACACTTGAATTACTATGCTCACAAGTTCCTTAAATTTATTTTTGTTATACAGTTAGGTTCCCTTTTTCTTTTTTTACTTCATGTGAAGATTTGCTTTTTGGGGCCAGCAGTTAGCATAATGGCTATGTCACTGGACTCCCATGTAGTTGATCACGGTTTGTGTCCCGGACCTGGTGGCTTAAACTCACGCCGGGCGCATGGCGTACATGCCCAAGATCCCGAGGGGAGAAAGGAGGAGAAGGGATTGTGGCATGGCCATCCCCCCTGGGGGGTGATTTCTCACTTTCTGTCTCTCTGTCTTTCTCTTTCTTTCTACCCCATAGCAAAAATCTCTCCAAAAAAGAAAAGATTTGCTTTTTCATCTTTTGAAGTCTTTTTTCTAATATCACCCACTATTCCTATGCAGTCTCTATAGAAAGAGAATTAGATTTAAAAAAAAAAATTCCAGAGGGTGTACGTGCTCACCAGAGAGGGACAGTGGTGAAGGAAAAGGCACCCACAGTGGGTGTGGTCATGCTGCAATCACTTCTCTTCCATTTCTCCCTTTTTTGGGGGATTTGGGGCACACATGTGCAAATACCTGGTGTGTTTCAAGCTGCCAGGGCTGGGATTTGAACCATAGTTGGCCATGTGAGATCCAACTCTCTATGTACAGTGCTTAACCTTTGTATATATTATGCTTAACCTTTGTATATATTATCTGGCACAGTTTGCTTTTCCTGACCTTCAACAGGTGTACTAGTTGAATGAATAAAGTAGAAAAATTGTAATATTTTATTAATAAAGTGAACCTTTAATAAGTATGACATAATCTTTATTTTATTTAAGTTTTGCTATGGGGAGCATGTGCTTGCCTAAAATAGAGAGGGGAAGTGAGAAATCACCCCCTCTGGGAGGGTGGCCATGCTGCAGTCTCTTCTTCATCATCCTCCTCTCAGAATTTTGGGCGTGCATGCACGCACACCTGGTGTGATTTTCAAGCTGCCAGGTCTGGAACTCAAATTGCGCAGTTGACCATGTGGAATCCATGCGTGCGCCTTAACCTCCATCGCACCTACTGGCTCATGGACTTGATAGCTCATCTTGATATGTGACAATGCTATGTGTACCTGTAGAATGATAATTCGTGTATTGAGAAGCATAAATATACATGCAGAAAAAAGGCGAAACTTAGTTAAATCAAGAAATACAATGAAAAAAATGCACAAAGTTATGGTGCTGGATCCCACATGGTCCCACACTGATGATGATTTGAGTCCCAGACCTGGCAGCTTGAGAGTCACGCCAGATATGTGTGCATGCATGCCCATCCTGGGAGGAGACTGGAAGAGAGGGGATTGTGGCATGGCCATCTCCCTCGGGGGGTTATTTCTCATTTCCCCTCTTGCTCTCTGCCAAGTTATATGCCCTATAGCAAAAAACAAAAACAAAAACCATAAAGGTAACATTAAATCCAGAACATAGTTATACATAAATAGCCTAAGCTACAAGCCACGTGGTATTAGTTTTCTTTGAAAACTTCTGTGATATAGCATTTTAGATTTTTTGAGTATGTTAAGACTAAGTGTTAGGTATAGAGAATTTGTTTTCTGATTTCATTTTTTCTTTTCTTTCTTTTTTTTTTTTTTAAATAAGAGAGAGCATACAGGGGAGAAAGAGAGAGGGGTATTGCTAACAGTGTCTTGTCATGTTGTGGTCTTTCTGCTACAGCCTCCTGGTCAGGTAGGACCACAGATGTGCACCACCACCCCTGGCCTAGAAACTTCACCCAGCCTCCTATGTGGCCCCAGCAGCACCCTCCCACTTGTGCCACTGTGGCTGGGCCTTCTGATCACTTTTTTTTTTTTTTTTTTTTTTTGAGAGGTTTTTGCTATAGAGCACGTGTGTGTGCCAGAAAGACAGAGAGACAGAAAGCGAGAAATCACCCCCGGGGGGGATGGTCACGCCTCAATCCCTTCTCCTCCATTCTCCTCTCAGGATCTTGGACACGCATGCACATGTGCCCAGCGTGAGTTTAAGCCACTGGGTCCGGAACTTGAATTGCGATTGACCACATGGGAGTCTAGTGACAGCCATCATGCCAACTGTTGGTCCCTCTGATCACATTTTTAAGACCACAAGCATTGTCTTTCCATTTCCTGAAGGAGTTTAGCAAATATTTAGGTACAGATTTGTTGCATTTTAAAAATGTTTCTCTCTCTCATTTTGTTCCCCCCTAAAAAGAACTTGTGCCAGAGAGAGGGAAAAGAAAAAACAAAAACAAAAACAAAAAAACAAACCAAAACAAAAAAACTCCCCAGTGGGGCCTCATCATGCTGCAGTCCTTCCTTACTCATTTCTCCTTCCCATTAGGATCCTGGGCATGTGTGTACACATGTCTGGAGTATTTTTCAAGCCACTGGGGCCAGGATTCAAACTCTGATTGGCCACATGGGATCTAGCTACCACTATACATTGCTTAATCACTCCACTATGGGGCTGGCCTCTGTTGTTTTTTTCCTTAATTGTGTTTTCCCTTCCCTTCCCTTCCCTTCCCTTTTCCCTTCCCTTCCCTTCCCTTCCCTTTCTTTTCCTTTCCTTTTTTTTTCTTTTCTTTTCATTTCACCAGAACAAAAACCATAGTGCTTTTATTTATTTATTTTTATTTTTCCAAAACCTCCCTCCCTCTCTTGACCTTTCCATCTTTTATGCATGTGCGTGTGTATACGCATATTAGAAAAATGACCCTTGGCAGAGAGAGGAGATGGGGCATTTGTTGTTATACAGAATCCCCTTTAGCAGATCTACAGAATAAGATGTCAGTGACAGGTCAGACTTTAGTCTGTGACTGATGAGGTAACACTACCTGGCCTGCTAAGCCGATAGAAGATCTGGACTTAGTATAGACCTCAAGCTCGGTTTCTGGACATGCACCCTGCCACCCCCCACTAAGTGATTGTGTTTATCAGATGTAATAAAATCATTAAAAACATTTTGTCTCAAAGCTTAGGACAGTAACCTCATCTTTCTTTCTACTGAATGCTATTCAGTATTAGAAGAAACTTGGTTTGGTAAATTTGTAATCCAGGTTTAGCCTCCTGAGTCAGCAGGATTTAAAGTGTGAATTTATTGTCTACACTGTTTCCCTCAAGCAGTTCAAACAATGGGCAGAATAGACCAGTCGATCTGAGCTTTTTTTTTTTTTTTTTTTTTTTAAATTTGATTATATAGCAATTATCTTATACAATTTGTTTTAGGCATTTTTTCTACGGAAGATCTCCAAATAGGGACTAGGACAATGTAGTTTCATTAGTACCTAAAAGTCTAAATCAGTGCCTTCAAAGCTGCTTATAATAAAAATTTCTTTCTCTTAGGGCTGCTGCTCAAAGCAAATTAAGTCATTACACAGATGCAATAAAGGACTGTGAAAAAGCAATAGCAATCGATTCCAAGTACAGCAAGGCCTATGGAAGAATGGGGTAAGTTTGGGAGAATTTTCAAAGTAGTATCAAATGGTATCAGGTATACTGTTCTTTATAGTTTGCTTACCACTGCACTCTCTGAACTAACAAGAAAAGATAAGTGTAAGATTGTGATTTATGTGACTGAACAAGATAATTAGTTTTGGGGTTTTTTTTGCCTTTTTTTTTTTTTTTAGGTTTTGCCAAAGACCACATGCACTCACCTGAGAGAGAGAGAGCGAGAGAAATGACTCCCTTTGGGGGTGGCATGCTGCAATTTCTTCTCCATTCTCCTCTTGGGATTTTAGGCATGCACATACACTTGCCTGGTGTGATTTTCAAGCTGCTGGGTCTGGGACACAAACCATGGTTGGCCATCTGGGAATGCAGTGCCTTAATCACCATGCCACCTGCTGGCCACTTCTGTTCATTTTCTTTAATACTGCCCTTATTATTTGCATGCATGTTGCATGTGTTCCCCAAGTAGAATGAAATTTTCTTAAAGTCAGGAGCTTTATCTTTTGTTGTTTTGTGAAATCCTTGGTATCTAAAATAATATCTCATACATTGTAGAGTTTCAAAAAATATGGACTGATCATTAACTGGGCACTCTGATAAAGTAGTTTTCATGGTTGACTGGTAGAAAACTAATTATATTATAATAGTTTTTTTGTGGTTAGCACTATATTTTATCTAGATGAAAAGTCCATGCAAGTCAAAAAAGATAGAATCATAGTAATTTGTTAAAAATAAACAAAAAGTTCCAATACTGTCATTCTATATAAACACAATATTGTTTAGTTCCAAAATGATCTTCCAATAGCTAAGTTGTGAGCTAGGTGAAGATAAATATTAAAACTCATTAACTAATTCTATGACTCATGCCTGGGATAAAATTTGCTATTTGAGTTATAAAGGGTGCTAATTTTATATTTAACAACTAATCTGTCCAGTTCCAGCATAGTCATCTGGTACTCCTTAGCTCTTCACCCCAGTTGTTTAAAAGGCAAATTGATGTTTACTGTAGCTCAGTCTCTGTCAGGAAGGAGGAAGAACATGGTACATTTTGACCCACAAATACTCTTTAGAATTGAAAATGGTGTTAGCTTTTAGGTCTATATGACCACAGGGTTGTTAGACACCTTACTAGGCATTCTTGCAGCACATTATTTTTTACATTAGGCTCTTATAAAAGGAAAAGAGCAAGATTAATGGCTAAGTATTAAGTTCATGATCCAATAGGATAACTGAGGTTGTCAGCACCAAAATGGGGAGTCCAGACTTACAGAATCAGACAGAAATCTGGGTCCAGAGGTGGAATAGCAGTTATGGCACTGGACTCCCACATGGCTGACCACAGTTTGAGTCCCAGACCCAGTGGCTTGAAACTCATGCTTCCTGGTATCTTGGGCACATGCTGGCTGTATGTGTGTGCGTGCCCAAGACACCAGGAAGAGAATGGAGATGAAAGGTCTGCAGCATGGCTATCCCCCAGGGAGTGATTACTTGGTTTCTCTCTCACTGTCTCTGTCTCTATCTCTGTATGTCTGATGAGTTCACTCATCCTAAGGCAAAAGCTCCTTTTAAAAAATTAGAGGGAAATTTTAGTGATATTTATGTGAGCCATCATACAATGAATGAATTAGAAGAGTCATCTGGACTAGAACTGAGAATCAGAAAAATGTTTGACTGTGGGACCAGCAGTTAGCGTAATGGCTATGTTGTTGGATTCCCATGTAGTCGACCACGGTTTGATTCCTGGACCCAGTGGCTTAAACTCACCCCGGGCGCGTGTGCATGCGTGCCCAAGATCCCGAAAGGAGAAAGGAGGAGAAGGGATTGCGGCGTGACCATCCCCCCGGGGGGGTGATTTCTCGCTTTCTGTCTCTCTGTCTGGTGAGTGCATGTGCCCTATAGCAAAAATCTCTCCAAAAGAAAGAAAAAAAAAAAAGAAAAGAAAAATGTTTGATTGTGGTTGTGATGTCTTGATGTCCTCTCATCATGTATTTTGTACTCTTGTACCCTTTATTTCCTACAGGCTGGCCCTCACTGCCATGAATAAATTTGAAGAAGCAGTTACAAGCTATCAAAAGGCATTAGATCTTGACCCTGAAAATGATTCCTATAAGTCAAATCTGAAAATAGCAGAACAGAAGTTAAGAGAGGTATCTAGTCCTGTAAGTTGTTATGTCAAATGAGTGAAATGTTTTATGTCATTTGTGTTTTAATGTAATTAAATTATACTGATTGGAATGATTCACAAATGTAATTGTTTTACAGACAGGAACTGGATTGAGCTTTGATATGGCTAGCTTAATAAATAATCCAGCCTTCATTAGCATGGTGAGTATATTTCCTTTTTTGTCCTATTGGCTTTATCTTTCATAGAGCAATATAGTTCCTAATTTTTTAGAGGTAAATAAGGGAGCTTTTATGATGGTGGTGGGAGTGGAATGTTGATGTAAGACAGTGGCACAGGTTCCGTGATAGAAAAGTCTTTTGAAAAATTGTAAGGGTTCCCCCCAAATACCATTTTTTTAATGAGAGAGAGAGAGAGAGAGAGAGAGAGAAGCATTTTCAACAGACAGTGTTGTCATGTCACAATTCTCTTTCCAGCCCTCCAGCTCCTCAGGATCTTGGATGTCTGTGTGCACACAAGGCATGTTTTCAGGCTTGCCCAGGGATCTTAACCTGTGGTTAGTCATGGCTTCCAGCCTTGCAGGGCACTTTATTACTGCGGTGCACAGCAGCCGAGTCTCTCATCAAATTTAAATAGATTTTTTTTTAACCTACCTGGCAGCAAACAAATGTCTTTTTGCAGGTTTTGTGACATATCTTTTTTTTCTAAAAAAATACTTATTCATTTAATTTTATTTATTCATTAATTTATTTTAATTTGGCAAGAGAGAAACACAGAGAGAGAGAGGGAGAGATTGAAAGTGAGAAAGCAAGCCACCAAGTCCAAGACCCAAACCGTGGTTGGCCATGTGAGAGTGTCCAGTGCCTTAACCATGATGCCACCTGTTGGCCCCATTGTGACATTTCTTAACATGTCACCCATTTTCAGGACTCAGGTTAGGCTATTGTTGACAGGATGTAGAAAATGGAATTCTTTTAGTTTCAGAGTTGTCTTATGCTCCAAGTTGCTGCTGTATGACAAGATAAGGTGAGACCACCATGTATGAGTTATAAAAGGTGGGGGTTAAAACTCATTTTGTGACTCTTAAGAACAGGTCAGACTGATAGAGATGACAAGAGGGATTTTGGAGTCAGCTATTGGATTTCCACAGCCTTGCTTCATTTGCGAAGGAAGTGAGGTGCCCTGCCCTTACCTCTAACCCATTGAGAAAGGCTTTTCTGGTCTACTTGGAGCTCTTAATCTGGCCCTCAGTTGGGAAACCAGTGGACTAGTGCCTGACTTCCCAGCTAGAGAAGACAGTGGCAGAACAAGCTTCATGGCTGGGCAGTTACAGCATCGATGGCAGAGGAGCGGAGGTATTTCCTGTCGATGAAAGTGAGCACACACACACTGAGATAGTGTGATATGCTCAAGAGGGCTTTTGGAAGTACGAGGACCCTAACTCAGAGACTCTCTGGAGGATTGCTAAGAACACGGGGTCAGAAGGGAAGTCATAGTATCCATTCCGAGAATAATTCGCCCTCCTCAGGAAATGTATAAGAAACCTCCAATGAGGTACAATGGAATAAACATCTGGAGAACCTCAGAAAGTGCCCCTTCAGAGAACTGGAGTATTTTAACACCTTGCAAGCCCACAGAGCACAGTGTAAACCAGTAAGATCTTGTAGTGCCAGGCATCAAATAAGAATTTTCATGCCTCCTTTACCTCTCTTACCTCCACTTGACCTTGACCCTGTAGCCAGAACTCTTGGTCTGCCAGCTAAGGGAAGAGGAGTAGAAGCAGTATAGGGGAAAAAAAAAAAAAGCAGTCAACTGTGCCTCTCTTTTTTACTGAAATTCCCCATACTGGGGAGGGCAAATTTTACCCGTCAGTGATGTTTTATGTATTTGGTCATTACACTGAGACATTAATTACTAAACTGGAGATCTTTTTTTTTTTTTTAATGTGAAACAAGAAGAAGACTTCATTTCAAGAGACCAGAAAAGCCACTAAGACCTGTTCTAAATTTCTTCTAGGTCCTAGATTGGTAAAGAAAGGGAAGAACTGCTTCTAAAAATAACTTTTAAAAGTTCTGCTTTTGCAGAGCTGTTTAATAGGATTTTGAAACAAAATGCTTTATGTTTATAGCATAAAAAAAGCCAAGTAAACCTTGGCTTTTCCTGTGTAAGGTCCCTAGTATTCATGGGTTGGCTCAGAGGCACCAATCTTGACTAATACTTGAGGAAAATTTTTACATTATTTACAGGTCATAAACATCTGTGTGATAATAAAAGCGAGTGGTCAAGCCGTGGTGGCACAGTTAATACTGTATTGAACTGCAGTCCTGGAAGCCACGTGGCCGACCTCTGATTCCTAGCCTGAAGTAAACTGGACATGTGCATGGGTGTCCAAGATCCCAAGGAGCTACAGGGCTCAGGAGATCACAGAGTGATGACAACTGAGACCTTGTTAAGGCCATGTCCCTCTCTTTTTGTCTCACATGCATGCACTATCATGAATAAAAAATAAACTTAAAAAAGAAAGAGGGGCAAGCAGGTGGTGCGGTTAAGGTGCTGGGTTCCAACATGATCTACTGCATTCGAGCCCTGGACGTGGTGGCTTGAAAGTCATGCCTGGCACATGTGCATGCCCAAAATCCTAACAGGAGAAGGAAGAACGTATTGTAGCACAGCCATTCCCCCGGGCGGGGGGGATTTCTCACTTTCTCTGTCTTTCTCCAGTGAGAGCACATGCTCTACAGCAAAAACCTTTAAAATAAAAAGGAAGCAGTATTTTTCCCAAAACTGAACTCGGAGTCAGCGAATAAAAATGAGCTGTTGGGGGCCAGCAGGCTTGGTGGTTAAGGTGCTGGACACCCCATGGTTGATCACAGTTCGAATCTCAGACCTTGTGGCATGCTTTTTCACTCCCCCCACCCCATTATTTCTGTCTGGTGAGTGCATGTGCCCTATAGCAAATTAAAATTATAATACATTTTAAAAATTGATTATAGTATATAATGATTTAGACCAAATTCTTTGATGTTAACATTATTGACAGGAATAATTTGAGATTAAAAAAATATGCTTTCAAAATAAGAAAGTTTTAAAAGTGTGCTTGTGGGAACCAGCAGATGGCATAATGGTTACATTGCTGGACTTCCACATAGTTCACTGCAGTTTGAGTCCCAGACCTGGTTGCTTGAAACTCACACTGGACGTGTGTGTGTGCGTGCCCAAAATTCCAAGAGGAGAATGGAGAAGGGATTGCAATGTGGCCATCCCCTCTGGGGGATGATTTCTTGCTTTCTGTCTTTCTTTCTGTCTGTCTGTCTTTTGCAAGTGCTATAGTACAACTATCTTTCTTAAAAATAAAGGCGTGTGTGTGTGTGTGTGTGTGTGTGTGTATAAATACAATTCCTCATCCACTATAAGCGTGAGAATACAAACTCCTGGGCCCTATAGAGCAGTCACATCTTTTAAGGGTATTTGGAGTGGACCCTCTCAAGTGTAGGATACTTTTGTTTTGTTTTGTTTTTTGAGAGGTTTTTGTTATAGGGTGTGCGCGCTCGCCAGGAAGAGAGAGAGACAGAGAGACAGAAAGTGAGAAATAACCCCCCCCCCCAGGAGGATGGCCATGCTACAATCCCTTCTCCTCCATTCTTCTCTCAGGATCTTGGGCACACACGCACACACGCCCGGTGTGAGTTTAAGCCATTGGGTCCAAGACTTGGACGGTGGTTGACTACATGCGAGTCCAGTGACATAGTCATTACACCAACTTCTGGTTTAGAAAACTTTTAAAACTACTTTTGGAGTTTCTATTTTTCTTTTTGCTTGATTGATCTGATCAGTAGTAGTAAGTAAACTAACATCAGAACCCTTAGTTTACAGTGTTGTCTGTAATTACTTTATCCCTGTAGTGTCTTTTTAATGCCACTTTTTCTAGTTCCTTCTCTGTTTATATTGCCATTTACTTTGGGTAGCAGAGTAAAACTCTACAAGATGCCAACACATATATGGTTTAGCTTTTATTCCTCTATTAAAAAAGATTGTTCAAAAATCTTAAATGTTAACTGCTTTAGGGGCCAGCTGGTGGCATACTGGTTAAGATGCTGGATTTCCACATGAATGACTGTGGTTTGAGTCCCACTCCTGGCAGTTTAAAAATCATGCTGGAAATGTGTGTGTACATGCCCAAAATCCCAAGAGAAGAATGAGAGAAGGGATTGTGGTGTGCCCAAGGCCCCAGGGGGTGCTTTCTTATTTTCCCTGTCTGTCTCTGGCGAGTACATATGCTCTATGGCAAAACCCCAAATAAATAAATTAACTGGGACCAGCAGATGGCATAACACTTACGTTATTGGATTCTCACATGGCCGACCGCGGTTTGAGTCCTGGACCTGGTGGCTTGAAAGTCATGTGCACGCATGTATGCATGTTTGCCCAAGATCCCAGGATGAAAATGGAGAAGGGATTGCAACTTGCCCATCCCTCCTGGGGGATGATTTCTCACTTTCCCTCTCACTGTCTCTTTCTCTCTTCAGTGAACACACACACCCTAAGGCAAAAACCTCTAAAAAAATAAGTTAAAAAAAAAGTGAACTGCTTTTGGACCGGCAGATGGTATGGTGTTTAAAGGCACTGGATTTCTACATGGCCAACAGCAGTTCGAGTCCTGACCTGGTGGCTTGTTTTCTCACTTTCCCTTTCTCTCTCTGGTCAAATTAAAAAATAATTATAACAAATGAAATTAAATTAACAATTCTTTTTTTTAAATAAATAACTGCTTTTAATAGGAGACGCTATTTTTAAATTCCAGGCAGCAAGTTTAATGCAGAATCCTCAAGTTCAACAGCTGTAAGTATGTGGGAAGAGCTTATTACATGTTCTGCTTCCGCTTGCCAAGCTCCTAATTGAGCATATCAGCTCAGAACTGACCATATTGGCCTGAATGCCAGTCATTTGGAACTAACCTCTTAGATACATTTGGCCTAACATCTTATATAATGTGGGTGTATTAAACTGACTTGGCCTTGCCAGTCATCCTACTTGTTAAGAATTATGCCAGTCCTGGTGATTTATCACTTGCATACTCTAGGATGTCAGGAATGATGACAAATGCCATTGGAGGACCTGCTGCTGGAGTTGGGGGCCTAACTGACCTGTCTAGCCTCATCCAAGCGTAAGTATTACCAAAACAGAAATAGTGAAAATCTATTCAATTTTATATATTTTGCCTGGAAGATGAGGAACCAAGGAATTCTTTTGTTTGTTTGTTTGTTTGTTTTTAATTTTCTACTGTAATCAGGGGACTTCTGAAAGTTAGTAAATCTGAAAGAAATTCAAAAATTAGAATTACTTTTTAGACTGAAGAGCAATAATCCAGATCTGTGTTGTCTGGCCAGCTCTTTAGCTATGCAACCATGTGTGTTCAATACACTTTTGTTTTTAGGGTTTTTCAAGTATCAGGTTTTTTGTTGTTGTTTTTTTTTTTTTTTTTTTTTTTTTTTTTTTGGTACAGTAAGGCAGATGAGACACATATTAGTGGAAGAAGGAAGAAGAGCAGGTAATTTATACCTCTATTCAATAGCCACAGAAACCAAGGTTTGGATTAGTGACTTACATCCATAGCAGAGCCAGGTGTACATTCAGTCTTTTGATTTGCAGCCTAATTTTTCATTATTCAATTGTGTTGTCAGTATAAAATTAGGGTCCTCAGTTTCTTAAGTGGGGATATTAATTTTTGTCACTTTTATTTAGAGCTGGTCCTAGGGACCTGGCCTTTTTTTTTTTTTTTTTTTTAAGTTTATTTATTTATTCTTTAAGAGAGAGAGACAGATAAGTACCTTCCCAGGATATAATGCAAGAAAACAGGGTTCTCATGCCATGACTGGCCCCGGTCTTGGCCACCCAGGATCACAAGCATGTGTGCGTGTGCACTCAGTGTATCCAGAGAGACCTGGGAATATGAACCTGGAATCTTCCACGTGGCTTCAGCATCATGGAGTATTGCATTAAACTATGTGCCACCACATCTGACCAATCTGCTGCTTTCAAGGGCATGGAATAAAGGCAAAAATCTTGTGCCCACAAATATTGTGAGCTCATATACAAAGCAGTTAATCCTCCATTTTCCCCAGTGAAAATCCAACAGAAAGTTTTTTTGCAGACTTCAGTAACTACAAAGGGATGTAGATAGTCAACATTTGCTTAAAATGTTTTAGTTTAGATATTTGTATATATTTTAAAATCGTGTTACTTATATTGATGTTCAGACAATTTAGGAGCTATTTTATTCAGATTTTCCAGTATCTGTCACACATAAGGGAACTCTTGGCATCTTTTTGTTGCTAGAGCATATTATCTTCATGTTCATCCAGATTGCTAAAGAGATGCTGATTTTTTTTGTGTCTGATGCTATCACTGAAAATTTTATATGAAGTCACAAGTACTATTTGCTGTTTGTGATCACAACTATGTAACCACTTAGAACATTACATTTTTAGATGTGAGAAGATCTTTAGCTCCTTCCCCACACCTAACAGCTAGTTCTTTGCATTAGAAAGGAAGATGAGATTTTCTCTTGATGGGATTATCACCAAGGGATACACCTGGCCTGGTGTGACTAAACCCTCATAGATTTGTTAACTGCTTCTTATTGTCTGTAACCTGGCAGCCAATGTATGAAGTGTCGTAAAACATACATGTGTAATGTCTCCTTGTACTATAAATAAAGAGGCCCAGTTTGTCTGGGTGGCTCAAGCAACTCAAGCGGCTCAAGCAGCAGCAGCAGCAGCTGCGGCACAAGTTGCTTGGGCTACCTAGGCTCAGGCTGCCTGTGTCTGTTTCTAAAAAAAAAAAGAACATTACATTTTTAGTGATCTTTAAGTAGCATATTATAGTGATGGCTAATGGTTGCAACTGAGTCATACCATCAAGGATTTGTGTTGATTTTCTCTGCATTTTAAAAAATCAGTTGTTAGGTGATCTTTATAAGCATACCAAAGTGGGTATGATACCTTGTCCAGTGGAAGACACTAAATATTTAAGAGCACTGTATTAGAAGGTATAAAATAAAAGCATATCCTTTTCGGTCCTTTGCTTAATTTGTTGTTAAGCCCTAGGGGGTAGATTTCATCCAATTCAGGAACTCATTTTTTTTAGAGCCTGGATGTTTGGTTTCTTATAAAGAACACTGCATTGTAATAGAGCTGTGTAGAAGAATTGGTAAACTTGCAGATACTAAACTCATAGTTGTGAAACTCGTTTTTATATAAAAAGTTTCCTTTGGGTAGTCCCCACATCTTCCTCAGTTCTTTCTGAAAGTGTACTTTATGCCTGGCAATTGCCTAATTCATCCCGCTTTGCCTTTTTACCACAGGGGGCAGCAGTTTGCTCAGCAGATACAACAACAGAATCCTGAACTTATAGAGCAGCTGAGAAATCACATCCGGAGCAGATCGTTCAGCAGTAGCACTGAGGAACATTCCTGACTTGACCAGGGACCCTAGCCCACAATGCAAATGGTTTATGGTCCTGAAGTATTCATTGTAGATAATGGCCAAAACCACCCAACCAACTAAACAAAGCACCATATCTGGTCTGATAACAGAGGAAGACATCTTCTGTACAATCTTAAAAAATAAATCTGTTTAGACAATAGCTTCATCACAAACAGATTTAAAACTAACACAACTCCTTTGGAAACAAATGAGTGGTAGCCTTGTTAAGTGCCAGTATAGCACTGCAACAGGGTTCCATTTTCAAATTTTATCTTCCTATTTGTATATTAGACTTCATAGCAGAGTATATTTATTGAACAGTACGGCTGTTCATTGGTGAATTTTTCAGTTCCAGTACCTTTAAATAGAGTTTTTTGAGAGGTAGATGACCAAAAGGAAGGATTTCCCATTCTGTTTAGAACAGACAGATTTGCCACCTAGCAGCATTTCAGGAGAGAAGAATTTCTTATCTTGGTTTACCTGGGTCAGTAATAAATATGTTACATAGGTGCCAGTACTTTCTTTAATGCTGCTTGATCTGATGAAAAGACAGGGAATTGGAAGAGCTTGTGTATAGAAGCATTTGGTGCAAGGAATGTTTTGAAAAGAAAAAGTAATGTGAACATGTGTAGAAAGGAAAGGTAGGATGCTCAGGTTTTCTGCATAGTTCAGAACTCATTTTTGTCTGCAGTTTGGTATTGATATTAGCATGGCCAGTTATGCTAGTACATAATAAAATACATTAGAAATCCTTAATGATTCTGGTTAGGTCAGTGATATAACTGTTTGACTTAATCATCACAGTTTTCCTGGTGGTAACCTTACCTTCGAAACAATCAGAAACACCTATATTTAAGTAAGCCAGTGGCTTGGACCTAAGTTAAGGATTTTCTGAGTGACATTTTATTATGTATGCATAAACATTAATTTTCTAAAAACTTAGTAATTATTTGATAGGTAACAAAAAAGCATTTATCACTAACATTGCTTGCTCATGTAGTCATCTGCTATAATTTGGCTTGGCATGCTAGTATTATGCTTAACCTTAATTGGATATAATTTAAACATAATAGGAGACTTTTTTGTTTATTAATCATAAAATTAGTGAAATGAAGCTGACATGTAACAATCTCACAAGTTTTGTGAGGGAAAACTGAAGAAGAAAATAATACAAATCAGTTGTAATGGTGATAATCAGGGCCTACTATAAAACTGTTCTCAAAAGACTAATTATTTGGTATCCTGAAGCTTAAAAACCAACTTTTTATTTCTCTTTGTGTGAAATTAGAACAGTGGTTATATAATTGTACTGTAAGAACCACCTGAGGAATTTATTAAAGATGCAGATTCAGAACACTTTAGTTTTGATATATTAGGTCCTGCAATAAAGCCTGGGAATCACCATTTTAAACAGTGCACTAGGTGGTTCTGATGTAGGTCCAAGGACTCTAATTTAAAGCAACACTAGGTTGGAAATTTCTTCTTAATTAGACCAGCAATACCCAAGCACCTGGGCTCAGGCAAAAATAATGATATAGATGAACCTATAGTTCCAGCCTGAGAAGAATAGGAGTTAAATCTTAGATCATCTGAAGTGATATCTCTTAGACTCTCCCAAAATGAACTCAGTGTTTCATGAAGTTAGACTTAGCTCCTAGTGTCCATGTGTTTAACAGAATGAAGTACTGTTACTAATCACATGAACATTCTATCATTTAAAAAGCAGCAGCAGAGTAGATCCCTAATTCAAAATTAGTCACTCTTATCTAGTGTTGAAGTTCAAGTTTCTAGAAAAACTATTTCAAGTGCATTAAAAATGTTTTCAGATCAATAAAATTGACAAGTCTCTAGCTGACTGACTAGAAAAACTGAAGAAAAATAAAAATTATTAGTATCAGACATGAAAGTGGGGATATATTACAGACCCTATAGATAGAGGATAATCAGAAAATACTAGACTAACTCTAGACTTATATATTAAAACTTAACTTAGATGAAATAGACCAATTCTTTTTATAGAAAAACTACCAAAAATCACTTTAGAAATGGGGGTCTGAGTAGATCTATATTTATTAAGGAAACAGAATTTGTACTTAAAACCTTACAAAAAGAAAAACAGGCTCAGATGACTTAAGTGGATTTTCTGAGTGACATTTTATTATGTATGCATAAACATAATAAAATCCTACCAAATACTTAAGGGAGAAATAATATCAATTCTACACAATCTTGTCCAAAAAAGAAGAGAAGGAAAATCTTTGCAACTCATTTTATGTGGCTAGTATTACCCTGATAAAATCAAAGACATCATAAGACAAACACTTTAATAATCTCTTCATGTGCTATTATCTGTACTTAAGTTGGCTATTCCTAATAATTGGAATTGGTATTTCTTCCATTTCACATTTCTAGTTTGTTTCTTTGCTGATATATCACTTATAACAAATTCAATCCACTGATATCTGTCCACTTACCTGGATTTCCATTCTATTCAGGCCATTTTTGTTCTTCAGGTACCTTGATCAGTTTGGAATCACTGCATCACAAACTATTTCTACTAAGTTTTGTGTGGTTGGGTTTGCTAGCTACTCAAAATTGTAAGCAATGCCCCATATATTTTCTTGTCTGGAAAATACTGTTGCTATCTAACTAGAGAGACGAGGGGGGATTAAAGAACATCTTTATATACATTCTACTTAGGGATGCTTTACTTCCATTAACCACATTTCATTGTTGTATCTATAGGTGTTACAATGCTATGTAAAACTGAACATGTCCTTTTAATGCAAATGACATCTTTATTTAATATACTAAGTTATTTATCTAGTTTTAAAAATATAGTTTGAACAGATCCAATCTAAGATGGCATTATCTAACCTTTAAAATCAATGCGTATTACTGTTTATAAACAAAAGAGACTCTGTAATTAAATCAAAGTACATAGAAGATTCCAAGTGATCATTCTGTTTTTAAATTTCAAGTAGAGTGAAACAAAAGTTTTGGTCACAAGAAGATACTTGAAAAATGATCAAAGTATCCAGTAAAGTGGCTATAAAGTCTGATTTCATCATTTAATCAGTCTTAATCATTTTGGAAGAAAGATGATATCAGTTTTACACGGCTTGCACTTTATTTTGCACAGACATTTCATTAACTGTTACTCCAGTATGAGATGCAATCTTGAATATAGCTTTCATTTTGGACCAAATAATTTGTCATGGCAATAAATAATTATGCATTTAAGAAAAATCAAGTTTTGTATTTGACTTAATGTACTCTTACATTTTTAAGGAATTATATATATACATTCCATAATTTCCACTTGCTAGAATAGGACAGCTTTTATTTAACAGCACAAGCTTTTATTTTCCTGAAAAAATATTGAAACTTTTTGTTAGTTCATGTTAAAAAGTTGCTTACAACCTTTTTTTTTTTTTAAAGAATTATTTTATTTAACTTTATTTAAATTTGACTAGAGAGGGACAGAATGAGAGAGAGAGAGGGAAAATGAGAAAGCAAGCTGCTGGGTCTGGGACTTGAACCACAGATGTGGGAATCCAGCATCCTTCATCACACCACCTGCGGGCCCCAGTTGTTCACAATCTTAGCTTTAAAAAAAAATTACAAAAAGAAGCAGCAAAGTTATACTTAATTTAAAATTAGTCACTTATCTAGTGATAAAGAAGTTCAACACTAATTTTTAATAAGGATCTACTTTGCATACACTTGACAGAAAGTGAGAAAGTACCCAGTGTTCACACTGAAATCCCTTCTTTTCCATTTTCCCATCCTGTCCTAATTCTGGTCATGCACATACACATACACATAGCATGTTCTTTAAGCTGCCAGGGCTGAGATTTCAGTTGCAGTCTGCCATGTAAGATCTGCTTCCTTTAACCACTAGGCTATTGGGCAGCCTACAAGCTTGACTTTCTTTCTTTTTTTTTTTTTTTGAGAGGTTTTTGCTATAGGGCCTGTGTGCTCACCAGACAGAGACAGAGAGACAGCGAGAAATCACTCCCCCAGGGGGGATGGCCACGCCGCAATCCATTCTTCTCTCAGGATCTTGGGCACGCTTGCACATGCGCCCAGCGTGAGTTTAAGCCACCGGGTCCAGGACTTGAACCGCAGTCGACTACGTGGGAGTCCAGCGACATAGCCATTACGCTAACTGCTGGTCCCCAAGCTTGACTTTCTCACTGTGTTCATGGCATAAGTAAATAAATATGGTTACATGGAGACATAGAAGGTTTTGTAATATGGCTCAGCTGAGGTGGTTCTGGCAGTAGGGGTGCTGCTGTGTGATGCTGACAGCCATATGGGAAGGTTCCTGGTTAGTGTCCCGGGTCTGCTTGATCGTGCTGGACATGGCTGCTGATCCAATCGTGAACCTAGCTGGCTGCAGGGCTGGGGGGGGTCACAGTATGGAGAACCCCTTGAGCGTGACTCACTATCTCAGAAAATAAAGAAGCTTGGAAAAAAGAGGAAGTTTTATCATATAAATGCATGATGTATGTGTACGTGCATGCCCAGAATCAAAGTCAAATACAGAAGACAGGAATTCTTAACTATGCTGTATGAAGTGGCTTACTTTTCAGTGGGTAAAACAACCAGGAGTTTTGAGCTTAAAATGTTAGGCGGCTTCTTAGTTAAAAGCTAATTGAATAATCAACAAGCTGAGAAAAAAACCCAGTTCTGATTGCTTTCAGTACCTACAAAGTTAGTGTGTATTTGTATGTACACATACAGATTCATGCCAATGCGACAATTTTGAGCACAAAAGCTCATACTGTGTTAGGAAATGTCATGTGACAGGAGGAAAACCTATAGGTGTTTTAAGCAAACTGTTTCTTGACTGAGAAGCTATGGAAAAAACTGAACTGAAACATTTCTAGACAAAGTATTATGAGAATCCTAAAGTACTAACAATTATCTTCTAAATGGAGGTCAGCAAATTATGGCCTGCAGGCCAAATCTGGCCAGCTGCCTGTTTTAAACACCACTGTACTTTTTGCCTACTGGCTATGCTCCCCACTCCAAAGGCAGAGTTTACTATTGTGACAGACGGCAGGTAGCAAAGCCAAAAAATATTTAGCATCTTATACTTTACATAAATCGTTTGCTGACTCCCGTTACTTGCTAGAAGCTTTTAAAGAACAAAGCCCAATGGCTGTCTAACATGAGATGAAATTATATATACAGAAAATATACACATGTTAATTTAGAATAAAACTCACAAGGTAAAATCAGTAGATAGATTTTTCAAAACAAGTATTTACTATTTTAACTTACAGGGAAAAAAAGTAAATAACATACTTATTTTTACTGTTGACTTGATTATTTTACAAAGGTGACAAAAAATACAGAAAGCAGTTCTATGAAACTAAACAAAACGTAGAAGACTGGAGATTTCCTTCAGCTTTCCACTTCAATAGCCGAAGATACCACACAGACTTGTGCGATGTCATCATATTCGTATGTTCTCTTTAAGAAAGTGTCCGTTAGTCTTAAGCCAGAGACGCTCTATTGAGAGAAAGACATGGGCTTAAGTTTAAATTCACTGGCAGTTAACAGAGAAAATATGGATGTAATAAATCACGGTAGCAGCCCGCAAATACTGAAGTTACTGAAAAGAGAGCGTACTTGCAGTCCCTGTACTGAAGACAGTAGAGTAAGGGCAAGGCAGAGAGAGGAACTTGGATGGAGCTTCCCCAGCTGTCTTCCTGAAATGCCACACCAGTGGATAGAGCTGGTATTGCACATTTCCAAAACCAGGTCCATAGTCCTTTCACTGCTAGATGAATCAGAAAACAGGAATAAATCTTGTTCATTTCACAAAGAGGTACTATGACATTTTCCCCACTGTCAATAAAGTTGTTTTTTGGATGCCCAGAAGAACAAAAAGAAATCTGAAAAAAATTATGTCATTTTTATTTCACTTAAGATAGAATCAGGAAAATGAGGTGGCATCTTCCAGAACTTAAAATAGCCTCAGATGAATCTGCCTTCTGGTTCTATTACTGAACATGGGGCTTCCTGGTGCTGATCTGTTAATAGCTTTTTGCCATTTTCCTAACAGACTTCGAAACATTTGTGTCTAATCTTGCTGCTATGTAGTCTTACTGATTCTGTTAGGTACTCTACAAGAAAAAAAAGAAAAAGCTAAGCCTGGTCTAGTGGTTTTGATCTTTAATCTATGTTCTTTTACCATGCAGATAACTTAGAAAATGACCAATAAAATTCATAAGAAGTAAATGCTATCGAGGTTTGCTCCCTGTATTATTTACCATGAAAAGACTGCTTCTGCTTATAACTGGTATCACCAGTTCAGCTTAAACATGTTAAAAAACTTTTAACGGAACTAATGTGTATGTACATATGGTTAATCCCAGGAGGTGTATGTATGCTTGCACAGAGAAATAAATAGAGCACACCCTGCAATGAAGCTTGGTCCTGTTGCAACCCATTTTCCTCCAGTTCTTCCACCCACTGGGATCCTAGGAAGTATGCATATGCTGGTGTTTCTTCTAAGCTGCTGGAAACTTGATCGGCCATGTGGGATCTGGCTTCCTCTGTGCAGTGCTTAAATGCTGTTCTACGGGACTGGCTCCCTTTTTTTAAAATAATCAAGCTCATAATGAAAAACAGTCTCCAACTCTACCATCATCCATGGGTACCTTCTAGTTTTTTTTTTTTTTTTTTTTTTTTGTCCTCATACATGACTCCATATTTTTGAATGAATTATTTTATTATTTAAAAATTTTGCTATAGAGCACATAAGCTCACCAGAGAGACAAGGAGAGGGAAAGGGACAAAGCAAGCTGCCAGGACCAGGCTTTAAACCACAGTAGGCCATTTGGGAGTCCAGTACCCTCACACCATGCCACCTGCTGGCCCATGGACTACGTATTTTAAAATCTTTACATTTTTAATTACTTTAGATAATAACTTTTATATTAGCTTTTATACATCTTTATCTTCCTAATAAGTATTTGAAATACCCTTTTATGTGCCAGAAACCAGTTTAGAGGTACTATGTAAATTTTTTCTCTTACCAGAATTTTGTGGAACTTTAAAAGTCTAGTAAAATTCCTCACTTAATGACTGACTTCTGTTCCTATAACTAGGTTGTTAAGCAAATTGGTCAATAGGCGGGGAGCTAAAAAGGCAGATTTTTTACGGGTGTGTTGTGGTGCCGTAAGAGTATGTATTTTTCAGTAGGTATCACACACTAGAATAATGTAGTTCTATCCATACAAAAGGCATACATAAGTGCCAGAAACTGACAAGACACACCATGACACAGTAATACTATATAAGTCTGGTATCATTTTTTTTTTATTTTGAATACTACTATGGGTTCACAATAAGGTACAAATTTATAAGTGAGCTATGTGGTCTTACATGGCTGAGAACTCTCTAGGAGGTAGATACTAATAGGCTGCAGGAATGAGAAAGAGACTGAGAGAGGAGATTCCTGAGACTCACAGACTAAGAATGTAGATTCCTCATGGGAGATTCCTCATGCTGGGTAAGGGTTGTAAATTGGAGTGAGTGATCATTAAACAGTTCCGTCTTTTAGCTAGAAGTGGCTGTGGTCTGTGTAAGTGTCTGTGTGTGGGGGTGAGGAGTGGTGGTGACGGGCAGAGAGTCATATTTTTATAGATGAGAAAACTGAAACTGAAACTTAAAATACCAAAAGTTAAAGTGAATATCCAAAGAAATAACTTTTTTTAAAATAGTACTCTATCAGTTGGTCAAAAATATTTGCTATATCTGGGGGAAAAAAAAAAAACTAAAAAAAAAAAAAAAATCCCCTAACTTATCCTATAAACACAGGGTTTTGTCCTGTGTGTTGTTTACTGAGATCTTATGATAATAGCAGACATTATATTTACAAAATCTGGTGAGGGAGGGACTAATAGTTAAGCAACATAAGACTCACTAAAAACCTAAGCTAAATTTTGCTTGACAGAGAAAGAATGATTAGCTGTGCTTGAAAGGGTCTAGATAACTCCATAAACGAAGTACATATTCCTATAGTTTTGAATGATGAACATTTCCTATCTCCCTATTTCCATAGAGTTGGAATAGATATGGAATGAAAAGGATTACAGATTCCCAACTATGAGGGTAGGGATTCATTAGTGCAATAATATCAAAATGCTTCAACTAATGCATACCAAGTAGTCATAAAAGTAGCAGCAAAAATTATAGAACTGGGATTAAATTCTAGGTTTCTCTGGCTTCAAAGCCCTGTGCTCTTTGCTTTTCAATAGCTAGATTATGCTCTTTACTATGAAAATCCTGTTTTCTAAAAGGATTATCTGTTATATTAAATTTATAACCAATTTCTAGTTTATTAGTCCTAAAGACACAGCTCAGGTACAGTATGCCTTAGACTAATCTATTTTACTACTTTAAACCTATAAGGTATTATTCCTTAAGAACCTAAGTTTATGCTGTAGTTATGTGTAATATGAAAGAAGTGTAAACACTGAGGAGAACATGAACTTTGAAGTCAAATATACTTAGTTTCAAATTCTGGCCCCATCTTTTCTAACTCTCTGAGCTGGTTAAGTTATTTAACCTCTGAGTTGGTTTTCACTTGCATAGAATGTGAACAATGATTACCCATCTCATAAGGTGTGATGCATGAATGAAATAAAATAGAATGGCTAATACAGTATGACCTCAAAAATATGTAATACATTGCTACTGGATGAAGAACTTCATAGTATTCAACATGAACATGGGAGGTTTTATGTCAAGAGAAAACTTAACAAAGCATAGTTAAAAGATTTTTAAATTATCTTTTAGATAGATGAGGAGGAAAGGATATCCAGATACAAACAGTGGCATTACCTGCAGTTTGTTATTTTACAGGTAATATGAAAAGGTTCTTCTAGGTTTACAGTATCTGGGATTGCCTCCAAAGACAACCTAACGTCTCCGTAACCTGGAGCCTAAGAGAACAAGCAAGAGTTAATATGCATCCATTACAGAGCCTTTCCACTTTAATGAGGGGACCACACCAGCACGCTCACGCAATAGTTGTTGGGTCTCCAAGCTGATATACTAAGAAGATGCTTCTGATTCATTCTGTTTCATTACTCAAACGTCCTTCTCAACTACTACCTGTGGAACAGCCCTGGGCTGTTTTTGCTGTAACTACTCCATGTTCAAGAGAGTTAGGATGACTCCCATGGCTAAGTGGTCAGTAGAGAAATTTCAGGGAGTCTCGTGTTGAAGGTAGGCTTTCCAGAGACATTGTAGCTTACATGCATAACTAAGTAAGCAAGGTTACTGCCTAAAGAAACAGGGAAATCATTTTGAAATGAACCAGGAAGAAAATTACGTCTTTTCACAAGATATGGGCAACAAAGGACTGTAGGAACTTTAAGACTTCAAACATGTAAAATGATAATCCAGTGATCATAACATTCTATTTCAATTTACTGCCCCAAACCGTACATTTTAGAATATATCAAAACAGGTAAATTCAGCAAAAAAGGAGGATCCTGTAGAATACTGGTACAAGCACAAGAAAAAGAAAATTGGTAGCTATCTCGGCTCTCAGAGCAGAAATTGGGTAAAGCATTCAACCAATGCTAATAAGATAAAACTTTAGTGGGACTCACACCTATGTTTCAGATGCCTTTTAATATCTTTTAAAAAAATATGAACTGAGAAGGTGAATACAATTAAGTCCAAGAGTATCAGGACATTGCAAACAAGAAAACTGTATAATATACTAGGAGTCAGATAAATAGTGATCATGAATTACCAAAGGAGGAAATAAGTGATAAAAGTTATTGTAATTGGTTTAGAAAAGTAAAAACCCATATGTCTTAAGGATAAATTAACATTTGGACATTTTTCATTCATCTTAGTACTGATTCTCTGCCTAAAGATCAGTAGAACTATTAGTCTTTCCTTCTTTAATAAGTAGTGTCTTTTATAGTGCTCCCATTTTTAGTGACAGACCTAGAAAAATTTTTTAAAAAAACTTTGTCAGAGGGCATGTACACTTGTGAGACAGAGAAGGTGAGAAAGCACCCCATTGCCCCATGGGGAATAGACATGCTGCAACCCCTTCTTCACTTCTTCCTTCTTTTGGGATTTTAGGCAAACATGCACACGTGCCTAGTTTTAAGTTGCCAGGTCCAGGACTCCACCTGTGAAGTTGGCCACATGGGATCCAGGTGCCTTAACCACGATGCTGACCCCAGACTAAGGAAAATATAACTTGCTCTAAATGGCTGTCCCCCAAACCAAAACCCTCACCAAAGTTTTTTCCAGACTTACCATTCTTTGAAGTTGGCTGGTCTGTAACCTTCCCCTTTCACCTAGATTTGTTTTCCACACTATATCCAATTTTCCAATCACTGTTACTCCCTTAATGATGCCTGCTTTTTCTGCAAACTCCTTCTTGGGCTTCAGGCAGTATAAATACTGACGTGTATCCATTGGTTGCAAATATGCTCTTGACCCAAATGTAGATATGCTGAGAGGCGTGGAGACAGATGAAGGAAATTCTTTAGCATTTTCAAAAGTTTATTTATTCTGGGGCCAGCAGGTGATGTGGTGGTTAAGGGTGCTGGCTGGCCGTGGTTTGAGTCCCAGACCTGGCAGCTTGCTTTCTTACTTTCCCTCTTTCTTTGGAAAAAAAAAAAAAAAAAATTATTTATTGTTATTTATTCTGTTATTTATTCTGATGGGGAGGAGAGATGCTCCAACAGAGTCTTTATATGGAAATCGATCCCCAGCCTCAGCCAGGCAGGATCAGGGGCACACAAGGAGATCTTGGCATGCAAACCTGAACCCTCTTCATGTGGCCTAGAAAGGTGGAGTGCTGCCTTACTGCCGCACCACCATGGCCCACCACTGGCCTCACACCATGCTGTTAGCAATCTGGAATCTGGCTGCCCCAACCACCATGCCCCAGGCTGGCTCTCTAGAATCTTTTAAAAGAAAAATCATTCCTGTGATTGTTCCTTTTGGACAAAAACTAGATGATTTATTCTACAAAGATCTAGAATAGTACAGATCAGTGGTTGTAACAAATGAATTTGTTTTTGAATTGACATGAAAAGTCTTGAAGTCCTTTATAACAGAATCCACTATATTAGATAAAATTCTGGACATGTATGTATCAATTTACTGGAAAGTGCAACAGAAATCAGAACACTAAGTATCCTGCCCCTTTCTCTAAAATTATCAAAGAAAATAGTTTACATTAAGAAGAGACATACCATTCTAAACTAAGTAATTCTTTTCAAAAGACACAGATCTATAAAAGGATGGAAAATTATTGTTTTCCTCAGTGAAGTTAAAGGAGAGTATGAATTCTTCTGTTAAGTAACCACTGTGATAATATTAAAAAAGTTTCATTTTTGAGAAATCAGTTACTCTCCTTCTTACCTACTGAATACATTATCTATTCCTATGTCCATTTCTTGAGAGAGAATATTTCTTTAAAAAAAAAAAGATTTTTGCTATAGGGTGTGTCTGCTCACTGGAGAGACAGAGAGAAACAGAGAGAAAGAGGCTAGACATCACCCACTGAAGGGATGGCCACACCGCAATCCCTTCTCCTCCATTCTCCTTTTGGAATTTTGGGCATGCATACACACTTACCTGGCTTGAGTTTTAGTCTCCCAGGCCCAGGACTGGAACTGTGGTTGACTATGTGGGAGTCCAGCCATGTAACCATTATGCCATCTGCTGGTTCTGAGAATATTTCTTTTCAAACTCATGCTCTACCATTCTTTTCTAACTTCTCTACCATTCTATTCCATGCTTCAGGTTTTATCATTTGAAGAACAGTGATAGTAGGTTTCATACTTAACTCACTCAATTATGATGGGAATGAAAGAACAAATGTCCCCAAAGAATTGCACCACCCCTAGATGTATCGCAAAACCAGGTTAACGTGCAGCGTAGATGGAACAAACACCTACTCTACAGCTCCCTGCTCCAAAAATCCATTAAATTTTTTCCTTTATTATGCCAGAGGACACGCATGCATGCACATGTGAGAGAGAGCAAGCACCACCAATGGGGCCCATTTAATATGTTGTTAGATAGAAGAAGCATCAGATGTTACACTGTTAAGAATAGTGATCTTAGCCCAAAGGCAAAGAAGCACTTAAAGAATAAGTGATCTGAATAGTACAACAAAATGCAAAGGGCTAGGATCTTTATTTTCATGTGGAGGAAGGGATGAATAGGTATGGCATAGGAGATTTTTTTTTTTTCCTTAAGATCTTTTGGCGATGGAGAAAGACAGAGACAGAGAGAGGGAAAGTGAGAAATCACCCCCCTCAGGGAGGAGGGCCATGCCCCAGAACCTTCTCTTCCATTCTCTTGGGATTTGGGGAACAAGCACACGCATACCCAGCATGATTTTCGAGCTTTGAACCGTGGTTGACTATGTAGGAGTTCAGCACCTCAACCACCACACCAAATGTTGGCTCCCAGATAGGAGATTTTTAGGAAAATGTTAACTATTTTGAATAATACACAGTAACAGTGCATCATATTGTTCTATGTTTGTGAAAACCCATTCAACACAAAGGTGATCCCTAATGTAAACTATAGGCTTAATAAGTTAATAAGTGTCAACACTGGTTCATCAAGTGTAACAACTATGCCTCATTAATATAAGCTATAAATAAAAGGAGAAACTGAAGCAGGGAAAAGGATATGTGAGAGCTCTTTTTTGATCAGTTTTTCTGTGAACCAAAGTTTCTCTGTGAAAATAAAGTCTACTGACCAAAAAAATGTGTATTTCAAGACAAGAATAAACATTCCATAATTAATATTTACCATTCTCCAACTTGGTTGACTGAATTTAATTCTGTTACATTGTACATTATTGATGGCTCCAATGAAACTTTCTCCATAAACATGGGTGAGGTTGTAATATTCTGAATCTGGGCTTCCAGAAATACTTCATCAGTCTGAGGGTATGAAAAAATATCCACCAAAGTATGATGGTATTTAAAATACTAGCCTCAACAAAAACATCTTATCTATATGAAGAAAAAAATATTAACCACAAATGTGATTAGTTCATGCCTGCAAATCAAAGTTATCTTAATTAATGCAAGAAAAGAAATCTTCATCCTAACCATTAACAGGGGCAAAGTCAAGTGTTAGTCAACAGATACCTTATCAAACAATGGATGGGGGATAACCATGATATATTTTTCATTAACATCCAAGAATATTTATTTAACTAGAATTTTATTCACAAATATCCTAAATTCTTCAATAGGTATTAAGATGTTAAAATGCAAGTTAATATGATGAATGTACCTATGCACCTATAATTTCAGTGGTAAGAATAATTAGGTCTTCATCATAATGTTACAGAATAATGGAACTTCAATTGTCATCATATTACTTCAATTTAGATTGTATAATGATCCTATGAATAATCTGAAATTTTATAGAATTTACTTTTTAAATTAAAACAATTTAAATGATCATTAGTGATTCTTGGTTCATTTTAAGTGTATATTTAGGGCTAAGAGTATATGAATTGTACCTGATAATTACCTGATGATTAGCCTTTAAGTTAATCAAAAGAAGTTTTGTAGCCTTAGTGACAGAAATGAAAATTTGTGCCATTCAGTAATATTTCAGTCACTGGGTAATTAAAATACTTAAATTTATATAAATCCTTAATTTCTTGATTACTTATTTATTTATATTTATTTTTATGGTATTAGATTACCATTTTCCTTTGCAGATTTGGATGACAGACTAACTTGCTTTATCTTTGGAACAAACCTACATAAAAAATGATATACTAAGGGTATTATTTTTTCAAACATTTCATCATATATATACATATATACACATGCTCACGTGTATATACATATATACAAACGCACACAAAACTAATACAAAAAATAAACTATGACAAAAACATTTGCCATTTATGAGCTTTTCTTTCTTTTTCTTTCTTTCTTTCTTTCTTTCTTTCTTTCTCTCTCTCTCTCTCTCTCTCTCGCTCTTTTCTTTCTTTCTTTCCAATTTTTGCTATTGGGCACATGTGCTCACTGGAAGCAGAACAAGAAAGAGAAAGTGCAAAGCACCCCCCAGGCAGGGGATGGCCACAACACAGTCCCTTCTCTCCATTTTCCAATCAGGATGGGCACCTACACACATGTGCCCAGAATGTCTCTCAAGTCACAGGGTCTGGAACTCAAAATGGGCAGTTGGCAATGTGGGATCCAGCAACTTAACCACTGAGCCACTGTCTGCCTATCCATTTATGAACATTTTTAACACCAAAGTGAGAAAAATGCAAACCATTTGTAAAAATATAATGATGAAGTTATAATTTAATGTATTATTTCTAAAATAAAACAGAATTTTTATTATTTGAGAAGTGCTCAAATGAAAATAGAAATACAGTAATTTATCAATTCAAATGAATGTAATATTTAATGGAGTTGTTCTGTTACTTTTTCTTTAAAAATAAAATGTAAATATATCCCATCAATCCATTGCTTTAAAAAAATAATAACCATGGACCCACATTTCAATTTTATAAAATGTAATTTTCTGCATAAATTTAGGAACAGCTCAGATAAAATGAAAGAAAAAACAAGCAGCATAATGGAAAAGCAAGTTAGTTTGAATAGTTAGTATCATTTGATATTTGAAAAATTAACGTAAGAATTTAGTGCTAAGGCAGTTGATGTTGTTATTACATATGTAATGTGATATAAGCAAATGGTACTTATTGTACATAGGAATTTGAAAATATGATTTCAGCTAATCTGCAAAATTTTGCTTTGCTTCTGCTTACTTTTGTCAAAAGGCCATCATTTCCTGACCCAGACTTAAAACTAAAACCCTATGCATCTGAAAATGAATTTCAACTATATAATCTATTCAAAGAATCGAAGACTACTAGGGTATTTTACAGCATGATGTTGAAAATCCCAAGGCTATTTAAACAAGGTTAACATGCCTTTTTTAAAAAAACACCTAAAGAAAAAAACACTAAAAATGAAAATATAATTGTTTTGGTATGACAATTTAACTGTTGATCTAATTTGCTCCCACAGAACAAGACAACTGATATACTATAAAAAGTTCATAAGACTTTTATATAGCTTTCTCAAGTCACATAGGTAGGATTCACAACTAACTGTTTTTCCACTATGTTTTGTAGAGAGATTAATTAGGCAGAGTCAAAAGTGGTGAGTAAGAAAAGCATATAAATTTATAATAAAAAATCAAATTACCACAGAACTGAGGTCACTCTAATGGAAAAATAAAAAAGAAAAATTAGAAAAATCAGAGTTAAATGTTAAAGAAAAAGAATAACTTTAAAATAAAATGCATTTCTGCATTTTTTAATTTACTAAACAAGACAGCATTAGTAAACAAGGGAGTAAACAGGAAGCAACATAAATATGACAAACCGTTTTTCTAGAAGGTGAAACTGCTATGGTTAAATGGTGATGGCATAGAGAACACTATAGTTGAATACTTAAACAGGAATAAATAATTAAGAGGTACATTTTGGATAGAGAGGTATACCCCATGCCTTTCTGGTTTTATAACTTCTTTACCTACATTGTAATTCTTCATAGATTACTTAGGATGGATAATTATTATCCTCCACATTCAGAGCACACACTGCATAGTTTCTCCTATGTTTGACTTAATAATAGAATCTTTTTTTAAAGGAGCACTGTAAGTGATTAAAGATCCATGGACCATACTTTGAGGAATGCTGGGTTAGACCATTTCAAACAATTGAGAATTTACTTATTCTTGTTAATGGATTTCTTCAGTCTAAAAAAGGTATATATTTCTTGAGCTACTTACTTATCAAAGGCAATCTCAGATGTCACTTTCTCCTTCAAATGCATAGGCTGGAAATGACTTTTCACCTTTCTGTTCCCAGAGTAAATACACTTCATGGTTGTGGTTATGAGGGGACAGGGAGACTGGCATGACATAACTAGTTATACTATAGTTACATCAGTCTCCTCTACTAGATAGATGTAAGTTCCTTGAGGATTGGGTAGATTTTCAGTTTATAATTGCCTTTAAGTGTCTGTGGAGGATTGGTTTCAGGACAATCATAGATAGAACCCACAGATGTAAATCCCTTGCATAAAATGAGGCAGTACAGTTGGCCTTCTGTATTTTTTGATTCCACATCCACAGATATAACCAACTGCAGGTCGAATCCAGCCTCACCAATTTTTTTTTCATGAAACTTGTTTTCCTTTAGGTAATTCACACATTATTAGCATTCTTAGAAGCAGCATGAAAAACATGTTTATGACAGATTAATAGTAACAGTCACTGTACAAGGACTACAGCATAGAGTAATATGCATTGCTTACTGATACAATATGGTTTACTAACTCCTACAAGTTATCTCAAATTCCTAGTTGAAGGTTAATAGGATTTGTTTCATCCTACTGGCAGGTTGAACAGTACTTGTTTGCATAAAAGGCAGTAAATGCAATTTGTTCACTCCTAGTTTTTAAACAAATGTCCATGTTCAAAAATCTGATATTTTACTAAATGTATTTAACTGAATTTTGTTGGGAAAGTTTAAAGATTATGTTTACAAATAATGTTATCTGAAAAAGGCAGCAAACAATTGTCAGTATGATTATGAAAACAAAATATTATATAAAGACTACAAGAGAATATAGATTAATGAAAATCAGTTGTTGGTGTGGCAGAATATGGATCTTTTTGTTGTTTCTTTATGGGAACATGCTACTTCTATAACATTTATGGAATAACTAGCAATTTGGGGGGAAAAATCCTTTGCAAATCACTCATTATATTATAAAACTACTTAACAGGTATCTAAATGTACTACTATCTTAAAGAACACTTAAAATAGCTTAATATATGCCTCCTAGGAGCCAACTATAGGAAGAAAAAAAAAAAATCCAGAGCTCTACTTGTTTCTTTTTTTGTTTTAAAGAGAGATTTTTGCTATGGAGCATGTGTGCTTGCCAGAGAGATAGAGACAGACAGAGAGACAGAAAGCGAGGAATCACCCCCCAGGGGGAATGGCCACACCGCAATCCCTTCTCTTCCAGTCTCTTTTTGGGATTTTGGGCATGCACACACATGGGCCTGGAGTGAGTTTTAAGCCACCAGGTCTGGGACTGGAACTGCGGTCGACTATGTGGGAGTCCAGTGACATAACCATTTCGCCATCTGCTGGTCCTGCCCTATTTGTTTTTAATTTCCTAAAAATCTCTATTCTAACAGAATAGTTAACATTCTCCCCTTATACTATGAATAAAACCTTTTCTAGGAAAATGGTAAGACTACTTAAAATCTGGTGAATAGCTACATTATAATCAACGGTGTGCCATCAATAGCAAAATAGGTAGAATAAAAGAATGTCAACTCTTAGAATATCCTTGATGAGGCTATACCCTTCTGTCAAATAAAAGGTAACTTCAAAACATCCATGGAAAAATGGAATTAAAGTGTAAGTTCTTTTGGTGCAAAAAGTTTTGAAATCCACACGTAATTTCTTTTTTTTTTTTTTTTTTTTTTTTCATAACTGACTTTCCGTGAACTTACTGAAGACTCCTCACATTCATGTTTTTCACTGTGTACTTAATTGTCCAGGTACATTTGTAACCATGCTTGGAAAGCCTATGGCGCTGAGACTTGTCAGTTTCTGACATCCACTCTCTCCACTCCTCTCTTCCAAAAAGCTCCAAGATCTCATCCCTAGAGTTCCTGTAACACATCTTTATATAACATTCTCATTTCAGACTCACTGTATACGAGTCTAGGTAGTTTTGTTATCATATGCATTTTTCTTTTCTCCTAATAGATCTTTGATATTGTAGTAATTCTAACTATAACAGTAAAACTTCATACTGAGTAAAAATTCAGCTTGCTTTTGGGAAAAATACCTGTCACATTTGACAGGTAATTACCAATCAGAAGATCATCGTCCAGTATTGGAATAACGGAATATAATCTTCATTTTAAATTATTGTATTTGGATATCTTTGACTTTATTACTGTGGCATAAAACCATGATTTGGGGGAACGAGGGTGCTAAGAAGGCTGTGGAGAGAACTGATTTTTTTGTAGCTCTAGGAGCCAAGACAAAATAGAATTTTGGAAAAGAAATTCAAGCGATAAATCCTTTATCTTATGGCAAATTCTACTTTCTCTCTTTTGTTGGCTTAGAAGATTAAAGAAGCAATTATCTTCTATTCCGAATGTTACTTCTGTCTCTCTGTCAAACTAGTTTCTTCCAAGGAGTTTTTCAAGATATTCACCAAGGGACCAGCAGTTAGCGTAATGGCTATGTCACTGGACTCCTATGTAGTCGACCGCGGTTCAAGTCCCGGACCCGGTGGCTTAAACTCACATCGGGCCCGTGTGCCTGCGTGCCCAAGATCCCGAGAGGAGAATGGAGGAGAAGGGATTGTGGCGTGGCCATCCCCCTCGGGGGTAATTTCTCGCTTTCTGTCTCTCTGTTTCTCTCTGTCTTTCTGGTGAGCACACGTGCCCTATAGCAAAAACCTCTCAAAGGAAAAATAAAAAAAGATATTCACCAAATTTCAGAAACCCAACTGTAACTAGCACATTGACTTCCCAGGAAAGAATTTAATATGCTAAGTTTTATTTGTGAATATTTTTCCACATGAATATCAAATGTTTTGTAGAATTAGATCTATTACTTCAACTTCTACTACTCCAAGAACTACATTACAAACAGCAGATTGCTAGTGTTTTTAATCAGCAACAAAGACCATTAAGTGGAGGACCAGCAGGTGGTGTGGTGGTTGGGGCCACTGGACTCCCAGATGGCCGACCATGGTTCAGGTCCTAGACCTGGCGGCTTGCTTTCTCACTTTCCCTCTCTCTCTCTCTCTCTCTCTCACTCTTTCCCTCTCTGGTCAAATTAAAATAAAGAAAGAAAAAAAGCTAAAAAAATGATTCTTAAAAGGGGGTAAAAAGCCTTTAAAAATCAACAATGAGAATTAAAAATAAAACATACTGATTCCATGAAGGCAAAAAATAGCAGATTAAAAGAGATCTATTATCAAATTATTAACTTTTAATTGAACCTCATGCTGATCATTTATTCACCAATAATTTGAGTCACATCAGCAATTTAATTTCAATGTATAAATGTAATACATCAGATTTTTCATCAAATAAGATCATAAAGTTTAATTTGAAATCTCATTAAGTACCCAACACTTACCTCTGCATTGTAAAATTTGGTTTTCACATCCAATGGTTTAAGAACCTGGTTAAATAAAGCAGGAGAGTCTTATCATTTGACCATTTTTTGTTGTTGTCTATTTTTAAAAAATGAGAGGTACTAGGCTGGCCCTGTGGCCTATTGGTAAACGGAGGCAGATCTTACACGGTTCAACTGCAGTCTGAATTCTGGCCCTGGTGGCTTGGAAAGCACACCGGGAGTGTGTGCATGTATGTGTGCTCAAAATCCAGGGAGGACACAGAGAAGGAGAAGGGATCGCTGCATGATCATGTGCCACTGGGAGCTGCTTTCTCCCTCCTCCTCTTTCTCTCCCTGGTGAGCACAAACATCCTTTGGCAATAATAATAAAAAAAATTAAAAATAAATCAGAAGTATTAAATTTGTTAAAGTCATTTTTCCAATTTTA
The DNA here is from genome assembly GCA_026018925.1 of Tupaia tana. Taxonomy (NCBI): domain Eukaryota; kingdom Metazoa; phylum Chordata; class Mammalia; order Scandentia; family Tupaiidae; genus Tupaia; species Tupaia tana. The sequence continues at coordinate 54,230,855 of JAKSZU010000006.1, read as the reverse complement.
ATTGTTAAAAGGCTTTCCTAACAGGTATGCAATGTTTATAAGGAAAAAAAATCTCACATATGTTTTTTTGAAAGGCTACCATTATTTCTCGACTGTTGATAGTTACAATTGGGTATTTAGTTTATAACGTTTTTGTTAAACTGAACACACATATTCTCTGCACTTTTCTATATGTATATCTCACAAAATCTGCTTACAAAAAAAGCTATTGATCTTTTATTTTTAATGAAAAGGCATGCAGATGCATGATGAACCAAAACAACAGCAGAATTTTTTCTATTAATAGTACATTTTTTTTCATTTACAGAAAAATTAAAAATGCATAGTTTGGGACCAGCAGGTTAGGTATGGTGGTTAAGGCAATGGACTCCCACATGGACAACCATGGTTCAAGTCCCAGACCTGGCAGCTTGCTTTCTCACTTTCCCTCTTTCTTGATGGTCAAATTTAAAATAAATAAATTTTTAAAAATTAAATAAATAATTGTTTTAAAAAATATAGTTTATTCACATCTCAGACCCGGTGGCTTGAACTCACACCAGGTGCATGTGCGTGCATGTCCAAGATCCTGAGAGAAGAATGGAGGAGAAGGGATTGTGGCGTGGCCACCCCCTCTGGGGAGTGATTTCTCACTTTCTATCTCTCTGTCTCTCTTTCTGGCATGCGCACGCACCCTACAGCAAAAACCTCTTCAAAAAAAAAAAAATACAGTTTATAGCATCATATCTAGATATCTACCTAGATATATATAGTATTCTCATTTTCCAACCCACACATGTGTTAAACCAGTGGCTTTTTAAAAAAATTATTTATTTAATTTTATTTATTATTATTACTTTTTAAGTTTGCTATAGGCATATGTGCTCACCAGAGAGAGAGAGACAGAGACAGAGAGACAGAAAAAGTAACAAAGCAAGCTACCAGGTCCAAAACTTCAACTTTGATCAGCCTTATGGGAGTCCAGCACCCCAACCATCATGCCACCTTCTGGCCCCCTATACCAGTGGCTTTTAATTATTTTTGATGGACTATGAAAACTGTGCATTAATACAAAATTCAATCAAAATTCCAGTGATTCATGGAGTTCTTAAGGAAGCATAGTTCAGTCACTTCAAGTAAATAATCTCTCATTTAAATACTTCTTTAGAAATTTGATAATATTTACATTCACTTTAGTACTCTTCCAGATTTGTGTGTTTGTTGACAGGTCAGGAAAAATACTTTTTTTTGGATAAAAATCTTCAAGTTTCATTATGAAAATATTACATTACCAATGAAAAATTTTCTGCTTTTATTTAACTTAATTTATTCTCACATTAGAATGCTAATCATAAAACAATCTGAAAATATTGAGCTATTTGCTTTATTTGAAGCTTGTTTCCCTTGTGTAAACAGGATTAACTGTACACTTCCAAGACGACAAAAGGGCATCTAAACACTTTATACCATTGTCACAGACAATACCTGAAATTTGAAGAACTTTCTAAAATACATTTTTTCTCCACCCTGAGTTGTATAGCTCACGGCACACACCAAGCTGAAACAGAAAGATGTCTTAATGATTCCGAATCACTTTCAATTTTACTTTTTAACTGTAATCTAACCCATTTCTAATTTTACTCACAAATTTGGAAAACATATCAATGATGTGAAAGTATAGACAAGTGAAATTACAGCAGGACAACAGAAGTTCCAACAAATATGGATATAACTACACAAAGAAGACCTGATTAGTATATGAGACATAGCATTTTTGAAGCAAGAAGTCAGAAACTTTCTTTGAAAGGTGAAAATATATTACAAAATAAATTTCAGAATAAACAAACAATTGAATTTGAAAAACAAGTTTATATAAACTAGAAAAAATATTAATTTAAAAGAAATTCTAGGGGCTTACCCCACAGTCTAGAGGTTAAGAGGCCCAGATTCCACACGGCCAACTGTAGTCTGAATCCCAACCCTTGGCAGTTTGGAAAAACAGGCCAGGCATGTGGGCATGTATTCCCCAAATCCCAACAGGATGGAGAGACAAAGACGATAGTGTGGCATGACCACAATGCTGTTGAGGGGTGCTTCTTTCTCCCTCCTTTTCCCCCTACTTCTATCTCTGGAGAGTATACATGCTCTCTAGCAATTAGAGTCTTTCTCCTTTTTTTTTTTTTTTTTTTTTTTTTAAATTTGTTAGAGGGCGCATTTGCTGGCAAGAGACACAGAGAGACACAGGAAAGAGAAAAAGCACCTTCCACTGGGTATGGCCATGCTGCAACCCCTTCTCCATTTCTCCAGTTGGTATTTTAGGCACACATGGTTTTTCAAGCCGATGAGTCTGGGACTTAAACCACACAATCAGTTTTGTGGGATCCAGACGCCTTAACCATCACAATACTGGGTAGCCCCACAATAGACTTAACTTAAATGCAACAAAAAGAAAAGACTATTATAGGGGACCAGCAGGTGGTGTGGTGGTTAAGGTGTTGGACTCCCATATGGCTGACTACAGTTCAAGTCCTGGACCTGGTGGCTTGCTTTCTCACTTTCTCTCTGGTCAAATTAAAATAAATTAAAAAAAAAATAAAATAATTCTAAAAAAAAAAAAAAAGAAGAGAAAAGACTATTATATAAAAATTTTCAAAATTAGGGTGCCAGGCACATGTTGTGCATGCCCCAAATCCTGAGAGATGAGTGGAAGAAAAGGGATTGAGCCATCCTCTCTGGGAGGGGATTTCTTGTTTTCTCTGTCTTTTCGGCAAGTGCACGTACCCTATAGCAAAAATCTCTCTCAAGAAAAAAAATATGGATAGTAAGCCTGGCATATTGTTATAACTGCTAAGAAATATGTATGTTTGAAGGCTGTGAGTTTCAAGCTGCCAGGTCTGGGACTCAAACCACAGTCAGCCACATGAGAGAGAGTCCAGCGCCTTAACCACTATATCACCTGCTGGGCCCCCCACCCCTACATTTTTATTAAAAATTAAGCATGCTAATCCTGGGTGACTATGGTCATCTAATGACCCTTATTTTAATATTTAATCAATCATTGCTGTACAAAAACCTATGCTATACATTTTGACCAATGTAAAGCTTTGACAGACACTTCTGTACTCTCCTCACTCCATTTGTGACTTTTGCCTTCAAATTAACTGTGAAATGTGTCCTGGCACATTTTATTCAAAGTGACTCAGATATTATGGTATCTGGGCAACTGTCTTCCTTTTGGCTGAATAAACTCCTTTATTTTACTATTATACTTCAGCCTTTCTTTTGGGTTGACAAGACTTTTATACTGAAAGAAAAAAAGAAAATTCCTACATTCAAATACATATTCAGCTAAGGAAAACAGAATTTGAGATTTCTTTTCACAGCTTGTCTTACTTTAGTTTTGTATTTCTGAGTTCTCGGGGTAGGGTGTATATACTCAGTTAAATATAGAACTGAAAACATGTGAATTTAAAAATAAATGCTATAAATTGCTAGTATTTCAAAAAGTAATAAATGTACTTTTAGACAGAGTGTTACCTGGGTTTTAAACATTTGCATAGTTTTTCATTTTTTAGGTAAGATTGTAGATGTAAAAATGAAACTAGAGATAAATAATGATAAATTAGATTTCTTTCTTACAAAACATTTCGTTTAAAGTTTGTTTCTGGTAGGCACATAAATATGGAACATAACATTCTTTTTGAAGTAGATTTTTTACGCTTATTGATAAGTGGAAAGAAAGCAAAAAATTCAAATAAAGGTATAAATAAGTAAAAGTCTTAGAAAACCAGTAAAATGAATCCTTACATGTGTGTTCCAATTTCCTTTACTTCATGGTGTATGACATCATCAATACAACAATCAGGTTTAAGTTCAGCTACTGCAGCATTGGAAGCTGAAAGATTTAAACGCTGAGAACTTGTCTGAAGATCAGCCTTGAAAGAAAGAGGTAAAAAAAAAAAAAAAAAAACACACACACACACAAAAAAAAAACCCAAATGAGCTTGGTTACATATATACAGTGTGGAAGGGTATGGTGAAAAGAATAGGAGAATAAGAACAAAGGAAGGGGGACCAGCAAATGGTTACATGAAGTAATGGTTACATTACTGGACTCCCAGGTAATCAACTGCAGTTTGAGTCCTGATCCTGGTACCTTAAAACTCACACTGGGCACATGTGCGTGTGTGCCCAAACTCCCGAGAGGAGAATAGAGGAGAAGGGACTACAGCATAGTCATTGCCCCTGGTGGCTGACTTGTTGCTTTCTGTCTCTCTGGTGAGTGCATGGTCCCTATAGCAGAAATCTCTCTTAAAGAAAAAAAAAAGAACAAAGGAGGGATGAAGGAGCAGATCTTCCTTGTGTAAACATTTCTATATAGCTCTGATGTATAGAACCAACTATGCGACTGTTCACATACACACTCAAATCAAATCATCAGACCAGCCTTGGTGGAACAAACTGCTAAGACACTGCTCTGCAGGCTGGGATCACACAGGAGGTCTGGGTTTGATTCCTGCTCCAACCCAAAGGATAGGCATGGTGATATGTGCTGTGATCTCAACAATTCAGGGAGACTAAGGCAGAAGGATCTCGAGCTAAAGGTTGTTCCAGGTAACACGGCAAAAACTTGTATAAAAAAGGGCCAGCTGTGGTGCTGTATGCCTATAGTATTGTCTAAGAGACCAAGCAGAAGGATGCTCCCATGGTGAGAACCTGTCTTTGAAAAAAAACCCAAAAAACAAATACAGGAAAAAAAAAATCAACCAGGAAATTGAATCTAAAATGGAATATAAAAATTATAGGTAACAAATGAACCTAACCCTATTACAAATAAAAAACGCAACACACTAAGAGGCAGGAGAAAGGAAAAAAACCAAACCTAACTAAGTCCAGAAAACATATTCTTAACTATAGTCTGATGCTAAAGACAAAGTAATGGTACTGGGAGGTCCCATGGCACAGTACTTAAGGGAGCCAGATACCACATGGCAGACCTAGGTTCAAATCCTGGCTCCAGAGGCTTGAAAAACATGCTGAACGTGTGTGCGTGTGTACCTGAGATTCCAGCAAGATGTAAAAATGGAGAAGGGACTATGCATGACCATGCCCCACTAGGGGGGGATGGGGGTTCCTTTCTCCCACTATCCCCCATGAGTCTACATGCCCTCTGGCAATTAAGGATAAAAAAAAAAAGAATGGTACACAGATGTTGTACTCTAGCTAGTACATTTGCTTTTTCACAGGGACTTACAGTAGCAATTCTAAAACCCTTATGTATATACTAAGACTAAGCAAAAAAATAAATATTGCTAATAAGAAACAACTTTCTTACCTTTGGAGGAAAAAAGGTACAAATAAGAAAAGGAGGAATGCTACTATGAAACTGTTGGTGTTGGATTAGAGTTGGAGGCATCAGTATTGACATATATATGTGTGTGCATGTGTGTGTGTGTGTATATATATATATATATATATTTAGAAATATTTAATTTTTATTTATATTATTATTATTTTCAAATTTGCTATAGGGCATGTGTGCAAGAGAGAAAGTGAGAAAGCAAGCCACCAGGTCCAGGACTCGAACCACAGTTGGCCATGTGGGAGTCCAGTGCCTCAAACACCATGCCACCTGTTGGCCCCAACATATGGTTTTTAAACATATCTACATATGTACTTTACAGAAACAAATACAGATTGACACATATGCATGCATTCGTATATAACATCAAAAAATTATCATTCAAAAACAATATCAGATGTTATAGGCCAATTAATTTACAGGAGAATTAGACAATGTCATTTAAGTCACTAACAGTGTGCTCTCTTTTCTAAAGTAGCACTTTCCCCTGACCCAGTTACTTTCTATTATACTCCTCTTTTTATTTCCTTTTGGATATTTATCATTCTGTCCTAACCAGAACTTTTTTTAAAATTATTTTTTAAAGGTTTTTGCCATAAGGTATGCACTTGGCAGAGAGAGAGACAGTGCAAGGGAAAGTGAGAAATCACCTCCAAGAGGATGGCCATGCCACAATCTTTTCTCCTCTACTCTCGAGATTTTGGGCATGCACGTGCGCACACACACATACACATGTGCACATGCACACACATGGACACTTGGGCACGCATCTAGAATGATTTTCAAGGCACCAGGTCTGGGACTCGAACAGCAGTTATCCATGTGGGAGTTCAGAATCTCAAACATCATGCCACCCTGCTGGCCCCAAGAAGAACCCTCTTTTTTTTTTGGAGAGGTTTTAGCTAAAGGGCATGTGCGCTCGCCAAACAGACAGAGAGAGACAGAGAGATAGAAAGCGAGAAATCACCCCCCGGGGGGATGGTCACGCCGCAATCTCTTCTCCTCCATTCTCCTCTCAGGATCTTGACCACGCACGCACACGCGCCCGGTGTGAGATTTAGCCACCGGGTCCAGTACGCGAACCGTGGTCAACTACATGGGAGTCCAGCGACATAGCCATTATACTAACTGCTGGTCCCTCAGAACCCTCTTTTAATCTCAGTTTCTATCACATTCAGCTTTTACTTCGTTTGCAACACTTAGCACCATCTAGTATTATCTTATTTATGATTCTGTTTACCTGTTACTTTCTGTCTCCCCTACTGGAAGTGCCTATGAAGGCAGGAACCTCTTATCTTCTCTTACTCTCTGCTATAGCAATGGTGCCTGGCACATAATAGGCAATTAATGAATATTTGTTGAATAGTGAGTGAATGAATGAAGTTATGATAAAACTTCAAGGCATGTCAAGAAAAATTCAAAGAAAGCAAAGATCAGTATTAGGTCATGGAGACTAGTTTTTTTTATTATTGTAATTTCTGATTTGCATGTCATCACTGTACATCTTGGTGGGATATGGTATAATTCTGTGTTTTTTTTTTTAAAGTTTTTTTGCCATAAGATGCATGTGCTTGCCAGAGAGAGACAGACAGACTGTGAGAAATCACGTTCTGGGGGGATGGGCATGCCACAGTCCTTTCTCCTCCATTCTCCTCTGGGAATAGGGACATACATGTGCCCAGCATGAGTTTCAAGTGCCAGACCCAGGACTCGAATTACAGTTGGCTATATGGGAGTTCAGGGCCTTAACCGTCACACCAACTGCTGGCACTGATTAGTGGAGGTTTCTACATAAGAGCTGGGATTCTTCAATTTTTTGTTTGAAAAAAATTTTTTGTAGTTAATTCTAATCTAATATTCTTATGCTAGTCACTTTGAAATGGGATTTTTTTAAAAAAAATATTTTATTTAACTTTATTTTATTTTAATTTGACCAGAGAGGGACAGAGAGAGACAGAGAGACAGAGAGAGAGAGAAGGAAAGTAAGAAAGCAAGCCCCCAGGTTTGGGACTTGAACTGCGGTTGGGCATTTGGAGTCCAGCGCCCTTCACTACGCCACCTGCCAGCCTTGAAATAGAATATCTTTAAGTGGTGTCTGTCATTAGATTTAGTTATAGAACAGTAGCTCACAGGGCCCGCAGGTAGCGTAGCAAAAAAATCTCTCTCTAAAAAAAAAAAAGAAAAAGTTTTTATTTTTTTTCTAATAGAAAAATGCGCATAACTTTTCTGACGAATATACTGGGTACTTACTATGTACAAGATGCCTATTTTAAATACATGACTCATTTAATCCCCACAGTTTCTGCAGTGGGTCGTTATACTAGCTCTGTATTATAGAAAGTGAAACCAAGGCACAGAAAAGTAACTTTTCCAAGGTTATACAAATGATAGGTAATAGGACCAGCAGTTAGCATAATGGCTATGTTGCTGGACTCCCATGTAGTTGACCACGGTATGAGGCCTGGACCTGGTGGCTTACACTCACATCAGGCGTGTGTGCGTACATGCCCAAGATCCTGAGAGGGGAATGGAGGAGAAGGGATTGCAGCGTGGCCATCCCCCCTGGTGAGTGATTTCTCTCTTTCTGTCTCTCTGTCTCTCTCTCTCTTTCTGGCGAGAGCACTGCCCTATAGCAAAAACTTCTCCAAAAAAAACCAAAAAATGGAAGACAAAAAACAAACAAAACAAATGATAAGTAATGGAGCTGATATTCAAAATTTCTTAAACATTTTTTAAATTAGAGAAGAAAAAAGAAACATTCAAATCCACTGGCTTCTTGTCCAGTGTTTTTCTATGCGTCATTTTTGTAAATATTAATCATAACTACAATGTATATTATATACATTTGTCTTTCTTTCACTATTATAAAGAATGCTGCACTGAACATTTATTTCTTAATTACTGACTCTGTGCCAGGACCTATTCTAGGAGCTGGAGATAGATCAAGTGAACAGAAAAGACCAAAACCCCTGCTCCTGTGAGGTTTATATTGGAGAAAGGTGTTAGGGAAGATAATTAGCAATAAGCAAACAAGAACATTATTTTAGTATGTTAGGAGCTAGTAAATGGAGGGAAAAGCAGTAGAGTAAGGGGCTGGCTTAGGACAGGGGAATGCAGTTTAAATCACAGAATAGGCTTCATGCTGCAAATTGGTATTGAGGTTGATTTGAAAAGGCAGAGAGGAAAAGGAGAAAGATGAATCATTCTAAGTAAATTAACAGAGCTAGCAAAACACCAGTGTGAAAGTTCAAGATTTCTTGAGAGGCCATGAAGAGTTCAGTAAATCTAAAGGGTTTGTATTCAAGAATAGAGAAAAAAGAATCCTTAAACACATGTAAAATAAGCTTCAAGAACACAGAGACGCCTTGCCAGTTTTATTTCGTGCTCTAACCCCAGTGTCTAGAATTGTGCCTGCATATGTATTTGGTGAGTGAATGAATAAATGACTAATATAGACCACATGTTCTCAAAGTATGGTTGCCAGACCAAGAGAATCAGTGTCACATGGGAACATATGAGAACTATAAATTCTTGGGCACCATTCCAGAGTAAATAAATCAGAAACCCTGGAGATGGGGGGGGGGGTCTAACATTTAGTGTTTTAATAAGCCCTATAGATAATTTTAATGTGTTTAAAGTTTGAGAAACGCTGGTACAGACCACAAGAGTTATTAACTACTTCGTTCTTTAATTTCATAGAATACAAGCCATCAATAGTTTTCATTTATTCAAAAATACTATAAATAAAACATAATGAGAAACTGAATGGAATGAAACTAATATCAAACATATTATCCATAAAAACTTGTTGGAAATAAATCATCTAAATCTACACATAAAAGAGTCAACTTGGTATCAGGGAAATCACACTCAAAGACCAACTCTTACATATACAGAAAAATCCCCATGGTCTTCAGGAAAAAGGACCAAATATGTTAAAAGACAAAAGAATTAGATTTGCACTAATCACCTAAAAAACATACATAAACAGGTAAAAAAGATGAAACATTTTCAAACACAAGAAAATGTAAACAAAATATCTTTTATCTAGCCAAACTATCCTTCAAGTATAGAAAATATTCTTCTGGGGCCAGCCCTACAGCCTAGTGACTAAGGGAGCTAGATTCTACATGGTGAATCGTGGTTTGAATCCTGTTCCCAGCAACTTAAAAAATATGCCAGGTGTTGTACACGTGTGCCCAAAATTTTGACAGGATAGAGAAATGGAGAAGAGGTTGTGGTGTGACCATGACACATTGAAGGGGTGCTTTTTTTCCTCTTTCTCTCTAGGGTATGCATGTACTCTCTGGCAATTATTAAAATAAAATAATAAAAACTACAACAACAACAACTCTGGGGCTAGCCAGTGGCCTAGTGGTTGCTGACATGGTTCAAGTCTTGGACCTAGCAGCTTGAGAAACACCAGATGTGTGTGCATGCCCAAATTCCCAAAAGGAGGGAGAGAAGGAGGAGTCCATGCAGCATGATCATCCCCCGTAGCGAGTGCTTTCTCACTTTCTCTGTCTCTTTCTCTTGGGTAAGTGCATGTATCCTCTAGCAAATTAAACAAACAAAAAAAAAGAGGGCCAGAAGGTGGTGTGGAGGTTGAGGTGGCTGAATTCCACACTGGTGACTGTGTGGTTTGAGTCCTAGACACAGTGGCTTGAGCATCACATCAGGCATGTGTGTGTATATGCCAACATCTCAAGAGGAGAATGGACAAGGGATTATGGTGGCAAAGCACTCCCCACTCCCACCCCCTAGGAAGGAAGAGAGAGATGGCCACACCCTAATTCCTTCTCCTCCATTTGAGGATCCTCCCAGGATCTTGGGCATGCCCAGTGTGATTTTCAAGTCACTGGGTCACTGCTTGAACCATGGTCAGCCAAATGAGAATCTAGTGATATAACCCTACGCCATCTGCTGGCCCCCAAAGTCATCTTTTAAAACATCCCTACTATTGTATTATTTGATCTTAATAATACTGATACACCTTAAATTAAATGCCTTTGCTAATTTTATTAATATATTTTATAAAAATAAAGTCAATATATGTTGAATGCCATGAAAAAAATGTACACTCTCAAAAATTTGAAAGTCAGACCTTGTCATGATCAAACGCAGAGGTTGGCACACTTTTTTCTTTAAAAGGTCATGTAATAAATATTTAAAGCTTGCAGGTCATATTAAGTCTCTGTTGCAATTACACAACTACACCACTGTAGCTGAATTCAGCCACAGATTAAAAAGAATGAGTTTGTTTGTCAATAAAATTTTATTTATAGACAGTAAAATTAGAATTTCATAGAATTTTCATGTAACAAAATGTTCTTTTATTTCTTTTAGATCATTTGAAAATGTAACAACTGTGGTCAGCCACATGGGTGCACAGTGCTTAACTACTATACTAAGGGACTGGACCAGTGTTTTTCAAACCTACAGCTCAATGATCAACTCAAACTCATTCTAATTAGACTTCCATTCTGGCAGTGTTCCATTGATCTAACCTTACTACTTTAGGACAGCTCTGACAACTTCTAGTCTGAGAATATATCATGAATTTTTACTTTCTTTGCATCTTTTCTCTTTTGAATAAATTTCAAGTTGTTAACTGAATTAGCATATTCCATTTCTTGATTTCTAAACTACTTCAAGAGTTTCCTAACTGGTCCATTTCCTATAAACCATTCCCTACCATGTGTTAATGTCTTCCTAACACAAACTGACATTTTCTGCTCAAAAGCCTCCACGAACTGCTGCTCATTGTTTAAATAAAATAAAAAATGCCAAAAGCTTAGCTGGCTTTCAAGATGCTCCACTATATACTATCCAGCTCTACCACCTCATCGGCTCTTATCAAATGAATTCTGTTTACTGTTAAAAGAACATATTAGGTATCCCTATGTTTCTGCCTTTATCATGTCTCTCTTGCTTTTTTCTCTGCATCCTGTATTCTTTCAAGAGCTTCTTGTGTCCTCACTCCTGCAGCAAATTTTCCCAATGGATGCAAACCCTAGTAAACTTCCCTCCTAACTCGTTCAAATAGTATGTTAATTACATGTATTAAACTGTTATTTACCTTGACTAGTGCATTCGCTCACTCAACATCATAAACCTTAAGGATGAGGAAAACCACCTAGGATATATTTTATACCTTTAGACATTAATTAATGTTTATTAGTGGCAATAAAATATTTCAGTATCAGGACCAGCAGATGGTGTAATGGTAATGTCACTGGATTCCCATGTAGTCAACCATAGTTTGAGTTCCAGACCTGGTGGCTTAAAACTCACGCCAGGCACATGTGTGTGCATGCCCAAAATCCCAAGAGGAGAATGAAGGAGAAGGGATTGCAGTGTGGCCATCACTCTAGGGGGTGATTTCTCACTTTCTGTCTCTCTCTGTTTCTCTGGCAAGCACAAGACCCCTACAGCAAATGTCTCTCGGAAAAAAAAAAAAAAAATCAGTATCAAATATGCATTACTTTTTTTTAGAGGTTTTTGCTATAGAAAAACACAGAGAGACAGATAGAAAGTGAGAAATCACCTCCCAGGGGAGATGGCCATGTTGCAATCCCTTCTCCTTCATTCCCCTCTTGGGATCTTGGGTATGCACACACACGTGCCCAGTGTGAGTTTAAGCCACTGGGTCCAAGACTCGAACCACGTTTGACTACATGGGAGTTCAGCGACATAGCCATTATGTGAACTGCTGGTCCCAAACATGTATTTTAATAAAGTTTCAAAAACCTTATAATAGACATAAAATGTTTTCTAAAAATAAAATACAACCCTGGGGATTCCAGACCGCGTCAGGTCTGCTTGTTGGTCTCTGCGATCTGAAAGTTGACAACTTCTTTGCGTCAGGGAGGCTGCTCCTGGTGACGCTGCAGCCTGTCACCACGCCACAAAACAAATATATTGAATCACATCGTAAACACTATGGATACCGTTTGGATTACCATGAGAAAAAGACAAAGAAGGAAAGTCAGGAGGCTCATGAATGTTCAAAGAAGGCAAAAAAGATGATTGGTCTGAAGGCTAAGCTCTATCATAAACAGCGCCATGCTGAGAAAATACAAATGAAAAAGACTATCAAGATGCATGAAAAGTGGAACACCAAACAGAAGAATGATGAAAAGACTCCACAAGGAGCAGTACCTGCCTATCTGTTGGACAGAGAAGGACAGTCCCCAGCTAAAGTACTTTCAATGTGATTAAACAAAAACGGAAAGAGAAAGCGGGAAAATGGGAAGTCCCTCTACCCAAAATTCGAGCCCAGGGAGAAACAGAAGTGTTAAAAGTTATTCGAATAGGAAAGAGAAAGAAGAAGGCATGGAAGGGGATGGTTACAAAAGTCTGCTTTGTTGGAGGTGGCTTTACTAGAAAACCACCTAAATATGAAAGATTCACTAGGCCAATGGGCTTACGTTTCAAGAAGGCCCACGAAACACATCCTGAACTGAAAGCCACCTTTTGCCTGCCAATACTCGGTGTAAAGAAGAATCCCTCATCCCCACTATGCACAACTTTGGGTGTTATCACCAAAGGTACTGTCATTGAGGTGAACGTGAGTCAGCTGGGCCTTGTGACACAAGGAGGCAAGGTTATTTGGGGGAAATATGCCCAAGTTACCAACAATCCTGAAAATGATGGATGTATAAACGCTATTTTACTGCTTTGATAGCAGTTGCATACAAGTAACTCCTTGTAATTTTGAAGATGATACACCATCTGGAAAACCATCATGACTGATGTTTCTGAATATAGCCGGTCTTACATGTCTGCAGTCATCAAAAGATTATTTATTAAATTGTACAAAAACATTAAAGTGGCCTCGTTTTACAAATAAAATAAAATAAAATAAAATAAAATAAAATAAAATAAAATACAACCCTGGGAACAGTGAATGGTGTAATGATTACATTGCTGGACTCCCACACAGCCGACCGCAATTCAAGTCCTGGACCCAGAGGCTTAAAACTCATGCCTGGAGTATGTGTGTGTATGCCCAAAATCTTGAGAAGAGAATGGAAGACAAGGGATTGCACCGTAGCCATCCCCCTGGGGGGTGATTTCTTGCTTTCTGTCTCTCTCTCTCTCTGTCTTTCCAGTGAGCACACACACCCTATAGCAAAAAATCTCTCTTATAAAAAAAATACTGGGACCAGCAGTTAGCGTAATGGCTATGTAGTCGACTCCCATGTAGTCGACTGCGGTTCGAGTCCCGGACTTGGTGGCTTAAACTCATGCCGGGCGCATGTGCGTGCGTGCCCAAGATCCCAAGAGGAGAATGGAGGAGAAGGGATTGAGGCGTGGCCATCCCCCCTGAGGGAGTAACTTCTCCCTTTCTATCTCTGTCGCTCTCTGTCTTTCTGGCAAGCACAGGTGCCCTATAGCAAAAACCTCTCCCCTCCTCCCCAAAAAATAAAATACATTCCACACAAGAATGACACTTACTTTTACCAATATATCTTTTACAACTTGGTTACTGTCATTATGAACGCTGATATAACTGGAAAAGGTCTCTCCCAAAAATATATTCCTGTGAAATAAAATAAAATTTTAGGTAGGAAGAAATCCATTCAGGTTTTATCATAAATATTCCTGCTTGAGTAACATTAAAAATTTCAAATGGAGAAAAATTTACTAAACCACAGAGATTAGGTAAAAACTGCTTCAACATTTCTTTCTTTATACTAGTATACTCACTCATTATTCAGTACAATTCAAGATACAAATGGCATCTACTTATAAAATAGTTTCTTGACTCTCAACTGTTGCACAAACTGTCATCCTCCCCGATAACAGTCACTGGTATCAGGTCTATGCTGAGTCTTATGATATGTATCTGAATAGACCAGGACAAGCCATGTTTCCATTTTTGAAATAATTTATACCCTGAAAGTTTTGAACTTTTTACATGAATACATTTCTGAGTTTTCAAATCACTAGAAAATAACTACATTCTGTAAACCTTAAAAAACTAAACAAAACTGAAAGATTATTTTTTGTCTCAAATTCCCTTAATTGCAAAGTGGAACCAAGGATTTTTTTTTTAAAGAATGATCTTACTGGGAACCAGCAGTTAGCGTAATGGCTATGTCGCTGGACTCCCACGTAGTTGACTGCGGTTCACGTCCCGGGCCCGGTGGCTTAAAATTCACGCTGGGCGTGTGTGCGTGCGTGCCCAAGATCCCGAGAGGAGAATGGAGGAGAAGGGATTGCGGCGTGACCATCCCCCCTGGGGGGTGATTTCTCGCTTTCTGTCTCTATGTCTCTCTCTGTCTGTCTGGAGAATGCACGCGCCCTATAGTGAAAACCTCTTCAAAAAAAAAAAAAAAGAATGATCTTACTTAACTTTATTTATTTATTTATTTTTACTTTAATTTGATCAAAGAGTGACAGAGTGAGAGAGAGAGAGAGAGAGAGAGAGCAAGTGAGAAAGCAAACCACTAGGTCCAGGACTTGAACTGCAGTCTGCCATGTGGGAGTTCAGTGCTCTTAACCACCACGCCACCTGCTGGCCCTAGAATCAGGGGTTTTAACCTTATTAATAATGTAGATAAGGGACCAGCAGATGACGTAATGGCTACGTTGCTGGACTCCCATGTAGTCAACCATGGTTCAAGTCGTAGACCCAGTGGCTTAAAATCATGCGGGGTGTGTGTGCGTGCGTGCCCAAGATCCCGAGAGGAGAATGGAGGAGAAGGGAATGCTGCATGGCCATCTCCTGGGGAATGATTTCTCGCTTTCTGTCTCTGTCTTTCTGGTGAGTGCAAACGTCCTATGGCAAAAACGTCTCCAGAAAAAAAAAAGTAGATAAGAGAATAGCCAAGAACAAGAGTTTAAAAATTTAGAGTTCTTTACTAGCTGGAAAGTCAGATAGATTATAAGAATGAATAAAGGCTGCTTCTAAAACAGACATTTAGATTAAATTAATTAAAATAAAAGCAATACACAGCAATTAAAAATACAGTAACATCCAAAGAAGAAAGTTGAAGTTCCATCATTCTAGAAACTACCATTAACATTTTAATTTGTATGAATCTTTCTTAATTAAAAAAAAGAATCACACAGAATAATTTTAATAATTTTTAAAGAATTATTTTATTTAACTTTATTTATTTTTTTATTTAAATGTGACCAGAGAAGCGGAGAGAGGGAGAGAGGAAGAGAGAGAGAGAGAGAGAGAGAGAGAGAATGTGAGAAAGCAAGTCACCAGGTCCGAGACTCAAACTGCAGTCAGCCATGTGGGAGCCCAGTGCCCTTAACCACCACCCACCTGTCAGCCCTAATTTTAATAATTCTTTAAATATTTTATTTAACTTTATTTATTTTTAATTTGACCAGAGAGAGACAGAGAGAGAGAGAGAGAGAGAGAGAGAGAAAGAAAAAGAAGGTGAGAAAGCAAGCCACCAGGTCCGGGATTTGAACCATGGTAGGCCATGTGGGAATCCAGCATCTTCAACCACCATGCTACCTGCTGGCTCCATATTAACTTTTTACCATTTAAATGTATTATGAGTATTTTCCCATTCCATAGTTACTGTTCTTTTACTTTAAAAAAATTTTAATTTAGAAATTAAAAAATACATTATCTAGTTATTTTTTGAAAACATGAACTGTAATGATATTAAGGTACTGTAGCATTTCTTATGTGAATACAGCATTCTTACCCAAAATTCTGTGGTAAAGTCAGCATTTCTCCCAACATTAAAATTTCTGCACCCTTTACTGTTGAAGGATCATCTCTCATCAGTTGATTAAAGAGATCTCCTGCAGCAAAAGGAAACATAAAATTCTCATATCTACCTTTTAAATAAATTTTACTTATGTAAAGAAATAACTAGCAGAGATAGTCTTAATTTCTTGACAAAAATTATCAAGATCTAATTTCTGATCTTTAATATAACAAATGCATGTCAAAAACATTCTGATCTCACAGAGAATGAACACTTTAGAAACAAAGGAAAATGTAATAATGAGAAAAAACACACTTTAGAGAACCCCAATAATTCTAATTAAAGTGAATGCTAGTACATATATTGATGGAACATTTGAAGGTAAGGGCTATTTTTAAAGTGTTATGAATATAAATTTATTTTTATTTAAACTAAAAAAAGTTTCTTGTTGCCTTAGTATATCAAGTGTTTTGACTTATCTATTAAATTGAAGCCTGTTTCTCAGATGGCCACCATTTATATGGAACAAAAATAGGCAACAAGGAATCCAGCAAAGGAGTTAGCACAAGACTGGGTAGCTTAGGTTTATTCTAAGGTAGTGTAGGCAGCCCAGGTTATCAAGTTTTCCTTAGGTACAGAGAAAAGCATGTGTCATACCAGGTAAGTCTTTTTCCTCACATGTTACTGGAATATTGGTGAATAAAGTAGGCTTGGTCAACCGCATCACTGTGATTTAGAAAGTAAACAAAAGAAAACAAAATATTAATATTCTCAAGTCCATTATATGACATTCATCAATTTTATACTAATATATAAACTAAATACTTCTTAAGATTATTATACACCAGTGATTTACTAAAAATGTTAGTATGTAATGAAAGAATCTGTTATTTTGTAAGAGGGCACTGTGCACTCAACAGTCAGAGAAAAAGAGTGAAGGAGAGGGGAAAGCATCCCCCATGGGGAATGGTCACATCCCAATCCCTTATCCTCTATCTCTCCCTCCTTTTGAGATTTTGGGCATGCATACATGACCAGAGAGTTTCTCAAGCTGTAAGTCTGGGACTTGAACCATACAGGAGGCCAGATGAGATCTGGCTGCTTTAACCACCATGCCATCAAGCCAGTCCCAAAAAGATTATATATGAGAAAAACAATGAGCAATTTTGCTTTTATTTATAATCTATGAATTACAAAAATCAAATTCAAATATACATTCATTATAGAAAAACTAGAAGATAAAAGAATTTTAAATCTTAAGTATAGGGATGGCGTAATGGTTATGTCACTGGACTCCCATGTAGTTGACTGTGGTTTGAGTCCTGGACCTGGCAGCTTAAAACTCATGCCAGTTACATGTGCATGCGTGCCTAAAATCCCAAGAGAGTAGAATGGAGGGGAAGGGATTGGGACATGGCCATGCCCCCTGGGGGGTGATTTCTTGCTTTCTGTCTTTCTGGCAAGTGCTTGTGTCCTATAGTGAAAAATCACTATTGGGGCCAGCAGGTGTTGTGGTTTTTCAGGTGCTGGAGTCCCACAAGGCCAGCTGTGGTTCAAGTCCCAGACTCAGTGGCTTGAAAATCATGCTAGATGCAGGTGTGTGTGCAACCAAAGTCCTAAGAGAATGGAGATGGGACTGTGGAGTGGCCATCACTTGGGGGTGATTTCTCACATCCTCTCTCTCTGTCTATGGCAAGCATACACACCCTATGGCAAAAATCTGAAAAAAAAAAAAATCAATACAAAGGAAAATGACTATTCGTTATAAGATATTAAGATAATTAGGGAAAAATAAAACTTAAATTTAGTTCAGATATCAAATCGCATATATTTAATTAACATATGCTTACAGTTCAATACACAAAAATTAAGTAATAGAAAAACTAAAAAAACGTGCAAGTTAATATTAAATCTAGTCAGGGCTGGCAAGTGGCATGGTGGTTAAGGGCCCTGGACTCCAACATGGCTGACTGTGGTTTGAGCCCTGGACCTGGCAGCCTGCTTTCTCACTTTCCCCCTCTCTCACTCTGTCCCTCTCTGGTCAAAATAAAATAAAATAAATAAAAGTTAAATAAAATAATTCTTAAAAAAATTAAATCTAATCTAATGAGGGAGGACATTCTAATTAAAAAATAACTTTTCTATTTATAAGGAGTGTCATTTAAGGGACCAGCAGATGGCATAATGGTTATATTGCTGGACTCCCACGTAGTCAACCATGGTTTGAGTTCCAGACCTGGTGGCTTAAAACTCATGCTAGGCACTTGTGTGTGCATGCCCACAATCCTGAGAGGAAAATGGAGGGGGAAAGATTGGGGTGTGGCCATCCCCCTGGGAGGTTATTTCTCACTTTCTGTCTGTCTGGTGAGCACACATGCCGTATAGCACAACTTTCTCTTAAAAAGGAAAAAAATTTTCATTTAAATACATCAAAATAAAGAGAAAAGCATGAAATTAAAAATAAAATTTTTTTCAGAAAATAAATCACAGGATATTTATTCATTCTCTACTAAATGTATTCTTTCAAACCAAAACTCAAAACTCTAAAGACAACAGACCTAAATGGTCAATTTACAATGTAAGTGGTATTCATTAGCATGTGTAAGAATGTATGATCTAATTACTAATTAGCATTCATATAGAATTTAGCACCATTCTTATCCTGGTCTCAGTTTAAATGTCATCTTTTCAGAAAAGAAATAACAGGTCAGCCTGTTTCTCTTCATAGAACTTCCTATTTATTATAGAATACACACACACACACACACACACATATGTATATATATATTTTAATAGTGCTCCTTTCCAAACTCAATGCAATGTAGGTTCTTATGTACCACATTCAGTTTTGTAGCCTCCATTTTTGACACAGGTTCTTTTTCAAAAATGGCATTCCAGTCACACATATAGTCAACTCCTTTCCTTATCACAGGCTCAAACTTCCATTATGCATAAAAGTCCTGTAAAGGTTATTTATTTCCTATTCCTATAGTTTTGTAGGCCAGGGGTCTCTAACCCCAGGTTGCAGACTGGTGCTAGTCTATGATTTGTTGGAAGCTGGACCACTGACCAGTGCATTTGTCCAGCTAGGGGTGAGTAGTAAGTAAGTGAAGCTTTGTCTGTGTTTGCAGCCACTCCCCATTGTTTGTATTCCCACCTTACTCTGCCTCCTGCCAGATCAGTGGGGATGTTGTATTATCACAGGCATACACGACCTATTGTGTGATTTTTTTCACTGTATATTGGAGTGTGGTAGTGGTGGAAATAGGATGCATAGTTAATGTGGTGTGTTTGGGTCATCCTGGGACAGAATCCCCACCCTACCCAGGTCCATGGAAAGTTTGTCTTCTATAAGGCCAGTCCCTAGTGCCAGGAAGGTGGAGACCACTGTTGTAGGGGACCAGATGGTGGGAGGTGAGCAGGTACAAAACATCATTAATAAAAAGATCCATCCCCCAAAGCCTAGTGGCTAAGGGAGCCAGATCCCACATGGTCAACCAGCTATGGCTCAAATCCCAGCACCAGCAGCTTGAAAAACACACCAGGAACATAAGAATGTATGCATGCCCCAAATCACAACAAGATGAAGAAATGATGAAGGGATTGTGGCATGACCATGCCCCACTGTGGAGTGCTTTCTCCTTCTTCCTCTGTCTCTGTCTGGTGAGTGCATGCACATGTTAGCAATTTCAATTTAATTGAAACTGTTTTCAATTAAATTGAAAACAAAACCCCATCCCAATTGGTATGAGATGCAACTGTTTTCTTCATACTTTCAAGAAAGGATAAAAATCAATGGAGAGGATGCAGTTGATATAAAACTATTGTCTTGTGAACTAAAAAAAGTTATTATAAAGTATACAATTCATCATATTACAGTTTCCTAGCCACAAATGAGAAAGCCAAGTTAGTGACGGCAACTACCTCATTCTTAGAACTTGTAAATCAACTAGGGTTTCACTGTAGTTGTCTGGAGGAAAAAGCTAAAATATACCTATATCGAATAGATTTAAAATTCAGTATATCTGTCTAAAACCAAACTAATGAAGCTCCAAAATTGGGACCAGCAGTTAGCGTAATGGCTATGTCGCCACGTAGTCGACCGCGGTTTGCGTCCCGGACCCAATGGCTTAAACTCACGCCAGGCGCGTGTGCCCGAGATCCCGAGAGGAGAATGGAGGAGAAGGGATTGTGACGTGGCCATCCCCCCTGGGGGGTGATTTCTCGCTTTCTCTCTCTCCGTCTATCTCTGTCTGCCTGGCGAGGGCACGCGCCCTATAGCAAAAACCTCTCCAAAAAAAAAAAAAAGAAGCTCCAAAATTACCATGTTAGAGAAAAGGGAGCAAATATTTATAAAAGCAAGATAAAAAAAAAAAAAAAAAAAACTGATAGAGGAACTACAAGAAAGTACTGGATACTACAGTAATTTTGAATCTAGTCTCGACTATTAAAGCAGCTATTTTGATTAAAGAAGTTATCCATGTCAGTCTCTTAAATTCAGAGGAAAAAGAAGTTTTTTTAGTCAAATGTTAACATTTATCACACTCACACAGTGCACAGCTGGTACCACGACTAGAGACACTTTAGTGAAAATCACAAAATGTACACATTTTATTTTACTTATGAAATTGCTTTCATCCGAAATCTTATTTAACAGCTTAAATAAATATTTAGTACGTTGATAGGCCAGAGGTCACAAACTGGGCCAAATTCAATTTGCATATATATTTTAGTTGAATAGAATATTACAAAATTATGTAGAATCTTTAGGGTGAGAGTCCTTACCACATTCTTAAGCCTTATCTGACTAGCATCTGAAAGCATTTGCTATGCAAAAGCTCATCCTGATACATATATATTTTCTAAATGGTCGTTACGTTACTTGGTAAGTTGGCAAAAGACATTAGATTCATCTAGGATCCAGGCAAAAGTAAAATACAATTCAGATGACCTCCACATCTTTTATTTTTCCTCTAAATTTGACTTAGCATTTATTTGAAGGTAAAGATGGCTTATCAGGAAAAAACTAAATTACGGTACTACTGCCACTTTCCTATAGTAAATGCTGATGATACTTTACCAAGTGTTCTCACATATTTACCTTCCTATACAATTTTGTTTACACAGTTAATTTCCATGTCTATAACTTAACAGTGGAATCCACTAATCCCGTTGAGCCCCACTATTTACTAGTGCTAGAAGCACCAGTCTTAATGTACTAAATACTCTCAAAATCTTCAAAGAAATAATACTGGGTTCAAAATTCTTAGGCCTTGATTACTTCTTAAGTACTATCCAGGTACTCCTCTTAAGATCATAGTTTTAACTGATCTTATTTCATATGGGTCTTTAGTTTCTTAGATCTGAATTTCATCATTTTTCAGAGGGGTAGAAAGCAATTTATATTAAGAAAATTAAATTTAAAACATTTAAAACTTGGGCTGGCCCTATAACAACGATTAAGTGCTATGTATGGGGAGCTAGATATCCCAAATAGGCGGTTGTGTACACGCGCATGTGTATGCGTACTCATGCATGCCCTGGATTGTGACAAGAGAGAGAAAAGGAAGGAGGATTGCTACATGACCAGGACCACTGCGGGGGGCTCTCTCTCTTAAGTAGTACACATGTACCTTCTGGCATTAAAAAAATAAATATTCCATATTTATTATTCCATGAAGACAAAGAAGGTTTTATTTTATTATGGCCAGAGGTAATGTGTGCACACACACTAGATTGAGGGAGAGAGCAAGAGAAATAGAGAGAAATTCCAACTACAGTAGGCCATGTGGGACTCAGCTCCCTTTACACAGTGCACTGGCCCAAGTTCTGGTTTTTTTTTTTTTTTTTAAATTGCCAGCAGGGCATGTGCTGGCCAGAGTGGTGGAAGGAGGGAGAGAAAGAGAAAGCACCTCTCAATGGAGTACGCTTATACTACAATTTCCTTCTCTACACTGTATCAGGATTTTGGACATTGGACACGTACAGATGTGCTGAATGTTTTACACATTGCTGGGGCTGGGATTTGAATATTGGTAGGCCATTGTGGGATCTAGGTCCCAATGCATAGCACTTAACCACTGTTGAGGGGGCCAGCCAGGAAGCACGCTCTCTCTCTTTTTTGGGAGAGAGATTTTTGCTAATAGTGTGCATGCATTTGCTGGAGAGACGGGGGAAGACAGAGAGACAGAAGGAGGGAAAGTGAGAAACCACTCCCCGGGGCCGGGGGCAGTGGTGGAGGATGGCCACACCGCAACCCCTTCTCCATTCTCCTCTTAAGATTTTGGGCATGCATGCACACACACCTGGTATGAGTTTCAAACTGCAGGGCCCAGGATTCAAACTGTGGCTTTCCACGTGGAGTCCAGTGTCTTAACCATTATACCAACTCCTCTCCCTAACATGTAATTCTTGGATTAAAAAAACCTGCTCATAAGGGCTGGCAGGTAGTGTAGTGGTTAAGGTGCTAGAATCCCACATGGCCAACTATTGTTCAAGTCCTGGATCTGGCAGCTTACTTTCTTGCCCTCCCCACCCCACCATGTGTTTGTCTCTCTCTCCCATCAAATTTTAAAAAAGAAACAAACAAACAAAAAACAGATGAATATAATTAAATTAATTATTTTAAAAAATTTGATCATTAGAATCCCATGATTCCTGACTGAACCTTATGTTTTCAGCTCTGGTTACAATCATTTCAAAACAATAAATAAGAGCTAAACACTTAAAACCAAATGCACTATTCATGACTACTTAATAACATCAATCAACTCTTATTTGCAAGCTCACTGGCAATACTGAATAACTTCTTGAGGTTTCTTCAGCAATCTTGAAGAGTAAGGTTAATGAAAAAAAATGAGGAAGGAATTACTGAAGTTCCTTTGAAAACTCCCCCTACTTCTCAGTGTTTTTTCAATCAACAATGTTTTGAAGCATTCATGCACCTGATAATTATTTTCTAAACAGGAATCACTCATTTAAAACTGCAAAAAACATACCAGAAAGTAATTTTAAAAAACTCAGTATTTATGTAGACTAAAACCCACCAGGAAAAGATGATCTCTTCGGTTGAAACGTAGTGGATGGGGGCCAGATAGTGGTAGTGTTAAAATATGACACTGAGAGACTGAATGAACCACATGGGAAGGTTCTGGATTAGGGTCTGCAGCCCTCCCCAAGTACTCTGAGCACCCATGATCTGGGGCTGGCTGAGCAGGGGGTGGGAGGGGGTGTCACAGCATCAAAACCCCCTTGGGGGGTAAATTCTGTCTCTCTCTAGCTCATGTAGTAACTTAAAAAGTATTAGTGGAATTCTGGGTCTGGCAGGTGGCATGGTGGTTAAAGGTGCTGGACTCCCACATGACCAACTGCGGTTTGAGTCCTGGACCTTGCGGTTTGCTTTCTCGCTTTCCCTTTCTCTCTCTGTCCTGCTCTCACTCACTCTGTCCCTCTCTGGTCAAATTAAAATAAATAAATAAAGTTAAATAAAATAATTTAAAAAATGTATTAGGGGAAAGTGGAAGGAAAAAATAAGTAAAAGTATGCTTAATTGACAAAAAAATGAAGCTATTTGCTGGTAAGTTATAGAGTAATATCTTTGGCTTGACTAACATGCATGGTATTTGTACTAAATAAAAGAAATGTTGTACACTGTAAAGATGTGATTAAATGTAAATAAATTACTAAAAATAAAATAAATAATACCTAATAAAAAATTTAGGACAGCTAAAAGAAAAAGTATTAGGGGACTTCTCGTATTTTAAATAACTTCAACCAGCTCAGGCAATTCATTCTTCCAAATGGCACATTTACCATATTTTATATCAAGTTCCTACCATGCCAGATGCTGTGCTATAAGGCAAATGCGTCTGTCTACCTGTCAAATAGTCCTTTTTTTTTTTTTGGAGAGGATTTTGCTATAGGGTGCATGCACTTACCAGAAAGACAGACAGAAACAGAGAAACAGAAAGAGAGAAATCACCCTCGGGGGGGATGGCCATGCCGCAATCCCTTCTCCTCCATTCTCCTCTCGGGATCTTGGGCATACACACACACGTGCCCTGTGTGTGTTTAAGCCACCAGGTCTGGGACTCGAACCGCAGTCGACTACATGGGAGTCCAGCAACATAGCCATTACACCAACTGCTGGTCCCTACCTGTCAAATAGTCTTAATGGTTTTTCTCAGGGAGCAGGTTTGATTCAACAGCAGTAACTCCATGCAAGTTCAATGATGGTAGTGTCCGTGTTTGTCACCACCCCTACTACATCCTAGCACCTCACACAAGGTAGACATATTTAAGTGTTAAATAAATACTGTACATGCTTATATCCTTTCATAAAACTTTCATCCTATTAATGTCTTTGAGTATTTTTATGAGGTGAGGTGTGATATATAAACCCAATTATAATACTGTGCTCAGTCAAGTAATAATCAGCATTAACAGCCATCAGGATTGAATTACCTAAATTAGAATAACTTGACCTCTTATCCACATTTAATACTGTCCTTCAAAACAGGTTACAGACTTAAAGTCTTAGGAAAATTATACTTTTTTACCTTTTTTTTCAAACAACATACTAACTGTTATCTCAGATATTTTTGGAAACAGGACTCTGGGCTGGTCTTGCACTTAGAACTACACTCATGCTACTTGAACAGCATTCCCGGAAGAATTGCTTTTAGTTTTATTTTAAAAGATCATTACACTTTAGATGAGTTAAACACACACACACACACACACACACAGTAAAAGTAGATTTTAGGGATTTACTGAAATCCAAACTAGTTACCTTAAGTCATAGGAAAATCGAATTCAATCATTAGAAAAGTAAAAGAACAAAAGGCACAGAACATTTTTCTTTCAAGTTCAGTATAAACAATAATTTATCACAATTTATTTTAAAAAGTGCTAATCCAGAAAATTCTTGACTTAATCAACAACCCTAGGAGTCCACCTGATATTTACTCATTTCTGGGACACAAACACTTTTTTTTTCTTTCTTACAATGTGAAGAATAAATAGGCTATATTGGTAAAAAGTAAAATAACAAATAATAAAAGTTATTAAAAATTTAAAAACTGGTAAAAAGAATTTCATTCATCTCACTATTGCAGCCCATACTTGGTTCATTCAGAATATTATTTTTTTTTCCATCAGTGGAATTCATTACATACTAAAGATAATACCATATTTATGTACAAATAGATTAATTTTTCCAGTAAGAGCTAATTTTCTTTTAAGAAGATTTCCTACATGTTCACAGTACATAACATCACAGAACACCCATATCTGCCCTAAATGTCTTTGAATTGTAGCATTACAAGATGGAAGTTCATTATGCCTGATAATTTGATTGAGTTTGGACCAAATGTCTTCCAGAGTTTGGTTGTTACAAATAGTGTGTTCTATAGTCCATCTTGCTCTATAAAGAGAGTGCAAATTTAGTGCCTTTAAACTATCTTGCAATGTTTTAGACAAAGGAAAAATCTTTTCAGTACAGTTATTGCTGGGAAGTGAAACACTCCAAGACCTCCTTTTGTGCTGTTTTCTTCTTTCTGATTGCTGATCCATATTTCCAGAATTAGTCTGTTCATTCAGTGTGTGTGAATAAATTGAATGCTGCTTTTTCAAATTAGGTTGAAACTCCAATAGATCTACTGTACAATCATAACTCTGTGATTTAAAATCATGTTCGGAAATGGTTAAGTATTGTTTTACATCTTCGGCTGCCTCTCCAGAAATCACAGGTGGTAATCTTTTAGGTTTGAGTGGAAGATTGGACCCATCATGTGGAAACCAAGGAATAAATCTTGATAGTGGACGAGTAGGAAAGTCTTGAATTGCTTTTTCTGCGACTTTTGGCAGTTGTGTGGGATCACTTTGATTTGGTCGATAATGTAATATAACTTCTGTAGTCATTCTGCATAATCCAGTTACTCTTAATGAAGAGAAAATTTCTTAGCAGAACTCCTCAGAGCTAGAATATAATTTATTATTATAAGACTGTCTCTCTTGCCAAATCAGAGGGAAACAGGACCTAAAGTGGAAGTATTGCAAAGAATAAGATATTGGTAGGGGTAGCCTGTATATAAACAGGAAGAAAAGGAAAAAAAAAAATCTCACTATAATATTTTACCAACGTGCTGCTGATAACTGTGAATGAGATCCACAAAGCTGAAAATCCTTTCATCAAAACAAGGACTATAAACTAGTTGCCCAGTAAGATCCCTTACAGGCTAAAATACCAGTCAACATGTTCAACTCAACAGATATGAAAGACTTTGAAGCATTGATATCAGTAAAAATATTAAGTAACCAATAGTAATTTTATATTAAAATGATATAATGGATTTCACCAAGTAAAAGACCACTTAATGATTTTTATCCTTTTTCAAAAGTAAACATCAAAAACATGAGTATGGTTTAACTTTGCATATTTCTTTAGTTTTGCTATAGGGTATGTATGATCACCAAGAGACAGAGAGAGGGAGAAAGACAGATGGAAAGTGAGAAATATCCTCAGGGCGTGGGGAGATGGCACACTACAATCCTGTCTCCATTCTCCTCTTGGGATTCTGGGTATACACTTACATGCATGAGGCATGATTTTCAGGCTGCCAGGTCTAGGACTCAAACTAAATAACCAGCCAGGTGGGATCCAGCTGCCTAGCCTCCATGCTGCCAGCTGGTCATAAATTTGCATTTTAATCAGGCTAGGAACTGATTTTGTCATGAAGCCTTTTCTATAAAACTGGGGCAATTGAGACCCTAGAACCATGGCCCCTGAATTCCAATTTGGAGGAGAAACAAAAAGTTCAGGCTCTTATTTTTCCTCTTAAGTTACAGAAGTCTTCATGTTACCTCAAATTAAGCTTCTGATCATGAATTCCAGTCCAGAGCACATAGGCTCAAGAATGAAGCCTTCTGGGATCTGCATGTTAGGATTCCTAATCAGGTCCAAAGTTTTAAGAGCCACAATGCAGGAGTTTTCATATTCTAACTACTATAGAAAATAAGCTGAGGGGCTGGCAGGTGGTGTGGTTGTTAAGGGCGCTGGACTCCCACATGGCCGACTGAGGTTTGAATCCCGGACCTAGCAGCTTGCTTTCTCACTTTCCCTCTCACTCTATTCCTCTCTGGTCAAATTAAAATAAATAAATAAAATTAAATAAAGTAATTCTTTAAAAAACGAGAAAAGAAATTGAATTACGTCTCCCTTCAAATCATTAGAAGACTACTTGATGAAGATTCTCTGGTTGCCAGAATGATCATGAGTTGAGACTCCTGTTAAGTAACACGACAGAACCATTTTCTGGTTCTGAAGACTCAGAGTAACTGATCTCATGAGTCCACTGATCTACTGTTAATATCCACTGATTAACAAATTTGACAACACTAAGGTTCATAAGTAATTGTAATCCTTAATATCTATCATTTTAATATGGATCTAAATGTTGTAACTTTGTTTTAAGAATAATACATTCATTTTTTTTTCCGTTTTCTTACACTTTCACATTGTATATGACATTGAGAATTCTCTAATTGTTGTCTGAACTTATTCAGTGTCACAGTCAAGGAAAAACTGAGGTTGTGATAAAATAAAAATAAAAAATTTCCTCTTCATGAATAACAAGATATTAACACTTCACTTTTTTTTTTTTTTTTTTAAGAGAGGTTTTTGCTATAGGGTACATGCACTCACTGGAGACTCAGAGACAGACAGACAGACAGAAAGC
Organism: Tupaia tana; assembly: GCA_026018925.1. Taxonomy (NCBI): domain Eukaryota; kingdom Metazoa; phylum Chordata; class Mammalia; order Scandentia; family Tupaiidae; genus Tupaia; species Tupaia tana. The sequence goes on along the minus strand of JAKSZU010000006.1, from coordinate 54,203,091 downwards.
AAGAAATCACCTCCCGGGGGGATGGCCACACTGCAATACCTTCTCCTCTGTTCTCCTCTAGGGATTTTGGGCATGTACACACATACCCCCAGCATGAGTTTTAAACCACCAGGTCCGAGACTCAAACCACAGTTGACTATTTGGGAGTCCAGTAAAGTAACCATTACACCATCTGCTGGTCCCAACACTTCACATATATTTTTTAAAAGGAACCTTTCCTGAGAGGAGAAAGGAGGAGAAGGGATTGCGGCGTGACCATCCCCCCGGGGGGGGTGATTTCTCGCTTTCTGTCTCTATGTCTCTCTCTGTCTGGCAAGCGCACGCGCCCTATAGCAAAAACCTCTCCAAAAAAAAAGAAAAAGAAAAAGAAATGATCATTTAAATTGATATATTTGGTATTCAACATCAGTAAAATTAAAACTTAGTAAAATTCTTGATTAACCCTAGTTAATCCCCAACTCCCTTAAAATGCCACAGGGCAAGCACATGTATGTGTGTCAAAGACAGAAAGCACCTCTAACAGGGTCTGGTCTCATAGTAATCCTTTTTTCTTCCTGTTTTCCCTCTCATCGAGATCCTGGGTACACATTATAAATGTGTTTTTTAAGCCTCCAGGGCTGAGGCTCAAATCCTGGTTGGCCATGTGGGATTGGCTTCCTCTGCTGCACTAAAGGGATAGCCTGTTAAAGCACCTGATCTTTTAAGCTACTTAGATACTCTTTACTAGATTTATCTTCTTTTTCGGACAATAAAGCATAAGGGTCAGCTGGTGGCATGGTGGTTGGGGTAGCTAGAATCCACATCACCGACTGCTCAATTGGAGTCCCAGAGCCAGCCACTTGAACAACGTAAGTAGGGTGTGGTGGTATTTGTGCAGGTGCCCAAAATCCCAAAAGGAAAATGGAGAAGGGTCTGTGGCACGGCTATCCCTCCTAGGTTGTGATATCTCACCTTCCCTCTCTCTTCTCTGTCTCTCTCGGAAGTGCATGTGCCCCACAGCAAATTGTAAAAAAAAAAAAAAAAAAGAGTAATACTAAAAAATTCCCACTGTCTCTATATCACTGGAATTTAACTGTGTTTAACAGATGTAATTTGTATAGAATCATATGTAGTAAAACTGTTCCAAATTCCTATGCATATGGTTGGTAATAATCTCTCTCGTAACATCTTAGAAAGATAGAAGTGAGTTGTGTGATGAAATACTGCCTCAAACACTTACTAGATATGTGAGCTTGGAAAAGTTACTTAACATCTGATTAAGTAATATCTTTTTCAGACACTTGATGTATGATTAAGAGACCAAGAGCACAACAATTAGTTCCTTTTCTTTTCACTTTTCTCCACAAATGAACAACCAATTTTTTTTTTTTTTTTTCTAAATCTGCTCAGGCTAAGGTTACAGGTCTCACTTCTATATTATTCAACGCTGGAGAGTTTCTTAGTTTCTTAGGACTGTAGTCAGTCTCCTTAATTCCAGCCATTACTATATGATTCTGTTACAATTGGGACTGGTGAACTTCTGGAATGTTTGATGTCTACATCTAACCTGTAAGGAGTCCTTCAAGATGAATGCCATAAGGAAAATGAGTGCAATTCTAATGAATTTAAATGTTTTCAGAGCATTTCCTTAACTCAGTTCACCAAAGCATTGTTAATCAGAATACACAAGAAATAAAAAGTGCATTTGTGGTAGTAGGAAACAGATAAAGCTGAAAAGATTCAAAAGAAAATGGATTTAAAAAAAACTGTTCTGTTTTTTCCTAAATAATGATCTAATTGAATCAGCACACTTATCCAAAATTTCCAGGTATGGTAAATTAAAGTTGACATGAGATTTTGGACATATTTGCTACATACACAATACTCTGCAATAAATTCCAGTAGGTTTCAACTAATCTATATTTGTAGTACTAAACAGCACTAAATCCTTGGCAATGCTGTCATGCAATGATAATTTTACAGATGCAGGTGAAAACTAGTAACTTTGTCAGTACGAGTCACAGACAGAAGGAAAAACAAAAAACAAAAAACCTTAGACGTCTGCAGTAATTTATCTCCCCGTAGGGTTGAAATGTCAGCTTCTACAGCTAAAATTTGGTGACTGCAGCAGCATAGATCAAACAGAATGATTTACCTATTTTATTTTAGAAGGAGGCTCTTGAACCCAACAAGCAAAGAAGCGAAATCGCTCCCCACTCAATTTGTACTGAGTGGCTGGACTCTATGGCAGATTGAGAGATGTGAAGATGTGATGGTGGAGAGCATGGATGTGGATGCTAGAGACTTAAGGGGAGAGAGGGGGAAAATACAGAGTGGGTGGTGAAGGGTGGGAGAGAGGTGCAAAGTAAAGAGACACTGACAGACGGAAAAATGTCAAGTTCTGTTAAAAAAAAAAAAAAGAAGAGGTAGCATCTGTAGATTTCTCATCTTAATCTACATAACTAATATACAGATGTTTGTATCTCCATGAGAAAAAAAAACTATAGAGAAAATGATGGAAAGGAGATCCAGATTTTGTAGATTAAGGCAATGAAATAATAAAACCCTTGATCACATTTGTAAACAGAAAAACAAAGAAGCAAAATCGCTTCCTCTCTCGACACCCGGCGACATAGCAGCAAAACGAACACTGGCAGTCCTAACATGGACGAGGCCTACCTCCCAGAGGCCAGGCCTACGTGGCAAAGGTCTGGGGAACAATGAGAGAAGGGAAGAAGAATAAGGGGTCTTGGGCTCGCAAAAATTTACCTTTTAGCGCCAACAAATGCTCCTGTTTGGGGGGATTCACTTCCATTTTGACCGGCAGTTTTGACCTCTGGACTACGGAGGCTGAAGAGGTCCAACCTGGCCCGGAAGAAAACCAGAAAACGCGCGTCTGGGACGACCAAGCGTCAAACACACTGGCAACAGCTTCTCAACAGGTTCTCAGCCTACTGTACCTTAAATTTTCTTTTTATTACGTCCTTTACGGACTTAACGGCTTCTTTTCATCAAAGTTGTCTTTTGTTTTTCAGAGACTTTTATATAAACTGTTTTCTGTCTACAATCGCAAATCAAGACTTAAAGAAATTTTCCCGTTACCAATACAGGGCCTCGTCTAAGCCTTCGCTGCAAGAATAAAAACGAAACATGAAAAAAAAAAAAGAAAGCAAGTGGCCGGAGGGGGGCGGGGGGGGGGGGGCGAGAGGGAAAGTAGGGGCGTGGCATGCTGGGATTTGTAGTTTATACAAAGCCGCACTGCATGCAGGGAGATGTAGTTTTTCCATTGTATCCACCCATTCCCCACCCAGCTGGTTTGCAACTGTAGAGAAAAAAGCATTTCAGGAGCAGAAGTTTCACTCCGAACTTTGTTTTATATCTTATTTTTCCCATGACTTTTTTCTTCCATAAATTGCAGACCAAATAATAACAACATGCCCGCGCGGCAGGCTGTGCAGCCAGCCAGCCAATAACGGACAGGAGGAGGAGCCTGGTGCACAGCCGAGCGGCGCCCCGCTTTGTACCGCGCGTGTGCGCCAGCGGCGTGCGCTGAGGCCTCTGGGTAGGTAGCCAAGCCCCGCCCCTCAGTTGAAGGGTCTGAAGGCTGAGTCTGCGGTTCGTGTCTTCCCAGGATGGCTGCTCTTGTAAACAAGCCCGGAGCCGGACTAGACGGTAGTCGGCAGGGCAGCCGGGGAACGGCTGTGGTGAAGGTGAGGGATCTTGTGTGCTCCATTCTCCACCATTGGCCTCCGTTCGGTTCATCTTAGACCCGGCGACATCGCTGCGGCCCAAGCTTCAATGGGTGGGATGCGCGGCCTCTGGGCCCCTTTAGGCTTTACAGATCATTCTCTGACCTCCGCGACCTTTATCCCCGTTGGCCTGACGTTACCTGGTTTTCAGCTCATACTATTTGTCAACATCGACAACGAGGACATTGGTGAAAAGGGTCTATTTCCCTAGCTCCTCTGCTTTTAGTTAAGCTCAAGAGGCATTAGTTAACTTATTTTTATTAAATTGAACCATTATAATCGCCAGATACTGTATTAGGTGCTTTAACTCGTTAATATCTACTTATGAGGTAGATGTTAATTTCCATTTTACAGGGGAGGAAACCTGAATTTAGCGTGTGAGGTTAAAGTCTGTATTTTCACTCTTGCACTGCTGTAGTTGGATATTTGCTATTGGTTGAGCTGCTCCCCCTTTCCTCTTAGTAGTCGCCTATCAATGCTTTTGAAAAGTCCCAAACTGCTCCTTAACTGGGCTTTAACGTGAGGGTTTATGAATTGCCCTATACTTGAAATACAGGATTATTTCATGTATAAATGCTTCACAATGCATGTGTTAAATTAACTGAAACACTGTTTGTGGAACTCATTTTTTTCCTTAGACTATATAGGGAAAGATCTGGTAGGGAGAAATGATCTCAATATTCTACAGAGTAACCTCCAGGATTATCTGTAATCTAAAAGATTGGTAATTCTCATCCCTGGCTACAAATCAGGATCACCAGGGATAGTTCCCTTCCTCATCCTCTTTTATTGGAAAGAAAGGGAGACAAAGGTAGGTATTTTTGACAAGGTTTCACCTTGTTGTGATCCTCTTACCCTCACCTTCTGATTAGCTCATAGAGCAGGTACACCACTGGCATGTTGGCCCAGAACCAAACTGGGCCTCCAGTGTGGCTTCCAGGCTCCAAAATATGACTTTACCAGTGGGCTAGCACACCTGGGTTCAGTGAGGATTTTTTAAAAACTACTAATGCACTTCTCCAACTCAGGTTAGGTTGACATCAGTATGTTTTTAAAACTCCCAGAAGTGATATTAATGTGTATCCAAGGTTGAGAAACTACTGAACCAGATAATAATCTGACCATCTTTTAACATCATGAGTAGTAGACATTCAGGAGTTGTCATGTACTGTTGGTTTTATATGACAACAAATTAGACATTTGTGCCTGTAATATAATACCAATGTTGATGGTTGTTGATTCAGTTGACTTTTATATATTAATGAAACTATTCTGATGATACATAGCATATATGAGATGCAGAGAAGCTATTATTAGGCAAATTGTATGGTTGAGATTTTATTTATTTTGCTTTTGATAAGTAGACAAACCTGCATATTTAAAAAAGTTCATTTATTTAATTTTATTTATTGTTATTTTTCAGTTGCTACAGGACATGCATACTCACCAGAGAGAGAGAGAGAGAGAGAGAGAGAGAAAGTAAGAAAGCAAGCCACTAAGTCTGGGACTTGATCCACAGTCAGCCCTGTGGGAGTCCAGAGTTTTAACCACTGTACCACCTGCTTGCCCCTTGCATATTATTTTCAAAAAGTTTTATTGGGTCATCAGAAAAGTCATGACGTACGTCATGACTTTTCTGATGATCCAATGTTCCATAACTGGAATGAATATCATTGAGCTATTTTTGTTATCCTGTTTGCCTTGTAATCTCTAAAGTGTACCAAATTTGCAATTGGGTTGTCAGAAAAGTCATGACACATTTTTGAATAGATAAACATAGACAAATATGTCATGACTTTCCTGACAACCTAATGTATTAGAAGCTCACATTGTTCATTTTCATCATAACGTATTAAATGCTCTTGAACTGTGCAGTGAGAGTCTTTTTGACAAGGTCTTCATGCCATAATTTGTAGTAAGTGTGGTGGCATAAATCTTTCAAAAAAAAATCTTATTGTCATTTCCATAGATGAAAGCAAGAAGTATTCTTTGGAAGGTAAATGTTGAAGTATATAATTTTTTTTTCCTTTTACTTTTATCTACATTTATTTTATGCTGACTTTATTCCCGTGCCATAAGTTTTTATTTCTTCAGTTTCTTCTGGAGTATCTTTTACTTCCATGCGACTTCCTCTTCTGGTTTAGGAACAATTTGCTCCTTTTCAGTGAGGATCATCTCGATGTGGCAGGGGGAGCTCATGTATGGGTTAATCCGTCCATGAGCTCTGTACGTACAACAGTGCATCTTGGGTGCCTTGTTCACCTGAATGTGCTCCATGACCAGAGAATCTACATCTAACCCCTTAAGTTCAGCATTACTCTCTGCATTTTTAAGCATGTGCAGCAAAAATGCAGCATTCTTTTTGAGCCACCAACCTTGTGTTCAGCTCCACTGTTGAGCCTGGGCACATCTACCAACTCCACCATTGTAATGACGGAATGGCACACAGCCATGTGGGATCCAGCCACTTTAACCACCAGAACACCAGCTAGCCCAACAGGGTTTTTATCAGTAGGAAAACCAGAGACACAAGAATCTGATATTGAGAAATAATTTACATTTAAGAATAAATCATGTGTGCCTGCATATGGCGTGGTTGTTAAGGTGCTTAACTCCCACATGGTTGACTGCTGTTTGAGTCTCCTACCTGGCAGCTTGCTTTCTCATTTCTCTCTTTCTGTTGCTTTCTGGTCACATTAAAATAATAATAATAATATAATAAATAAAATTAAGTAAATAATTCTTTTACAAAATGAATCATAAAAGTTTCCTTTGCTAAGTGACCCTTCTTTTTATTTATTTATTTATTTATTTATTTATTTATTTACTTACTTTATTTTTTTTTAATTTGACCAGAGAAGATCAGAGAGAGAGAAAGGGAGAAAGCAAGTCTCCAGGCCTGGGACTCAAACTGTGGTCAGCCATGTAGAAGTCCAGCACCCCCATCCACCATGCCACCTGCCGGCCCCTGACCCGTCTTTAATTTTATAATTACTTTTTAAATTTAATTTAATTTATTTCTTAATTTGTTCTTAATTTGAGCAGAGAAAGACACACACACATAGAGAGAGAGAGAGAGAGAGAGAGAGAGAGAGAGAGAGAAGGAAACTGAGAAAGCAAGCCACCAGGTTCGGGACTTGGCACCACTACCAACTGCTGGTCCCGCTAAGTGACCCTTCTTAGTACTTTAAAATATGATTTGGTTCATTAAAATTTGATTTAAAAATTGATTTACATATAATAAGTTTGAAGCTTTCCTTGGCATATTTGTGAAGTTTAAGAGCTTTTCTTCTATGTAGAATTATCTTGGGCATAATTCCTGATCACAGATACTGAACAAATAATGTCTTTCTGAATTATTTAATGATTTGATGCAAAATAATCCAGTAACTTTATTTCTGGACCCATGTTTGGTTTACTAATCAATAGAATTTTACTAGTGCTTTTTGAAAAATATCTATGATAGCAGCATTAAGTAACTTATCTTGTATAGTGATGAGGTAGGAGATACAAGATAAGATAAACTAAATAAAATTTTATTCTGGTTCTTTGGAGTTTATTGTCATAAACATATTTATTTTATACTTTTTTATTTTATTTTATTTTTTGCCAGATAGCATGAGACAGAGGTGAAGAGAAAAAGTAATTCCTAATGGAAGATAGTCACACTGCAGTCCCTCATTTCTCCTTCCTGTTGGGATTTTGGGCATGTACACACATTCACCTGGCATGCTTGTCAAGCTGTTGGGGCCAGGATTTGAACTATGTAGTCATGTGATCTGACTTCCTTAACCACTAGGCCACAGGGTTGGCTCAAGGTCAATTTATCATATCACAATATTAAGAGCATTTATTAAAATGCAGTGTTTATTTTATAATATCTAATTCTAGTGTGTTGTTTATTTAATGGGATTTGATAAACTGAAATTTTTTCTTCCCTTTTTTAAAAAAAATGTAGGGATGGGACCAGCAGTTGGCGTAATGGCCATGTCACTGGACTCCCATGTAGGTGACCGCGGTTCAAGTCTCGGACTCGGCGGTTTAAACTCATGCTGGGCATGTGTGCGTGCGTGCCCAAGATCCTTAGAAGAGAATGGAGGAAAAGGGATTGCTACATGGCCATCCCCCCTGAGGGATGATTTCTTGCTTTCTATCTCTCTGTCTCCCTCTGTCTTTCTGGCAAGCGTACGTGCCCTATAGCAAAAATCTTTCAAAAATATAAAAAAAACTGTAGAGTCAATTGAAAAGTGTGTATGCATGTGATTAATACAATTTATAGGTGGCTGTTGTCTAGCTGGTTCCTATTTTCTTATGGAATCAGTGTTCCAGTGTTAATTTCTTATGTTCCTCGCAGAAAGACAGTATGGTTATAAAAACATTTGCACTTTTACACAAAAATAAATGTTCTATTTATCACTTTTTGCTTTGCTTTATTCATTTGAAATCATTCTGAATACGTAAAAAAATCTTTGTCTTTCTCACTTGTCTGCACAATTTTACAGTATATGCACCATAATTTATTTTCCTGTCTGGTATTGACATTTATTTACTTTGTTTCCATCTTTTGCTAATATAAGTGGTACTGTGTGGAATAAGATCCAGAACTGATACGTTTTTAGGATATATCCCTGCAGCTGGAATTGCTGAATTAAACTTTTGACAGGTATTACCAGGTATCTTTCCATAGAGGCTGTGTCATTTAATAAACATTTTAAAACAATCAGCAGTGTATGAGAGTGTCTGCCTTTTCTATACTTTTGTTAACACAAAGCATTACCCACTTTTTTTTTAATCTAATCTGAAAAAAGTTTCTTAATGTAGCTTTAATTTGCATTTCTCTTCTGAGTTATTTCGAACATTGTTTCATATTTATATGCACAAATGTACACATATGCATATATATATACACACACAATCATATATATTTATACTTACATATAAGAAAAAAGAGGGACAGGAAGAGAAATGTGGAGAGGGAGGAGGTGGTTATACCACAGTCCTTTTTCCTCTAATCCTCCTTCCTATCAGGATTTGGGCCGTGAATACATGTGTGCCTGGCATATTTTTTTAAGCCACCAGGTCTGGGGTTTGAACTGCAGTTAGCCATGTGAGATCTGGCTCCTTTAACCACTATACCACAGGAATGGCCCATGTTTTCATATATTTAAAGAGATTTTATTTCATTTTCTGTGTACTGTCTTATATTTAAATTTCTTTTGAACCATATTGGGATTCAAGGCAATTATAAATTACATTTATGGTGAAGGTAATTGGATTATAAGCACTAAGTCCAAACTTATTGCAGAGTTACGCTTAGAACTAATGGATTTAGTCTGATTTTTCTCCCTGGGTTTTCTATTTTCTACCTTGTGTTGTGTATTTGACAGTGATGCGATGAATTATTTTTTAGTTTTCATTTTGTTGGACTACTTATTTAAGTATATATGTATTTGGTGTTTGGCATACCCTATTCCTGAGGGCTCTTTGTTCTAACAGAGAAAGACTGGAAAGCCAATAAAGATATTAAAGTGTTCAGGGTGTAATGGTGGAAACTCATCCAAATCATATGGGGGCTCAAAGGATTTAGTGTGCTCATTTCAGTTGGATAGAGCTTTGGGTAGACCCGATAGATAAGATCATTTAGGAATTTGTTGGTTTATTAAAGCAAAAAAAAAAATAGAATTAGCATAAAGAAAGAGACATGAAATACTTCTTCATGTTCTGGAAACCACCTAATCTTCAATAAGTTGGAGCATAGGGTTTGAAGGGTGTGGCAGTCAAATGACAGGTAAGGGGCCAGATTGTAGCAGGTTTTGAATGGCAGACACAGAAGCTTGGGACACAGTTGAATAGTAAAGGGTGTGTGTCTGTGAGTGCATTTTAATTATTAAAATTTTGAAACATTACAGATACACTTAGAAATGGAAACACTGAAGATACTTCCTGTGGGACCAGCAAATGGCATAATGGTTATGTCACTGGACTCCCATGTAGTCGACCCCCATTCGAGTTCTGAACCCAGCGGTTCAAAACTCATGTGGGCTGATGTGTGTGCATTACCAGAATCCCAGAGGAGAATAGAGGAGAAGGGATTGTGGCATGCCTATCTCCTCTGGGGGATGATTTCTTGCTTTCTGTCTTTCTCTCCAGTGAGCACACATGCCCTATACCAAAACTCTCTTAAAAAAATTTTTTTTTTCTTGGTAAAAATACAATTTATTGACTATATAAAACATGAACTCCTGGACCTGAAAATGAGGTTGAATTTTATAACCTTTTCAGCTGTGTAGCTTGGGTAAGTCATGCACCTGTAATTGGAACTGCGTAGACAAAATGTTTTCTAACCCAGGGTCATATTTATTAGTAGAGAATGAGAATTGAAATTTAAGTCTAAGGTGATTGCTTCTTGACCTTACACTATTTGGTTTAAGTGGATAGTAGGAGATACTTGAAAATTACTCATAATATTTTTTTACAAATTCTTCATAATTTACAAAGGTACTTGTCATGCTAGCACATACTTTTGATTATTTTTGTCAAATGAATGATTTATTTGGTGGGTTTTCTAGTTGTAGAAAAATTGTGTAACGATATAATTTTGGTAGAATTATATATTGTCTTTATAGATTAAGATGTAATGAGTCAAGTTATAATCTTCAAAAGATAAAGATGATTTTAATTTGCAGTGTTATTTTGATCCCAAACGTTTAGTATTTTTAATTTTTTAAAGAATTATTTATTTTAATTTTATTTATTTTTTATTTGACCAGGGAGGGACAGAGAGAGTGAGAGAGAAAGTGAGAAAGCAAGCCGCCAGGTCTAGGACTCGAACTGTGGTCAGACGTGTGGGAGTCCAGCACCCTTAACCCCCATGCCACCTGTCAGCCCCTTTTATTTATTTATTTATTATTATTTTTAAAATATATTTAATTTTATTTTTAGTACTTCAAGATTTCACTCTGATGTGATCTTGGCAAGGTTATCAGATGGAATGAGTAAAAAGTGATTTCAGGATTTGAAACCTAGATAGTTTTTTTTTTTTTTTTTGATGGAGAAAAAAGCAACAAGGTTGATTCAGTACATTAGGTCAGTTTCAGGTTAGTTTCTTTTTAAGCCTGAAATATGTATGTTTATAAAATAATTTAAAAGTACGTGTATCTTCTTAAAATATTAGGTGCTGGAGTGTGGAGTTTGTGAAGATGTTTTTTCTTTGCAAGGAGACAAAGTTCCTCGCCTTCTACTTTGTGGCCACACAGTCTGTCATGACTGTCTCACCCGCCTACCTCTTCATGGAAGAGCAATTCGTTGTCCATTTGATCGACAAGTAACAGACCTAGGTAGGAAAATTACTGTGTGTATTTAAGATTGTTCACGTAATACAAGTAGCATAAGAAACATTTTCTTTTAAGTAGATTTTTAAAATGATAAAACCTTAAAAGTCTTAGAAAAGTCTGAGTGTCTATTAAGGTCTTTAGTCTTTTAACTATATTACTAGTTAAGTCTTAGTTACTCATTTTATTTCATCTTCTGAGATAATTATATTCCATACTTGTATGCAAAGAGCTTTAAGACACCTGAGAAAAATGTGCTACATGTATTCAAAGAAAGAATATTCATAATAGAGTAAATCATTTACCTGAAGCTATTAATCCAATCAAACAGTGTTTTGTTTACAAATGAATAAGCCAAATAAGCCGTAGTAAAAATACAGATAAGTCAGGGTCTTAGTATGTTTTCGTTTACTAATAACAGAAATGGAAATAGCTTGTGACAACCACTACTTATTTTCTGTTAAAATTAGATTATAGATCTTGTGGATTTTTTTTTCCCCTACATATTTTGAAACCTTTGCTTTATATGCCCAGTCACATTTGGTGCAGGTGGTAGGTTGCTGCTGCACAATACTGTCTATAGTAAAAGTCAGTGACAAAATAGAATTTGTAAAATTAAATGATAGGAAAATAATAGAATTTTAAAATATTTTTTTACTAGTAATTGTTCTGGCATAAAAGAATGGGAGCCCAGCCTTAGTTGCAGGTGGCAGAAGGTGGGAGGGCGCTGCTGCACATGGGGCCACATAGGGTGTCTGAGTTTGGTTTGTGAACCACCTAAACAGGCTGGGTGTGGTGGTACATACTTATAATCCTAGCTAACTGGGAAGCTAGGGCAGGAGGATTGTGGCATGGCCAGACCCTGTTACCCCTACACTCTCTTTGCTTTAATTGAAAAGAAGAAAGAAAAAAATTTTAAAAGGGGTTGTGCCAGCACCAGGGGAACTTCTTTCTCCACCTACCATGGCTCAGTTGGCGCCTCTGAACCTCAATACTGAGGTTGTGAAGATGAGAAAAGAAGTGAAGGTAATTCGAGTTTTGGTTATCCAAAAACTTGTCAGAAGTGTGGGGAGACTGAAGTCAAAAAAGGGTACTGAAGATGCACTGTTAAAAAACCAGACAGGCTCAATGATTTCCTGAAGAACTCCTTGCCATGAAGGAATTAAAACCTGGTGTTGTAACTAAATCTGCTCTTGGTGATAATATCAACTTGGGAGAAATCTGTAAAAAGCCAGATTTTACTACAGCTGAAAGAGCAATTGCCAGACTAGCAACACATCCTTGCCTTAAGAAAAATATAGATGTGCTAAAAGCTGCTGTCCGAATCTTTAAAAATGCAAAGCAAAATGCTCCCAAAGTTGAATCATTAAAGAATACTTCAGAAGGGGACCAGCAGTTGGCATAATGGCTATGTCGCTGGATTCCCATGTAGTTAACTGCAGTTCGAGTCCCAGACCCAGTGGCTTAAACTCACGCTGGGCGCACATGCGTGTGTGTCCAAAATCCTGAGAGGAGAATGGAGGAGAAGGAATTGCGGCGTGGCCATCCCCCCTGGGGGGTGATTTCTCACTTTCTGTTTCTGTCTCTCTCTGGTGAGCGCATGCACCCTGTATCAAAAACCTCTCAAAAAAAAAAAAAAAAAGAATACTTCAGAAGAAAATCATTCTAAAGCTGCTTTGTGTTCAAGTGATGAAGCAAGTAAATCCCAACATGAAGGAACATTGTCAGTAACCACTAAGTGAAAGAAGACAAAATACTAGCAAATAAATCAATAATCCAAAAGAAAAAGTGACCAAGATGGAACATGGGCCCAAAGTAGTAGTAGACATTCTGATTTCTCCATCAACGTCTTGAGGAAAGGATTCTGTGGTTCCTCCTGAATCCCAGAAGACACCTGAGACACTTCTTGACATCAAAATGAAAACATTTAAGTCACACCAAAAAAAGAGGAGTCCTATAGCTCGTTTGATGATAACAGTGAGAGTGAAGAATTACCTGAAGAGGAGGCATATTTTTTTAATAACTATTTATTTTATTTTTTTATTTATTCATTCATTTATTTTTTAATTTGACCAGAGAGAGACAGAGGGTGAGAGTGAGAGAGAGAGGAAGTGAGAAAGCAAGCCACCAGATTCAGGACTTGAACCCTGGTCAGCCATGTGGGAGTGTCCAGCGCCTTAACCACCAGCCACCTGCTGGTCACAAGGAGGCATATTTTGATGATAGCACAAAAGGAAAGTTTTACAAACAGTCTTCTATGTTTGAGGACAGTGACAGTGGCATTGACTTTTTCCACTGGAAAAGTCACACAGGCAAAAGAAGGAAAGTAGTTGCCATTCTGCAGTTAAGGAACAGTAAACCTTCCAAAAAGCATTACCAAAAGAAAAGACACATGAACCCCTTTGAGATACAAGAAATGACAAAAGCAAGTAAATACAGAAACCAACAAGTTAGATTCAGTGTTTTTCCACTCTTTGTCTGGGTCTAAAAGCATTAGAACAGATCACAGTGAACAGGCTCCAAAAACCAAAGCTCTAGATTTCCCACAAGAGCTCACAAAGATGACTTGAAAATACAAAGCAGCTGTTGCAGCTGCCTCTTCATCCTTCATGGGAAGCAAGCAAGAGGCAGAAAGAGCAGCTGTCTAAAATTGCTGCTAAAAAGATTGCATTTGATGATACATTAGTGCCTCTTTTTATGAGTTTTTTCCATCTAAAAATTACTGTTCTTCCCTGTCCCCCCATCCTATTTTTTAAACTTGTATTTGAAGTCTCTTTGGAGGGGTTGTAGATTGGTTTTGTCTTTTTTTTTTTTTTTTAACTTGAATTCAGTTTATGTTTACATAAGCCTTTTACAAAGCACATACTTAAAATCTTTTTTTTTTTTTTTTTTTTTTTTTTAATGATATGCCCTAGACTGTTTTCTCTATAAACAAAGTTTGGGAATATAGAGATTTCAGATTTTCTCACTTATTCCTATCATGAATGGATTTCACTGGGTAAGCCCTGTTTTTAGCTTGGAGATAATTGTCAGGATATATTTAGGGCCAGCCCCACTGCCACAGCATTGGCACAGTGCTCTGCTCCGCTGCACTTAAGCTGTAAGGTCCTGGTCTTATGTCCCAAGGTCCCCCTGTACACCCCAGGTGTACACATGCTGGGGATCCCAGCTGCCTAGGATGGGGTCGGAATCACAGTGTGCAGACCCTGTTCAGGCTGCCCTCACTCTCTTTCGTGGAATAAATGGACAAATGTTAAAATTTGTGTGTATACATATATATTTAAAATAATGGAAAACTATGAGGAGATGATAGCTATTTAACATAGAGCGCCTTGTTTAAAAGTTATTTTTGTTACTAAAGCTGAAATAGTAACCTATCATGAGTATATAGATAATAAATTGTAAAAAAAGGGTCATAAACTTAATAATTTAAAAATTTTAAATATTAATGACTAAACTATAATTTAGAAGTACTATTATAGTATGGGGTAAAATGATTAATATTCTATTTTGTTAGTTTTTAAATATTTATTCTAGGAGATTCAGGTGTCTGGGGATTGAAAAAAAATTTTGCCTTATTGGAGCTTTTGGAACGACTGCAGAATGGACATATTTGTCAATATGGAGCTGCAGAAGAGACCATTGGGATATCTGGAGAGGTATTGATTAAACTTGATGAAATGTTTGTTATATTTTTCGTTTAATTTAAAATATTTGCCATTATTAGCAGAATACTGTCTCTTTACTTTAGTAGGTAGATTTTTGAAAATATGACTGTTTATTACATTATAGTTCTACAGGCGGTGCTGTTCCCAACAGAACAAAAGTAAAATTGAAACTTGAATTCTTTGAAAATACTATACCTAAACTATATTTTTATGTTAAATGTTTCTCCTTATCCTAATTCCATTCCATCCCAGTATAAAATGGAAAGAATAAGAAGATTATGGAAGACTAGAAAAGACATGTTAGCTATAGTAGGATAGAGGATGCAGAAAAGTAAATTAGTCAATAGAAAAGCCCAACAAAAAAAGAAACTCCATGAGAAAAGTAACTTCTGGGGAACCAGCAGTTAGCGTAATGGCTATGTTGCTGGACTCCCACGTAGGCAACCGCAGTTCGCGTCCCGGACCCGGTGGCTTAAAACTCACGCTGGGCACGTGTGTGTGCGTGCCCAAGATCCCGAGAGGAGAATGGAGGAGAAGGGATTGCGGCGTGACCATCCCCCCTGGGGGGTGATTTCTCGCTTTCTGTCTCTATGTCTCTCTCTGTCTGTCTGGCGAGCGCACGTGCCCTATAGCGAAAATCTCTCAAAAAAAAAAAAAAAAAAAGTAACTTCTGAAGAAATTACTATTAAATATTTTCCTTTTTAAAAATTATTATTTCATTTTATTTTTATCATTATTATTATTTTAAGTTTTGCCAGAAGGCACGTGTGCTCACCAGAGAGACAGGGAGACAGAGATGGAAAGTGAGAAAGCAAGCCACCACATCTGAGACTCAACTCACAATCGGTCATGTGGGAATCCAGCAACTCAACCACCATGCCACCTGCTGAACCTCTTAAGTATTTTCAAGAAAAGGTTGTTATGTGTTGACATACTATCTTTATCTGGACAGACAGATGTCTGGGTAATAACAGGAAAAATATTAACACTGGATTTTAATGACGTTAAAATATAATAGATTTTTAAAGTATATAAAGAAATGTCTACATAGCTTATATAATATAGGATATGGCTTTCTTAG
This sequence comes from Tupaia tana, assembly GCA_026018925.1. NCBI lineage: Eukaryota > Metazoa > Chordata > Mammalia > Scandentia > Tupaiidae > Tupaia > Tupaia tana. The sequence goes on along the minus strand of JAKSZU010000006.1, from coordinate 54,187,283 downwards.
AATTTTTGCATATAAGAATATTTGTAGTAAGTAATGGTTAATCATTTTGGTGATCACCATGAAAGTTTTATTCATTTAGTCATTCATTCATCAAGAGCAAGTATGCATGTACAACAGAGAGAGACAGAGAGAGTGTACGTACCCTCCACAGGGCTTAGTCATTTCATAATTCCCATCCTCAAGCCCACTAGGTGCATATACCCAGTGTGTTTTCAGGCCTACTAAGCCTGGGATTGTAACCCTAATTGTCATGTGACTTCTTCACTGTCTGGTACACTACCAACTGTGCCAGAGTCTGGGTATTGGTGAGCAACTATAAAAGCATATATTTTGTGTCAAGGAAGAATATGTCAGATTTCTTTTGACTTTTTATTAGATGATGATTTACTTCTAAAATTTTAATTTTAAGTTTAGAAAAGCTATTATCTAATGTTGGCCCAGCTGTGTAGCGCATGGTTGAGGCTGCTACTTCTCATGTTGAGGCTACATGGGAGGCTCAAGTTCAGTGCCTGGCCCACCCTTATAAAACAGGCACAGCGCTATGTGCTTTTAGTCCTGGCTACTTGGGAGTCCGCCATAGGAGGAGCACAAGCTCATGGCTAATGTGAGCAACATTATGAGAAGCTATCTCCAAGAGCTGGCTGGGCTAAGGAGCATACACCTGTAATCCCAGATGTTTGCAAAGCTGATGCAGTAGTATTGTGACATAATGAGACGCTGTCTTTAAAAAGAAGTTATCTAATATTGACCTTGTTAGTTTTTTGTCAGGTCTGGAAAATAGAAGACATGATTTTTTTAATGATACCTTTACATATTTCTCATAATTGCAAACAAAATGACTCAACTACTGTTTGTTTGAAGTCAGGATCTCACCATATCATGATCTTCTTGCTCAGTGCCCTAGATGGAACTATAGGCACACACCACCATTTTTGGCTCTTTTTTAGACAGGTTCTTCTGTGTTGTCCAGGTCAGCATGGAGCTCGCCACCATCCTGCCTTATCCTGCCAAAGTTGCTAGATTACAGGTGCATACCATTACAATCCGACCTTTAGATTGTGCCAGAAATTAAATCTAGGCCACCCATGTTGTCTCAGTTTGCAGAGCACAATGTCTGAGTTCACTACTATGGTTGGGCCTGGGTTCAGTTTTTAATTTAATACGATAATAAATGACATCATAGATTTATCTTTTTCTTATAGCGAATGTGTGTGTACACACATGAAAGAGAGTGAATGGGGGGAGCACACCTGACAGAGTCTTGTCATACTCTCTCCCCTCTCAACAGCCCTCTGGCTCCTTGGGATCCTGCACATATACTCAGTATGTATTCAGACTGACCTGGTGATCTGAATCCATGATTGCTGTATCGCCTCCAGTCTTGCAGGACATCTGTGTTACCAATGTGCCATAGCAGCTGGACCCACTGATACATTTTTAAATATTTTATTTCTCAAATAATTTATGCCAAATCTCTTCCCTTTCTATTCAGGGCCTTTTAATATTTAGCAAAAGTTTTCAAAGTGTGGCCAGATGGTGGTGCAGCAGTGATGCAACTGGACTCACATGAGACTCACTGGGTTCACTTCCTAAGGTCTCTCTTCATGTGCCTATGATCTGGGCTGACTGAGGTTGGGGGAAAATCATGGAATGGGAATCCTATTAGGGGGTGCATCTCTCTCTCTCTCTCTCTAACTCTTTCTTTCTGTGTGTCTTTCATAGAAGACATAAAAAATAAAACTTGAAGTTTTTTTTTGAGAGGTTTTTGCTACAGGGTGCATGCACTCGCCAGGAAGACATAGACAGACAGAGACAGAAAGCGAGCAATCACCCCCCAGCAGGGATGGCCATGCCGCAATCCCTTCTCCTTCATTCTCCTCTTGGGATCTTGGGCATGTACACACATGCGCCCGGCGTGAGTTTAAGCCACCAGGTCCAGGACTCAAACCGCGGTCAACTACATGGGAGTCTAGCAGCATAGACATTATGCTAACTACTGGTCCCAAACTTAAAGATTTTTGAAAGCAAGCATTCTTGATTATCTGAAGTAATTTTTACCCACTCAAAATGCTTTTTTAAAATTTATTTATTTGCTGTAGGGCATGTGTGTATGCCAGAGAGAGGGGAAAAGTGAGAATTCACCCCCCCACACACATACCCACCTTGGGATGGCCACACCACAATTCCTTTTCCTTCAGGCATTTTGTGCGTGCATAGCACATGCACTCAGTGCGTTTTTCAAACCATCAGGTTGGGGACTTAAACTGCAGAGTTGGCCATGTGGGATTCAGTGCCTTAACCACTACGCTACCTGCTGGCCCCAGAATGCTTTTTAGTAATTTGTGAAAATTAGAAATAATATTTAGAAACTTAAATAAAATGTCAGTTTTATATATTTAATTTTGTTAAATCAGTGGTTTTTAACCATGATTGCACAATAAGCTCACCTGTGGGGATATTAGAATATTCTTGTGTACATTTTGAAAACTGTGCACAAGTCTAGGCTTTACCCATATCCTGCTGAAATGAGAACTTCCTGGCTAGAATCTGCATCTGTGTTTTCAAAATCTGCACAGCTAATTCTGATGCGTACTACTATGTTATCAAGCCATTGGGAAAGTCATGAGATATTTTACTATGGTTTTCTATACAAAAATGCATCATGACTTCCCTGATGACCCAATAAACAGCACTTGTATTTCTGCCCTTTTTATATATACTCATTATGAGTAATATATAAGGCAATGGAAGTTTACTAAATGACAGGTTTTTTTTCAGTCTTAAAAACAAAGACTTCCGACGTGGTGGTTAGGGCCCTGGACTCCCACATTGCCAACAGCAGTCATAGTTACTGACCTGGCAGCTTGCTTTTCACTTTCCCTCTCTCTGTCTCTCTCTGACTCTCTCTGGTGAGCACACATGCCTTGTGCCAAATTAATAAATAAAATTAAATAAGGGCCAGCAGGTGGCGTGGTGGTTAAGGTGCTGGAATTCTTGCGTGGCTGACTGTGGTTCGAGTCCTGGCTTGCTTTCCAACTCTCCTTTTCTCTGTCTTTCACTGGCAAAACTCATGTAAATAATAGTAATAATAGCAACAAATAAATAACAAATTATTAAAAAAACGACTATTGGTCTTCTATGGTTCATTTTCTTATGTGTAAACTGAGGGTATTCAGTGGAAGAGATTTGATGTTGACTGAATCTGTGAGAATAGCTGTATTTTTGACCTCAAATTCATTACTTACATTGGTCATCAATCTCAAAAATAGCTTCTCTCTTACCTGCAGACGTGAATACCTTCTCAGATAGGTAGTGAACAGCCTTTGCCAGTAAGTACATTTGCATACATAAAACTTGGTCAGTGAAAAAAAAAATGTTTAAATGCTATGGCCTTTTATATTTCGAAATTTGTCATGCTAAAATGATTTTGTTCAGTTTTAAGGGATTAATTTTGTGTTTATCAGAGCATCATTCGCTGTGATGAAGATGAAGCTCATGTCGCATCTGTATATTGTACTGTGTGTGCAACTCACTTGTGTTCAGAGTGTTCCCAAGTTACTCATTCTACGAAGACATTAGCAAAGCACAGGCGTGTGCCTTTAGCTGATAAACCTCATGAGAAGACCATGTGCTCTCAGCACCAGGTGCACGCCATTGAGTTTGTATGCTTGGAAGAAGGTTGTCAAACTAGTCCCCTCATGTGCTGTGTCTGCAAAGAATATGGAAAACACCAAGGTCACAAGGTATGAATTTAATTCAGTGGCATGACTCTAGTTAGCTTAGTAGCCCACCATTTGTTTTTACTGACATGATTCTTTATGGTAAAAGTCACAATTGAAAAAGACCTTTGGCATCAGGAGACAGTGTAATGGTTATATCGCTGGACTCCCACCTAGTCAACTGTAGTTTGAGTTCTGAACCTGGTGGCTTAAAACTCATGCTGGGCACATGCGTGTGCATGTCTAAAATCCTGAGAAGAGGAGATTGGAGGATAAAGGATTATGGCATGACCATTCCCCCGGAAGGTGATTTCTCGCTTTCTGTCTCTTTCTTTCTCTGTCTCCAATGAGCGCACGTGCCCTATAACAAAAATCTCTCTAAGAAATTTTTAAAAATAAAAAAATATATATAAAAAATGAATGAATTTGGCTTGGTAACAGGAAAAGAAATGTGATTTAATTTCTGGATGTATGAATGTCATAAACATTTCCAAGAGGCCCCATGATTATTTATTGAAAAATAGCTTTCCAGGAGGAAACAAAAATTCTTTGTGTGCATGTTTTTATAATGTACTGGTTTATTTTGATAATATTTATGTCTACTCATGACCTATTATTAATACTTATGATACAGTTTTAGAGATGGTCTCTTGGTTTCTTGTTTCATGATAAATGTACTTCCAAATTTTAAATTATTTTATTACAGAATAAATAACTTTCTTATGAAAGAGTAGAAGTGAATTAAAAATTTTTAAAGGATTATTTTATATAACTTTATTTATTTGTTTATTTAAATTTGACCAGAGAGGGACAGAGCGAGAAAGAGAGGGAAAGTAAGAAAGCAAGCCACCAGGTCTGGGACTCAAACTGCAGACGACCCATGTAGGAGTCTGTCACCCTTAACCACCATGCCACCTGCTGACCCCAAGCTGTGCTTTTTGTAAATGTGTTATAAAAACCACCATGCATGTTTTTGTTTGTTTGTTTTTGTATTAAAGAGGGATTTAAATAATTTTTGTATCACTAATCAACATTATGATTTCTATTCTGTAATTATCCATTTTATAGCATTCGGTATTGGAACCAGAAGCTAACCAGATCCGGGCATCGATTTTAGATATGGCTCATTGCATACGAACTTTCACTGAGGAAATCTCAGATTATTCCAGAAAATTAGTTGGAATTGTTCAGCACATTGAAGGAGGAGAGCAGATAGTAGAAGATGGAATTGGAATGGCTCACACAGAACATGTATGGTTTTTTTTTTTTTCTTTCTTCTTTACTTTCTTACCCCTTTTCTCTCAACTTTTCACCTTCTAGTAAGTATTTATTGCGCAATTACAGCTTACCAGTACAGCTTAATCATTGGAAATAAGATTTTCAAAGTGTGTTTTCCTGGAACTTGTAATCCATCATGGAAGAGAGCAGTTTCAAGTGTGGTAACCATTAATTTTGTGTGTGTGTGTGTGTGTGTGTGTGTACAGAGTGCCTTGGCAGCACATACGAGGGACAACAATTTACATAGGTCAGGGAAAAACATGTCCTAGAAAAAGTGATGACTACATTGAGAGTTGGAGGAATTCAGTCAGGAAGAAGAGCATGGTGAGGAATAAGTTGTTCTAGTCAAGGAGTCACAAGTTAGGACTGGATGTGTTGTAGAAACTTAATGAAGTTAACTATGGTTGGAGGTTTGAATATTGAGAGGAGTATAGCAATAAAAGAGATTATAGAGAATTAAAGACTAAATCATGTAGGATCTTTAACTATGTTAAAGAGTTCAGAATGTGGGGATGGCAGATAGTATAGCAGTTAAGGTGCTGGACTCTCACAGGGCCAACTGTGATCTGAGTGCTGGACCTGGCAGCTGGCTTTCTCACTTTCCTTTTCCCTCCCTCTCTGTCTCTTTTGTTTTTTGAGAGTTTTTTTTTTTTTTTTTTTTTTTTTTTTGCTATAGGGTGCGTGCGCTCGCCAGACAGATGAAGAGAGACATAGAGACAGAAAGCGAGAAATCACCCCCCAGGGGAGATGGCCACACCGCAGTCCCTTCTCCTCCATTCTCTTCTCGGGATCTTGGACATGCACGCACACGCGCCCCGCGTGTGTGTTAAGCCACTGGGTCCGGGACATGAACCGCGGTCGACTACGTGGGAGTCCAGCAACATAGCCATTACGCTAACTGCTGGTCCCCCTCTCTGTCTCTTTGTGGTAAAGTTAAAAATAAATAATAATAACAAATAAAATAAATACTTTTAGAAAAAACTTAGCTTAAAGATAGGGACTGAAGAATTGACATAGAAATGACACAATCATATTTATATTAAGGAAGGTTGCTCTTGGGTCCAGCAGTGGGCATAGTGCTTCCGTTGCTGAGCTCCCACATGGTCAACCACATTTTGAGTCTCAAACCCAATGGCTTGAAAATCACACTGGGCATGTGTGTGTATGTGCACAAAACCCCAGGAAGAGGATGGAGAAGAGATTGCATCTTGGCCATCCCCCCAAGGGAGGTGATTTCTCACTTTCCCTCTTACCATCTCTGTCTTTCTCTTTGGCAAGCACACGTGCCCTATGACAAAAACCTCTAAAATAAAAAAAAAGAAAGGAAAGAAACGTTGCTCTTAAATGTAGAAAATAAATTGAAAGAGCAACAAGATTGGAAGCAAAAAGATCTATCAGGACATTATTGAAATTTCCTAGTTGAGAGATATTATGGTCTATAATACTAGGGTAAAGAGAATCAAAACTAGATAGATTTGAGGTTTTTAAAGAAGTAGAATTGGTAGGTCTTAGTGATTGATTGTGAATATTGATTGGATAGCTAATTTGGAGGATCAGACAGGCCAATCGGAAGGTTATTACAGTAATCAACGTGGATCAGTTTAGAAAAAATGGAGGTGATGAGGCATGATTAGATTCTGAATGTTTTGAAATCATCAGAATTTGCTGAAGGATTAGTTGTGGGATCTGAAAGAGCAGAATTAGGGATAACTAATTTTTTTGGCTTCTACAACCTAGAGGATGGAGTTTCCATTTATTGAGATGGAGATAACTAGGTTTGAAGGTTGAGGAGACTGGAGATAGGGCTTCCATTTTGCTTGAGATGTCATTTATGAACAGTTTGATATCCAAAGTCTATCGTTAAGGGAAAAGATTCCAATAGTATGGAGATTTAAAATTTGGAGTTTACGAGAGCATAGATAATATTTAAATGTTCAATATTTCACATATAAAATCTTTGCTAAGGTTACAGTTGTTTAAAACCTTTTTTATTTCCTTAGGTACCAGGTACTGCAGAGAATGCCCGGTCATGTGTCCGAGCTTATTTTTCTGATCTCCATGAAACTCTGTGTCGTCAAGAAGAAATGGCTCTGAGTGTTGTTGATGCTCATGTTCGTGAAAAACTAATTTGGCTCAGGCAACAACAAGAAGATATGACTATTTTGTTGTCCCAGGTTTCTACAGCCTGTCTTCATTGTGAAAAGACTTTGCAGCAGGTAGGCAGTTTCTGTGTGGTTAGGGCCTTAACTATGAGGTTAAGTAGATAATTACCAGGGGTATACTAGTTTGTTTTATTTTAACTTAAATATTTTGTGTCTGCAGTATGTATTAATATTGTGTTTTGGACATGGTCACTGATCTTGAATTATTCCATCAACCATATTAGTTTTCTTTCCTTGTGCCCTTCCCACCATAAAGCCATGGTGTCTTTGCCAAGCATATACTGTTCTTTCTGTTTAGAGTATCTATAGCTCTCTTTTCTGATAGTGGAAATTCTCCTCCTTTTTGAAGGGCTAGTTAAAATGTTTCCTTTTCTTTGAAGCTCTTTCTTGGTTTCTTTTGGGTGCCTCACTAGCATGGACTACCTACCTGTGCTCTAATCCAGTGGTTCTTAACTTCAGTGTCACATACACACCAAAAAAATAAATTAAAAACATGTTTTGTGATGATCGAGGTGTCCTAAGCAATTTATTACCCCGTTTTCAGATTATTTACTTTTGAAATAAATGAGAGGGTTATTCTAACAAAAATATAAGTGTTAGACATTTCTATTTCAGATCACTTTCATAGGGAGATGTGAGGATATTTATTGCCCTAAGAATTTCAGAAAAAAATAGTCTATTTTATCTATACAGATATATTACTAATAATTGTGTTGATTTCAAATTATTGTATACTGAACTTTTTACCACTGGAGAGCTTTTCCTCTTAAATATCTAACTACACTTACATGAGTGTTGCCAGCATATGACTTCATCAGGATTTTTGGTTTGTCTTTTAGTTTTCTATAGAGCATGTGCCAGAGACACAGAAAGAGAGAGAAAGCGGGAGGGAAAAGTGAAAAATCATCCCTTAGCGGGGATGGCCATGCTGCAATCCCTTCTCCTCCTCAGGATTTTGGGCATACACACTCATGTGCCCAGTGTGGTTTTCAGGCCTTCAGGTCCAGAGCTTAGAGTGCATAGTCAGCCGTGAGGTATCCAGCTGCCTTAACTGTCACACCACCTGCTAGCCTGACTTCATCGGTTTTGAATTGTTGCTTAGTCCTTGTCACATTGAATTGTAACTGTTAATGTGAATGCCATTTTTAAAGTTGTCTTTCAGTTCCAATCTTGAACTTTGTGATATTAAGGGTGGAATTCAACAACTACATTATCTGTGTTGCCCGCTGACTCTGTTAGGCACTGCCAGCAGGGGGAAGTAGAGGGAGGTTGGAAGGAAGGACATGGTTTCCTGTGGGTTCTTGATTGCTTAGAGTTCCTGCGCCCTTACCCACCATGCCACCTGCTGGCCCCGAGTTTCTGTGGATGTCACTTCTCATGTGAGACCCCCTTCCTCAGAGGCATGACTTTCAGTCCTATGGGGCCTCTCTTCTAAGTTTCTAAGTTATAATGATTCTAACCTCTTCCCTTTATTTCAACTCCAGGGATCATAGCCATTTACTACAGTTGCTACCTCCGTGATGTCCCAGAGTTCTTTTTAAACCTTTTGGTTACCTAGTTAATAATAATATCTATTTAACAATTTTTTTGTAGTACGTTCTTTTTGTTCAGATAATTGGTGTAATTTATGTCTTCCATTTTGACCTTACATGATACAAGTGTGCATATTTGTCCTTTTAGATGCTGACCAGATGCATCTTATTTATCTTTGTTTCTCTACATTGTATCTACGTAGAAAGAGCTTAATAAATATTTGTTCAAGTCATAATGGGTAATCAAGATATACAACAAAATCCAAATAGAATCATGTACTAAATCATATTTGCCTGAATACTTATACATATTTTCATGCTTATTTTATGAAAAAATATCCATAGTTAATTGGAATATTTTAAAGTACTTTAGAGTTTCTGAAAGCATTGTGTTAAAATAACTGGTAAGGTGCCAGCAGATGACGCAGTGGTTATGTCACTTGACTCCCACATGGCCAACCACAGTTCAAGTCCTGGACCTGGCAGCTTGAAATTCTCTCTGGGTGCGTGTGTGTGTGTGTGCCCCGAAGATCCTAGAAGGAGAATGGAGAAGAAGGGGCTGATTTCCCTCCTTGGGGCTGATTTCTCACTTTCCCTCTCACTGTCTGTCTCTGTCTCTTTCTGGTGAGCACATGCACCCTAAGGCAAAAACCTCTCAAAAAAAAAAAATGTTCATTGTTAATGATGTGGCAGTAATTCATTATGCAATGTAGTTAAGATCTTAATTCATTATGCAATGTAGTTAAGATCTTAATTTTTAATATGGACCTATTAGTTTTATTCTGTCTTATGGCCACAGAATAATCCTAACCCTAACCAGTATTCTTCAAAATGTCAACCATAGAGAAAATTGAAGAGAAGAGAGGATGGAAAATAACAAATTATTTTTCACTTTTGAGAACAAAACTTAATCATCTCTCTCCTCCAAAGACATTATTTAGCATATAAGTTCTTTTTTTTTTTTTAAGTTTATTTACTTAATTTTTCCATAAGTGAGAGAGGGACAGACAACCATAGACAAAGGTAACCCCGGCAGGGTCTTCACATGATAATCTACTTTCAGCTTCAGCCAGCTTAGGATCACGGGCACATGTGCACCCATTGTGTTAAAAGAGGTCTCCAGATGCAAACTAAAACCTTCATATGCAGGTCGACCTCATAGAGCACTGCATTACCACTGAGCCACCAACTGGCCACCTTTTTATGGTCTAAGTTCTAGATATGATGCTGGTTGCTGAATATATATTCATTTAGTAAATGTGCCATGTGTAGTTTTGATACTTAGGTTTTATCTGTCTGCAAAGTAAACAAAAAGCCATAAACTTATGGAATTAGCATTTTAGCAAGGAGAAGACAGGCAATAAGCCACAACTAAATCTGAATAAGTAAATTATATGTTAGAAAGTGGTAAGAGCTAAGGAGCAAATAACAATACAAACCATGTTTTTGTGTTTCTTATTGCAGATTGCATTATTAAATAGAATAATCAGGGTAACCATTATTGAGAGAAGTGAGATTTGAGCAAAGGCAAAAAAGGTGAAGGAATTAACAGGAGTTCAAGCTCTAATAAGGGAAGAACATTCTAGTGAGGAAATGGTTAGATCAGAAACTGTAGGATAGTATGCCTAGTGTGTTGAAGGAATAGCAAAAAAGGCTTCTGTGGCTAGAGTAGAGTCAGTGAAGGAGGGAGTAATTGGAGTTGATATCTGAGGTGATAGGGACTTAAATATTAGAAGGCCTTGTGGGCCTTGGCTGGGATTCAACGTGTACTGATTGAGATGGGTACCATTGTGGCACAGAGTGCCTGATCTTACTCGTTCAAAGGATCACATCACACTGGTTGATGAGTAAAAAATAGACTTACAGGGGCCAGATGTGGGTACAACAGTAAAATATGACACTCTTCTAGGTTGACCCACATGGAAAGGTTTCAGGTTCACATACAAGGACCTCCCTGAGTATATTGGGCACAGGTGTGCCCTTGATCTGAGGGTGACTGTGGCATTAGGACCTTGTTGGGGATTCTGGGTCATTTCTCTCTTATTCATAGAAGAAATAAATAAACTTAAAAAAATTGAAGGGGGCAAAGATGGAAGGAAAAAAATCCAATAGTTAGGAGGCTGATACAGAATTCCAGGTGAGAGATAATAGTGGGATGGACAATGGAGGTCAGAGTGCTTAGATACGTTAACAGGTTGTATATGGAGTATGAGGGAGAGAGAAACCAACTTTCTGCCTTCCAAGGGTAAACCACTATTGTGACTTCTAATACATGTCTTATTTTTGCCTATTGAGGTAATTAATATAAATGGAACCATGCAGTACAAACTCTTTATGCCATGTCTTTTACTCTACATTATGTTTATAGGCTTCATGTCATTACATGTAGCTGTGATTTATTCTCATTGTAATACAGTGTTCCATTTGGGAATATACTGCAGTTTATCCATTCTGTCTTTAAAAAAAAAAAATTGCCAGAGGGTGTATGTACTTGCCAGAGAAAGAGAGAGAGAGAGAGAGAGAGAGAGAGAGAGAGAGAGAGAGAGGCAAAGAAAGGGAGGAAGGGAGAAAGCAAGCCCCCGCCCCAAGTTGGGCATGGCCATACCATATTTCTCCATATTAACAGGATTTTGGTTGTGTATAAATACATGCCTGGCATGTTTTTCAACCCACTGGGGCTGGGATTCAAACAGGCCTAGCTCTTGATAGGCCCTTAAATTATTATTGATACCTAATTATTATCCTAGTTGTATTTACATTTAAGTCAACTTGGAATATTGAATTTCTTTTCTTTCTTTTTAATTAACAAGGTGGGGAGTTTATTGAAGGAGAGGGAAGGAAAAACAGAGTTCCCAAGAAGAAGGGAGAGGTTCCAGAAAATGGGTCCCCATGGAGGAATTGGGGCAAGGGGTTTTTATCTGGGTCAGAGGGGCCTTGCTCAGGCTTGTTTTCAGGAGGGGCTCGCGCATGCATTCCCCTTGTGGTGGAGAAGGCACCTGCTGGATGAGTCCAGGTTATTTTTTAATTTTGGAGTGGGTATGAAGGTGAGGTGATTCTTTGTCTAGAGGATTTGCCCCATGAAAACCAGTATCTAACCCTCTTCCTGAAATATGGTGGAGCCTGGAAAAAAAGCCTTTGTTTTAGGTCCAGGTCTTTCTACCCAGGTCAGTCACTGAGACACTGCTGCAAGTGATCTCTCCGGAGCAAGCAGCCGAGCGCCTTTGACTTCATCTTAAAACTTAGCCATTTCGTGATGAAAATTGCTTTTTGGGGCAAGTTCTATCTCTCTTTTCCTTATTTCTTTAACAAAAATTTTATAAGAAATACTGTCACCCCTTTTCTAGGATGATTGTAGAGTTGTTTTGGCAAAACAGGAAATTACAAGGTTACTGGAAACATTGCAAAAACAGCAGCAACAGTTTACAGAGGTTGCAGATCATATTCAATTGGATGCCAGCATTCCTGTCACTTTTACAAAGGTAAGATACTGTAGTTGCTATTTAGTATGTGTTTTTTTTTTTTCAGGCTTTGATATGTTTTTATTGAAGCAAAATTCTAACAAAAGGGGGTTTTTATTTACAAAATTTTATGTTTGTGGAGACTGCCCACCCACGTGGACCCAAATGAGGATAACTAGTAAGCCTGTTTATGTATTTTCTTATTTTCAGTTTACATACAAAAGTGATTTTTGTTTGCTTCACATTCATACAAATCCCAATATTGTAAATGACAAATAAACCCTCTCTTACCCAACCCTTAATTAAATATACAAACAGTTTCAAAAACATACACTTTAAATTGGTTTAATCTTGAAGTGTAATCCAATGAGACTGAAAACTAAACATTTCAAGCCCTGTACCAAATAGTAAAATACTCGAAGGCTTTCGGGAACCTTTGACTGATTTACATCAATAAGAGAACCAATTATTGATGTGGTGAAAGAAATATGTCCATCTCCAATTAAAATTTCAAGTTCCTGTTGTCCAGCCCTATTGGGGGGGCCACAAAGCATCATCATCTTTTGTAATTTGACTGTCATCAATAGTTCTCTTCAGTTCTTCCATTACACTCTTGTGTACATAAGTCTCTTTTCTGATCATGACGTCGTTTTTGTAATTACTATTGTTGGCATATCTAAGCTTTCCATCTGACTAAAACTCGAACTCCAGAAATTTGTGTCCATACTTGCCCTTGTTCCCTATGTAGTAGCACAGGTAGAAATTGCTAGCCATAGCCATGTTTGGCCCCTGGAAACTGCTGAAAACCCAGCCAACGTGCCACGTCTTTAGTATGTTTTTTTTTTTTTTAGAATTATTTTTATTTAACTTTCTTTCTTTCTTTCTCTTCTTTTCTTTTCTTTTCTTTTCTTTTCTTTTCTTTTCTTTTCTTTTCTTTTCTTTTCTTTTCTTTTCTTTCTTTCTTTTAATTTGACCAGAGAGGGACAGAGCGCACACCAGAGAGAGGGAGGGAAAGTGAGAAAGAAGCTGCCAGGTCCAGGACTCAAACCACGGGCTGCCATGTGGGAGTACAGCACCCTTAAGCCACCTGCCAACCTGCTTTAGTATGTTTTTTGACCAATCAGAATTGCTTTATACTTTGTGATAATCACCTTTAAGAGACAACTAGGAAATTCTTGGATTATAGGATTAAAAAAATTTATCAGTGTAAAATAGAAAGAATGAATCTTCCTATACCTATCATCTACTTTAACAATTATAAACTTACTTCCTCTCTTTTCCTTACTCCTCCTACCTACATTCCCCTGAATATTTCGAAACAAATCCTAACATAAAATTTCATCCCAGTGTCCTACCATTTCATCAAACAATACCTTTTATGCTTTATAACAACTTCTTGGCTTCTGCCAGTTGGTGTGGTGGTCAAGGTGGCTGGATCCCACACGGATGATTGTGCCATTTGAGTCTTGAACCCAATGACTTGAGAAACACGTCAGGTGTGTGTGCTTGTGTGGCCAAAATCCCAAGAGGAGCGACACATGTCAAAACTGCCTGACAACATATTTCTCAGAATGTATCCCCACTGGTAAGCAATGTATGACTAATTTAGTATATATTTCCAAAACAAAAGGACTCTTAAAAAACATAACCAAGATACCATTGCCATACCCAAAAAGTTTAATAATAAATCTCTAATATTTTTGCTAATATTATAGTTACCTAGTTAGTATTCAAATTTCTCACACTGTTTCCAAAGCTTTTTAACAAGTTGTTTTTTCTTTGAGACAAAATTTAAACAAGGTCTATACTTGGCATTTAGTTGATATATTTAAATCTCTTTTAAATAGATTCCCTCTGACTTTAAAAGTTTCAGATGTTCTGGGACTAGCAGTTGGCATAATGGCTATGTTACTGGACTCCCATGTAGTTGACCGTGGTTCAAATCCCAGACCCGCTGGCTTAAACTCACACCGCGCGTGTGTGTGCGCATGCCCAAGATCCCAAGAGGAAAATGGAGGAGAAGGGATTGTGGCGTGGCCATCCTCCCTGCGGTGGTGATTTCTCATTTTCTGTCTCTCTGTCTCTGTCTTTCTGTACCCTATAGCAAAAAAAAAATAAAAAAAGTTTCAGGTGTTCCATTTTGCTTTACATTTTTACGGACTGTTTTTGTTTAATTTTGTTTTACAATAATATGAAACACTTACCTTGTCCAAAGTCAAGTCCCCAAAGCAAAGTTCCTTCAGAGAAGTCCACCCTCTATCCCTGTCCCCTCTACCATTTTTAACTCGAGTTTTCCATGGAAAATCATGTAAAATGTATTCATAGTTACATTCATCATTTGAAAAAACATAGAGAGATACATTTATATATTTGTATGTTTTCTCCCTGCATTTAAAGGTAGGATACCATACACACTTTTTCTACTCTACTCTTTTCATTTAACTATACTTCCTAAAGATTATTTCATAGCAGTATACAGAGAAAGATTGAAATGTTTTGTTCCTTCTTATAACTGCAAGGTATCTGATTATGAGGATATACAATTTTAAGTTTGTTCTGTTTCCTTCAAGAGAGAGAGGGGTTTAGTGGAGGAGATAAGAGAGAGAGAAATAGGCATGCTCATCAGGGTCCTGCCACTGCTGTGATCTGTGTGAGTACACCAGGTATGTCCAGGCAGACCCAGAATTTGAAGCTAAATCTCCCATGTGGCTTCAGCATTGCACAGCTGCTGTGTCACATTTTTTACTTTAATTGTGAAAAGCTCTTAAAATATAACATCTTAACCATTTCTTCACTTTGTGATAGATAGCATGTTCATGCATGTGTGCAAGAGAGAACCACAGCGGGGTCTTGTAAGGCCATTATCTGCTTTCCTTTACCCCTCAGCTCTTCAGGATCCTGGGTGCCCTCACACTGCCCAACATGTTTTTAGGCCATCTCGGGAATCTGACTTGTGGTCAGTCACATGCCTTGTAGCCTTGCCCAACACTTGTATTACCACTGTGATGCAATGGCAGAACTCCCTTAACTATCATAAATGTGTATTTCAGTACAGTTAAGTATATCCACATTGTTACGAACATAGATCTTCAGAAAATTTTTCTCTTGTAAAACTGAAACTCTATATTGTATAAATATAGAATGTTTATGGAATATTCCAACTACATTTTCCACCTTTTCTTTAGCCCCTAGTAACTGCCATTATATTTTCTGCTTCTATAAATTTGATTAGTTTAAGTATCTTATATGTAGAATCATATTTACTTTTTTGTGACTGGCTTATTTCACTTAGCATAATGTCCTCAAAGTTCATCCATATTGGGGTCAAGGGTAGTTTGTGGTTAAGATTCTAGATTCCCACATGGCTGACCATGGTTCAAGTCTTGGTCCTGGTGGCCTTCTTTCTCACTTTCTCTCTCCTCTCTGGTGAGCACATGTGCAAATTTAAATAATAATAATAATAATAATGATAATGATAATAAATAGGGACCAACAGATGGTGTAATGGTTATGTCACTGAACTCCCATGTAGTAGACCACGGTTTGAGTCCTGGATCCAGTGGCTTAAAACTCATGCCGGGTGCATGTGTGTGTGTGTGTGTGTGCTCAAAATCCTGAGAGGAGACTGGAAGAGAAGGGATTGTGGCGTGGCCATGCCCTTAGGGGGTAATTTCTCACTTTCTGTCTCCCTGTTTCTCTCTCTCTCTCTGGCAAGCAAACATGCCCTATTGCAAAAATCTCTAAAATGAATGAATGAATGAATAAATAAATAATCAAATTCAATTATTTTTATAAAAAGTTCATCTGTATTGTAGCATGTAAGAGTTCCTTCTTTTTAAAGACTGAATAACATTCTATTGTATATCATAAATATCTATATACCACATTTTGTTTATCCATTCATCTGTCAGTAGACACTTGGGTTGCTTCCACCTCTTGGTTGCTTCCACCTCTTTATTATCAATAGTGGTGCTCTATGAATATGGGTATACAAATATCACTTTGAGATGTTGCTCTTGGTTTTTGTGGGATACACACTCAGAATTGAAAGTGGTGGATCATATGTTAGTTTAGCTTTTTGTGGAATCACCATACTGTCTTCTGTAGTGGTTACACTATATTAAAATCCCTACTAGTGGTGCATGAGAGTTGCTATTCCTCTGCCTTTTCACTAAGTGTGAAAATGTGGGGTTTTTTAAGGAATTATTTTATTTAACCTTATTTATTATTATTTTCCAGTGTGATCAGAGAGAGAGAGTTAGAAAGCAAACCTCCAGATCCGGGACTTGAACTGTGGTCAGCCATGTGGGAGTCCAGCGTCTCCAACCACCATGCCACCTGCCGCCCCAAAAATGTGTTTGTTTTTAATTGGTAGCTGTTTTGTGTTTGTTTTTAGAAAATGGTCTTCCTAATTGGTATGAGGTGATAAATTATTTTGGTGTTGATTTGCATTTCAGTCATGATTAGTGATGTTGATCATCTATTCATATGCTTGTTGGCCATTTGTATATCATCTTGCAAATATCTATTCAAGTTCTTGCCCACTTTTTGATTGAGATATTTGATTTTTTTTGTTGTTGAATTATAGGAGTACTTTATATATTCTGGCTATTAATCCCCTGCTAGATCTATGATCTTTTAGGTTTTTGCCATAGGATGTGTGCGCTCACCTGAGAGAGACATATACAGAAGGAAAGTGAGAAATCACCCCTTGGGGGGAATGACCACATCATAATCCCTTCTCCTCTGTTCTCCTCTTGGGATTTTGGGCATGCATGCACACATACCCGGTGTGATTTTCCAGCTGTCAGGTCTGAAATTTGAACCGTGGTTGGCCACGTGGGAATAAAGTGCCTAACCACCACAACACCTACTAGTCCCTGTTTTTTTATTTGTTTAATTTTCTAGAGAACATGTGTGCTCACTAAGGAGAGAGAAAGAGAGAGAGAGAGAGAGAGAGAAAGAGAGAGAGAGAGAGATCATGTTGCAATCCCTTCTACTCCATTTCTCCCTCCATTCAGGGTTTTGGTCCTGTGCACATATGTACCCACCATTTTTCTCAACCTGCTGGGTCCAAGACTTGAACTGCGCAGTTGACCATGTGGAATACAGCTGGCTTAACCACCATGCCACCAGCTGGCCCAGTGCACAAAAGTTTTTAGTTTGGTATAGTCCTATTTGTCTACATTTATTTTTTATTTTTATTTTTATTTTTTTTGTATTCAGGAAATCAGTGATATATCCAATGCCAAAATCTGCTCCACTGTGCTTTCTTCTAGGAGTTTTATAGTTTTGTGTTATATATTTAAAACTTTAATCCATTTTGAGCTACTTTTTGTGTATATTAGGGAAGGATCCTTCTTCAATTTTTATATGTGCATATTGTCTCCTTAGCATTGTTTATTGAAGAGACTACATTTTCTCCATTGAGAATGGTCTTGGCATCCTACTGAAGATCACTTGACCATATACATGCCAGTTTATTTCTGGGTTCTCTATTCTATTCTTTTGGAGTGTATGTCTGACTTAGTGCCAGTTCCACATCATTTTCATTACTATAGCTTCGTAATATATTTTGAAGTCAGAAATTGTAAGTCAAATTTTCAAAATTTATTTGGCTATTCACGGTTCCTTGAGATTCCATGAATTTTAGGATGATTTCGTTCAATCTTTGGGAAAAAAAAAAGTCACTGGATTTTTGTTAGGGATTGCATTTGATTTATAGCTCATTTTAGGTAATGTTGATATCTTAACAAAAAGTGTCTTCCAATCCATGAACATAGAATGCCTTTTTATTAGTTTATGTCTTCTTTAATTTCTTTTAGTACTGCTTTATGGTTTTTCATGTACAAGTCTTTCACTCCCTTGGTTAGGTTTATTCCTGAATATTTTATTCATTTTGATGCTATTGTAAGTGGAATTATTTTCTTAATTTCTTTTTAGAATAGTTCATTGTCATATCTAGAAATGCAGCTGATTTTTATGTGTTTTTCTTTTTAAAAATTTGTTATAGGATATGTGTCCTCACCAGAGAGAAAGAGGAGGAAAGTGAGAAAGCATCCCCTCAGGGGTAATAGCCATGCCACAATCTCTTCTACATTCTCCTCTCGGTGTTTTGGGCATATGCACTTGGCATGTTTTTCAAGCCAATTGGTCTAGGATTCAAACTGCCTTGTCAGCCATATGAATCCAGCTGCCTCAACCAGCACCAATATTATAGCTGTGAACTTTTCATATATAGCCTATATTATGTTGAGTAGTTTCCTTCTATTCTTAGCTTCTTGAATGTTTGATATTGAAATGATATTGACTCTTTTCAAATGAGATGGTCATGAGCTTTTTTCCTTCATTCTTTCTTTCTTTTTTTTTTTTTTTTTTGAAAAATTTGCCACAGGGCATATGCACTTGCCAAAGACAGACAGGGAGAAGGAGAAAGTACCCCCTAATGGGATGTAGTCACACCACAGTCCTTTCTCTTCCATTTCTTTATCTTGTCAGAATTTGGGGCACATGCACCTAGTGTTTTTTTTCAAGCCACCAGGGTTGGGATTCAAATTATGCAGTTGGCCATGTGGGATTTGGGTCTCTTAACCACCAGGCTATCGGGCTGGCCCCTTCATTCTTTTAATATGGTATATTACATTGAGTGATGTTGAAGGTTGTTGCCTTTAAAATGTAAATCCCATGATGTTATAATTCTTTCAATGTATTGTAGAATTTGCTTTGCTAACATTTTATAGCTTACATCTGTTTTGCTCCTTACTGCGTTGGGTAGGGGGAAGGGCAGGGATAGACATACAGAATGCCCTGAATTTTATTATTCCTTTTGCTGGAATCCCTTTTTACATTGGCCTGGGTTCTATAGCCTCTCAATAGGTCTCACAAAGTTTTGGTCCATGTATTGTTTTCTTTCTGAGGCTTAGGACTGTGCTGAAGGTTAGTTATGGTAGCCATCATATAGATGGCAATTGAAGCTTATAGAGTAAATGAAATGCATAGAGTAAGAAGGGGGCCTTATACAGACTCGAGAGTACCAACATTTGAGAGACAGATAGAAGGGAAATGAGAAGAAACATCAAAAAGTGTATAAAATCCTAGAAAATTTTGTGTTATGAAAACCAAGAAACAAGTACTCAAAGGAGGAAGCAAAATAATAATTGACAACATTTATATGCCAAGAACTATTGTATAGACTAGTATGTGTATCTTTAAAAACTAATTCTGTGGGGCCAACGTTTTGCATAGTGGTTAAGGTGTTGGACTCTCACATGGCCAACAGTGGTTCAAGTCCTGGAATCAGCAGCTTTAAGATCATGTTGAGTGTGCCCAAAATCTGTAGAGGAGAATGGAGAAGGGATTGTGATGTGGCCATCCCTCTTGTGGGGTGATTTTCACTTTCCCTCATTCTGTCGCTGCTTTTCTCTCTCTCTGGTGAGCACACACACCCTATGGCAAAAAAAAAATTTTTTTTTTTTTTGGAGAGGTTTTTGCTGGACAGCACATGCACTTGCCAGAAAGACAGAGACAGAAAGCGAGAAAATACCCCCCGGGGGGATGGCCATGCCGCAGTCTCTTCTCCTCCAGTTTCCTCTTGGGATCTTGGGCACACATGTACATGCGCCCAGCATGAGTTTAAGCCACCAGGTCCAGGACTTGAACCGCAGTCAATGACTACATGGGAGTCCAGCAACATAGTCATTACACCAACTGCTGGTCCCAATGGCAAAAAAATCTTAAAAAAATAAAATCTTTGTATGGAGGTGAATGGCCTTGTTATTAGGGCAGCTAGATGCCTCATGGCTGACCGATATGCTCCTGGACACAGTGGCTTGAGCAACACACCTGGTACATATGTATGTGCACACAGAATCCTGAAAGGAGTGGGAGATACAGGAGCGGGATTGCAGCCTGATAGTTCCCCACTGAGGATGCTTTCTGTTCTCTTCTTTTTGTCTCTTTTTCTGGTGATTGTATGTAATCTCTGGCAAGAAAGAAAAAAAAAACCCTTGCAAGAATCCTATGTAATTTAGTACTATTTATAACCTTATTTTCTAGGTAAGAGAAGTGAGGCAAGAAGTCATGCACTAGTAATATATGCATGTGTGTTCATTATAGCATTATTTGAAATATTAAAAAATATTAAATTACTTAAAAATCTATAATTTGTGGATTGGTTAAATTTTGGTTCATGGAGTATAATGAAACTGTTAAAAGAAAAAGGTTGGTCTTTATGTATTAAAATGAAAAGATTTAATTATACAATGTTGAGTGAGAAACATTAGTTGCAATGTGTATAGTTTTTAAATGTTTCTGTTGTTTTTGAAGTATATTTGTTTTGTTTGGACATGCTGACCAGTGTGTGCATAATGAAGTGCATGGAGGCATAAAGATCAAATTATTAACAGTGGATATTTCTGTAATTGAGTGGAGATTTTCATTTTTAATTTAGCTCTATTTGAGTTTTTTAGTACAGCAAAGAAACATGTTAAGATTCAATTGACTTATAAAATGAGAATACGCAGTAGGTGTGTGTATTTAAAAAAAATTATACAAAAGTAAACTGGTCAGTTTTACTAAGGAGTGATGTAGCCATGAAGAGGAATTAAACTCCTTGAGAAGAACAGATTCAGGGGATTTTGAGGAATACAGCTCATATTACAGTGAGTTGAAGAATGAGTGGAAGAGGGAACCAGCAGTTAGTGTAATGGCTATGTCACTGGACTCCTATGTAGTCAACCGCGGTTCGCGTCCCTGGACCCGGTGGCTTAAATCTCACGCCGGGTGCGTGTGCGTACATGCCCAAGATCCCGAGAGGAGAATGGAGGAGAAGGGATTGCGGCGTGACCATGCCCCCTGGGGGGTGATTTCTCGCTTTCTGTCTCTCTGTCTCTCTCTCTCTGGCAAGCGCACGCGCCCTATAGCAAAAACCTCTCAAAAAAAAAAGAATGAGTGGAAGATGCAGAAGTAATCAACAAAAATACTTTATAAAGAGTATAAATGTTGTTACTTTCTAACTCCATGTCAAAATAAAAACATTTTCAACTATTTAAAATTATAGGACAATAGAGTTCACATTGGACCAAAAATGGAAATTCGAGTTGTTACATTAGGATTAGATGGTGCTGGAAAAACCACTATTTTGTTTAAGTTAAAACAGGATGAGTTCATGCAGCCTATTCCAACAATTGGTAAGTATGAGTGTATTGCTTATATTTTAATAGACATTTTATAAATAAATTCTACCATAGCTGAGTTCTTGGGGTCTTATTTGATCATGATCTGTTATGGGGGGTGGGCTCTTTTCTGGTTCTAAGACACCAGCAGTTCAGAGGGAAAAAGTGCAAAATTCAGTGGCTTTGGGATTGATACATAGACAGGGAATAGTAAGACAGAATATCGGTGGGATTGTTGGAAAGATTATAGAGTTGGTGATACTGGCTGAGGGTTAGAGTTGAGGGGGAAGTAGTGGTGCAGATCTGCTAGGTGTTGGCTTTCAAGGCCCAGAGGATCTTGGTGGAGATTTAGAGAGCTAGCAGCTATTAAAGGTATTCATTCTCCATGTAGAAGTGGAGTTGGTTGGACTTTGATAGTATTATTGTATATAGATAATTCCTAAGTTACAGTTAATAAACAGAAGGTTGCTTGTGTTTGGTATATTATTATTTACTATAAACATAAGTACAATATACAAGTAACTTTTTTTTTTCTTTGTAAACAGGCTTTAATGTGGAAACTGTAGACTATAAAAATCTAAAATTCACTATTTGGGATGTAGGTGGAAAACACAAATTAAGACCATTGTGGAAACATTATTACCTGAATACTCAAGGTAAGAGTCAAAAATGACATTTTACTTTTTCAGAGTTTCTTTTTTTTTTTAAAGAATTACTTATTTTATTTATTCATTTATTTTTTAATTTGATCAGAGAGAGACACAGGGAGAGAGTGAAAGTGAGAAAGCAAGCCACCAGGTCCGGGACTCGAACTGTGGTTGGCCATGTGGGAGTATCCAGCACCTTAACCACCATGCCACCTACTGGCCCCCACTTTTTCAGAGCTTTAAGATGAAAGTTTTCAGTATACTAGTTTATCTAGAAAAACTGATAGCTAAGTGTTGATTAATACTTGACTATACATTGAAGTATCAGTGGATAGCTTATTTTTTGAAAAATGAAGATGGAAAGACTGGGATATATGTACCTTTGATTCATTCATGATAAACTATTATAAAAGCTATATTTAGCTTAGCTATGTAGGCAGTTAAAAGTACTTACTGCACTTAATTTGTATATTATAAATATGGGTGTGATTGCTAGCAATCTAGTAATACAAACTTGAATTTGTGGTCTATGGTTCTGCTGTTCAATACATCCCATTATCTCTCAAGAGCCTCATTCCCTCATCTTCATTCACAGATACGTATTTGCACAAGAACACATATTGGCTTCCTTTTGACCAAACTGTATTATATTACATACACTGTATCTAGCTTTTATTCACATTTGGGCCCTTTGTCTCCTACATCCCAACTTGAAGCCTATGTTCATGACATCTATTCCGTTATGTCATCATACTTTTTACCCAGATGGAAAAGTAGATATTTTTACTTTGGCAACTTTGATACTAAGTTTAGTATGAGACATAATTAAAAGAAAAAATAGAATTTTTAATATGAGAAATGGTTGAAAGTCTGAGAATATTTCTGGAGGGCATACTTTGAAGAGATAAAGATGGTGATTTGTTTTTTATTTTAAAAGACTATCTTTTGGTTAGGAAGTCGTAGTCAAAGAACAAATAGTGTGAGATCATGAGTGGTACCTTTTCATTCATTAAGTTAAAAAATATTAATTGATGTAGAGAGCAGTTTGTGTTTGAGTAGGAAAAATGTTTTAAATCCTGTTATACATGGAAAAACTAAACCTGAGAATTTTTGCAAACTAGTTGAGACCATACCATTAATGATGGTATTGTTCCTGCCATAATAAGCAGGCTTTATGTGAAAATGGTGATGGTAGACAAACTCTTATGATATAATAATAAAAGCATAAAATATTTGGTTCATTTACTGAAACTCCAATGACTAATTGAATATTTTTGTGGGATTTCTTTCTTGGGGGGGGTAGCTGTTGTATTTGTTGTTGATAGCAGTCATAGAGACAGAATTAGTGAAGCACACAGTGAACTTGCCAAGTTGTTAACAGAAAAAGAACTCCGAGATGCTTTGCTCCTCATTTTTGCCAACAAACAGGTAATGCATTTTTATATCAGAATACTTGTTTTCAGTAGCTTTATGCATCCCATGTCATAAGGCAGCTAAGATTTCAAAAGGGACTCAATTCAAAAGATATTTACAAAATTTCTGGTGTATTGTGAGTATAGTCTATATGATAAGTGCTGTGGTGGGTATCTGGAAATATATAAAAAAAAGAAATATGCCCGTTTATGCTCAGCAGAAAACCTTGTGTATATAGTGTATGAACACATATGTGAGATTCTAATACAAAGATAACTGGCATGTAAATTCAATAATATTAACAATGTTATGAGGGATTAGGGCAGAGGTCGTGTCTTATAAAACTTGTTAAATAGTAGGATTTGAGTTGAAATTATTATAAGAGTTAAATTATGGGTAAGACTTTGAGTAAGAATGTGAAGAAAAATATTATAGGCAGAGAAAATAGCATGAATGTTTTAGGAAGTATCAAGCAGACTTGTATCTGTGGTATAAATATAGGATATAAAAGAAAATCTAGAATAACAGATGAGGCCACATTGTGAAGGCCTGATAGGGCTTGTCTGAGAAATTCATATTTTCTGCTATGAACAAAGAAAACTATCAGAGTAGTCTAAAACCAGAGTAGGGTATGATAAGATTCTATCAGTGTTTTAAGACTGTAATTCTAGGGATAGAATGTAGAATGAATCAGGGCAAAGGACTAGAAACAGGGAGCTGAAGTAAATTGCTAAAATGCAAGTGAGAGTTAATGAGAACTTGAATTATAGGACTGGAAAGTGGAAACAGATGGATTTTATGGAAGTAGAATTGTAAAAAAAAATTGGTGACTGAAGGGAAGAGAAAGGACTAGGAATAGCTGATGATTCTTAGATCTTGAGCCTAAGCTTCTTAGAGAATGAGAATATTTTTAAGTGAAGTAGAATAGAGTAGTGTTACAGGAGGGGAAGAGTAAGATGAATAACGAATTTTGCCCTTAATTTAAAAAGGGCAGTGATATATTTAGCCTTGTGATTGATGACATTTAAATAAGACAGTGTAAAAACCATTTTCCACCTATCAGATTGTTTAAAATGAAAATGTTTCATAATCCTTAGAGACTTACATAAACTGTTAGTATAGTTATTAAATATAACGTTTTCTTAGAGGGCAATTTGGCAGTACCTGTCAAAGTTTTATATGCATATATCCTTTTACTCTATAATTATTATTATGATTTTTTTTTTTTTTGAGAGAGAGATTTTTGCTATAGGGTGTGTGTGCTCGCTCACCGAGACAGAGAAGATAGAAAGCGAGAAATCGCCACAGGGGTGATGGCCACGCCTTAATTTTTTCTCCTCCATTCTCCTCTTGGAATTTTGAGCACGCATACACATATGTCTGGCATGAGTTTTAAGCTGCTTGGTCTGAGACTTGAACTGTGGTCTACTATATGAGAGTCCAGTGATGTAGCTATTATACAACCTGTTCATCTCCTTACAGTTATATTTCTAGTAGCTTACCTTGTAGGCAAATATCCAAAAGTAGGGCCAGCAGATGGCATGGAGGTTAAGGTGGCTGGCTGGATTTTACATGACTGACTTTGCAGTTTGAGTCCTGGACCTGGTGGCTTGAAAAACATGCTGGGGGGACCAGCAGTTAGTGTAATGGCTATGTCGCTGAACTCCCATGTACTCAACCGTGGTTCGAGTCCTGGACCCAGTGGCTTAAACTCGTGCCGCGCGCGTGTGCGTGCGTGCCCAAGATCCCAAGAGGAGAATGGAGGAGAAGGGATTGCGGCATGGCCATCCCCCTGGGGGGTGATTTCTCACTTTCTCTCTCTCTGTCTCTGTCTTTCTGGCGAACACATGAACCCTCTAACAAAAACCTCTAAAAAAAAAAAAAAGAACAAAAATAACCATGCTGGGCGTGTGTGTGTGTGCGCGCCCAGGAGAAGAATGGAAGAGTAGGTTGGGATCAGCAGATGGTGTAATGGCGACATCACTGGACTCCCATATAATCAACCGTGGTTCGAGTCCCAAACCCGGTGGCTTAAACTCACACTGGGCACGTGTGCATATGTGCCCAAAATCCCAAGAGGAGAATGCAGGAGAAAGGATTGCAGCATGGCCATCCTCCTTGGGGAGTGAGTTCTTGCTTTCTGTCTCTCTGTCTCTTTCTCTCTGTCTTTCTGGCAAGTGCATGTGCCCTATAGCAAAAACCTCACCCCCCCAAAAAAAAAAAAAAAAAAAAAAAAGAATGTAAGGGTAGGGACTGGTGTGTGGCCATCTCCCCTGTGGAGGTGCTTTCTCATTCTGTCCCCACTCTTTCTCTTTCCCTGGCAAGCACATGTGCCCTATAGCAAAAATATAAGAAATATAAATATCTAAAAGTTATTCTATAATTTTGCAAATATATCAAATGTATACTTATATATATGTGTGTGTGTTGTGCATATATATGTAAATATAGATTTGCAGTAGTATGTAAGTATATGATTTCAGCCTAAATATTCAGTAAAGGACTAGTTAAATAAATTATGTCATATTCAAATATGGAATGCATTTCCAGTATTAAAAATGTGGAAAATCTTGTGCTGAAAATGGAAGGATACCTATCTTCAACATGTGTGTGTATATATATATATTTTTTTTTTTTTTTTTTTTTTTTTTGGAGAGGTTTTCACTATAGGGCGTGTGTGCTCGCCAGACAGACAGAGAGAGACATAGAGACAGAAAGCGAGAAATCACCCCCCGGGGGGATGGCCACGCCGCAATCCCTTCTCCTCCATTCTCCTCTTGGGATCTTGGGCACACACGCACACGCGCCCGGCGTTGAGTTTTAAGCCACCGAGTCCAGGACGCGAACCTCGGTCGACTACGTGGGAGTCCAGCGACATAGCCATTATGCTAACTGCTGTTTCCCAACATGTATATACATTTTTAAAAATTACAAGGTATAGAAAGTCGGGAGATGTTTCTTTTTGTGCTTATTTGCATGAATGTACATGGAAAAATTGTGTAAAATACTTAAGAAGTTGCTTCTGGGAAGTAAGGGATGTTTCCTTCATTATGTAAACCCTTCATAGAAACCATTTTTTATGCTGCACATGTATTTCTTTTTAAGATGATGCCTTATAAGAACTTAGGCAGTCTCATTCATTCAGTTTGCATGGCCCTTATTGATTTCATTCTAGGCTACTCTTACAAAATATATGATGGGGGTGGCAACTGGTAGGTGGTGGCTAAGGCACTGGACTTGCACATAGCTGCACACAGTACAAGTCCTGGACCCGGCAACTTGAAAATCATGCTGGCACCCTGTGCATGGGTGCCCAAAATCCTGAGAGCAGAATGGAAAACGGATTATGGCGTGACCATCCCCCTTTAGGGGTGATTTCTTCTGTCTGTCTCTGATGAGGTCTCACATTTTTTGGTAAAGCAAAACAAAACAACACAACACAATCCCCAAAAAACAAAACACACACCAACAAGGGCATGGAATGGTTTTCAGAAAGTTCATGGAAAATACATGTTATGGAAAACTTACACATGGATTTCAAATTTTTTGCACCAAATAGATTTACTCTTTAATTCTGCTTTTCTACAAACTTTTAATAGTACCCTTATACATACACATACAAATAATTTTAACAAAAATGCTTTTTTTTTTTTTTTTAAAGAAGTTTTTGCTTTAGGGCTTGTGTGCTCACAGGAGAGAGAAAGAGAGAGAGAGAGAGAGAGAGAGAGAGAGAGAGGGAAATCATCCCCCAGGGGGGTGGTCACACCACACTGCAATCCATTCTCCTCCATCCTTCTCCTGGGATCTTAGGTATGTGCTCCTGGTGTGATTTTTTAAGCCACTGGGTCTGAGACTGAAAGTGTGGTCAGCCATGTGGGAATATAGTGATGTAACTGATACGCCATCTCTTAGCCCTCTCAAATGCTATATATAATATATATATATATATATATATATATACACAATTATATATATATATATAATTGCTAGAGGGCATGTCCATTTGCCTGAGAAGAATATGTACATGTACTCCCCAGTGGTATATGGTCACACTGCAGCCATTTTTTCTCCATTATTCCTTCCTGTCAGGATTTTGGACACACACATAGGCACTCAGTGTGTTTGTTAAGCTTCTGGGGTCGGGATTTGAACTGTGGTCAGACACGAGGGATCCAGTTCTCTTAACCACTGTGCTATGAGGTTGGCCTCCTATTATTATTAATGTCAGAATAATCCTTGAGAAATGATTTTAAGTATTAGATTTTACTTAGGTTCTATTTAAACAACAATAATTAGAGAAATAGTTTGGATAGACTGAAAAAAATTTTGATATGTATATTTTTTTCCAGGATGTTGCTGGTGCACAGTCAGTAGAAGAAATCACTGAACTTCTCAGTCTTCATAAACTATGCTGTGGCCGTAGCTGGTATATTCAGGGCTGTGATGCTCGAAGTGGTATGGGGCTATATGAAGGGCTGGACTGGCTCTCTAGGCAACTTGTGGCTGCTGGAGTGTTGGATGTTGCTTGATTTTAAATGCAGCAATTATTTAAAATTTTGTTGTTAAGAGTTATTTTGCGCGTACTGTGTTGTAAGAAGTTCTATATCTCAAAGGTGACAGTTAATTTAGGATGTATATATAAAAGGAGTCTAAGATTATTGCTTTAAAAATTACTCTGTGGCAAAATTTAAATATTTGAGCAGATTAGACGGGATTAAGTAGACTCCTTGAATATATTCTTTTAAAAGTACATTTGTTATTTAAGTTTTTTGGATTACATTGACCCATATATTGGGAAAGAAGGAGTCACAGAGAAAAGGGTAAGTGAAGGTTTATTCTTTCAGTGAAAAAAGAAGAGCCAACTGAATGCCTAATGGAATCCCTGTGTGAAGCAAGGAAAATAGAGCTTCTGCTTTAACCTGCCTTTTCATTGAATTTTGGCAGTATTTAGTAACAGAAATGCAGTTGCTTAATGAAATGGAATTCAAACTGCATCTTTGGGCAATAGGATTATTTTACTTTTATTTTCAGTACAATAGGGCATCTTTAATGCTGAAAACTATAAGCTAAAGAAAATTAGTATTTTATACAGTGTTTTATTAAAACTTTCTCTTAAAGCATTTTGTATAAAATACAGTGAGACAGAATGAAACATTATCTAACTGGCTTGATTGTTAACATTAGTACTAAATGAGGAACAAATAATAATATAAATGTGAAAGTCATTTGATCTCCTTATAAAAGACTTACTTCTAGGACTGAACCTAGGCTCAAATATTATTTTCTAGGTTAGAACTCTAAGTTGGTCCTACTTGTTTCAACTTACTTAAAGTACTTAATAGTGTTTCTTTCTAAAATAGTATTGTGTCTACTGGGGAAGTAACTGTAAATAAAACCTAGTAAGTTACACAGAGAAATAGGGCCACCTTGATATAAGAGAGAGAGAGAGACCTGAATAGAAAATTACCATTATCTCAAGAGAAGTCACTACAGTGGGGAATGCTGATTTCTTAATTAATTTGAAATATTTCCCCAAATAAGGGCATTTGTCTTGACAGAAAATGTAATCAAGGCTCTTCATGATCAGGCCTTAAAAAGTTATTTAAGAGGAAAAACACATCTATAAAAGGAAAACATTAAAAACGTTTACATTACATTGATTATGCAGTGTTGTAGTAGTTTAAAATTTCATATTCTTTACTGTTTTTCATTTTTAAGGATACTCTTATTATGGAAGCATGGTTTATTATTTACATAGCTAGATTGAAATTTTTGTGGTTTTTTTAAATGCACATAATACTTTAGGATGAAGTTGAATCTTAAATCTTATTAGCTGAATTGTTAAAAAGAAAATGTCTAATGACAATATGTGACTTTCAGATGGCACTATTTTGGTTCAGTCTTTTCAAATGTATTACTGTTTAAAACAATAAAACTTTTAGTACACAAAGCATTAAAAAATAAGCCCATTGATGTTATGGGTGATATGTAAATAAGTAAATATAGTATTTTGTCCTTCATTTTTGAAGTAAAAGGTCACGCTATTACATGTGTAGTTTGTTTGTATAAGCAATACTTCAGAATTATTTAATATTTGACAGGTTTTAGTAACTGTGAAAAATAATAAAAGTGTTGCATTTGCCTGTGAGCCCTTGAATTGTCTTCTCTGTAAGGTAACAGTAAAAAAAAAGAAAAAGCGTAATGCTAATATTTGAAATTTCCTTGTAAATGAATCTTATTTCACCAATTTTGCTAAACTTTGTAATTTATATTCTAAGTAAATAACTGAATACAATTTAAATCTGTCCTGATTATGATAATGTGTGTGTTTCTATGTGACTTTTTTTTTTAAAGAAATATTATTCTCAGGCTCCTGTAAGTTTTGTGGTTGTATTCTTTTACTGATCATTAAAGATTGTGCTGGTTTCCCCTGAGAAATGTCAAATTTAAGATTAAGAGAGATGTTTTAAATACCTTAGGATTTGCTTCCTAGCTCTGAATTTCTGTATTAAGCCTAAATATTATTGTATGGTTTATGTAAAGCAGGTTTGTTTATCAAGTGTATAACCCTGGTCTATAATTCAAGGATGCTTTATAACCACCACAACCACCAGAAGCCACTATTTGCACTATATATATTTATATATAATATATATGTGTGTGTACATACATATAAATAATTAATATAGCAATAAAATATTAAAATCGTTTTGAAGGAGAAGCCCTATCATTTTTTAAAAATCTGTTTCTTAAACCATTTATCTAATAATATTACTGGTAACCAACTTAAAAAGTCATTGTCTGTGCTATGGTTAAGAGAAACAAAACAAAATTGGGTGGAAATGGACTTTTCTGTCAAATTTGAGATATAGTTTATTTGCTAAAAGCAAATTTTATGTGTGTATATATATACACACACACACACACATTTTTTGGGGGTACATGTGCTTACCAGGGACAGAAATGAAAAGTGGGAAAGCATCCCCTCTGGGGGGATGGTCATGTCACAATCTCCTCCTGTTTCTCCTTTCAAGATTTTGAGCACACACATACCCATACCTAGTGTGTTTTTCAAGTTGCCTGGACTGACACTTGAACTGTGCAATCAGCCATGTAGAATCTAGCCTCGTAAACCACTATGCCACTGCTGGCCCAACGAAAGCAAAAATGTTTTACAAATAGCTTATTCTGTTTTTATCATGTAGATCACATCTAAGTAACCACTACAACAGTAGTATTTTACAGGAAGAGCTTAAATTTTACATTGAACAAAGTGAAACTTTAAATTGTTTTGTAAATTTAACCTTGTTTCATAGTATTTTAAATAACCACTTTAGAAAATGGCTTAGAAAACATGGCTGTAATCTATGTAGTAATATTGCTAAGAGAAAGATGTTTTATGTAACATTAGTATAGTTCTCAATCTGCGAAGTGGTAACAGGGAAGATAGCTATATTATTCCCTGAGAAAATAATGAAAAAGGACTAAGGAATAGGTATTATACCTTGATAATAAAATAAAATAAAATAAAATAAAATAAAATAAAATAAAATAAAATAAAATAAAATAAAATAAAATAAAATAAAAAAATAAAATAAAAATAGAAGACATGCATGTATGTTTTTAGGTCCACTAATTAAGTTAAATTTTTTATATGGAATGAAAAAATTCATTAGTAAAATGTGATTGTAGGTCCAGCAGGTAGTGTGATGGTGAAGATGCAGGATCTCATGGTCAACTTCACAGTTCGAGTCTCAGATCTAGTGGCTTGATAAACATGCTGGGTAGGTGTGCGTGCATGCCCACAATCTGAAGAGGAGAATGGAGGAGAGGGATTGCAGCATTGCAGCATGGCCATCCCTCCTGGGGTGTGACTTCTCACTTTCTCTTTCTCTTTCTATCTCTGGTTAGTATATGCTAAGGCAAAAATCTAAACAAAACAGGGACCAGCAGTAGCGTAATGGCTATGTTGCTGGACTCCCACGTAGTCGACCGGGGTTCAAGTCCCGGACCCGGTGGCTTAAACTCACGCTGGGCGCGTGCGTGCGTGCCCAAGATCCCGAGAGGAGAATGGAGGAGTAGGGATTGCGGCGTGGCCATCCCTTCTGGGGGGTGATTTCTCGCTTTCTGTCTCTCTGTCTCTGTCTGGCAAGCGCACACGCCCTATAGTAAAAACCTCTCCAAAAAAGGAAAAAAAAAATCTAAACAAAACAACAAAAAAGATTTTAATGCAAAGCAAAATGATTGTATTTTGGGCAGAATGAGGAATCATCATCACCACTTGGTGGCAGTATTACCAAAAATTTAAATTAAGCTTATAGGAATGAATAAACCTAAGTAGATTTCTAAACACCTAAAATTAAAAAGAAAAGGTAAATGTCACAGTAAAAAGTAATTTCATGTCTAACTTTAAGTTCTACTTATAAAAAGGGGGTAGAGTTATTAAAGTAGTATGTAAAAAGGGGAGCATAGTTACTAGTTTAGATCAATTTCATTCTTTCATCACACAAGTTTGTGGTAAACAACAGGAAAAGAAAATAATCCTACTGAACAATAGAGGGAAAAGCATAAGCTTAGATTTAAAGCATAAAAATATGAATTTCCTGAACATGTCTGTTGAGCATGTTCCTCTTAGTTTTTGGAAATTAGACAGTGGTTCTTAATCATGAAGTTACAAGAACAACTGAAGAAGAAATGAAATCAGTACAAGACTTTGAACTCATACATATTGTTTTATTGCTCCAGTTTCTATGAAATTCTCCATTATCAGATGCCAAAATTTTTACTGCATGTATATTTCTTCATAGTGTATTTTCTGAAGTAAGACATACTATAACTTAAGGACAGAAAAAAATAGTTTAGCTACATTAGAAGAAGAATGTGAAAATAGGAAATGAATTTACATATAATACTAAGGACTCAGGTATTCATTTATTCCAATTCTTGGATTTTAAAGAATATTTCTTAAGTATTAAATAATATAACACTGTTGACCAGAGAGACTTCCTATTTATTTCTGAAGGTTTACTTGGTACTACTTACTATTTAATAACGAACAAAATACAAAAACAAAATTTGCTATGAAACAAAAACCTTGTAAAAAAAGGAAATAGTACGTAAGCCCAAATCCTGGTATTTTTCTTAGAGGAGGGATTTGTCCTCTAAACATGTAAAGGCAAGTTTTTAAAAAGTTAAGGAACAAACATATACCACTCTCATTATTTAATAAATATTTACTATTTGAGTTTCATGAGAAATTACTTATAAGGAATGCTATTTGTTTTAGTTTAATCCATTTCAAATTATCACCTCCCTGAATTAGATGTACTGCAAGAAAAATCAAAAGCATTTTTTAAAAAATGGTCTTTAATGAAAAATATAAAAATATAACATTGCATCTTTGAAACATGATTTATATGTTCAAGACTTAAGCTTCCTAATTGTAAAATAATTTTATATTTAACATACATGGATTTTTATCTGTAAACACAATAAAACAATCATTATATTACTTGACAGTAATATTTATGATGCTGACATCCTCATATGGTTTATCTGTTTTGGGATTTACTTTAACGTTGGAGATCCTCTGCACAACTTCCATTCCTTTAGTCACTCGTCCAAACACTGTATGCTTATTATCAAGCCAAGGCTGTATTAGAGGACAAATGAAAAATCTTGGTAAACCCACATTTCTTAAATCATACTCAGTGACCAAATTAAAGAGAATTTAAATTTATGCTTCATTTTATTATATTCTTTAAAAGAAGTATAAAAATTTCTTAGCAATAAAAACTTAGCTTTAATAGTTATTCCCAGTTTGTATGAAAATACGTAAGAACAGAGTATAATGTTTAAAATCTACATCTTTCAGATTAAAGGAAGCGAGCTAGAACATGTTTGATAAAGGTAAGTTATCACACATGACTTAAAGAATTATGGGGGCCAGGCAGTGTGGCATAGTGATAGTAATACAACCAAACCTCCAGAGGAAAGGTCCCTGGTTAGCATTCCAGAGCCTCCTTAGGCATGCCAAGTGTGTGCATGCCAGTGGTCCAAACTGGCTAGTCAGAAATGAAGTACCTGTTGGGGTGTCATCTTTCTCTTCCTGTCTCTCAAGGAAGAAATAAATGAATAAACATTAAAAATTATGACTAAGGCTTTCTCAGTTCTCTGTAGAAATTTTTACCTAAATAATGAAGAGTCAGTTAGAATACTTTAAGCAGAGACCAGCAGATGGCATAATAGTTACTTTGCTGGACTCCCATGTAGCTGACTATGGTAAAGGTCCTGGACCTGACAGCTTAAAACTCATGCCAGGTGTGTGTGCATGTATCCCCGGTATACCAAGAGGAGAATGGAGAAGGGATTGCTGTGTGGCCACCTCTCCTGGGGGGCAATTTCTGGCTTTCTCTCTCTCTCTCTAACAAGTATATGTGCCCTATAGCAAAAAGTCTCTTAAAAAAAATAAGCATCATGTGCTTTGGCATTTGACAGATAGGAGTTCAAATGCTGAATCTGCTATTTAATCAACTCTTAGCAAGTTAATCATGTATTTCTGTTTCTTCATCTGTTACTGAAAACTAGGGATACTAGAAGTCTTTTTTAATTTTGTGGAAATACACAGAAGTAGAGCTAGATGATCTTGTACTATACTCTCTGAAATCTAAAATGCCATTGCTTATGAATGGTATTTTGATTTCAGATATACAGAAATGTGGGGGGAAATGTCTTAAATCAGGAATTCAAATACTCTAACTTTCTATACTAAAGCTGAGGAAACAGGCACAGAGAGGTAAAATAAATTTGTTTCATGTTGCATGATGAGTAGTAGCAGAGTTGAGACTTAAAACTCAAGTACCTTGAATCATGGTCCATTGTACTTCATTGTACATCAAAGTATTCGTTTACCAAGTCAAATTGATTTCTTAATTTCTAAATTTTACAGATTTTCTTTAAGCTTCTTTCACTTTAATATGTTGGCAGATACAAATAATGCGGAAAACAGTGAAAAATGCATCTTTTTCTTCTACTGAATTTTATATCATAACCTATGAATCTATAGTTTATAGACAATGATGTACTTACTGTTGGTACTACTGTTATGAAAAACTGGGATCCATTAGTATTCGATCCAGCATTGGCCATGCTGAGTGTGTATGGTCTGTCATGTCGTAATGTTGAGTGAAATTCATCTTCAAATTCTCCTCCCCATATGCTTTCTCCTCCCATACCAGTACCTGTTGGATCTCCTGTCTGAATCATGAAGCCCTTAACAGAAAGTATACAAAAAGTATATTATACTATTTTGTACTATATATGTATTGGAGTTTTATGTATTTATGCCAAGAATGCCTGTACTCAGTGAAATCTCTTAACTTCCTTAACCATCACTATAAAGTGATTTGGTTAAACCCTTAGTAACTTACTACTTAAATTTAGATGATGTATATCCATTGCTTAACTACCATCTTATACTCAATTACTGAAATAAAATGCAAAGGTCTTTTTATTTGTGGATCTGTACTGTCTTTATCAATCTAAAACCAGTTAATACTGTAAGTTTTAGAATCTGCAATATTTTGTGTTTTGTATAACTGTTCTCTTCTTTTCTCCCTCCTTTCCCCCAAATAACTGTGGATTTCCTGGAATGCCATTCACTAATCTGAGATGTTTTTTTCTTCTTGCCATTGCTGACCAGCTCTTAATAATCACAAATTGTATCACTGCTTTATCCACCATATGGAATGTGTTCAACAAAATCCCGGGGCCGAGCCTACTCTGCTCCTTCTAGTGTTAATAATGCTTCTCACAGATCAGATGGCATTGTGACTCTGCTGTGATTTAAAATCTTATCTTCTAAATCTTGACCCTATCTAGCCCTTAGGTGCAGATTACTTTGGTTATTGGTTTTATATCAGCATGACCCTTTACTCATTATCTTATCCTTTAGTTTAACTGCTGACAAAATATTGCCAGTGTTTCTAAAAAGGTAATCATGCCACTATTCCTGTCCTTAACTCTCAATATTCATGACCATCAATACTGTCGTTAGCTTCTACAGTACACTTTTAAATAATAAACTGCATTATAATAAACTAATAAGTGTGAGAGAAGAGGATTCCTTAGACTTAAATCTCTTGTTAATAGCATACTATTCCTTAAAATACATGAAATTTGGGTAACTTACCTTAATTATACGGTGAAACGTATGCCCATTATAATAACCATTTCTGCTGTGAACACAGAAGTTTTCCACTGTCTTAGGACACCTATTAAAAATATGAAACCTGTTCAGAACATCTTAAGACAGGTTCTGCTTCCTAATGTTTTCAGTGACTTCTCAATGTTTCAGAAGGACAGTTCTTTTTATAACCTCCTTTAATCCCAGAACAAGCAAGAGTTGAAATGGCATGTAAATAATACTATATTATTATTTAATGTATTTTTAGATTATGACTACTTAATAATATCTTGAGTTTGACTGTATTTTGATTCTAAAGTCATTTAGCATTTGAAAAAAAAATGCAACAATAGCACCTTAAGATAGATATATCTTAAGTCAGTTTATGGCATATAGTAGGCTAAGTTCCTGGGAAAAGTAATTTTCTTATAAAAACAACATTACAGGGCTGGCCCCATAGCACAGCAGTTAAAGATAGTGTATAGGGAGCTAGATCCCACATGGCTGACTGTGATTCAAATCCTGGCCCCAGTGGCTAGAAAAACATGTCAGGTGGCATGCACCAAATGCTGATGGGATGGAAATAAAGGAAAATGTACTGTGACCACACCCTGTTGGGGAGTGCTTTCTCTGGCAAGCGTATGTGTGCTCAAAAATACAAAAAGGTTAAAAATAAATAAATAAATAAACGTCATGGTATATTAACACATGCCTGACCAAAGACTTACCCATGAAAAATGACATCTAAATTTAATCAACTTTAAATGTCAGTAACACTCTCAAAATACAAACTTTTGCAATAACTTTAAGCTCATGAGGTGATTTCACATGGTACATTATCATGTAGTATTAGCTCTAAAAGCTGAGAAGGGGAGGGGCCAGCAGGTGGCTTGGTGCTTAAGGCACTGGATTCCCACATGGCTGATGGCAGTTAAAGAGTCCCAGCCCTGGCAGAGGGGACCAGCAGTTAGTGTAATGGCTATGTCGCTGGATCCCATGTAGTCGGTCGCTGGATCCCATGTAGTCGACTGCGGTTTGAGTCCTGGACCCGGTGGCTTAAAACTCAAGCCAAGCGTGTGTACGTGTGTGCCCAAGATCCCGAGAGGAGAATGGAGGAGAAGGGATTGCGGCGTGGCCATCCCCCCCGGGGGGTGATTTCTCGCTTTCTGTCTCTCTGTCTGTCTCTGTCTGTCTGGCGAGCGCACGCACCCTATAACCAGAAAAAAAAAAAAAAAAAAAAAAAAAAAAAAAAAAAAAAAAGAAAAGAAAAAAAGCCTTTCCAAAAAAGGGAAATTAAAAAAAAAAAAAAAAAAGAGTCCCAGCCCTGGCAGCTTGTTTTCTCACTTTCCCATTCTCTCTCCTTCTCTCTTATAATAATGATAAAATAATTCTTTTTAAAAAAAGGTGAGAAAGGGAAAGAGAGAATCTTGCATTGAGTATATCAGGAAATAGGCTCAAGTGTGCATGAGTTCTAAGCACTTGAAACCAGGAGTCTAGAACTGCCTAGTTCTTTGTTCAGTACCAAAAAAATGGTTTGATAAAACATTCATATCCAAAGTAAGTACAGTTGACCTTTGAATAACATGGGTTAGAAATGCATAGCTCCATGTATATGCAGAGTTTTTTGCAATAAATATACTGGATAATAATGTGAATGTATTTTCTTTACAATTTTCTTAACATTTTCCTTTCTCTAGCTTATGTTAAGACTATGGTATATGTATTAACATATAATATACAAAATAATGGTATGAGGAGTAAGCACCCCAACTCCCATGTTATCCAGCAGTACATTAAAAAAATAATTCATTTCATTTATCATTATTTTTTAATTTGCTATAAAGCATGTGTGCTCACGAGAGAGAGAGAGAGAGAGAGAGAGAGAGAGAAAGCAAACCATCAGGTGCAAGACTTGAACTCTGGTAAGCCATGTGGGAGTCCAATGTCTTAACTATTATGCCACCTTTGGGTCCACATTTTTTTTAAAGGAAGGATTTCTTTAAGAATTATTTAATTTTATTTAATATATATATTTAAAATTTGCTATGGGGCTTGTGTGCTCACCAGAGAGAAAAGGCTGCTAGGTCTGGAACTCGAACTGTGACCAGCCATGTCTAAGTCCAGTGCCTTAACCAGCACACATCCTATTGGCCCAGCAACTATATTTTTAAGGTGTTACTTTTTGGATTAGTAATGTCTAGAGATATTCTACTGTATTTAGTATTATATGTTTACTTCATAAAGTTTTAAATAGTCTAGAATATTTTTCAGTATTTTTTCGATTAAATCCCTTATGCTTTTTTTTTGGAGAGGTTTTTGCTATAGGGCGTGTGCGCTCGCCAGACAGAGAGAGACAGAGAGACAGAAAGCGAGAAATCACCCCCCAGGGGGGATGGTCACGCCGCAATCCTTTCTCCTCCATTCTCCTCCCGGGATCTTGGGCACGCACGCACACGCGCCCGGCGTGAGTTTAAACCGCCGGGTCCGGGACTCGAACCGCGGTCAACTACGTGGGAGTCTAGCGACATAGCCATTACGTTAACTGCTGGTCCCAATCCTTTATGCTTTTTGTTGAAATTCACTTGTTTTCTTTAAAATGAAAGAATGTGATGGTGTGTGTGCAAGCACATAAGGGAAAAAAATTATATATAGAGAAAGAAGTACTAGAGCTCCATCGCAACACAATCCTCTTCTTTCGATCCTCCATCCTACCAGGATCCTAGACATATACGCATGTACCCAGTGTGTTTTCAGGCTGACTGGCCCAGGGACTTGAACATGTGTTTTCCAGTTCCATAGGAAAGTACACTACCAACTGTGTCATGAAAGCTGGACCTCAATTTCATTTTAAAGTATTTTACTACTAGGACTAATAAAGAAGTAGTAAGATGTCCAGCCAACATCCAGAAAGAAAAAATGATTACCCTTCTCTTAAGGATTTGCATGAAAGCCAGTTACAGCAAGCAAGCTATAAAACCTATAGTTCAGCTTTGTCATCAATGGCAAATGTAATATGTGTAAGTTTACATTCAGCACTTTCATAGCTAATATATTTTGTTCTCTTAATAAACTTGTAATATACATGTATGGGTAAGATTTTTCCCGTTTTCTTTTTTTGTTTGTTTATTTTTTTGAGAGAGGTTTTTGCTATAGGGCGCATGCACTTGTTGGACAGAGAGAGACAGAAAGCAAGAAATCACCCCCCCAGGGGGGATGGCCATACCACAAACTCTTCTACTCCATTCTCTTCTTGGGATCTTGATCACACACACACAGGTGCCCGGCATAAGTTTTAAGCCACTGGATCCAGGACTCAAACCGTGGTCAAATACGTGAGAGTCCAATGATGTAACCATTATGCCATCTGCTTGTCCCCCAATTTTTTTTTAAAGAATTATTTATTTAACTTTATTTATTCATTCATTTATCTTAATTTGACCAGAGAAAGACAGACACACAGAGAGAAGGAAAGTGAGAAAGCAAGCCACCAGGTCCAGGACTTGAACCATGGTCAGCCATGTGGGAATATCCAGCACCTTAAGCACCACACCACCTGTTGGCCCCAAATTTTTTTCATTTTCTAAGAGAATAGTTACTAGCCTAGGAATAGATGCTCTATTAAACCTTTCAATTATTCAAAATTGCTTAAGTAAAAGAAACAAGAACATTAAGTTGCATAATTTCTTCAACTATGCACATTTACATTGGTATTTATGTTAAGACAACAAAAACAGTACATACTCAACGGGAAAAAGTTTGATGTGAATGTCTCCCATGCTTGTGTGGATAATAGCACTATCTGAAACTCGTTTAGGTCCTTCAGCTTGAGTAGCTGCCATGACTTCTTCTTTAGAAGGTTTTTCATTAAAAACATCTCGGTCAGAATCTGCACTTTTCGTATCTTCTGGTTCTCGTTTAGTAAACTCAAGGAGGAAAATAAAAAGTGAATGAATGAATTAAGTTTTCATCTGAAAACTTATGAGCAGGATAACCTAATTTTTAAAAAATATTTATTTAATCTTATTTATTATTATTATTTTTTAAATTTGCTACAAGGTGCATGTGCTCACCAGAGAGAGAGAGAGAGAGAGAGAGAGAGAGAGAGAGAGAGAGAGAGAGAGAGAAAGTAAGCTGCCACGTCTGGAACTTGAACCATGGTTGCTCGTGTGGGAGTCCATTGCCTTAACCACCATGCCACCTGCTGGTTCCAGGAAAATTTAATTTCTAATGATGTATTTGAGGAAAGTAAATTCACATGAAAATATATCTTTATTTCAAGAATCACTTCCCAGTACAGCATGAGTATGGCAGTTATTTATAAATTTGTCTACAATGAAAATAATTCATTCAATATAATGAACATGTATGATTTTAAATGGAATTTAATATCTACTGAGTAGAGCCTGTCTAAGGTTCACATTTAACCAGATAATAATTTCATTTGTGATAGTTTTCTATTTCTATTTTCTAGTATGTTCTAACTTACAACCTGTTATTCACTTCACTGTTTAGATGCCTTGGTTTGAATTCTAATTCTACTATTTTTTTTTTTTTTTTTTTGAGAGGTTTTTGCTATAGGGCATGTGCACTCACCAGAAAGACAGAGAGACAGAAAGTGAGAAATCACCCCCAAGGAGGGATGGCCATGCCACAATCCCTTCTCTTCCAGTCTTCTCTCGGGATCTTGGGCATGCATGCACATGTGCCTGGCGTGAGTTTAAGCACTGGGTCTGGGACTCAAACCATGGTCTACTACATGGGAGTCCAGCGACATAGCCATTACGCCCTCTGCTGGCCCCAGTAAAAATTTCTTTAAAAAAAAATTAAAAAGAAAGAAAGAAATCTCAGGATCCTGAGGGTAGAGAGAGTTGACAGTAACTTTTCAGTTATTAAAACTATGGACTGGGGCCAGCAGGTGGCATAGTGGTTAAGGCGCTGGACTCCCAATATGGCCAACCACGGTTTCAGTCCTAGATATGACAGCTTGAAAATCATTCCAGGCACTTGTGCATGTGTGACCAAAGTACCAAGAGGACACTATAGGAGAAGGGTTTGCAGCGTGGCCATCTCTTCTATAGGTGATTTCTCACTTTTTCTCCGTTTCTCTCTGTGTCTACAGTGAGCATGCATACCCTATAGCAAAAATCTCTCTTAAAATAAAAAAAGGAAAAAAGAAGTCTCAGAATACTGAGGGTATAGGGAGAGTTGAGAATAACTTTTCAGTTATTAAAACTATGGACTAGGGCCAATAGGTGGCGCAGTGGTTAAGGTACTGGATTCCCACATGGCCAACTATGATTCAAGTCCCTGACCCAGCAACTTGAAAATCATTCATGATCAAAATCCCGAGAGCAGAATGAAGAAGCGATTGCAGCATGCCCATCCCCTCTGGAGG
The DNA here is from genome assembly GCA_026018925.1 of Tupaia tana. NCBI lineage: Eukaryota > Metazoa > Chordata > Mammalia > Scandentia > Tupaiidae > Tupaia > Tupaia tana. Next base: position 54,146,322 of record JAKSZU010000006.1, on the reverse strand, counting down.
GTGATTTCTCACTTTCCCTCTCTCTGTGTCTGTCTGTCTGTTTGTCTGTGGGGCATGTTCATGCCCATGGCAAAAACCTTTAAAAAATAATAAGGTAAAAATAAAACTGTAGACTTCTTTTTTTTTTTTCTTTTTTTTAGATAGGTTTTTGCTACAGGGCGTGTGCGCTCACTAGAAAGACAGAGACAGAGAGACAGAAAGTGAGAAATCATCCCCCGGGGGGATGGCCATGCTGCAATCCCTTCTCCATTCTCCTCTCGGGATCTTGGGCACACACACACAGGCGCCTAGCGTGAGTTTAAGCCACCGGGTCCGGGACTCGAACCGCGGTCGACTACATGGGAGTTCGGCAACATAGCCATTATGCTAACTACTGATCCCTCTCTTTCTTGCTCTCTCGCTCACTCATGGAAGAAATAAATTTAAAAACTTTTATACATCTAATGAGACTAAAAGAAAACTCATAACCATGTTAGCCATATAAGGAAGTACTAATTAGTGACTTTTTGTTGTTTCTCTGTTTTTTCAATTTATAACAAATGTATATGCTTTAATCAATATATTAGGTGGTTGGGAAAGTTATGAAGTATTTCTGTAGGCAAAAATGTGTCGTGACTTTCCCAATGACCCAATAAAAGTAAACTTTGAGGGAGAAAGAGAATCTGGACTGTTAAAAGTTTTTTTTAATAAGGTGAATAGAAAAACAGTGTATGTGCTTTTTAGTATATATCAAGAACTGTTATGGTTAATTTTTACTTTATAACTGTTAAGTGACATGTAAAATCAACAAATTATTTTTCTTTAATATCTATTAATAAATTTTTAGTAATGACCTTGAAAGTTTAAGTGAAACATTCATTTTAAAAGAATTTTCACAGTTTAGGTTGATTTAAGGGAAATTGCTATTTTATGCATTTGTCAAAGTAACCTTAACAGCATCACAACTACTTACATGTCAGATAAATGAATAAGTAAACTATAATAGTTCAGCCACTTCACTAAACCTTGTGGATGTAATAGTGAAGATGACATACTTTCCTGTATTTATAGATTTTATATTATCTTGAGAAGAGGACAGTGTCAGACAAAAAGGAAGAAGAAGAAATTACTGATTTTCAGACAAAAAATATGATATACAATATATGGGGAATTACAGGAGGAGCACAAGCAGGTACACTTAACTCAGACTTGACATTAAGAGAGTGCCAGGGACCAGCACATGGTGTAATGGTTACATCACTTAACATATGAAGTACTTTCATTTCTCCAGAGGAGGGAAAAATAATTCCTCATGTATAAATTCTAAGGTAGCATCATCACAGTGAAGTCTAACAGCAAAAAAGGAAAGGCATTCAGAGAAGAAAACTGTGTAGGTTTGGATAAGATAAATTATGTTAAGAAATATCAGCTAAAAAATAATAAAAACAGTAAAGAGAATATTTAAGACCCCATAATGATGAAAATTATTTTGGATGCAATTATGACCACAGCTACTAACTTCCTGTAACCTTTGATAATACATAGTTATAGAAGCCAGGTTGAAAAATTTTCAAAACCAGGAAAACAGAAATGCTAAAAATCAATTCCTAGTTCAAAATTCTGTAATATTAACATCATAAGATAGTATTCTGATTGTTTAGATAGTCTGCTATTACTGCCAACATTCTCTTCAGTTGAAGGCACAAGCCAAGAAAATAAGAATCTCATCCAAACTGAAAGAACATTAAGGTGTATCTCCTTGTACCTCCACGTACCATATAGAATCTATTCTTTTTGAAAGACGTACAGACTATTGTTGGATCAGCTTGAATATTCTGTAGAACAGGGTTTTCAGAAGCTTTCATCTCTATAGTAGTTGCAGCACGATGCTTTTTAGCTATTCCTTGGAACAAAGCCAGTTGCATCACTCTAATATTTTCTTGCTTGCCTAAAATCCGTACACACCTGGAAAATACAACAGTGTTTTATACAATAATATCACCAGAACTGACTTCAATCATGGTAACTTTACAGATGAAATCTAGGAATCAACTCCCTTTCATGTGCAAAATAAACAGCAAAAAGTTTATTCATGTATTTCTCTACCCTAAAGGAGGTATTTTAAATTGGTAGGCAGCTATAATTTTCAGGATAAAGAAATAAATCATTGGACTGAAAAGCCACAGATTGGGAGAAAATGTCTGCAGACATATCTACTAAAAGACTTATCTAAAATATACAAAGAACTCTTAAAATTCAACAACAGGGGGCTGGCAGGTGGTGTGGTGGTTGAGTGCTTGACTCCCACATGGCCAACCATGGTTGGAGTCCTGAACCTGGCGGCTTGCTTTCTCACTTTTCCTCTCTCTCTCTCTTTCTCTCACTCTGTCCCTCTCTGGCCAAATTAAAATACATAAACAAATAAAAAGAGTTAAATAAAATAATTCCTTAAAAAAAATTTAACAGTCTAACACAACTCAATTAAAAAATGGGTAAAGAAAAAATGGGTGAGGGACCAGCAGTTAGTGTAATGGCTATGTCTCTGAACTCCCATGTAGCCAACTGTGGTTCAAGTCCTGGACCCGGTGGGCTTAAACTCAAGCTGGGCTCGTGTGCGTGCCTGCCCAAGATCCCGAGAGGAGAATGGAGGAGAAGGGACTGCGGCGTGGCCATCCTCCCTGGGGGGTGATTTCTCGCTTTCTATCTCTCTGTCTCTCTCTGTCTTTCTGGCAAGTGCATGCGCCCTATTGTCAAAGATATAAAGATGGCAAGGACATATCATGTATCCGCAAATGTGAACTAAAACAAGACACTACTGCACACCTATTCGAATAGCCAAATCAGGAACACTGGCAATACCAAATGTTGAGGATGTGGACTAGCAGAAACTCTCATTCATTGCTGGCTGGAATGAATAAGGGTAAGCCACTTTGGAAGGTAGTTAGATGGTTTCTTACAAAATGCAACATACTGTTACAATATGATCTAACAACTGTACTCCTTGATATTTAACCCAAAGGATTTGAAAATTTATGTCCATACAAAAACCTATATGTGGATGTTATAGCAGTTCTATTCATAATTGCCAAAACTTGGAAGCAACCAAGATTTCCTTCAGTAAAGAATGAATAAACTGATACACTCAGTCCATAGAATATTATTCAGTGCTAAACAAAAGCAGTTATTAAGCCATGAAAAGACATGGAAGAACCTTAAATGCATATTAATAACAGAAAAAAGGTAATGTGAAAAGACTATAAGCTGTATGATTCCAACTACGTAACATTCTGGAAAAGGCAAAACAATGGAGAGAATTAAAGTGGTCAGTAATTATAGAGTAGGGAATAATAATAGTTGGAATATAGAGGCTTTATAGGGCAGTGAAACTACTGTGTATGATACTATAATGTGGATAAAAGTCATCATACATTTGTCCAAACCTATAGAATGTATACCACGTAAGATATGACAACAGTGGACAAATATCATTATACATTTGTCCAAACCTACAGAATGTACAGCAAGAATGAACTCCAATGTAAACTGTGGACTTCGAGTGAAAATGAGATATTAAAAAGTAGGTTTGGGACCAGTGGGTGGTGTGGTGGTTGATGAACTGGACATTCCCACATGGCTGACCATGGTTTGGGTCCTGGATCTGGTGGCTTGCTTTCTCACTCCCCCCCCCCCCACCCCCTGTGTGTCTCTCTCTGGTCAAAGTAAAAGAAGTGAATGAATAAATAAAATTGAATGAATAATTATTTTTAAAAAGAATTTAAAAAGTAGGTTTACCTATTGTAATAAATGTACCAATATGATGGGGGATATTGAAAATGTGGAAGGCTATACGTGTGGGCATAGTCTATATGGGAAATCTCTGTACTTTCAGTTTTACTATGTACCTAAAACTGTCCTAAAAAGTACAGTCTGTTACCAAAAAAAAAAAAAAAAAAAAAAAACCAAACACACACACACAATCATTCATTTATACAATTTTAACCTATTCCTATTATTTTAATCTTTCTTCAAGCCTTCAAAGATATTATATTGCTAAGAACTTAAATATAAGTATGTTTGTATGTGGGAATGGACAGCATAAAATTTTTTTTCTCCTTAAAATATTCTTTTAAGTTCTTTTCACTTACATTCAGTGATAGTATCTGATTGTAGCTATTTTGTACTGAGACCAAATGGACTGTTTGCACAAAAGGCTTATTGTGGTTTCATGCATTTTAACTTCTGATTTTATGTCTAGCAGGATGTAATGCTGAATTCTGTGGTTTAAATATTTGGCAACATTTAACATGAACCAGGCTAATTTAAATCAATAAGCAAAAGACAGACTGAAACTTGTTGGGAGGAAAAAACCTTGAAACTATGCATATCTTCTTTCCATTTCTTTTACAAACATGAGTGGAAACTTTTTACATAAGATTATAAACAACTAAAAGACCACAGAAAAAACCCAGTCAAAACATTTGGTTAAGTTTAGACATTTGGGATCATTCCACTTGTCTTGGAACAAACAAAACTCCCATTGTTTTCCTGATGAAGGAAATGGTCCCCCATAAATTCATTAAAAAAAAAAAACACACATCATATTAAAGCTTACCGATTTGTCTCTACATTTATAACTTTAATGCCCAGCATTGTTCCATACAGCACGAAATGTCCAGTTTCATCAAAAACTATATTAATTAACCTTACAGCATCCACTTTCTCTAACTCGCGTTCTACAGCCATTCGTCGGCCAAATTCCATGTCTGGTAGCTGTTGCCTCATCTGCTGCAGTTCAGTAAACATCTGGAAAGAAACCATTTATTTATAAAAAATATATATATGAGGGGACTTCTAAAAGTTTGCGGAAAATGGAATTAAAGAATAAGCTTACTTTGGTGTGAAAATTTTTGATATCCATGTAGTTACTTTAAAATATGCATTTTCCAGGAAGTTTTTGAAGACAACTTGTATGTGTGTGTATATATATGTGTGTATACACACACACACACACACACACATGCATGTATAATTATATGGAAAAATACATTGTGTGTATATATATATATATATATATATATATGTATATATATATATATATATTTAAACATAAAATAAAGGTATGAGAATTTAAATAGAAGCAAAATACACATTAAGAGACCCTAATGGTTTGTATACTTATACATAAGAGGGATTCTGAATACTATAAGCAGGAAATAAAAAATACTGTTAGTAAATTCAATCATAAAAAAATTGCGTATAACAGTAAACAGTAATGAGCTCTTGTAACTAAAAAAAAAAAACCGTTGTTTTCTCTATAGAAGCATCTTTTTACAAAAAAAGAATTATTTTATTTAATCATTCGTTCACTTTTAATTTGACCAGAGAGAGAGAGAAAAAGTGAAAAAGCAAGCCACCATGTCCAGAAATCGTTCGAGGCTGAACCATGGTCAGCCGTGTGGGAGTGTCCAGTGCCTTAACCGCCACACAACCTGCCAGTCCCAAAACAACAAGGTCTTTTACCCTTTAAAAACCACAAACTGGGACCAGCAGTTAGTGTAATGGCTATGTTGCTGAACTCCCACGTAGTCGACCACGGTTCAAGTCCCGGACCTGGTGGCTTAAACTCACGCCAGGCGCATATAAGTGCATGCCCAGGATCCTGAGAGGAGAATGTAGGAGAAGGGACTGCGGCGTGGCCATCCCCCCTATGGGTGATTTCTCACTTTCTGTCTCTCTGTCTCTGTCTTTCTGGCGAGCGCACGTGCCCTATAGCAAAAACTTCTTAAAAAAAAAAAAAAAAGCCACAAACTGGAATGAGCAGAGAGCATAATGGTTACATCACTGGACTCTCACATAATCAACCATGGTTTGAGTCCCGGACCCAGTGGCTTTAAAGTCACACCAGGCATGAATGCGTGTGTGCCCCAAATCCTGAGAGAATAGAGGAGAAGGGACTGCAGTATGACCATCCGTCCTGGGGGGGGCAGGGATTTCTCTCTTTTTATCTCTTTCTGTCTCTCCAGAGAGCACATACCCCCTATAGCAAAAAAACTCTCTAAAAAAAGCCAGAAAATAGCACTTTACAATGAAAGATAATGGAAGCCACCTATATAATTTTAAATTTTCTAGTACATTAAATAGAGAAACCAGTGAAATTCATTTTAATATTTTAAACAATCGAATCAATACAGCTAAAATACTATAATTTCAACATTAGTAATTTTAAAAAATCAATATTACCTACTTTTAAAAAACTTACGTCTTTGAAATCTTGTATTTTATACTTCCAGCACATTTTGATTTAGACAAGCCATAAATCAAGTGCTCTATAGCTATACGTGACAAATGGCAAGCAGCCACAGATCATTAGATCCTTGCACAAGAAGTATGTGTTTGACATATAACAAGCTGTGAATTTTTGTTAATGAATGAACTCTTATCTCTCTGATTTATAACAATTTAATGATAATTCAGAAAATATTTCAAGTTATTTAGATATGGGATAATTAGATTATCATTAGGTGAAAGTGATTTAGAAAAAAATAAATATTTTTTAGTGCCCTTTTTAGTTTGGAAATTTGGTTTACTATTGATATTTTATACACAATTTTCAAGATAGGGGTCACACCTCAATTACTCTGTATTAGCACACTACAACGTCTTTCAGAATATAAGTATGAGGATCTTTACATTCACTTGTGCAGATAGCCCAGGTATCAAAAAGTAGAATTCAAAAGTAGTCCCTCTCCGTTGCAGAGGAAAATAAGCCAGACTATGTCCCACCTGCTTCTATCCTTGTTTCATGTTTACACTGAAAGAAAATCTCCAGTTTTTCTAGATATAGAAGAACAATACACAAAACTAAAAACCACAATCCTTTCTCATCCATTCTCCTCTCAGGATTTTGGGCACACATGCCCACGCACCCGGCATGATTTTCAAGCTGCCCAGTCCGGGATTCGAACCACGGTCGACTATGTGGGAGTCCAGTGATGTAACCAGTACGTCATCTGTTAGTCCCTAAATTACAAGTACTACCTAGTTAACAGCTAACATTAAAGAAGAAATATTGTCAACAAAGGTTTCTCCTTTAAAGCAGAGTAGTAAGCTATCTTCCAACAAGAAAATTTGTCATGAGGATGATTTCGTTAGCAAAACCAACAAGCTATCTTCCAGTAAGAAAAATCTGTTATGAGGATGTTTTGGTTAGCATCTCTCTTTATTTATATTACTTCAGGCAGACAACACCAAACTCATTACCACTTGTCACCAAATCAAGAGTGCCATTAATAAGAGCAGACAGAAATTTAGAAGAGTTTAATGCGGGTAATTGAATGTAAACTGGTCACTGACAAAAAGCACAGAATTGACACTGTCATATAATAAACACTATTGCTATAAAAGTTCAACTCTCAAAGGATTCAAAATACCATTAGCAGTCAGAGAACCATCTGAGGGAAACAACTGATAAATGGAAAACACTTAACTTTACATGGATAAAAACTTATTCTACAACCATATGATCTAAGAAATTATTGGTAGCAGTCTAACAAGGGATGGGTAAAGTCAGTCTTTCAACAGATACTTGACTCTGTGGCAAATGCTATCTTTGTGTTGGAGATACAGCACAATCATGAGCTGAAACAGATCACATAGAGCTTTGTCTACTAGAGGTATTACACATTAACCAGATAATACAATCATACAAAATGCCCTAAATGGAAATAAAGAGTTACACTAAAAAAAAGTTACACTAGAAATAGTGGATTAAAAAAGCTATCTTAGACTGGATCAACATTGAAAACTCAGAAGAAGTGGCCCTTCAATTGAAACTTGAAAGATCAGTTCAATTGGCAATGGAGGATGTAAGGGAGGAGGAAGGTTGCACTCCAGGCTGAGGGAACAAAATATACTAGGGCCCAATAGTGGGAGGCATGCTCAAGAAATTGAAAGTATGCCCAAATCTCTAGAGCAACAGAGAGGGAAAGGTGATTTGCAGTTGCTGAATTGGTAGGAAGGGGCCAATAGCAGGGTAGGTCATTTTAGTTTTGATCCTAAGGACAACAGAAAACACCAAAAGTTCTAGGAATAGGAATTACATGAGCAGTTACATACTTTTTTTTTTTTTTTTTTTGAGAGGTTTTCGCTATAGGGCGCGTGCGCTCGCCAGACAGACAGAGACAGAAAGCGAGAAATCACCCCCAGGGGGGATGGTCACGCCGCAATCCCTTCTCCTCCATTCTCTTCTCGGGATCTTGGGCATGTACGCACACGCACCCAGCTTGAGTTTTAAGCCACCGGGTCCAGGACGCGAACCACGGTTGACTACGTGAGAGTCCAGCGACATAGCCATTACGCTAACTGCTGGTTCCCAGCAGTTACATACTTTTAAAAGATTGCTCTGGTTGCAATCTCTGGATATTATAATCTCTGTATATTATAAGGAAGCCAGAATAAATACAGGCATAGAGCGCTGAATAGGTCAGGAAAAGATCATGAACAAAGGTAGTGACAGCTGGGCTAAAAGAAATAGGCAGATTTAAAGTATATATTTATTTATTTATTTTAATTTTTGCTATAAGGCACATGCGCTCACCAGAGAAAGACGAGAGAAAGTGAGAGAAGGAAAGCAAGAAATCACCCCCAGAGGGGATAGCTATGCCTTCCCTTCTCTCGGCATTTTGGGCACCCATATACCCGGCATATTTTCCAAGCTGCCAGGTCCAGGACTAGAACCGTGCACTAGGCCATGTGGGAGCCAGCCACTTTAACTACCATACTACTTGGCTGGCCTGGATTTAAAGTATATTTAGAAAGGAAAATTGACAGGACTCATGATGAATTAAATAGAGGTGTAAGAAAAATGTTAAGGATGATTCTTAGATTTCTGCTCTGTGCAAATGGATGGATATTGGTGCCACTGAAAGAAAACAAAAGGACATTTGTGCAAGGTAGAAAGATGGAGAAATAAATTTGTAAGCAGTTAAGTGGACAGGAGCAAACCAAGCGAGAAGAGAAGGGGGCCTAGAATGAGTTTTCATCTTATAAATAAAATTACAGTAAAAAAAAAAAAAAAAAAAAAAAATCCCAAAACCAGGCACATAAATAGGAGGATAACTGGCTTGGAAAATATAATATCGTAAACCTAGGGAAGAGAGTTTTGGAGAGTGGAGAGCAACAATACAAGACAAAAAACAAATATCTTTAAAGCACTGAGAAAATTACTGTCAATCTAAATGTCTATAACAAAACAAACAAATAAATAATTCCCAAAACAATACAAGATAAAAACATTTTTAGAAAAGTAAAATCTGACTAAATTTAAATTGTACTTACACTTAATGATTCATCAAAGACTCTCATGAGTTTTCCAGTCAGAAACCTAAAAATTCTAACTTTTCTATCAGAACCAATAGTAGCTATTTTCTTCCCATCAGGTGAAAAACACATGCTGGTTGGATAAGCTTTATATTTGGCAAATTCATATAAATCTGTGTCAGTTTTATATTCCCAGTTCACATTCTTAGGAAATTTATATTCATGAGGAGGCCCAGTCCAGTACTCAATCATTCCAGATTTGTCAGAAGATACTACTGCTTTGTAAACCGGATTTAGCCGTATCTGAGTGAGAGGGGATGAATGGAGTTTGTCAAAAATATGAAGTGGCTGGTTATCTCCTCGACCATCGTAAATGAAAATTTTTCCTGTACTCTTCTCAGAAGCAGCAACTGAAGATATGGCATCCCCTGGGCAATAGATCCACTCACATTGTCCAGGAAAATAACTAAAATAATAAGGAATTGGGGGGGGGGATAAAAAAAGGTCAGTACAGGCAAGCATCCACTCCTCCCCTACCACCAAAAAAATGTACTGGGTAACAATGACTTAGTTTTGGATTCTTTGCTCAAAAGCAGCAGAAATAACAGAATGGGGACCTCATCACTGTAATGAATAACTTCTGAAGGCCTATAAACTTCAAGAGAATTGCAGAGAGCAGCCCATTTACTACTCCTGATAAGGAAACCTAATCAGACCTGGACCATTAAGTTACTCTGTAGCATTGCTTTTTGAGTTTCTGCACAACAGTCTATGGATAACTTACTTTTAAACAGTATAGCATGTAAAAGTCCACTATAAATCCATTCTTTAAATATTTAAAATGAATGTATTTGTCACTATGCTAAAAAAAAAAAAAAGCCAAAAATATACTATCCTATCACTCTCACTATTAACTCACTCTTAGTATTGAAACTATTAAGCTTTGGGACCAGCAGTTAGCGTAATGGCTATGTCGCTGGACTCCCACGTAGTCGACCGCGGTTCACGTCCCGGACCTGGTGGCTTAAAACTCACACCAGGCGCGTGTGCGTGCATGCCCAAGATCCCAAGAGGAGAATGGAGGAGAAGGGATTGCGCCGTGGCCATGCCCCCTGGGGGGGTGATTTCTCGCTTTCTGTCTCTCTGTCTGGCGAGCGCACGCGCCCTATAGCAAAAAAAAAAACACAAACAAACAAACAAACAAACAAACAAAAACTACCAAGCTTTGAGCATGCCATCTGATGAACAGTGTTAAAAAAAAAACTGGGACGGAGCCAGCTGTGATGGCCTAGTGATTAAGGTGTTGGTCTCCCACATGGCTGATACAGTTTGTATCCCAGACCCAGTGACCTGAAACTCACGCTGGGCGTGTGTGTGCCCAAAATCCTGAGAGGAGAACAGATTTCTTGCTTTCTCTCTCTCTGTCTCTCTGGCAAGGCCATATGTATCATAGCAAGCAAGCAAGCAAGCAAGCAAACAAACAAATAACTCTATAAAACAAACAAAAAACCTGGGATAGGGCCAGCAGGTAGCATGGTGGTTAAGGCACTCCCACTGGCCAATTCTATAGTTCGGGTGCCAGACCTGGTGGCTTCAAAATCATACCAGGTACCTGTGTATGCATGTCCAAAATGCTAAGAGGAGAATGGAGGGGAAAAGATTATGGTGTGGCCTTCCCCCCCCGGGAGGTGATTTCTCACATTCCCACACTTGCTGTTTTTCTCTGGTGAGCATGTACAACCTCTGATACAACTCTTAAACCCAACCCTCCCCCCCAAAAAAATTGGGACAATTTTAATCAATATACCAAACTTATGTACTCAAAACAGTGTTACTTCCTTCAAAGTGGTCATTCTAAGTGTTATACTATGATTTCAACCACAATGCTGATGCTCAAAATCTTTTTGAAGGAAATTTCAAAATCTGGAGTTACTTAGTTTATGAAGCACCAAAAGAAATCAATTTCATTATTTATGGTTAGTACTTATTTTTGACCACATAGAATCAAAGTAACTTAATCACCTGCCTTATTCCCCAACTTTGTTTCCTGAGACATTAGTTTGTTTGTTTGTTTATTTTAGAGAGAGATTTTTGCTATAGGGCATGTGTGCTTTCTGGAGAGATAAAGAAACAGGGAGACAGAATCACCCTCTGGGGGATGGCCACACTACAATCCCTTCTTTTACATGTTCCTCTCGGAATCTTGGGCACGCACACACAAGCACCCAGAATGAGTTTTAAGCCACTGGGTTCAGGACTTGAAGAGCAGTCAACTATGTAGGAGTCCAGCAATGTAACCATTATGCCATCTGCTGGTCCTGACATTAGGTTGTTTTTAAAAATCACATTCATTCACAAATACTGAATATTTGTCATTTGAGGATACTTGATAGAGTGTATTTCAGATATAGAAAGAAATTCTAAAAGAACAGTACTGGACAACATCATAATAAGAGATCACTATATCTACTTTTCAAAACAAAACCCAGGTACACACATTTTTAATGGCATGGTGATATACTCTATTTCAAAAAAACCTTTGAAATAGATGGTTAAGTTTGCTTAAGAATTATTTAACTAAGTAAAAAAATATAAATTAAAAAAAATACTCACCCAAGCTTCAACATATTGATCATGTCAAAGTTCACTACATCAAACACCTTCATTGCTTTATCATCACCCACAGAACAGAACAATGCTCCCTCAGAGCTAACTGCAATACTCTCAATAATTCCTATTTAAATAAATCAAATCAAAACATCGTAGTAAATACTAGTGAAATAAATGTGCATGATTCAACAACAACAGAAACCACACATATTTAAAAAACAACTTTAGTGCAGTTTAAAAGAGAAATACACCAACACATAGTGAATTCTTACCTAGGTGACTACGAAAATGTTTAACAAATTCAATTCCCTCTTCTATCTTTTTCCAGAACTTAACATGTCCATCATGACTGGCAGTAATAATAAAATCTGTCCTGTATGTATAAAAATTTAAAAGTTAATTTATAAAACACATCTGTGAGGGACCAGCAGTTAACATAATGGCTATGTCGCTGAACTCCCATGCAGTCAACCATGGTTTGAGTCTCAGACCCGGTGGTTTAAACTCACGCAGGGCGTGTGTGCGTGCATACCCAAAATCCCGAGAGGAGAATGGAGAAGGGACTGCAGCATGGCTATCCCCCTGGGGGGTGATTTCTCGCTTTCTGTCTCTCTGTCTGTCTCTGTCTTTTCAGCAAGTGCACGCGTCCTATAGCAAAAAAAAAAACCAAAAAAACAAACAAAAAAAACCCCCAAACATGTCTACGAATCACTCAGAATGCCCAAAGCAATCATTCATTAAGAATCTTTGACTCTTTCAAACATTTTTAAAAAGTTAAGGGACCAGGGACCAGCAGTTAGCGTAATGGCTATGTCGCTGGACTCCCACGTAGTCGACCGCGGTTCGAGTCCCAGACCCGGCGGCTTAAACTCACGCCGGGCGCGTGTGCGTGCGTGCCCAAGATCCCGAGAGGAGAATGGAGGAGAAGGGATTGTGGCGTGGCCATCCCCCCTGGGGGGTGATTTCTCGCTTTCTGTCTCTCTGTCTCTCTCTGTCTGTCTGGCGAGCGCACGCGCCCTATAGCAAAAACCTCTCCAAAAAAAAAGAAAAAAAAAAAAAAAAAAAGTTAAGGGACCAGCAGTTAGCATAATGGCTATGTCGCTGAACTCCCATGCAGCTGATCACTGTTCAAGTCCCGGACCTGGTGGCTTACATTCATGTGCATGTGTGCCCAAGATCCCGAGAGGGGAATGGAGGAGAAAGGATCGCGGCATGGCCATCCCCCTGAGGGGTGATTTCTCACTTTCTGTCTCTCTGTCTCACTCTGTCTGTCTGGCTAGTGCACGTGCCCTATAGCAGAAACCTCTAAAAAAAAAAAAAAAGTTAAAAAAAATTCTTTTATGTAGACCATTATATTAAGATACAAAAACATTGATAATTTTGAGGTCCTTGATATCAAAACAGTTGCAGCTGTACTAATTTTTTCAAAACTCATTCTATTCCATTTTATTTATTGTTATTATTATTATTTAATTAATTTGACCAGAGAAAGTGAGAAAGCAAGCCAAGCCGCTAGGTCCAGGATTGGAACAGCAGTCGGCTCTGTGAGAATCCAGCACTTTAGCCACCATACCACCTGCCAGCTCACTACTGTCCTAATTTTAATCTAGAGTTAGGAAGTTAGGATTAGAATTCAACAAGGATTTGACATTAAAAAAAAAAAAAAAAAGACTCAGTAGAAATCACTTGAGTTTGGGATTACTTATTGCTAAAATCACCCTACTGGGAGTCTTTTCATGGAAAAAAAGGCATTTTTTTTTAGTAGTTAGGTCTCAACATACCAATTTCATATATAGCAAAATTCAATGTTTGTTTTCTTTCTATCCAAGGTATATTGGTTAAGTATCAAGAAGGTTTTGGGGAACAGCAGGTGACACGGTGTTTAAGTCTCTGGACTCCCACATGGTTGACCACGGTTTGAGTCCTGGACCTGGCAGCTTGCTTTCTCACTTTTCCTTTCTCTCTATCGCTCTCTGGTCAAATGAAAACTAATAAATAAAATAAAATAAATGATTCTTTAATTAAAAAAAGATTTGTACCGACAGTCTCCTCTGTAAGGTATATAAAAATAGAAATCATTTATTGTCAGGCAGTTTATACACATACCTTAGTTAATCTTTACAGCAACACCATTAAGTGGGTATTTTTATCATCATTTTACAAATCAGGAAATAGTTTTATGTATTTATTTAAAGTGTTTACTTTCTTCATGTAAGAGAAAGACAAGCACCTTTACTGGGTCTCTGCACATTGTGACTCTGTCTTGAACCCTGCAGCCAGCTAGCCATAAGCATGCCTGGCCTACTGCTGTAAACTGGGGATGTGAACTGGAGCCTTTCCACATAGCTTCCAGAATTGCACCTGACTAGGGCAGGAAATAGGTTTTTGTTTTTAAAGAATAATTTTATTTTATATTTCAACTTTTTATTTATTACTATTATTATTTTCCAATTTGACCAGAGTGAGACGCGGGGGCGGGGGGGGTGAGAAAGTAAGCCACCAGGTCCAGGATTTGAACCATGATCAGCCATGTGGGAATCAAGTGCCTTTAACCATCATGTCACCTGTTGGCCCCAGGAAATATTTTTAAACTGTCAAATTTACTTGTCCCAGGCCCATAGCTAGAGGATGGCTTTCAGATTTACCTAACCGCAAAAACTATCTTTCTGTTACACTCTATTGTCTTGGGTTAAAAAACAAAACAAAACAAAACTTAAGGAGAGAGTAAAAGCAATGCTAGCACCTATATACTGCTTTATACAGTGACAACCTTAGACTAGAAAAGGTGCTAATCAGAAATATCCTATATAAGAAATTTAATTTTATTTATATTAATATCTGAAATATAATGTTTAGACAAGATCAAGAATAGCGGCTAGCCAGTGGTGTGGTGGTCAAGGCGAAAGGATCCCACATGGTCAACTGTATGGTTCAAGTCCTGGACCTAGCAGGAAAAACACACCAGGAGCACATGCACAACCAGCCAAAATCCCAAATGGAGAAATGGAGAAGGGATTGCAGCATAGATGTCTCCCACCAGAAGTATTTTCTCACTTTCCTTCTCTCTCTCTCTCTGGTGAGTACATGCACCCTCTAGCAAAAGAAAAAAAAGAGAGAGGGGCCAGCGGGTAGCATGGTGGTTAAGGGCACTGGACTCCCACATGGCCTACTGCAGTTTGAGTCCTGGACCTGGCAGCTTGCTTTCTCACTTGTTCTCTCTCTTTTTCTCTGTCCCTCTCTGGTCAAATATAAATAAATAAAGTCAAATAAAATAATTCTTTAAAAAACCATTTATTAAACAAAAAGACATGGGGACCAGCAGTTAGTGTAATGGCTATGTTGCTGAACTCCCGTGTAGTCAACCACGGTTTGAGTCCTGGACCCGGTGGTTTAAACTCATGCCGGGCGCGTGTGTGTGCATGCGTGCCTAAGATCCAGAGAAGAGAAGGGAGAAGGGATTGCGGCGAGGCCATCCCCCCTGTGGGGTGATTTCTCACTTTCTGTCTCTCTGTCTCTCTCTGTCTTTCTGTCGAGCGCACGCGCCCTATAGCAAAAAAAAGAAAGAAAGAAAAGACATGAAAAGGCTGATCCAAAAAAGAGTAAAATGATCCATCTACTTTCCACATTCCCTCTTTGTACCATTCAAACCACTATATCTTATCCAAATTTCTATGACATTTTCCTATGCACTTTCCTTGTATATTCATTCTTGCCCTATTTGAATCTATTCGTCTCACCACAGTCAGAGTGGTCCTTTAAAAAAATGAAATCTGCTGTTACTTTCCTGCTCACAGATTCAGAATCCATATAAGGAATAAGTGCTGTGGGATTTAGTCTTTGTCTTTTTTCTTCAGCCTCATCTGCCATTTAACCTCTCTAAACTTCAGTTTCCTCATCTATAAACTAAAGATTATATACTATCTTACTAGAATGCTCTTAAGATAAATGAGATAACTTATGAAACCCTTAGTACAATATCCATCAGCACCATGAGCTCAACAAACAATAGATTATTAAACTATGATTATTATCCCTCTCTAAGTTCACCAGTCCTTGGTTTTGAAAGTCCTTGATAATTCCAGAATGTCTTAGTTCTCAGCATTTTCTCCATTACTGCCAGAGAGGTCATTACCAATTACTCCTGTCTTAACAAATGTACCCTCTTCATTAGGGAAGCTCAGACATACCTGATTCATTCCTCTCATGGCAGTTAACTCAACAAAACAAAACAAAACAAAACAAGCCACACAAACTATCCTAGAGTGTGCATTCTCTAAGCACCTCATATAATATAGGGAAATGTGTATGCTTGTATTTAACTTAAAACTGTTACACGGAATGTATGGAATTAAATAGAAATATGTAACGTCCTCTAATTACTTCTACAAATCCATCTCAAAATTGAAGCTTTTAAAAAACAGTAACATTCTCAAAATAAATAAAATAAAATAAAATAAAATAAAAAAAGATGAGGGCCAGCCAGGTGGCATGGTAGTTACAGTGGCTGGATCCCATGTGGCCCACTATGTGGTTTGAGTCCTGAACCTGGAAACTTGAGGAACACGCTGGGCATGTGTGCATGTGTGACCAAAATCCCAAGAGGAGAATGAAGGACAGGGAACTGCAGTATGTTTTTCACCCCCACCCTGCCACAAGTCACATGTGTCGTGTTACAAATAAAAAGTGATAGACTTACTTGGTACATACCACATGGGTGATGACATCTCTATGCATGTAACTGCGCTCATACATGGAGGCACTGGGGAGATTATCGAGATAGACTCTTTCAAACTCTAGAACTGAACCAAAAAAAAAAGTAAAGCAAAAAAATTATCTTTAATGAATAGATTAAATACTATTTTATTTTATTTCAAAATTTCTAAATACCATTTTATATTTTTTCTATATTTTAATCTCTCAATTCCTAAATGCTACCATTACTTAGTCAGTCATGACAGTTTTTCAGTATTACATATGAGGGGGATCTTCGAAAAGTTTATGAAAAAAAGTGTATCATAAAAAAACTAAGTATGTGGGGCCAGCAGGTGTTACAGTGGTTAAGGTGCTGGACTCACACACGGCCAACCACAGTTTAAGTCCTGGGACGGGCGGTTTTCTTTGTTACTTTCTCTCTCTCTGGTGCACACACATGCCCTATAAAAAATTTTAAAAGTAATAATAATAAATTAAAATAAAAACTAAGCATAGATTTCAAAAACTTTCTGCACCAAAATAAACCCATAGTTTAATTCCATTTTTTCATAAATTTTTTTAAGTCTTCTCATAGATACTTAACTGTCTCCAGGACTTAAGAACTGTGGTTCTGGCTTAAATTGAAGACTCCAATAAAGAAAGTAATAACTTAAAAAGTGTCAGGGCCAGCAGATGATGATGTGTTTGTGCATGCCCAAAAACCCAAGAGGAGACTGGAGACACGATTGTGGTGTGGCCAGACCCACTCAGGGGCAATTTCTTACTTTCTCTACCTCTTCTGCTGTGAGTGCTCATGCCCTACAGCAAAACTTAAACAACAACAAGAAAACGGTTTTACAAAAATACCACAATCATCTTCCTAACCATGTAGATACCCAATTATTTGTGCCAATTTAAGTAATGGGTCAAGTGACCATCTGGGAGATGGTTTCAATTTATCTTTAAGCCATCAATCCTCTTTTAAGTCATTGATATTGGGTTTGAAACATATAAACATGATAAAATGCTTAGATAGTTAAAGCTGAGAAAATCCTATACAATATCTAGTTGAGTACTCCTCAAATTTTCTCCAGGGAAGAAAGGTAATCTGTAGAATGTCAGGAAATATTGATTTTATTATATGAGTTATAAACAATTTTACTAGCAAAAAAAAAAAAAAGAAAGAAAGAAAGACATTATATGTGTACCAAATAAAATAATCCAATCAGTGAAGGACAAATATGCCTATAGAAAGTTGCTACATTAAAAATGACAGGCCTTTTCAGGATTTTTCATAATTGCTATATAACAAGACTCAAAGTTATATATGACAAACTACTTTTCCCTTCAGTTCTAGTAAAAGAATCCCTATTTTTATAGGGGCATTCCTTGTAGTTAGTTGTGATCATATGGTAACAATGTAATAGTACTGTTAGAGTCAGGAAGTCTCTTAAAAAGGTATATTAAGTCTCTTAAGGTATGTCCTTTCTCTCCTCAATCCTATAGCTTAGAACTGGGATATGACTACTGTAATTCTAATAATCACTCAGGAGACTGAGGATGAGGGTCAAAACTAGTTATATTATGGCAGAAACCTGAAAAGAGCCTAGAAACTTTTGGAACCTCCTTACCAATCGTGAACTGCCTACATTGAGACTTCTACACATAAAGTATACGTCTATCTTTCCAATGTCATTGTAATTTTTTTTTCTGTAATATGCAATTAAATTTAAGATTTGGATTTATTTTGCTGTTTGTTAGTTCACTTTTGGTCAAATACTTAAATTAATTCTAGAGCACATGGTCATAAAGAAGAGTAAGACATAGCTCCTTTTCTTTCTTTTTTTTGGGAGAGGTTTTTGCTTGTTTGTTTGTTTTTGCTATAGTACGCGTGAGCTCACCAGAAAGACAGAGAGAGACAAAGAGATAGAAAGTGAGAAATCACCCCCCAGGGGGATGGCCACGACACAATCCCTTCTCCATTCTCCTTGGCACGCAAGCACATGTGCCCAGTGTGAGTTTAAGCCACCAGGTCTGGGACTCAAACTGTAGTCAACTATGTGGGAGTCCAGTGACAGCTATTATGCCAACTGCTGGTCCCCATAGTTCCTTTTCTTAGAAACATTTTAATTATAAGTAGTACCATATAATCACACATCACGTCTTTGTGAAAACATATACAAGAGTCCATTGTCCAAATAATTTATTAAAGGAGATGGCCCCTTTTCTGAAAGCTAATATTTTCATTTATTTATTTACTTATTTACTCGATTTTGTTATAGGGCTTTTTGCGCTCAACAGAGAGAGAGAGAGAGAAAATGAGAAATCACTCCCAGGAGGACACCAATCCTTTCTCATCCAGTCACCTCCTGGAATTTTGGGCATGTGCACACATGCACCCAGAGTGATTTTCAAGTCCCTGGAACTCAAATCGCATAGCTGGCCATGTAGAATCCAATACCTTAAACTCCAAGCCACTTGGTAGCCTGAAAGCTAACATTATTAAACGCCTGTCTTTTTAGACAAAAATTTAAATATTTTTCTAACATTCTATACATTTTTTTTAGCTTCAGGTTTTTTTTTTTTTTTTTTTTTTTTTTTTTCCAAACAGAATACACTATCGACTGGCTTAGAAACAATAAGCAAATTATTAAGGTTAAAGATTTTCTTTTAAAAAATGGTTTTATTTAACATTGTTTATTTATTTAATATTTTTAATTTGACCAGAGAGGGATAGAGTGAGAATAAGAGAGAGAAAGTGAGAAAGCAAGCCACCAGATCTGGGACTTGAACTACGGTTGGCCATGTGTGAGTCCATCGCCCTGAACCATCACACCAACTGCTGGCCCGAAGGGTAAAGATTTTCATACCTAATACTTTCTCCCTTTGTCCCAATGTATTAAGTTTGTAAGGTACTTGTTTCCTAACACTAATATTATTTTTTTAAGAATTATTTATTTTATTTATCATTATTGTTGTTTTTAATTTGACCAGAGCGAGACACACATACACACACAGAAAGAGAGAAAGCAAGCCACCAGGTCCGAGACTCAAACCATGGTCATCCATGTGTGAGGCCAGCACCTTTAACCACCATGCCACTTGCCAGCCCCAACACTAATACTATTTTGATATTTCTTGACTTTTCTATTTCCCTCACTAATTTCACAAAAAAAGCAAAAATATTAAAATGAAATAAATCACAGCATAAACACTGCAATATTCATTCATTTAATAAATACTTAGGTGCAGGTGCTATATGCAAAACGCTGCACCAAGCACTGGAATAAAACTAGCATGATCCTTGTTACAGTCTTATAGTCTTAGCAATAGATACAACATTAATCAATCACAAGAATCAATTAGAAACTGTAGCAAGTACAATGAAGGAAAAGGATGCTAAGGTGAAATGTAACAGAAGAAACAGGCATTAAAAAAATAATAATGCACTTAGGGAATCAATACACAATGTTCCAAAAAAGTAGCTTCTTCAAATCCTGGATACATAAGACTTGAAAGCTTCCTGTAAATTAAGTCTGATAAACATTAACTCAGTTATCATTATGCTTTAGAAACCCAGTTCAGACTGGAGAAGTCACAGGCTTCCCAGAAGAGGTGACAGCTAAGTTCTAAGGGTTTAACAAAAGTTAGCACAGTGAAAAAAGTGAGGGAAACATTTTAAATATAGGTAGATACCATGTTTGATATCGTATTATTTGGAAAGGCATCCAGAGCAGAAAACAGTCCATAGCCCATTCTCCTGTGATTTGGTTGGGCTGAAACACAAAGTAAAGTGTTGGGAGAGGAGAGTAATGGAAGATGCATTAGGGAGGTAAGAAGAAATCTTAAACCTTATGAGCCATGTCAGAGAGTTTGAGCTTTGTTTTTCAAAAAAAATAATGAGAAACACCCAAAAACTATTAAGTAGCAGAGAGTGATAAAGATCTGAGGCCTAGAAAGACCGTATTTTAAATGTCTTCAATGTATAAGGCAAACATTGTACTGAATAACTTAAAAAGAAAATTTAAGTGATTTACTTCCCCCGTCTCTTTCATTTGCTAAAAATTTGCTATTATTCCACCAGTGGCAAAATTTCAGTTCACAGTATCTCCAGTTTGAAAACTACAGACCTCAGAAGTTGGATGAAAAAAAAAATTGTAATCCAGGAAGTTTAAGGAACTTGAATAGTGAGAAAATTTATTAGTGGCAGAGTTAAGGTTAAAATTATCTTCACCTACTCTTTCTGATTCTGAAAAGGCACCATCGCCTTCCCCCCGAAAGCTCTCACATCACTCCTAAGATAAAGGCTTAAAGAGAACCAGAACTCTTTTCTTACACTGAACATAATTTTTAAATTCCAACCTCATATGGCTGCTCTAGGGACCAGAAAAAACCGCCAAAAATTGAAGTTCGGGTAAATGCTAGCTCCAGCATCTATTTCAACAAATTAGTGATTAATGGTGTTAGGACATAAAATTCCACAGTCACACACTATCCCTGTTTTGGGACTGCCTTGAACTCAAATTCTCCCACTTGGCCGATGCAGCGTTCCAACTGGCCCTGAACCTATCTCGGAAGCTACCTTTCCTTTTCTTGGCCAGCGTTGCCTCCACGGGTAAAGGCCCAACCCAGCGCTCTTCATTCTCTTCATCGGCCTCTTGGGGAACCGCCAGCTCTCTCTCACTGGGTTCCATTTTTTCCGGTTCGTCTGAGTCCCGATGCCTTCTTCTTCTCGGCTGTAAATCACTACCACTTTCCGCCGCCATGTCTTCCCAAGCGTCAGAAAAGACGCGACACACATCTCGGCAACCAATCCCAAAGCATCGGCTCAGCTTTTGCGTCGCGCCCGAGCGAGCTTCGGGATTGGCTGGGGTGGGTAGGCGAAGACCCAATCAGCAAACAGCGCGCGCACAGCTCCTCAGTGGGAAGCGCTGACTACGCTAAGCAGAGGCGACTTCAGGGTTTGTGACTGACTCTGTGAAGGTAAGAGGTGGCTTGGGGAGAGCGCCGAAACCGTTGAAGCTTGCCGACCCGGATGGCGGCCCACAAGCTGTGGAGCCCTAACCCCGGAGGTGGGACTTTTACCCTCTCAGCGAATTGGACATCTAAGCTGTCCTTGAGTTTTTCGTACTCCCCCTGCCGCGTCAACGCAGCTCCAGAACCCCGCCGGTTACCAAAGAAAGACGCGGGGTTGGGGAATAGAAGATGCTGGTTAACTCGCAGGTTTCCGTCCAAAACCTCCACGCATTGTCTTCTCTCCTAAACGTCTTTCTTCTACACTCTCTCTGTTTTGGGGTAGCGGGGGTAGAATCAGCCACCTCAAGAACGTAAGTGGCCAGTGGAAGGACCAGTTACTTTTCTGTCTTAGCCCTGGTCTAGCCTTTCATTAGCTTTTAGCAGTTTTCTGGAATTAAAGCTCCTTCCTCCATTTTGTTCTTCTTTCCTTTTATCCTCTCTTCCTTCTTTTTTATTGTGTTGAAAAATACATAACATAAATAGCTCTTTTTTTTAAATATATAAAATTCATTAAATACAACTTGTCAAAATGACCTCCCTAAAACAAAATATTTCGTGGTTGATTATTTCAACCCAGTTAAATCTCTACTTTTGTATTGAGGTGGACATTAGATACAGAGAAGGAACTGCCCATGGTAGGCACTTACTTCCAGTTCCCAATTCCTAATTGTATTTTATAATTTCATATTTGTATTTAATAGTTTTTTGTCTTTATTGTGAATAATATGGTTTTTCTAAAGCATACATGCAGTGTGTGATAATCAAATCAAGGGTATTACCTTATACAATGTTTTCAACCAAAAATCTTACATTCTTGTGTCTGTTAAATATTTCTCTCCTGAGCTCCTCTCACCCATTCCCTGCCATTCACTCCTGTCCCCATACAGTCTCTAGTATCTACACTTGCCCTCTACTGTTATGACTTCAGTTATTTCAATTTCTGCCATAGAGTTCAGATGTTCACTGTATATTGAATGGGGGGGTATTCAATGTTTGTCTTTCATAGTCTGCTTATTTCACTTAACATTAAGTCATATATGTTCATCTACTTTGTATCAAATGAGAAAATGAAAATCTAACTGTTCTTTATGGCTGAGTAGTATTTTATGTGTATATTGGCCACTTTTTTTCCATCCAATCATGAATTATTGGGTACTTAGGTTAATTCCATGTCTTAGCAATTGCAAATAATGCTTAAGTAAACATGGATATACAAGTGTCTTTCTGAATAATTTCTTATCTTTTGGGTAAATACCTAGGAGTGGGATTACCGAGTTTTACTATAGTTCTATTTGTAAATTTTCGAGGAACCTCAATTCTGTTTTCCACAGTGACTGTACTAATTTACATTCCTATCCTCAGTGCAGGAGGGTTCCCTTTTCACCACAGGCTTACCAGCACTTGTTCTTATAATCATAGCCATTTTGACTGGAATTATGGTTTTGATTTGCTTTTCCCATATGATAAGAGACATTGAACATTTTTTTAATATGCTTTATGGCTGTTCAGATGTCTTCTTGGAGAGTTGTCTGTTCAACTCATTTGCCCTTACTTTTTATTTACTTATTATTTTTTAGAAAGATTTTTGCTATAGGGCACATGTGCTCACAGAGAGGCACAGAAACAGCAAGAAATAACCACCCAGTGGGGGGATGGCCACATGCAGTCCTTTCTCCTCCATTCTTGTCTCAGGATTTTGAATGCACACACATGAGGTGTGAATTTTAAGCCTCTGGGTCCAGGACTTGAACCGTGGTCAACTACGTGGGAGTCTGGTAACCATTACTCCATCTGTTGGTCCCTCCTTTGCCCTTGTTAAATTAGGTTATTAGTTTTATGTGGGTGAGCTGCTTGAGTTCCTCTATATTCTATTTATCGATCTCTTATCTGAAGCATAGTTCGTAAATGTTTTTTCTCATTCTGTGGGTTATCTCTTTACTCCATTTATTGTTTCCTTTGCTGTGCAGAAGTTTTTTACCTTGATGTAATCCCACTTGTCTGTTTTCTCCACTTGTCTGGTTTTTGGAATTGTTGACTACACTTCAGGTGTCTTATTTAAGAAATCTTTGCCTACGCCAATGTCTTCAATTGTTTCCCCTGTAGTTTGAGGCTTTACATTTAGATCTTTGATCCATTTTAAGTTGATTTTTGTTAATAGTGAGAAATAGGAGTCTAATTTCACTTTTCTGCAGATGGATAGCCAGTTCTTCTAGTACCATTTGCTGAAAGACATTCTTTCCTCCACTGGATAATCTGTCAAAAATCAGTTGGTTGTCTGATTTTAGGTTTATTTCTGTTTTCTATATTCTGTTCCATTGGTCTATATGCCTGTTTTTGTGCCAGTACCATGCTGTTTTGATTATCACAGCTTTGTAATATACTTGAGGTTGGGTAAGGAGATGCCTCTGTAAGAACTTTTTTCATTTTTCTCCCCAAGGCTTTTATTATTTAAGCCATACTTCCTAGCAAGTCTCAATTTTTCTCTGTCTTCACCTCTAATCAGTTCACTTGCTTTTGTGTCTAAGAGATTTGCCTTGCCCCTTCTTGCCTCCCAGTGTTGATTTTATGCCTCGAAACTATCCCTGTATCAATCTGGTCTTCAGTTTTTACAACTTCTCATCTCTCAGAGTCTATGGTAACAGTAATGAGGGTGAAGATAATAATGATAATGGTAGGGACACAGTTAACATTTATTAAGCATTATTATGTACTAATACCATTTTCCTTCTAGTTAGCTCTCTAGCCTACACTATCTTGAATTCAGAAAGCATTTGCAGTCTGTGTTGTATAATTTACCATTTTATAATAATTCTTACTACCTAAAACTCAGATTGTATCGTTAGTTGTCCATTTGTTTCTATTTTCTGTCCCTTGTGAGAATGTAAACTCCACAGAGACAGAGACTTTTTTTTAACCTGTACAATTGTGTCTGATAAATAATACACATTAAGAACATAAAATGAGGGGCCAGCAGATGGCATAGTGGTTATGTCACTAGACTCCCACATAGCCAGTCACAGTTCATGTCCCAGACCCACTGGCTTGAAAATCACACTGGATGTATGTATGTGTGTGGCCAAGATCCCAGGAGAAGAATGGAGGAGAAGGGATTGAAATGTGGCCATCTTCCTCAGGGAGTGATTTCTCACTTTCCCTTTCACTGTCTCTGTCTCTGTCTCTCTCTCCAGTGAGCACATGTGCCCTAAAGCAAAAAAACTCTTAAAAAAAGAACATATGAGACTTCAAAAGTTTGTTAAAAAATGGAATTAAAGTACGAATTTACATTGGTGCAAAATGTACCTTTTCTATGAACATTTGAAGATTTCTTGTATTTGTTAAATAAATGAATGTCTTAGAATTACATGGGTACTTATTTATTTCATGTATTTTAATTCTCATTTAATAGTATGAGATTCTTTAGGTTGGTATGATGAAATATTACCTAAATATAGTGGTATTGTTGCTCTTTAGTAAATAACTGGGTGTTGTTAACTAAGGACCTCAAAAAGTTGATCTGTTCTCGGGACCAGCAGTTAGCGTAATGGCTATGTCGCTGGACTCCCACGTAGTCGACCGCGGTTCAAGTCCCGGACCCGGTGGCTTAAAACTCACGCCGGGCGCATGTGCGTGCGTGCCCAAGATCCCAAGAGGAGAATGGAGGAGAAGGGATTGTGGCGTGGCCATCCCCCTGGGGGGTGATTTCTCGCTTTCTATCTCTCTGTCTCTCTCTGTCTTTCTGGCGAGCGCACGCGCCCTATAGCAAAAACCTCTCAAAAAAAAAAAAAAAAAAAAAAAAAAAGTTGATCAGTTGATCTGTTCTCTTCCCAGAAAGAAGATTTAGAATACAAAATATGGGGTCGGCAGGTGGCCTGGTGGTTAAGGGTGCTGGACTCCCACATGGCCGACCGTGGTTTGAGTCCTGGACCTGGTGGTTTGCTTTCTCACTTTCTCTTCTCTCTCTCTCTCTCTCTCTGTCACTCTGTCCCTTTCTGGTCAAATTAAAATAAATAAATAAACAAATAAGTAAATTTAAATAAAATAATTCTTTTAAAAAAGAATAAAAATATGGATAAGGAATAAAGTTAAAGTATTAAGTGAGTGCTTTTTCCTTCCTTTTGAACAAGCTACAGAAACTCATTTCTCACAGTCTTAGAGTCCATAGGTCTGAGATGAGGGTGCTTGAATTTTCTGGTTTTGGTGAAGGACATCTTCCAGGTTACACGATTGACTTCTTGTATATTCACCTGGCAGAATGAATGAACCCTTAAATATGATAATTTAGGGGCCAACAGGTGGCATAGTAGTTATGGCGCTGGGCTCCCACACGGCTGTCCGTGGTTCAAATCCTGGACATGATGGCTTGAAAATCACTCCAAGCGCTTGTGTGTGCATGCCTAAAATCCTGGGATAAGAATGGAGGAAAAGGGATTATGACTTGGCCATCCCTGCTGGGGGGTGATTTCTCACTTTTCCTCTCATTGTCTCTTTCTGGCAAGTGCATGCACCCTATGGCAAAAATGTTAAAAAGTGATAATTTATTTGTATTCTGATGCTATACTGAATGCCTCACTGACTAATTTGTTGAGTATCTTTTTATTTTATTTTTTTAAATTATCTATTAACACAAAAAATTTTGCAGTAGTTTTGCATACTGATAACATTTTAGTGGTAAGCTACAAAGTGAGGAATGATCAATTTTCACTTAATTTATATTTAAGGAATCCTTAAAACAGAATTATTTATATAATTTTTGGCTTTTTTTGCTTGAAAATATTCTAAAGTTATTGAGAGTCAGCCGCACTACTGCTGTCCAGAGCCTGCTGAGATGCTGTCTTGTCAGCTATCATCTGCTTCCAACATAAAAGATATGGTCATGGAGGGACCAGCAGTTGGTGTAATGGCTGTGTCGCTGGACTCTCATGTAGGTGACTGCGGTTCAAGTTCTGGACCCGGTGGCTTAAACTCACGCTGGGCATGTGTGCGTGCGTGCCCAAGATCTTTAGAGGAGAATGGAGGAGAAGGGACTGTGGTGTGGTCATCCTCACTGGGGGGTGATTTCTCTCTTTCTGTCTCTCTGTCTCTCTCTGTCTTTCTGGCGAGTGCACGTGCCCTATAGCAAAAACTTCTCCGAAAAAAAAAAAAAAAGACAAAAAAGAAGATATGGTCGTGGAAATAAAACGAACTGGTGCAGTAGACCTAACTGGATGAGCAGACTGAGTCATATAATCACATGGTTGCCTGCATGAATTCTGTCACAGAGCAAGGAGCTAAATTATCCAATGAAAAGAAGAGTTTTCTTTTGGTTGCTTTGAAAATGTATAAGAGCTCAGGTCATCTTAGAGAGTCATCTCAAGTATTGAACAAATGACTGAAGGTGCTGAGAAAAAAGAAACAACAGATGGCTCAAGAATTCAGAGAGAAAATTGAGACTGAGTGTGCTGAGCAATAGCTGCAATAATGTACTTTTCTTTTGAAAAAGTTCTTGATCCCATTGCTTCTCAAGCAGAGAACAAAATCTTCTGTTTGAAAATGAAAGATTACTGTTGTAATTTAGCTAAAGTTGGTGCTGGTAATGCCAAGAAAGGGATTGTGGGTCAATTACAAGCTTACCAAGAAGCTTTCCAAATCAGCATAAAGGAAATGAAACTAATGTGTCCTATCAGATTGATCTGACCTTTAATTTCTCTATGTTTTTAATGAGACTTGAACTCTCCAGACAAAACTTGTTCTCTTTCAAAGACAGCTTTTTAAAAAATAATTATTTCATTTCATTTATTTATTTAATTTATTTTAATGTGATTAGAGAAGGGCAGAGAGAGAGAGACAATGAGAAAGCAAGCCACCAAGTCCCACACTTGAACCATGGTCAGCCATGTGGTAGTCCAGCACTCTTAACCACCATGCCACTTGCTGGCCCCTCAAAGACAGCTTTTGTTGAAGCCTTTGCTACACTTGGTTACATTAAATGAAGAGTCATAAGAAGACAGTGTGCTAATAATGCAATTACTGAGTGACAACTTTGACATTATGGATAGCAAATACCCAAGGAGACAGAAGTTGAAGAAGGAAAAGGAAATTAAGTGGCCTTTCAATTTTTGTCTGCCTCATTCTAAAATTTACACAGTATATGGTTTGCTATCCATGCTGTCCTATAAATAGTTTTTTGCTTAAAATTTATGGTATAGTTATGTTATATTTGTTTAAATTTCATGATTAAAAACTTGGCTGAGCCCCATATATTTAACTTTTTTTTTATTTTAAAGTTTTTTACTTCTATGATTTTTTTATTTATTGTTGTTGAAATTTTTGTGCTATAAAAATACTTTCTGGAAATAACTAAATAAATAGCTAATGGCTACCTTTGTTTAATGTCTTATGAAATTTCTATGAGAGAAATTCAAGTATGATTGTCTTTGTGGTCACTGGAGAGACAGAGATAGAAAGCGAGAAATCACCCTTGAGGGGGTTGGCCATGCCACAATCCCTTCTTCATTTTCCTCTTGGATTGTGGTCACGCACAAACATGTTCCTGACATGTGACTCAAGCCACTGGGTCCAGGATTCAAACTGTGGTCAACCACATGGAAGTCTAACACCTTAATCACTACACCATCTCCTGGCCCTCCAAATATAGTTTTAAGAACATGTACTTTTCAAAAATATTTTAAAATTACTAACGGCAGGTTTTAGCCTTGTGAATTTACATTATGGTGTATCTTATGAGTACAGCATGTAAGATTTAGAATAAACACTTTCCGTCATGACATAAATTATTTAAATAGCCTTCTGCTAGTTGACTTTCAGATTGTTAATGGTAATAGCCAACACTGTTACAATTCTTTATATACTAGGAGTAGTTATAAGAGCTTTATATATATCAACTCAGTTCATTGTCATGACAACCATGTGGGGTATGTAATATTATCTTCACTTTTCAAATAAGGAACTGAGGCACAGAAGTTTAAGTGACTTGCCCAAGGTCTCATAGCTTGTAAGTATTGAAACTGGGATTTAAACCTAGACTATCTTTGTTGCAGGGTTCACACCGTTAAAGTTTTTATTAATACATAATTTACTTGTGTAGACTTAATTTAAATTTTGTCAGGAGATATGTGAGCTCAACAGAGAGAGAAAGCACTCCCTAATAGGGTGTGGTCACACTGCAAAATCTTTTCCTCTATTTCTCCATTTTGTTAGGCTTTGGGGCACATGTGCACACGCATCCAGTATGTTTTTTAAGCTGCTGGGGCCAGGATTTGAACTGCATGGTGGTTCCCTTAACTTCCAGGCTATCTTTTATATCTTTTTCCTGTATTTAAAAGGTATTTTTTTCATTGATTTTCCATTTGTGCCCATTACTCATTTTTATTGGATTGTTTTTGTTCTTTATCTTTTTATTCTTAAAAAAAAAAGTGTAGACACAAAACAAACTGCAAAATAAATGTAAAGTCAGGAAGTATTAGAAGGTGAACATCCTGACCAGCAGATGGCATAGCAGTTACGTCACTGCACTCCCACATGGCCTGACCACAGTTTCAGTCCCAAACCCGGTACTTCAAAATCAGGCCGGGTATGTGTGTGTGCATGCCCAAGATTCCAAAAACATAGAGGAAAAGGGAATACAGTGTGGCCATCCCTCTGGGGTATCATTTTTCACTTTCCCTCTTACTGTGTCTGTCTGTCTCTTTCTCTCTCTCCCAAGCAAGTACATGTGCCCTAAGGCAAAAAGCTCTTAAAAAAAGAAAAAAAAAAAAAAAAGGTTGACATCCTTACCATTATGCAAATCAAGAAGTATAACTTTCATAATCACTTCAGTAGTCTCCATTTGATCCATTACAATCACATTCCTTCTCATTTCTATTTGTATATTCTTTACGTATCTGTATGGTAATAACGTTAAGTATCTGTATTATGATGACTTATAAATTCATATCTCTTGCTTGAAATTTTCCTTTGAAGTGCAGATGTATATGTCTAGTTGCTTAATCAACACTTCCACTAATAGACACTCCAAATTTAGGCTGTCTTAAACTAAATTCTTAATCAATGTTTCTCCCCTATTTTGCCAGAATGGTTTGTTTTGTTTTGTTTTGTTTTGTTTTGTTTTGTTTTTACTATCTTGCCCATCTTAGTAACTGGTAATTACATTCTTCAAAATACTTAGACTCAAAAACATTTTTAGTAATAATGTATTCCTCTCTTTTTTTGATACTCTATATGCTGTCTGCTAAGAAATCCTGTTGGATCTATTTTGAAAATGTATCCAGAATTGGATATTTTGCTCTGTCTCTATTCAATATTATTGTGGTTCATACCTTACTCATATCATTGCAGTAGCTTTATAACTCATTTTCCTAATTTTATCCTTATTGGCTGTAGTTAACCTGAGTGGTACTGTTAAAATGAAATTTAAATTATGTCATTCCTTTCCTCAAAATTCTCTAATTATCATTCATCTTAGGTCCTTAAAATGGCCTGCCAAGTCTGTATGATCACATTTCTACTGTCTTCCTGACCTCATGTTCTACTCTTTTTCTTACTTAATATACTCAAGTCATACTGCTTTGCTAATCGAGGACTGTGCAAGTCATTTTCCTGCTCCAAGGCCTTTGTATTTGCAGCTTTCTCTGCTGGAACCTCTTTCTCTTTTTGTCCCCATGACTTACTTGTTTATATCCTTGTATTTTTTGACTTAATTGCCAACTTCTCAGTGACCTTATATGACCACTATATTTAAAATTATGTTGTTCTCCTGGGATGGCATAGTGTTTACATCTCTGGATTCCCACATGCTGACTGCAGTTTGAGTCCTGGATCTGGTGACTTGAAACTCATGCTAGATGTGTGCGCATCTGTGCCCAAGATCCTGGGAGGAAAATGGAGGAGAAGGGATTGTGGTATGGCCATCCCCTCTAGGGGGTGATTCCTCACTTTTCCTTTCACTTTCTCTGTCTCTCTCTCTCTCTGGTAAGTACACAGGCCCTAAGGCAAAAACCTCTTAAAAAAATATTATGTTGTCCCTGCCATACCACTCCCTGTTGCTTCCTTGCCTGGCTTTCCTCCATGACTCTTAAACATTATTTGATGTACTACAATGTGTGCATTTGTGTGTGTGTGTGTGTGTGTGTGTGTGTGTATCTATATATACATACATACAAGCACACATATGTTATATTTTTAAAATAAATTTTTGGTTCCTTTTTTTTTTTTTTTTTTTTTTTTTGCAAGAGGATGCTCACCAGTGCGAGATGGGGCAGAGGAAGGGGGTGGTAAGGGAAAGCAAAAAAGCACCCCCCATGGGGTATGGGCCCATATACGTGTGCACCCAGTGTGTTTCTTAAGCCACTGGGTCTAAGACTTAAACTGCACAGTCAACCATGTGGAAACCAGCTGCCTTAATCAACAAACCACTGGCTTGCCTTGTTATGTTTCTATTAACTAGAGTAAATTCTATGATGGAGATATTTTTGCCTGTTTTGTTCACTGTGGTATCTTGAGTGCATAGATGAATATCTGACAGATAATAACTGTTCAACAAATATTGTTAAATGAATATTATTTGCTTTATCTTCTTATCATAAGATTAAGAAAATCACAAAGCACATGTCAGTGAATCATCAAGATCTAGATACAGAAAGTACTATGGATGTGGAAGATGTTATAGATACTGAAGAAGAACTTATCAAAGAATGTGAAGAAATGTGGAAAGATCTGGAAGAAGTAAGTATCGTGAGGTAAAACTTATAATATAAGAAACAAAATGGTTGGGGTTTTTTTAGTGATTTTTGCTTTAGGGCTTGTGCACTCGTCAGAGAGGCAGACAGGAGAAAGAAAGCGAGAAATCACCTCCTGGGGGGTGTGTCCAAACAGCAGTCCCTTCTCCTCCATCTCCTAGGATTTGGGGAACAAACACACACATGCCTGGCATAAATTTCAAGCCACTGGGCTTGGGACTTGAACCACGGTGGGCCATGTGGGAATCCAGCACCTTTATCATTATGCCCACCTGCTGGCCCCCAAATAAGTTTTAATAATTAGACTCAGGAAAGAATTATGATAGTTCCCAAAAGCCATTATTATGTATGATTAATATTTATGTATTGTTTAGATATAAAAGCATTCATTCTGGAAACTATGCCATATGTGCTATAGAAAGAGAAAAAATTATGGCAGTTCTTGCCCTCAAAGAGATGATCATTTTATGGAGGCAATAGACATTATATTAACATTGTAATGCAATATGAGAATTATTATGTTATAAGAAGACAAAGACTGTACTTAGGAAGAGTACTGAAATTCAAGCTAAAGGGGTTTAGGATAGCTTTCCAGGATAGGTAATCAGTGATTTCATTTCTAAAGAATAGATGTGAGTCGCTGGGCACGTGTGCGTGCATGCCCAAGATCCTGAGAGGAGAATGGAGGAGAAGGGATTGCGGCATGGCCATCCCCCCTGGGGAGTGATTTCCTGCTTTCTGTCTCTCTGTCAATCTCTGTCTGTCTGGCGAGTGCACACGCCCTATAGCAAAATCCTCTCCAAAAAAAAAAGAATAAATGTGAGTTAGGCTGTGAAAATAGGAAAGGTATAGAGAGCAGAAAGAAATAAATGTGTAATGGTTGAGAACTCTGAGCTGAATACTAGGGGTAATGTAAATTAGGAAGACTTGGGGCAAAAACATGGAGGATTTTCTTGAGTGTGTACTATGGGGAGCCTTTAAAGTATTATCAGCACAGAATAGACAGGTAAGTAGTTCGGGGAAATTCCTCTGCTCGCTTTGAAGAAAATGGCATCCATGGGACCGGCAGTTAGCTTAATGCCTATGTCGCTGAACTCCCATACAGCCGACCGTGGTTTGAGTCCTGGACCCGGTGGCTTAAACAATGCTGGGTGCATGTGCGTGCGTACTCAAGATCCCGAGAGGAGACTGGAGGAGAAGGGATTGCGGCATGGCCATCCCCTCTGGGGGGTGAGTTCTCGCTTTCTGTCTCTCTGTCTCTCTCTGTCTGTCTGACCAGCGCACACGCCCTCTAGCAAAAACATCTCAAAAAATAAAAATAAAAAAATGGCATCCAGAAGAATGAGACTGTAGGTACAGAGAACATCTGGGCATTAAGGCTTAAAAAAAAAAAAAAAGACATTTCAGAAGCTCTTGTAAGTAATTTTGGTAAGTAATGGAGGCCTGTGTACTCTTTTTTTTTTTGGAGAGGTTTTTTTCGCTATAGGGCGCGTGCGCTCGCCAGACAGACAGAGAGAGACATAGAGACAGAAAGTGAGAAATCACCCCCCAGGGGGGATGGTCACGCCGCAATCCCTTCTCCTCCATTCTCCTCTCGGGATCTTGGGCACGCACGCACATGCGCCCGGCGTGAGTTGTAAGCCACCGGGTCCGAGACGTGAACCGCGGTCAACTACGTGGGAGTCCAGCGACATAGCCATTACGCTAACTGCTGGTTCCCGAGGCCTGTGTACTCTTATAGCAAATAAAAGAGTGGATTCAAGAGACAGTAAGAGGGTAGGCCCCAAAGGACTTAGGTGTTAATTGAAATCAGAGGAAATGGCCATGGATAGTACCCCTGCAGGGGTAATGGACAGATACACATGCTCACGCAGTGTGTTTCTCAAACTTCCGGGCCCGGGGCATGTTTGGGCCATTGGGTGATTGGTGGGGTTATTCCCTAAAATAGAAACTGTTAAACTGAGAGGAACACAATTATTGAGTCTTCAGAAAAGTCATTGTTTTTGCACAGAAAAACTTAGAAAAACGTATCACGACTTTTCAGATGACCCATCATTAATGTAAACATGAATTAATTGAGAAAATTTTGAGTTTGAAATGTTCAGGAGTGTTCACATTTTCTGAGATCAAGAGATAGAAATGCTGTTGCTACATTATAGTATGTTGGTAAAAATTCATTCTACCTAATGTAATGTGTAATATAGGCCACATACGTGTTTAGCATCTTATTTTTCTCAGTAAAATGTCAGAATAGAGCATATTAGTGGAATTTTTTTCTCTTCTTTTTTAAAAATTATTTTTAACATAAGTCCTTGGTACTCTTAATTATTTAATTAATGTATTTTCAAAATGATTTATATAATCCTCCTTTTTTGCTTCTTAGTACAGAAATTTGAATTTAAAAGTAACTTTTTAAAAAATTAATGGGAAAATACTACAATTAGAAATAAGCACACGGGGCCAGCAGGTACCCTGGTAGTTAAGATGCTGGACTCCCACATGACTGACTGAGGTTCAAGTCTTGGACCTGGCAACTTTCTCACTTTCTCTCTGGTGAGCATATATGCCCTATAGCAAATAAAAAAAATAATAATAAATAAAAACTATTTTAAAAAAGCATAAATACCATTTAAATTACTCATATATTAGATCATCAGAAAAGTCCCATTTTTGCACAGGAAAACATAGAAAAGTATGTCATGACTTTTCTGATGATCCAATTTTTTTAAGAGTTATTTAATTTTACTTGTTATTATTATTGTTATTATTATGTTTTAATTTGCTATAGGGCATGAACACTCACCAGAGGGAGAGAGAAATTGAGAAAGCAAGCCACCAGGTCCAAGAATCAAATTGTGGTCAGCCATGTGGGATACTGGTGCCTTAACCACTGTGTTACCTGCTGGCCCCAAATTACCCGTATTTTAACCTGTCAAATAAAATAATTTTAATAATTTTGGATTTTTATAGTAGTACAAAAATAATGTCTCCTCAAGGCTTTATTTTCCTAAGATCTTAGCCATTTGTTGTTTGTTTTGCTGTAGGGCACGTGCACTTGCTAGAGAGACAGAAAGAAAGCAAAAAATCACCCTTTTGGGGGGATGGCCATGCCACAACCCCTTCTCCATTCTCCTCTTGGGATCTTGGGCATGCATGCATATGTGCCTGGTGTGAGTTTCAAGTTGCGATGTCTGGGACTCAAATTGTGATCGACCACATGAGAGTCCAGCGACATAAGCATTACTCCATCTGCTGTTCCCATCTTTGTTTTAATTTTGATAAGAGGTTTTTGCCATAGGGTGTATGCACTTGCTTGAGTGAGAGAGAGACAGAGACAATGAGAGGGAACACCCCCCAGGAGGGGTGGCCATACCACAGTCCCTTTTAATCCCTTCTTCTCTATTCTCCTCTTGGGATCTTGGGCACACACACACATACAGGTGTGATTTTCAAGC
Source organism: Tupaia tana (assembly GCA_026018925.1). Lineage (NCBI taxonomy): Eukaryota > Metazoa > Chordata > Mammalia > Scandentia > Tupaiidae > Tupaia > Tupaia tana. The sequence goes on along the minus strand of JAKSZU010000006.1, from coordinate 54,111,518 downwards.
CACTGGGTCCAGGTCTTCAACTGATGTTGGCATGATTTTCAAGCCACTAGGTCCAGGTTTCAAACTACTATTGGCCACATGGGAGTCCAGTGATATAACTACTATGCCACCTGCCAGCCATGTTATTTTTATTTTTTAAACAAATTCTTTATTTAGGGACCAGCAGTTGGCACAATGGCGTAATGAGTTTAAATTCATGCCGGGCATGTGTGCGTGCAAAACCCTCTCCAAAGGGAAAAAAAAAATTCTTTATTTAATTTTATTATTGTTATTATTCTTCAGTTTGGCCAGAGAGAACAGAAAGAAGGAGAATAAGAACATATACTGTCAGGTCTGCGAGTCAACAGCAGTCAGCCTTATGGGAGTCCAGTGCTTAATAATCATGCCACCTGTTGGCCCTACCCTGTTATTTTTCTAAAGTACTTTTCCTCTTATTGTTTTGTCTTATTTTCCATTATGTGACTTCTAATTCATCCTAGCAATTAGTTTTAGTTCTCTTTCCTTCATTCCCTGTGATATACTCACCTTGGGAGCTGTTCCTCATCCTCTTACTTAGAAAGTAAGGAATTTAAACAAATTTTTCTCTTATATGAGATATTTGTAAATTGTTTGGAGGAATATTATTAGATTAGTGTAAAAAGGAATGGGAGGAGTATTATTAGATTGGTGTAAAAAGGAATGGGAAGAGAATTGTTAATGAGTTATAGTGTATGACTCTTTTTTTATTAAGTGTCAGAATAAATTATCACTTACTGGAACTGAGACGCTCACTGATTCAACTGCTCAGGTAAGAATCTTTTTTTTTCTTTCTAAAAATAGTTAAATGTAATTCATTGTATCTAGGAAAAGAAGTTTACATGTCTATATTACATTAAGTCTTTTTTGTGTTTTTAAGAATTTATTTTCTTTCTTTTTTTTTTAAAGACATGTATTTATTTACTTATCTATTTATTTGTTGTGATTTTCAAGCTGCCAAGTCCAGGGCTTTAATGTGGTCGGCCATGTGGGAATCTAGTGCCTTAACCACCATTCCACCTGTAGACCCTATATCAAGTCTTTAATAACTGTACATACTATTTTATGTATACATACATTTAATAATAAGATGACTTGCTTTTTGGTGGCTGTTTTGATTCCATGTTTGTAAACAATTTTTTTTAAAGTTTATTTATTACTTTTATGAGAGTGTGAGACAGAGACAGAACCCCTAAGAGTCTTGAGAGCCTTCTCCTTGACCCAGCTTTCCCAGCCAGCTAGGATCATGGGTGCATATTCATGACTTAATACATTTTCTAAATCAAGAAACCAGTTATGTTTTAAACATGTTTTATATTTTAGAAATATTACTGTTATTATCGTTTTTGGAAAGGTTTTTGAGGCCTACCTGCAGCAATACGTGCCGGTTCATGCTGCCATTCAGGAGGCCAAGGCCACGTGGGAAGCCTGAGTTAATTCTTGGCTCACTTTAAAAGCCAAACACCAGAGCCAGCAGGTGGTATGGTGGTTAATGTGCTGGACTTCCACATGGCTGACTGCGGTTCAAGTCCCGGACTCAGTGGCTTGAAACTCACCCTGGGTGTTTGCGTTTAAGTGTCCAAAATCCTGAGAGAAGAATGGAGGAGAGGGGATTGTGACACAGCTACCTCTCCGAGGGTGATTTCTCACTTTTCCACTCTCTGTTTCTCTCTGTCTCACTCACTCTTTCTCTTCGTAAACACATACGTCAATGACAAAACCCAATAAAGTAAATAAATGAATGCATGCATGCATGCATGCCAGACGCCAGTCATTTTAGCTTCTGAGTAGGCTAAGGCAGGAAGATTGTGATATAGTAAGATCCTGTCATAAAGGAAAGTAGGAAGGAAAGAAAGAAAGAATTGTCTAATTTTATAGCAAGTTCAAAAGAATTTGTATATGGGGGTAGGAAATGAAGAAATGTTTAATTTTATAGGAAGATCACAAATAATTTGGGTATTTGCCTTGCTAGACTTTGCCAGCTTGAGAGCTGTGATTTGTCAATGTAGTATTACTACTTTTTTTTTAATAGATTAAAATGAATACCAGTAATTTCACATACTTCAAACTAATATGAACAGAAGTGATATGTATCTCTGATGATTATCTAAGTTTCACCTTGCTTAAATAAAATAGTTCCCTCTTTCTAAGTTTCACTTTGTGCAGTTTCAGTTATCTACAGTCAACACGGTGTGAAAATATTAAATGAAATATTCCAGAAGTAAAGAAATCATTAGTTTTAGATTACATGTTGTTTTGGATATATAATGGAACTATAGTTAGACAAGTGGAAGAAGTTCTAGTGTTATAGCAAAGTAGGATAATTATAGTTAACAATAATTTACTATCTATATTGAAATAGCTAAAGGACAGTATTTTTCAATGCTCTAAACACAAAGTAATGGTAAATGTTTAAAATGATGAATATGCTTCTGCCCTATTATGACTCTTACACATTATATTCATATACTAAAAAAATCACACTGTATTCCATAGATTTGTACAATTATTATTTTTCAATTATAAAAATATATTAAATGAAGTAATTCCTGATTAAATAAGTCAATAAATTGCATTTTATTCCAAGTAGCCTACTGAAATTTCACCTGTTCTGTTCCTACCCTAGCAGGATGTGAATCATTTTGTCCAGGGCTTCTTCTACACTACGCACTCATTAGTCACTTCACAGCTGCCTTTTTTATCAGATATACTTTTGTAGTATTGTAGTCCTTATGTTCAAGTAAATGTTATTTTACTTAGTTGTTTTATTTTCTTCTTATTATCAATCTCTTATTGTGCCCAATTTACAAATGTAACTTTATCAAAAGTATGTATGCATAGAGAAAAACATAGTATATGCAGTTGTCCCTTTTTTTTTTTTTTTTAGAGAGGTTTTTCGCTATAGGGTGTGTGCGCTCGCCAGACAGACAGAGAGAGACATAGAGACAGAAAGCGAGAAATCACCCCCCGGGGGGATGGTCACGCCGCAATCCCTTCTCCTCCATTCTCCTCTCGGGATCTTGGGCACGCACGCACACGCGCCCGGCGTGAGTTGTAAGCCACCGGGTCCGAGACGCGAACCGCGGTCGACTACATGGGAGTCCAGCGACATAGCTATTACGCTAACTGCTGGTTCCCCACATTTGCAGATTCAACCAAAAGTAAATGGAACAATATTTGGGAAAGAAAAAGTAAAAAGTAACAAGGTAGCAATAAATATTAATACAAATAGAAACCAATGTAATATATAATGATTTATATAGTATTTACATTATAAGAAATAATTTTATGTACATAGAATATGTAGTTTGTATGCCATTATTGTACCATTTTATGTAAGAGATTTGAGTGTCTACAGATTTTGGAACAACTTCCTAGGGATACTGAGGGACAGCTGTAGTGTTTAGTACTATCCAAGGTTTCAGACATAAAGTGGGGATCTTGGAACATAGTCCCTATGAATAAGCGAGGACTATTACTCTATTTAAAGATGTCTTGAAATTGGGACCAGCAGATGGCATAATGTTCACTTTTCTGGACTCCTGCATAGTCTACCACAGTTTGTTTCCTCTTTAGAGAGGCAGAGAGAAACAGAAAGCAAGAAATCATGCCCAGGGGTGATGGCTATGCCACAATCTCTTCCCTTCCATTCTCATTTTTCTCTTGGGAGTTTGGGCATGTGTGCACATGTGCCTGGCATGAATTTCAAGTCACCAGGTACAGGACTTGAATCATGTTCAGCAGTGTGGGAGTCCAGCGACATAACCACTATACCATCGGCTAGTGCCCTGAAATTTGACTTTACATACATAGACTTTAATAGACTGATCTGTCAACAGATTTTCACATACATTTGTAATTATCAAAATTAGAATAATTATAATCACCTAATACCAAAAACATGCTCACTCTAATTTATCTTTGGCTAAGGGATATACAGTTTACAAACTATTGCGTAGTGAACCTGGTTTTTTTGTGTGGCTTGTGAAAATAGTCTCATTTTATAATTGTGCATGTGTATTTACATTTATTTTCAGCTATTCAGCTAAAAACAGTTACAAATTTTCTGAAAGGGTAGACAGAAGAAAAAGGACATATTTAACACAAAATTGTCAAATATGTTGTCAAGAAATAACATCTTTTTTTATTTTAAGGTATATTTGTTAAAAAATAAACTTATTGCACATAAGTTCCTATAGTTTGCATGATGAAGCAGAATTTATAATTTTTACTACTTTATTTCCGACATAGCAGGTGATTTATGAATTTTGATTAGCATACTTTAAAGCAGAATTCTGTTTGTAGTGATGTTAATGGTGGCTGTTTTGCTATCCATAGATGTGTGGAACAAATATTAAATGATTAAGGAAGTAGACATTTTTATTTATGAATAGCTATGAATATTCCATGTGAAGTGATTTAGTTTTATTCTCTCTCTTTTTTATGTAGCTATCATTGTTAATTATGCAAGTGAAATGTCTGATGGCAGAACTCAGTCAATGGCACAAAGAAACACCTGAAAGTAAGATCTTATTTTTAGATTCCTAGCTTTGTAAACAAATGACAAATTGATTTAATAATCACAAAAAAAATTACAAGATCCATTTGGCCTTCTTAAAACTGCCTAAATTTTTTTGGTATTAGAAAGCCAATCCATTTTTTTATTTCTATACAGTTATTGTAGAGAAACATATCTATTGGACATTGGACGATAATTAAGATTATTGTAGTAAAATCATTTATTTATGTCTTCATCTGCTTTCTGTTGCAATAATGGAATACCACAAAATGGGCAATTTATGATGAATAGTAATTTATTTGGCTCATAACGCTGGAGGTTGAGAAGTCCAAGAGCATGGCACTGGTATCTGGTAAGGGCCTTCATGCCGCATCATCCAGTAGCAGAAGGCAGAAGAGCAAGTGAGTACACAATATAGAGTGTTGAGGTGAGACAGTATAGGCCAAATGATCTCTAGATGTCAAAGGAAATAAGAGACTACACTTGGCAGAGAAGTTCAGCTTGTTGGTTTAGTGTTTATTCAGGGAACTTACAGACTTAAGCAAGGTCTTAGGCAACCACAAGATGAGTAGCTCTCTGTACAGTTTACCTCAAAGGCTTATGTTTATATAGGTAGTACAGGAGGGGGGTTGTAATGGGAGTATGTATAGGAAGGAATTTTAAGGGATATATAGAGCAGTTTTGGGTGCAGTGCCATGTTTTCATTTCATTTTATTTTATGAAAAAAAATTTTTTGAGAGATTTTTAGTGCATGTGCACTCACTGGAGATACAGAGAGAGACAGAGAGACAGAAAGTAAGAAGTCACCCGCCTGTTGGGATGCGCACAATGCAGTCCCTTCTCCTCCATCTTCCTCTCGGGATTTTGGGCATGCATGCACACATGCCCAGCGTGAGTTTTAAGGCACCGGGTCTGGGACTCAAACTGCGGTCAACTATGTGAGAGTCCGGCTGTGTAAACATTATGCTATCTGCTGGTCCCAAGTGCCATATCTTTTTAAAATTTTTTATCTATCTATCTATCTATCTATCTAATTCCATTTGATGGAGGGAGTTTAGAAAGGAAAGTGAGAAAACAAGCTGTCAAGTCTGGGACTCAAAGCACAGTCAGCCATGTGGGAATCCAGCTCCTTTAACCACCATGCCACCTGCCAACCCCTCAAGTGCCATATCTTAACTATGATTTGTAGCATGCTGCTCCATGGATAAAGATATTAGGTATGTATCTTATAATAGCTTAAGCTGCATTGAAGTCTTAGGAATGTAGCCAAGGCACTTGGATCAAATGTGAATCAAGATGGCAGTTTAGCTTTTTTTTTTTAAGAATTATTTTAATTAATTTTATTTAATTTAATTTGACCAGAGAGGGACAGAGTGAGAAAGGGGGAGGGAGAGAGAGAAAGTGAGAAAGCAAGACACCAGGTCCAGGACTGGAACCACTGTCGGCCATGTCGGAGTCCAGTGCACTTAACCACCATACCACCTGCTGGTCCCCTCAGGTTAGCTTTAAGATGGAGTTACTTTTGGTCATGCCACAGAAAGGATGAGGAAAGGAACTTATCCTTTTATCAGGAGCCCACTCCTTGATAAGCAACCCAATCTTAAGATAGAGGCATTAATCCATTCATGAGGATATAGCCCTTGAGACTTAACTATCTTGCTCTCTTTTTTTTAAGTTGCCAAAGCGTTTATGTATTTACCAGGGAAAGAGGAAAAAACAACCCCTCCACCAATGGGGCGTGGTCATGCTGCAATCTTTTCTCCTCTATTTCTTGATCCCATTAGGATTTTTGGGCACACACATGTATACACTTGAACATGTTCCTTAAATTGCTGGGATTGGGATTAGAACTGTGGTTTACAATATGGGGATCAGCACCCCATGCACTGTGCTTAAGCACTGCACTATGAGGTGACTTCTACTATGTCTTAAAGATCCTACCTCTCAATACTTTTATAATGGTAATTAAGTTTTAATATGAATTTGGGGGTACATTTGAGCTTTAGCAGTTTCTTAATGAGTGAAACTTATCTAGGAAATGAAAAAAAAAATATTTTATTTGTAATACTAGCACTTTGAAATAGAGGTCTGATCAGAGTTTGTCAAATATGCAGAGTTTATTCAGATACAAGTTTGAGGATGGCTACCGGAGATACAAAGACTTCAGTAACCTAAATCCATTTCTCTGGTATGACAGAGTTCAGGGTCATTTTTAAAGGAAAAAAGAGGATGGCACTGGGGAGAAGAGGGGGTTGTAAAGTTGTTTTGTCAAGTTTACATTGGTGCTATCATTTTAGAAATTTTAAATAACACTTGATTAGGAAAATTGAACTTTTCTAGTATAAGGCTGAACACAAATGTTATATAAATATTAGATACTCATTTCTATTCATTAGACTGATTACAGTTTGATATATTTTGCTGCTTTTTATTCATTGCTCATAAATGTTTTTAGAGAGGAATCATGCTTTCTCTATTAAAATTCACATACATTTCATTTTGTGAAATTGTTTTTCTGGGATCTCTTCTTTAGAACTGAAAGCACCAATGTATAATAAGATGCTTACTGTGTCTTTGTTTCTCATGACTAAAAACTAGACACAAAGTTAATGCTCAATCAATAGAATATATTCATACTTTGGAATAATATACAGCCATTAAAAATATAAATTAGACCTATACCAGATGAATAGAAAGGCCTTCCATGAGAATTTTGCTTAATAAAAGTATGATGAGAATATAAGTATGTATGGTATTATTTAATTTTTATAAAATTAGCAATGATATAAGTAATACCTCCCTCATACACACACACTTTTTTTTAGTTTTTTCCCATAGGGTGCATGCACTCTCTGGTCATAGACCATGAAAGGGAACGTGAGTAATCACCCCCAGGAGGAAGTGGCCAGGCTGCAGTCCCTTCTATTCTGTTCTCTTTTTGGGATTTTCGGCATTCACACACATGTACCTAGTTTGATCTTCAAGCCACTGGGGACTTGAAACTGCATGGATTCCATGTGGAATCCAGTGCCTTAACCACCATGCCACCTGTTAGCCTAGTAATAACCCTTTTATGTATATGTATGTGTGTTTATATGTGCATATATGTATATTTATGCTTAGAATCATATGACTACAGAGGGAAATCTTTAAGGAACACTTTATAGATCATTAAATTTGCTTTTAGGAGTCTGAAAAAGGCATGCAAACAAAATATATAAATATCTAGTTTACCTGGAATTATATATGGGTGGCTGTTAAATAAAAATAATTTTTTAAGAACTGTACACATTTTATAAAGTGTTATATAATATGCAAGTTCAGAGGGAAAGGATTATCTCAGGAGCCAGTTAGTGGCACAGTGGTAAAGCAACTAAACCCACATAGAAGTGTCTTGCATTTGGGACCTGCATCTGGGACCTCTGAGCATTTCAGGCCCCTACGCATGACCCTGATGTGGGCTGGCTAAGATTGTGGGTGGATTGTGGCAGGAAGACTCTGTTAGGGGTGGTTGTCACTCTCTCTTTCTTTCTCATGGAAGAAAAAGATGGACTAAACAAAGAAAAGAAAAGGTTATTTTAGAAAAGTACTGCATCAGGTTTTTGATTTTTGAGTAAGTGTACGGCGGTTGCATGTGGTTATGATCGAAAACAAACTATAGATAATTCCCGAAGAACTTACCAAGAGGCATTTGATATAAGCAAGAAAGAGATGCAACCCACGCACCCAATCTGCCTGGGGCTGCCTCTTAACTTTTCTGTATTTTACTATGAGATCCTTAATAACCCAGAGCTTGCCTCCACATTGGCTAAAATGGCATTCAATGAAGCCATTGAGGAGCTTGATACACTGAATGAAGTCTGTTCATACAAAGACAGCACTCTCATCATGCAGTTGCTTAGATACAACTTAACATTATGGACATCAGACAGTGCAGGAGAAGAGTGTGATGCAGCAGAAGGGGCCGAAAACTAGATACATACAGGGTGTCATCCTCCTTCCCCTCGAGAAACCTTTTTACACATCTCCATTCCTATTCACTCGGATTTCCTGTAGGAAAAACCCACTCATATGTATGGAGTCAGCTGTTTATAGTCTTTCACACTGCAGCTTTGGAAACTCCATTTCTTGATTTGTGTTTGTCTTGGCCTTCCTGGTGTGCAGTTACTACTGTAGAAAAGTATTAATAGCTTCATTTCTTGTAAGCATAAGCAACTTCCAAATACCTACGTAGAGAACCAAAACTGATTCGGTATTTAAATAATCTGAACCAATTCTGCAAGTGACTGTGTTTTTGTATAACTATGAGAATATGAAAATATAGTTAAATACAACTTAAAGAGTGTTCTACGTAACTTCTTAATTTCTACATTCCCTCCCTTACTCTTCTTTGGGGGTTTCCTTTGAGTAAGCAACTTTTACATGCTCTTAATATATTCCTTTTTAGTAAGAATCCAGAAATATTAGAGTGAATGGAAAGGTACTTGACATTTCTAGGCTGGGGGTCACATGTTGAAATGCCTCCTATATCATACATTACGGAGGTTGGGTGTATTGTGACAACAGGGAGTCTCCTTATTCACTCTTCATTTGCTGCTGTGTAAGTTGACAATTTTCCTTCCCAATAAAAATTCACTTACACCTCCTGCCTTTGTAGTTCTGGAATTCACTTTACTGTGTAATAGAAGTAGCATGTTGTTGCCAGAATACAAGCTTCGCTTTTGGCAAATTAAAGTGCATGTCATTTTGTACGACGCTAGAAAGGGGAAACAAATTAAAGTACACAAGTCCAAGTCTTAAACTTCAGTATTTTCCATGCAGATATGTGCACATGCAAGAGGGTATCTGGTTTATCCAGTGATTGTAGAGAGTTGGACCACTATTGTATGTCGCTAATCATTGAAATGTAGTCCCAAAAAAAGCCTTGTGAAAATGTCATGCCCTATGTAACAAGAGAGTAACATAAAATAAAATTAAATTTTATAAACAAACAAAAAAAAAGCATATGTATAATTTTGTTTTTTGTTTTTATAGTAATTCCCCTGACTGAAGATGTTCTGGTCACGTTAGGAAAAGAACAGGTAAGTTGCTTAAGGAATTTGTGACTAGAATAATATATAATCAGAATTGTTTTAGATAAATTCATGACTTAAGAAGTAGAATGAGGGAACAGCAGATGGTGTAATAGTTATGTCACTGGACTCCCACATAGTTGACTGTGGTTTGAGTCCTGGACCCGGTGGCTTAAAACTCATGCCAGGCACATGTGCATGCATGTCTAAGATCCTGAGAGGATATGGAAGAGAGGGGGCTTGTGTTGTAGCAATCCCCCAAGGTGTAATTTCTTGCTTTCTGTCTCTCTATCTCTCTCTGTTGTTTTGGTGAGCGCATGTGCCTTACAGTGAAAATCTCTAAAAAGCAAATAAATAAATAAATAAAGGAATCGAGGGGCCAGCAGGTGGCATGGTGGTTAAGGGTACTGAACTCCCACATGACTGACTGCAGTTCAAGTCTGGACCTGGTGGTGGCTTGTTTTCTTACTTTCCCTCTCTTTCACTTTGTCTCTCTCTATCTCTCTGTCCCTCTCTGGTCAAATTTAAATAAATAAATAGATAAATTGGGGACCAGCAGTTAGCGTAATGGCTATGTCACTGGACTCCCACGTAGTCAACCACGGTTTGAGTCCCGGACCCGGTAGCTTAAACTCACGCCAGGTGCATGTGCATGCGTGCCCAAGATCCCGGGAGGAGAATGGAGGAGAATGGATTGCAGCGTGGCCATCCCCCCGGGGGGGTGATTTCTTGCTTTCTGTCTCTGTCTCTCTCTGTCTGGTGAGTGCACGTGTCCTATAGCAATAAATAAATAAATAAATAAGGTTAAATAAAATAATCCTTTAAAAAAAGAAATAGAATGAAACCATTCTAAAACCATATTAAATTCTCTAGTTTTAATTATGTTTATAGACATTTTCAGAGATTTGAACTTTGTACTTGGTATATTTCTATAGTTAGTGGATAATAAGTAAACCTTAATCTTGTATTTACATTTTAATTAATTAAACTCTATAATGAAAACAAAAAGTTGAGCATAGCTAACTGAGTATACACATAGACCTCTTTTTCTGCTATCGACTAAATACTTGTGTCCCCATTAGATTCATATGTTGATATCTAATCTCCAGTGTGATTGTATTAAGAGGTAGAATATTTGGGATGGGATTAGGTCCTGGGGTTAGAGTCCTCATAAATGGAATTAATGTCGTGTAAGTGGCTAAGGAGACAAATGTTCTCCCCTTCCATCATGTGAGGACACAGAAAAAAGGCACTATGTATGAGCAAGCAGGTCCTCACCAGACACCTCCTTCATAGCCTTGATTGTGAACTTCCCAGCCTCCAAAACTGTAAAATATGAATTCCTGTTTTTTATAAACTGCCTAGCCTATAGTATTTTGTTATAGCAGCACAATGGACTATTAACAGAAAAGTGGTACTGGGAAGTGAGGGTGGTGCTGTAATAAATACTGGAAAATGTGGAAGTGGCTTTGTAACTGTTTAATGGGTAGAGACTGGGAGAATTTTTAACTGTACATTAGAAAAGGGTACATTGCCATAAATAGATCTTCAAAAGTGGTTCTGATGAGGACACAGAACGAAAAGAGGAGACTTATATAAAGTTTCAGTCTTCTTAGAGAATACCTAAGTAATCCTGTGTAGATTTATTGGGGGAAATATGCACAGTGAAGACCATTCTGATGAAGTCTAAGAGAGAGGCCCAAAAGCAAGTCACTGCTGGGAGAGCCCTCAGATGTGTCTCTCCCTGGGGTCCAACTTTCCCAGGGATCTTTAAGGCTATTGAACTGCTGCTGAGAGGCCAACCTCTGATTCAGTAGTAATCATGTGATTGTAGGTTGTAGAAATTACCTCATACCCAATAGGACAAAGAGTTTTGACAGAACTGAATTTGGCAGTGTAGAAAACTTTAAGTCAAATGTGATTGTCTTCAAAAAACAGACATATCCTTTACATGTACATTTTTCTTAATCAAAAAGGGTAAGTGGCTCACATGTTCATCAACTGATGTATGGATAAAATGTGTTACAGCCATGCAGTTTACATTATTTGACAATAAAAAAAAGAGATACTGATGTATGTTAAAATAAGAATGTACCTTGAGGGGGCCAGCAGGTGGCGTGGTGGTTAAGGATGCTGGACTCCCACATGGCTGACTGTGGTTCGAGTTCCAAACCTGGCAGCTTGTTTTCTCACTTTCCCTCTCTCTCCCTCTCTCTCTCTCGCTCTCGCTCTCTCGCCTTGTCTCTCTCTGGTGAAATTTAAATAAATAAAGTTAAATAAAATAATAGATAATAAAATAATTCTTAAAAAATTTTTTTCTTTAAAGACTGTACCTTGGAGACCAGCAGGTGGCATAACGGACTCCCATGTGCTAGACTGCTGTTCGAGTCCCAGACCCTGCAACTTAAAAAGAAAAAAGAAAAAAAAAATGAATGTACTTTGAAAACATGCTAAGTGAACAAAGCCAGTCACAACCACATATTATATGATTTCATTTATATGAAATCTCCATAATAGACAAATCTGTAGTAACAGAAAGTAGATAGCTGAGTGATCAAAGAAGACATGGAAATATTGCTAATAGATAATGCTGACAGTATTTCATTTTGAGGTAATGAAGATTTCTTAAAATTGATTATGGTGATGTTTGCACAACTCTGAATTTACTAAAAACCATTGAATTGTGTGCTTTAGGTGAATTTTATGTTATATGAATTGTATCTCAATAAAGCTGCTAATTTTAAAAAGGAGCAAAGAATAAGCATGAATGAAAACATGATAGCTGAAATAAATACAAAACAGGTTGGTAATTAAACCACGGAAATCTTCAGAATTGGTCAGGAAGGGAAAGAAAGGAAAATCAAAATAATGAAAGAAAGGAAATTAGAATAGAATTACAAAATGTGTGACTATAAGTTCCAAAATATTAAGAAACAGGAAGAGAAATAATGAACAATTTATGAACATTTTCCCAGGATGAAAGATAATAATTCTGTGTGTTGAAAAAGTCCACTAAATTTTCAACTGAATGAAAAGTAATACATAGCATAATGATCCAGCAGAATTTTCCCCTTTGTTATAGCCCTTAGGTTAGCAACTGTAGCTTAAATGAGGGCTAGAATGTGTGTAGTGCCAGCATCTGCCTCAATACATTTTATTATGTAAAGGGATTGTGTATTTAGCTTATGTCTCGTCATTGTACATTTATTTTTGTATTCATTGAGCCATGTCTATGGGAGTTTGTTCTATGATTTCTAAATTTCATTGATAATTTCTACCCGCAATAACTAATCAGAACATAGATGTGTCATATCATTGGAGGTAACCGTTAGATATTAAAAGTTCATCAACTTTCTCCATCATCCTTCTTTTCCCCAAACTGCACTTTCAGCATATTTCAGCTAGCAGGGGTTATTATAGCAAATGCAAATCACACTTGTGATACCAATTGTGTCAGAATGCTTTTTTTTTTTTTTTTTTTTTTTGGAGAGATTTTCGCTACAGGGCACGTGCGCTCGCCAGACAGACAGAGACATAGAGACAGAAAGTGAGAAATCACCCCCCGGGGGGGGGGGGGGGATGGTCACGCCGCAATCCCTTCTCCTCCATTCTCCTCTCGGGATCTTGGGCACACATGCACACGCGCCCGACGTGAGTTTTAAGCCACTGGGTCCAGGACGCGAACCGCGGTCGACTATGTGGGAGTCCAGCAACATAGCCATTACACTAACTGCTGGTTCCCTCAGAATGCTTTTTTGAAGACCACCTTCAGCCTCTGTGATTTCCTTGGGTAGGGTGTCTTTATTCAGACTACATATTCTCAGAGCAAAAATGCATTAATCAGAAATTACATAGTTAGCGTAAACTCTACTCAAACTGGTTCCATGTGGTCCAAGGTCCAAGGCATCTGAAAACACTCTGATCAGGCGGAGTATTGTTATTACTCAATAGTTCATCTTTTAGGAGCTGACCAAGGACATTTTATAATGTGCAAGATTTTCCCAACCTAAGCCTCTTGAGTTAACCGATTTCTACACTTAACATTGTCTTTTGGAGAACATAAGTTCCTAATTTGACTAACTCCACTTTATCAAATTTGCTTTTCTTTTTTGAAAAAAAAAATTTATTTATTTAGTTCCATTTGTTGTTATTATTTTTAAATTTGACCAGACAGAAACAGATGGAGAACAAGAGAAAGGGAAAGTGAGAAAGAAAGCCACCAGGTCCAGGACTCAAATTATGGTTGGCCATGAGGGAATCCAGTGCCACCTGCGGGCACCAAGATTTGCTTTTAAGGTTTGTATTGTTAAATAAAAATAGGAGGCCATTGCTTGGACTGAGTCCTGCACTAGACTTCAACACACCAGACTAAAAATCTAAATGGAGTTAAGGTAAAACTAAGTTGTTATCTGACCTGAGAAATTAATACCCTAGTTTCCCAAACATGCTAGTTTTGCTTGTCATGATAATAAAGTTCCTTCTGTTTTAATAAGTAACTAAATATAATCTGATGTGAACTAATCGGTTATTTTCCTATCGTTCTTTCTCCTTGTCCCTGCATTACAAATAGAATAACTGTGAAACGGTCAGTCTGCATTTTATTTCTTTGTTTCTTCATTCTTTAGCCCTTTTCTGTCTATAAAACTAACCACCTCTGCTCAGTTCATTGGAACACTTCTGTTTTATGGAATTAAGTGTTACCTAATTTTAGGATCGTGAATAAAGTCAATTGACATCTTGAAACTAAAATATTGTAATTTTGTCTTTAACAGTGCTCATTCAAAGAAATATTTCCAACTTGGGGCCACAAAAGTTTAGTGATCTTTTCTGATAGGTGTTTTAAAGTTTTCTTACCAGTAGGTGGTGTGGTGGTTAAGATGTTGGACTTTTATATGGTTGGCCAACTACTCTTCAAGTTCTGGATCTAGCAGGACTTGCTTTCTCACTTTCCCTCTTTTTCTCTCTCTGTTTCTCTCTGGTAAGCACTTGTGCTCTATAACAAATTTAAAAATAGTAATAATAGGGCCAGAAGGTGGAGTGGTGTTTGAGGCACTGGATTCTCATACGGCCAGGCTGACCATGGTTCAGGTCCTAGACCTTTGGCTTGCTTTCTCTTTTTCCCTCTCTTTCTCTGTGTCTCTCTGGTCAAATTGAAGAGTAATGATAATAAAAATTTTAAAATAATTCTTTTAAAATAGTAATAGTAACAAAATTAAATAATCTTTTTTTTTTTTTTTAAGAGAATTTTTGCTGTAGGGCACGTGCGCTCCCCAGAGAGACAGAAAGCAAGAAATCATCCCCCGGGGAAGATGGCCACACTGCAACCCTTTCTCCATTCTTCTCTTGGAATCTTGGGGACACATGCATACATTCCTGACAAGAGTTTTAAGTCTCCAGGTCTGGGACTTGTACTGCAGTTGACCAGGTGGAAGTCCAGCAACATAAATTTTACACCATCTGTTGGTCCCAAATAAATAATTCTTAAAAAAAAAGATGTTTTGGGATCAGCAGTTGGCGTAATGGCTGTGTCACTGGACTCCCATTTAGTGGACTGTGGTTCGAGTCCCAGACCCGGTGGCTTAAACTCTCGCTGAGCGTGTGTGCGGGCGTGCCCAAGATCCCAGGAGGAGAATGGAGGAGAAAGGATTGTGGCGTGGCCATCTCCCCGGGGGGCGGTGATTTCTCGCTTTCTGTCTTTGTGTCTGGCAAGCGCATGCGCCCTATAGCAAAAACCTCTGCAAAAAATAGATAAATAAATAAATAAATTAATTAATTAATAAAATAAAGAAGTTTTAAAGTTTTAGGTTTTATATTTCATTTTTATGTATGATATATATTTGTAGAGGGTTTTTTTTTTTTGTATGCATGCTGTTTCAGTACCATTTTCCTTTTGTTTTTAATTACAGTGGGCACATACAAGGGAGAGAGAGAATACTACCTAGTAGGACATGGTTATACCACAATCCTTTTTCTTCCATGTTTTTCATCCCATCAGTATTTTGGGTATGCATAAACATGTTCCTGGCATGTTTTAAGCTTTGGGGCTGGGATTTGAACCACAGTCAGCCATGTAGGATTCGACTTCCTATGCACAACACCTATCCACTGTACTGTGGTGCTGGCTCTCAGCATCAGTTGTTGATGAAACTATCTTTTCTCTTTTGAATGTCTTCAAATATTTTTCAAATTTTATGCAGGTGGTGTGGTGGTTAAGGCGCTGGACTCCCACATGGCTGACCATGGTTTGAGTTCCTGGCCTGGTGGCTTGGTTTCTCACTTTCTCTCTCTCTCTCCCTCTGGTCAAATTAAAAGATAAATAATAAAAAATAAAATTAAATAAATCTTTTAAAAATTTATTTTATGTATGTATGTTTTAAGTTTGCTATAGAGCACATGTGCTCACCAGAGAGAGAGAAGGGGAAATGAGAAAGCAGACCACCAGGTCTAGGAATTGAACTGTGTCAGCCAAATGGGAGTCCAATGCCTTAACCACTATGCCACCTGCTGTCCCCTGAATTTGATTTTTGAAACTTTGTTGAAAAGTAATGGGCTAGGGACCAGCAGTTAGCGTAATGGCTATGTCGCTGGACTGTCACGTAGCCGACCGCGGTTCGAGTCCCGGACCCGGTAGCTTAAACTCACACGGGGCGCGTGTGCATGCATGCCCAAGATCCCGAGAGGAGAATGGAGGAGAAGGGATTGCGGCATGACCATCCCCCCTGGGGGGTGATTTCTCGCTTTCTATCTCTCTGTCTCTCTCTGTCTGTTTGGCGAGCGCACGCGCCCTATAGCAAAAACTTCTCCAAAAAAAAAAAGTAGTGGGCTATATCCATGTCTATGTTCATTTCTGAACTCTATTTGTTCTCTATTCTGTGCTGTGGATATTTATGTATTTTTTTTTCTTTAGACCAATATCACATTTGTTTTGTTCACTGAAACTTTACCATTAAAGTCTAAATGTCAGGTAGTATGAGTTCTATAACTATATGTTTCTTAATTTTACCATTAAAGTCTTAATGTCAGATAGTATGAGCTCTGTAAACTTTTTTTTTTTTTTTTAGAGATTTTCGCTACAGGGCACGTGCGCTCGCCAGACAGACAGAGAGAGACATAGAGACAGAAAGCAAGAAATCACCCCCCAGAGGGGATGGTCACGCCGCAATCCCTTTTCCTCCATTCTCCTCTCAGGATCTTGGCCACGTATGCACACGCGCCCGGCGTGAGTTTTAAGCCACCGGGTCCAGGACACGAACCGCGGTCGACTACGTGGGAGTCCAGCAACATAGCCATTATGCTAACTGCTGGTTCCCATGAGCTCTGTAACTTTGTTTCTTATCTAAATTATTTTACATTTTTATATAAATTCTAAATATATGCCAAGAGCATGTGTGTACATACCCAAAATTCTGGCAGGATAGAGGAATGGAGGAAAAAGGATTACAGCACAACCACACCCTATAGGGGTGTTCTTTTTTCTTTCCCATGCTCTGGACTGCTCACCCACCTTCTAGCACTTATAAAAAAAGATAACTATGTCATCTGAGATCAAAGACAATTTATTTCTTTTCATTTTGGATTTTTTTAATATAATTTTCTTGGCTTATTTTAGTGTCCTAGAATTTCTACATCAGTAAAAAATGAGTAGAAATGGTAGTAAAGGACATTTTTGCCTTTTTCTAATCTTACTAGAGAATATTCACTTTTGCCAATAGGTATGATGTTAACAGTAGGATTTTTCATAGATCTCCTTATTTATATTCAGGAAATTTCCTTCTTTTACAGTTTATGAAGAGTCGTACTTTAAAATCATGAGTTAATATTGAGTTTTGTCATTCTTTCTGAATTCATTGAAATGATTCGTTTTTATTTTTTAGTCTGTTGGTATGGTGAATTATATTGATTTTTAAATTGATTTCGACTGCTTAATTATGTCTTTCTGAGCCAAATTCATCTTTATAATGTTTTAATCTTTTTTATTTATTGCTAGATTTGATTTGTTAAATATTATTGAGAATTTTGCACCTGTGTTCATTAGTGATATTGGTGTATGGTTTTCTTTACTCATGATGTCTTTGTTAGGCCTTGATACAACCTCATAAAATTAATTTAAAAGTATCTCTTTTTCTTCAAAAGAGTTTGTAAGGCCAGTGGGTAGTATAATGGTTAGGGAGGCTGGATCCCATATGGCCAGCTATGTGGTTCAAGTCCCAGACCTGGTGGCTTAATAAACACACTAGATGCATGTCCTTTGTGGCGAAAATCCCAAAAAGAGGGAGAAATGGAAAAGGGATTGTGATAGGACCATTCTCCATGAAGAGTACTTACTCACCTTCTCTCTCTCTCTCTCTCTCTCTCTCTCACACAGTCTCACTCCCTTTTTCTGCCTCCCCCTGGCAAGGACACATACTCTCTGGCAAAGTAGAAAAAAGTTTGTATTTTTTTATTACATAACATAACTTTTGTTTGAATTCATAGGTGAAGCAATCAGTACCTGGGGTTTTCTTATAAATTAGATGAAAATGATAGGGATAAATCCACAAATATCAGTAATAACATTGAATGTTAATGGATTAAATTCTCCCATTAAAGGCACAGACTGACTGAATGGATATAAAAACAGAATCCATCTGTATGCTGCTTATAAGAAACACACCTCACTGATAAGAACGCACATAGACTGAAAGTGAAGGACTAGAAAAAAGAGAGTCCATGCAAATGGAAACCAAAAAAAAAAGGGTTGGAGTGGTGACATTGGTATTAGACAAAATAGACTCTAGATAAAAGATGTAAGAAGAGACCAAGAAGGACATTGTATAGTACTAAAAGGACTTGTCCACCAAGAAGATATAACACTTGTAAATATCTATACACCCAACACTGGAGCACCTAAATACATCAGTGAGAGACTGTTAGATAGCAAAGGAGAAATAGACCACAACATAATAATTGTAGGGTATCTCAATACCCCACTGACTCGTCTGGACAGGTCATATAGACAAAAAATAAGAGAGATAGAAGATGTAAATTATACCATACATGAAATGGATTTGACAGACAACTATAGAGTATTTCACCCAACTACCACAAAATACACATTTTTTCACCCCCACATGGAATATTTTTGAAGATTGACCCCATAATAGGACACAAAACAAGCCTTTACAAATTCAAAGGTATAGAAACTATATCTAGCATCTTTTCCAACCACAGGAATTAAACTTGAAATCTTCTATAGAAAGAGTCCTTGAAATTTCACAAACACATGGAGACTAAACAACCTACTCCTGAATGACTACAAATATAGAAGAAATTAAGACTGAAATCAAAAGGTTCATCAAAACCAATGATAACAAACAAACAAGTATTTATAACCTATGGGACACAGCAAAAGCAGTCATAGAAGTGAAGTTCATAGCAATTAGTGCCCACAAGAAAAAGGCAGAAAGGTGGCAAATAAACAGGTTTATGACACAACTCAGGGAACTGGAAAGACAACAACAAAAATTCCAGGAGAAAAGAAATAATAAAGATTCAAGCAGAAATAAATAGAGGATAAAAGAACTATACAGAGAATAAATGAAATCAATAGATGCAGAAAAAGCATTTGATAAAATACAGCATCCCTTCATGATTAAGACTCTCAGCAAAATTGGCTTAGAAAGGACATTTCTCAACACAATGAAAGCCACCTGTGAAAAACCTGTAGCTAACATCAAATTGAACAAGACATGGCTGCCCACTCTCTCCACTCCTTTTTAACATCGTACTGAAAATTTTAGCCAATATCGCTAGACAAGAGTTAAATAAAAGGCATCCAAATAGGGAACAGAAGAAGTGAAATTATCTTTATTTACAGATGATATGATGCTATACACAGAAAATCCAAAAGAGTCCACAAAAAATTCCTACTGGAAGTGATAAATAAATACAGTAAAGTGGCAGGATACAAAATCAATATATAAAAATCTATAGTGTTTCTATGCACCAACAGTGGACAAACAGACAGAATTAAAGAAAGAAACCTCATTTATAATCACCGCAAAGCCAATAAAATATCTAGGAAGAAACTTTACCAAAGACATCAAAGATCTCTACAAGGAAAACTAAGAAACACTAGAAAAAGAAATTTAAAATGATACAAAAAAGTGGGAAAACATCCCATGTTCCTGTATTGGAAGAATTCATATAATCAAGATGTCATTTCTATCCAAATTAATCTATAAATTTAATGCAAGTACCAGAGCAATTCCTCACACAAGTAGAAAAAAAAAATCACAAAATTTGCCTGAAAGAATAAAAAGGTCCTGTATTACCAACACAATACTGTGCAAAAGGAATTAAGTAGAAGACATCTCACTTCCCAACCTCAAAACATATTACAAAACTGTGGTAATTAAAACAGCATGGTATTGGCACAAAAACAGACAGGTAGGTAGACCAGTGCAACAGAATTGATGACCCCCCAATGAACCCTAAAACATACAAGTAACTGATCCTTGACAAAGGGCACAAGACAATCCAGTGGGGGGGGGGGGGGAATATCTCTTCAGCAGATGGTGCTGGGAGAACTGGATATCTACCTGCAGAAGAATGAGACTATATCCTTATCTCTCACTACTAACAAAAATTAGCTCAAAATGGATTGAGGTTCTAAACATAAAACCTCAAACTATAAAACTACTGGTAGAAAACACAGGAAAAACTCTTGGAGACCTGGAAGTAGGACAACACTTTTAAGGAAGACCTGCAGAGCACAGGCAATAGTCTTCAAAAATAGACAAGTGGGACTATATTAGACTGAGAAGCTTCTGCACAGCAAAAGAAACAATAAGTAGAATGAGAAGACAACCCTCAGAGTGGAAGAATATATTTGCAAGCTATACCTCAGATAAAGGACTGATAACCAGAATATACAGGGAAGCCATTTACACACACAAAAAAATCAATCCAATTATAAGATGGGAAAGTAAACTGAACAGACAGTTCTCCAAAGAAAACATACAAACTGCCCAAAAGCATATGAAAATGTGCATAATATCTCTTATCGTAATGGAAATGCAAATCAAAACCATTTAACCCAAGTCAGAATGGCTAAAATTAGAAAAAGAAATACTGGTAAGTGCTGGTGAGGCTGTAGTGAAAGGGGAACTCTCTTACACTGTTGGTGGGAATGCAGATTAGTACAACCGCTTGGAAAATGATATGAAGATTCCTCAGAAACCTATAAATAGAACTACCAAACAACCCAGTAATTCCACTCTTAGGTATTTACCCAAAGGACAGAAAAATTCTCGGTCAGAAACACTTGCACATTCATGTTTATTGCATCATTATTTACAACTGCTAGGACATGAAATCAATCCAAATGTCCAAAAAGAGATGATGGATTGAAAAATATGGCATGTGTATTCTATGGAATACTACTCAGTCATAAGAAAAAACAAAAACAATGAGACCCTGACATTTGATACAAAGTGGAAGACTTAATGCTAAGTGAAGCAAGCCAGATTATGAAAGACTTTATATGTCCCTACTCAGTATATACCGATTGTCTGTGTTCTGTAGCAGGAACTGAAAGTTTGGAAGTTATAGAAGCAGGGAGATACTATAGATACTAGAGTATATAAGGATAGGGGTAATATGGGGGTGGGTAATAGAGGGAGGAGGGGAACAGGAGGAGGAAAAAAAGTACATTTAATTCACAAAAAAAGTGAAAAGCTACTTGCTGATGATAATGTATATAGTAATGTCTTTATCTTGACTGATATGCATGGTACTCGTGCTGGAAAAAGCAATGTTGTATACCGTAAAGATAAATGTGATTAAATGTAAATTAAAATAAAAAAGCTTTCTACATATTTTACTATTATTAATTTCTAATTTAATTTTGATGTTGAGCTATATTTCATGTAAAGTTAACATAGTTGTGTTGAAATCTATGTTCTTGATTTATCTTTTTTATTCATCCTACTTTTTCTCAGTTCCTACTTCCATCTTTTCCTAGTTTTTAAAATTCATTATATATTTAAAAAAAATAAAGCCATTTGGGGCCAGCTGCTGGATGGTGGTTAAGACAGCTGGATCCCACTGAAGGATTGCATGGTTTCAGGGAAGTGGTGGCTTGGAAACACACTGGGTATATTTGCGTGCCCAGAATCCTGAAAAGAGGGAAAAATTTAGAAGGCATTGCAGCAAGACCATTCATTCCCCATAGGGGTGATTTTCCAATTTTCTCTCTCTCTCTCTCTCTCTCTCTCTCTCTCTCTCTCTCTCTCTCTCTCTCTCTCTTTCTCTCTCTCTCCTTGTCTCTGTTTCTTTCTAGGGAGTGAGTGTACACACTCTTGGCAAATTAAGAAAAATAATCATTTTATTGTATTACCACTATGGGCTTATTAGTAATTTCTCTTCATTTCTTAGTAGTTGTTTATGGCTTATAGTATACATCTTTAAGAATATCACTGATTTAGATTTATAAAATGTTAGTGGAAACCCTTGATATCAGGAGAATGGAGCACTAAACAGTATGTCCTAGTGATGGTATATGGTATTAAAGTACAGAGTTTTGTCATTCATTTTAGTCTTTTTTTGTTCCTCAAATGCTTCATTCACATTCTTGCCAAGGAACTTTTGTACTTGCTACAATAATTCCTTCTTATCCTTGGTTTTACCTTCTCCAGTTTTAGTTCTCCTTGGTCAAAAGGGAGCCAAAAAAATTAAATGGAAAATTTCAGAAATAAATAGTTCATTAGTTTTAAGTCCTATGTCACAATGCCCATGTCATTCACCTCAGTTTATCTCATCACATAGGCGTTTTATCACCTCACAACATCACAAAAAGGATACGATATTGTGAGAGATCACATTCACAAAATTTTCATTATAGGATATTGTTAACATTTGCTCTATTTTATTATTATAGTTGTTAGCTTCTTATTGTGACTAATTTACAAGTTTTATCATATGAATGTTTCTACAGGAAAATTATTCATTATGGTTCATAGCTATTCACTATTTCAGGCACACATGAGGTGTGTGTGTCGGGGCCTGGCGGGGGGTAGGGGGCATGTCTTAGAAGATATTCCCCCTGGGATGAATGGAGTCTTAATGTGTTTCCTCTCCTTGGAACATTCTTTTGCCAGATAGTGGTAATATGGTTTATCCTTTGTCTTCTTTCTCTGCTACTCAAATAATGCCTGATCAGAGAAGACTTGCCATGTCATACTACTGAACATAGTCATTCTGTCCTCTTCATGTCTTTACTTTTATTTAAATAAATTTTTTTCTTCATGGCCTTTATTCGCTGGAGCTACATACTGTTTATCTGGAGTTCTCCCTTTTTTCTGTTTACCTTTGTATCACTACCTCCTTCATCAACTCCTGATAGTAATTGTACAATCAGTAACAATATTGATTGAATGAATAATATTGAATGATACTCATTTGTGTCTGTTTGTGTACAGTACCTTAGAAAAGAGACCTATCTAATTACCGAAAATATGATCAATTTACTTTTCAGTGTGAAACATAAATATATTGATCAAAACCCTTTCTTAAGTTTATGTATTCAACAATGGAATATTACTAAAAACTTAGACTTGATATGTTTACCCTTTTCAAACGCTTTTTCCTGGGTTTTTTTACTCTTAATTTCCAAACTGAAGTATCCTAGACCAATGTATGAATTTCACTGTCATTAGAAATAAAACTATTTATAGGATTAAAGACCAGGAAACTAATTTAAATTACTTTGTTCTAGTTCCAAAAATTAGGACATGATCTTGAAATGGTCCTATCTACTATTCAGTCAAAGAATGAGAAGTTAAAGGAAGACTTGGAAAGGTATATTTATGTTATAATTACCATTCATTGTTGATATATGTTACTTCAGGATTTTAAGTTTTATTTGACTATTTTGTTTTCTCTTGTTTAAAGGGAGCAGCAGTGGTTGGATGAACAGCAACAGATAATGGATTCTCTGAATGTACTGCACAGTGAATTGGAAAATCAGGTCGTGACTTTTTCTGAATCAAGGTATTAATTTTGCGTTCTAGATTTGTTAAATAGGAGAAAGTGTTTATTTTTGGGGGGTTTGTTTAAATGAAATATAGATCAAAAGAACGCATATTTTGCTAGGAATCATGATTCTTTCCCTAACTTTTCTCAAATATTAGTTACATGATCTTTTATGAATGACTTAATTTGGTTGAACCTTTAGTTTCCCTATAAGGAATACTGCTTTTGTAAAGGTATTTATTTGGTTTGAGCAAATAAAGTTTCAATAAAGGTTTTGGTTAATTTTATGAATGACCAGCTACATGTACATATATATTTTATCAGTTAAATGCTTCTCTTATTTTTTAATCTATTAGAGTCTTTAATGAGCTGAAAATCAAAATGCTTAAGGTAAAAGAATATAAGGAGAAACTCTTGATTACCTTGGGTGAATTTCTAGAAGACCGTTTTCCTCTGCCTGACAGAAATGCTAAAAAGAAAAAGGTAAGTTTAAAAAAGGTTTTCATTAGATAATCATATTTGAAATTATTTTGGGTCGGTTCAAAAGCATATTTTTTTTGTATAATTCAAAGATGTCACATAGATACATATGCAGAAATATGCCATCATTATCTTTATTGAAAAATTCTAAGCAACCTAATTATTTAAAAATGTGATTAAAACATATTTTATATTATATCATATGGTAGGAAGAATTCAGCTTTTAAAAATAATGTGTTAGTGGGGCCGGCAGGTGGCATGATGTTTGGGCTACTGAACTCCCTCCCATGTGACTGACCACGGTTCTAGTCCTGGACCTGGTGACTTGCTTTCTCAGTTTTCCCCCTCTCTATCTCTACCTAGTCAAATTAGATAATAATAATAAAAAATAAAATTAAATGAAGTCATTCTTTAAAAAAAAGCAATGTATTGGTTGGGGCTAACATATGGCATGGTCGTTAAGGCACTAGACTCCCATGTAACTGACTGCAGTTCAAGTCCTGGACCCAATGGCTTGCTTTCTCACTTTTCCTCTTTATCTCTCTCTTTCTCTGGTAAGCACAAATGCCCTATAGCAAAATAAAAATAATAATAATAAAATTAAATAAATAATTCTTTTTTTTTTAGAGGTTTTGGCTATAGGGCGCGTGCGCTCGCTAGCCAGAGAGAGACAGAGAGACAGAAAGCGAGAAATCACCCCCCAGGGGGGTTGGCCACGCTGCAGTCCCTTCTCCTCCTTTCTCCTCTCGGGATCTTGGGCACGCACGCACATGCACCCGGCGTGAGTTTTAATCCACCAGGTTCGGGACGCGAACCACAGTCGACTACGTGGGAGTCCAGCGACATAGCCATTACGCTAACTACTGGTCCCAGTATCAACTCAATTTTTATAGCCCTGACTTAAGTACAGTAAGGTCATTTACTTTCAGAATTTTCTAAAATCACTCAATTATTAGTGTTTTGTTTTAGTTACCTTGTTTTATTACAACTAAGAAATATTAATTTTAAAAACTCATACAGTCGGGACCAGCAGGTGGCATAATGGCTATGTTGCTGGACTTATATTTGGTGGATCGTGGTTCGAGTCCAGGACCTGGTGGCTTAAACTCATGCCAGGTATGTGTGCATGTGTGCCCAAGATCCCAAGAGGAGAGTGGGGGAGAAGGGGTTGCTGTGTGGCCATCCCCCCTGGGGGATGATTTCTCGCTTTCTGTCTCTCTCTCTCTCTGTGTCTTTCTGGCAAGTGCACATGCCCTATAGCAAAAACCTCACAAAACAAACAAACAAACAAACAAACAAAAAAGTCATACAGTCTAATATTCTGCCACTGGGAAAATTAAAATATTAATTATTTCTTATTCATATTTATCCCAAAGAAAAACATTCAAGAATCAACTGCACAACTAATAACACTGCATGAGATGTTAGAGGTAAGTGCTTGGTTTACTTTGTTTTGCTTTAAAGCTCTCTTTTAGTTAGTCATTTGTGAACAATTGTACATAGGCATGAAAAAATAATATTTTAATTCTTAACGTATGCATTAATCTTTATTATGTATAGTTAAAATAATTTATTTTTAGTATAAGATTTACTGTCTTTTGTACAGTACAATTAGTTGGCAACTTTGTACTCTGTCTGAAATTATGTAAGTGAGCTTAGATTCTATCCACAAAGTTGTAGAAATTTGTGTACAATTTCTCTTAAATAACATTAGTCTCTTTAAGAACCAAGTAATTACCTTTTCTGTTTAGCATATACTTATTTTAAATAAATGTTTTAGACTGTTTTAAAAATAGTTTTCAACTTCAGCTGGATTGTCAAATATATTAATAATCTTTAGAAGACTTTAAAATATTTTAAATTGATATATAATAATTGTATATATTTAAGGGTATAATGCTTTTTTCTATTTTAAATACAGTGTGATGATCAAATCAGCATAATTAGCATAACCATTTCAAACAGTATTACTTTGTGTTGGGGGAAGATCTTGTTATGACAATCTATGAAAAATTGGGCAGAGAGGAAAGTAAAATAGTCTATGAAGAGCAGGATTTTGACCAATTAGTTTGCCATTTTAAAAATCATTGATGGGACCAGCAGTTAGCGTAATGGCTATGTCGCTGGACTCCCACGTAGTCGACCACGGTTCTCGTCCCGGACCCGGTGGCTTAAAACTCACGCTGGGTGTGTGTGCGTGCGTGCCCAAGATCCCAAGAGGAGAATGGAGGAGAAGGGATTGCAGCGTGACCATCCCCCCTGGGGGGTGATTTCTCACTTTCTGTCTCTATGTCTCTGTCTGTCTGGCGAGCGCGTGCATCCTATAGCGAAAACCTCTCCAAAAAATAAAAATAAAAATAAAAATCACTGATGAGACCAGCAGTTAGCGTAATGGCTATGTCGCTGGACTCCCACGTAGTCGACCGAGATTCGCGTCCCGGACCCGGTGACTTAAAACTCACTCCAGGCGCGTGTGTGTGCATGCCCAAGATCCCGAGAGGAGAATGGAGGAGAAGGAATTGCAGCGTGGCCATCCCCCCCCCCCCCCGGGGGGGGGGTGATTTCTCACTTTCTGTCTCGCTGTCTCTGTCTGGCGAGTGCACCCGCCCTATAACAAAAACCTCTAAAAAAAATCATTGGTAAGTTTAGAGGAACAAGTGATTTCACAAAACGTATTACAATGTAATTTAATGAAATAGGTATAAAAGGTTTTATTTTTGTTCAAGATGTAATTTTGGTGCCTCAAGATTTCTGGTTTTATCTTTTTCTTCTATTTTGGAGAGAGGTTTTTGCTATAGGGCTCCTGCACTCACAGGAAAGATAGAGAAAATATAAAATCATCCCTCAGGAAGGAGGCTACACCACAGTCCCTTCTTTTCCATTCTCCTCCTGAGATTTTGGGCATGCATGCATATATGCCTGGCATGAGTCTCACGTCACCTAGTCTGGGACTTGAACTATGGTCAGCCATGTGGAAGTCTGGTGCCTTAACCTCTATGCCACCCACTGACCCCAAGATGATTATTCTTTTTTTTTTTTTTTTCTTTTTTTTGAGATTTTTTTGCTATAGGGATGTGCACTCTTGAAAAGACAAAGTGAGATGGAGACGGGAAGGAAGAAATCACTCTCCATGGAGGGTGGACAGGCCATAGTCCTTTCCCCTCTATTCTCCTCTCCAGATTTTAGTCACTCATGTACAAGGCCCAGCATAAATTTCAAGCCACCGTGTCTGGAGCTTGAACCATAGTTGACCACATCAGAGAGAGTCCACTATACCACCTGTTGTCCCTCTCCAGTAAGATTTCTTAGTACAGATTATTGTTTGGTGTGAAAAGCAAAATAAAAATGTTTATTAGATTGGGTAATAAGAATTTTTAAATGTATTTCTAGACACTCAGTTTATACTGAAACTAATAAGACTGTTGTTTTTTGTAGAGGACTTAACCTTTTTTAATAAAAATTGTCATTCATGTGGCTAATGTTAGAGGGTATTAACTGTAAAATGTATGTTTACATTTTGAACAGTGTATTGTAAGATACCATACAAAGCTTAAAAACCCGTTTGTTTCTTAGGCTTGTATTAGCCATGATAAAAGTACAAATATTTAAAATGCAATTTGGTGAAAAATAAAACTATACTTTTTTTACTTGCAGTTTTAACATTAACTACTTCTGGCATCTACTAGAATTTTGGTTAATATAATTAATATTAGAAATAAAAATGAATAATTGTGCTGAAATAGGAGTGATTTGTAATTCTTTGCCTAAAAGAGGCCAAAAGCTTTTTCCCTCAAGATGTGGTATTTGAAATAGGTAAAGCTAATGATAGTTAAATATTTTAAGAATTGAAATATTGCGTATTATTCTGAAATAATGATTCTTTAGATTAGAGCTTGACAGGTTAGTTTTATTCATTTTTATGACACTTCATATTTACTTATGGTATGTCTTTTCCATGTTTCTTAAAGTAATAAAATCAATTAAACTTTTAGGCTGGCATTTCAGCGATATGTCTAATTTATGACTTGCCACTTTGAATTCTTAGTATTCAAAAAATTGTAAAAATCTGTTTCTTGGCAAAACTTTCCTAATGTCACTGGGTTTGAGAAAGACAAGTTATTCTCAATAAACACCTGCAACCCTTCCTAGGCTTATTTGACCACAATATCCTGTTTTTCAAGATCTTTAGGGAGACCAGTTCTATGACTTGCAGTTATGCTAGTTCATATAATTTAATACAAATATTGAAAAATTCTCAATTTGTCAACATTTTTGGTGAAGAAATTAAAGAGATTCAGGATGAAGTTGAAGGAAGTAGTGACGATAAATTTGACTGTTTTGAAGATTTATCAGAAGAGTAAGTGTTTCAGGTAGGGGTGGCAGGGCTAGTGATATTTTTTCTCCCCCCAACATTAAAACATAACTTTCTGTCTTTTGAACTTTTGTTGAGTAATAACTTTTTTAAGATTCTTTTTTTTAATCCTAAAGAAATTATTAATCCCGAAAGAAGTGAGAGAATTGTAAATGCTTTCTAACCAAATTTTAGGAAATGTTTTCAAAAGTTAAGATACAGAGATTCAGGGCCAGCATATGGTACAGTGGTTGTGTTGCTGGACTACCAAATGTCCTAACGTAGTTCAGGTCCTGGACCTGGTGACTTGAGAATCATGCCTGGCGTGTGTGTGTGCATGCCAAAGATCCTGGGAGGGGAATGGAGGAGAAGGGATTGCAGGTTGGCCATCCCCCCGGGAGGTGATTTCTCACTTTTCCCTCTTATTGTCTCTCTCTCTCTCTGGTGAGGGCACATGCCATAAGCCAAAAACTTCTTTTAAAAAAATATAGGGACCAGCAGTTTGCGTAATGGCTATGTCGTTGGACTCCCATGTAGTCGACTGCGGTTCGAGTCCCAGACCTGGTGGCTTAAACACATGCCGGGTGCGTGTGCGTGCATGCCCAAGATCCCGAGAGGGGAACGGAGAAGAGATTGCGGCGTGGCCATCCCCCTGGGGGATGATTTTTCACTTTCTGTCTCTCTGTCTTTCTCTGTCACCCTATAGCAAAAACCTCTCAACAAACAAACAAACAAAAAACAGAGATTCATTTTAAAGTTTTTTCCATTCACTAACAATTTACGATCTTTTAAAAAAGCAAATCAACGATTTAAGTTAGTATGTAAATTTTATAGTATAAATAGTTGAGTATGTTAATTTTATAGTATAAATAGTTGTTTAAAGAGAAAAGAGTCGATATTCTTTGTTGAAAAAGTATTGTTTTCTTACAGCTATTTCATCTTTTCTCCTAGTAAAATATATTTGAAATGGTATTTTCTTCTAGATTCTTATAAATAGATTATTTGATGTTCCACATGATCCATATGTCAAAATTAGTGATTCCTTTTGGCCACCTTATATTGAACTGCTTCTACGTAATGGAATTGCCTTGAGACATCCAGAAGATCCAACTCGAATAAGATTAGAAGCCTTCCATCAGTAAAAGGATGATCTTTTTTCATTTAACACAGTAAAGGATCATGTCATTCAAGGATAATGGAAACACAGGACTATTTGGATAAAGAACAGGATTGCAAATCAAAGAACATAGTCCATCTTCCTTTTATCCTTACATGACACATAACCATCTACTATTCACTTTGAAATGGTCCTTTCTTATTTAGTCAGTGTTTCATGTTTTAAACTGCATGAAGACTGCAAATAAAAGGTATTCTAGACTTACAAAGTATTTAATGTACCTTACTTCATACAATAGTCTTTGAAAAAACCTAATTCATGATGTTGCTAGTGTAATATTTTTCTTTTTAAATTTATAGTGGTATGTTTTATGCATTTTGCATTCTAGTTGGTGGTTAACTTCTTTATATTTTGGAATTATAATGTAAAGATTATTTAATTTGCAGATGGTTTTAAAATTGAAGTAATAATCTGATGTAGGAGGAGGCATAATTTAAAATAGTAAATATGTATTGTCTTATTTCTAAATATGTAAAAAAGTTGAGATATAGACATATTAAAGGATAAAGCTAGCCTTAGAACTACATTTTGCTGTGTGTTATGTACCAAGTGACATTCTGTATTAATTCATTTTTTATTCTGCTAGTTATTACCAACAAAATTGTGTTCATAACATCTTGTTAATCCTTTATAAATTATAAGTAAATAAAAATTCTCTGAAAACCTTCCAGCTGTTGGGTGATGTGGCATATTTTTATAAATAAAAAAGACTTTTTCACAGGTTGTAAATTAAGATATTACAGAACCCATTCAGGGTTATATACAAACTGAACAAGAGAGTTTTAGTATCCCATTTAGTAGTATTAATGTTCTTTTTTTTTTTAATTTGCTGTAGGACACGTGTACTCACCAGAGAGAGACAGAGAAAGAAGGAAAGTGAGAAAGTACCCCAGGAGGGATGATCACCACAATTACTTTTCCATTTTCTCAGGATGTTGGGCGCACATGCACCTGGTGTGTTTTTTCAGCCCCTGGGTCTGGGACTCGAATCACATAGTTGACTATGTAGGGTCTAGCCACTTTTACCACCATGCCATCTGGCTGACGTAGTATCATTAGTTTTCTTTTTCCTTTTTTTTTTTTTGGAGAGGTTTTTGCTATAGGGTGCATGTGCTCGCCAGACAGACAGAGAGAGACAGATAGATAAAAAGCGAGAAATCACCCCCACAGAGGGGATGGCCACGCCACAATCCCTTCTCCATTGTCCTCTCGGGATTTTGGGCACGCGCCTGGTGTGAGTTTAAGCCGCCGGGTCCGGGACTTGAACCACTGTCGACTACGTGGGAGTCCAGGGACATAGCCATTACGCTAACTGCTGGTCCCGTATCATTAGTTTTCTAAGAAAAATTTGTATGTCATCTGCAAAGAGATAATTTCCGCTCTTCTTTCCCAATTGGAATGCCTTTTATTTCCTTCTCTTGTCTGATTGCACTGGCAATTTTACTGAGAGTCTAGATCATAAAGCCATGTTGTATTTTGTCTAATGCTTTTTCTACATCGATTGAAATGATCATATGGTTTTTTTCTTTCTTTCTGTTATTATGGTGTATTACATTTATGGTTTTGCATATGTTGAACCACCCTTGGCATCCCTGGAATGAAGCCTTCCTGGTTGTGATGAATAACCTTTTGTATATGCTGTTGAATATGGTTAGCAAGTATCTTGTTGAGAATTTTTGCATCTATATTCATCAGAGATATAGGTCTGTAGTTTTCCTTTTTTGTCATAACATTGTCCGTTTTGAGAATGAGGGGTAATGGAGGCTTCATAGGACGAATTTGGAAGGGTTCCTTCTTTTTGAATCTCTAGAAACAGTGTGAGTAGGACAGGGGTTACCTCTTTTTTAAAAGTTTTGTATAATTTGGCAGTGAAGCCATCAGGGCCTGGACTTTTTTTTTATTGGGAGGTTATTTATTACTGATTCAATCTCATTGCTTGTTATAGGTCTATGCAGGCATTCTGTGTCCTCCTGAGTCAACCTTGGTAGATTATATGTGTCCAGAAATTTGTCCATCTCATCCAGGTTTTCTTCTTTGTTGGCATATAGTCACTCATAGTATCCTCTAATGATCTTTTTATTTTTTTTGAGAGATTTTTGCTATAGGGCACGTGCGCTCACCAGACAGACAGAGAGAGACAGAGAGACAGAAGCAAGAAATCCCCCCCCCCACCCCCGGTGGGGATGGCCACGCAGCAATCCCTTCTCCTCTATTCTCCTCTCGGGATCTTGGGCACACACGCACACGCGCCCGGCGTGAGTTTAAGCCACCGGGTCTAGGACTCGAACCACGGTCAACTACATGGGAGTCCAGCGATATAGCCATTATGCTAACTGCTGGTCCCGATATTTTGTATTTCTGTTATGTTTGTTGTAATGTCTGATTTGTTGCAAATTTGACTTATCTGGTTCCTTTCTCTCTTCTTCTTAATTAATCTGGCTAATGGTGTGTCAATCTTGTGTATCTTTTCAAAGAACCAGTTTTCGCTTTCATTTATTTTCTGTATAGTTTGCTTATTTTCTGTTTCATTTATTTCTTGAATAATGAATCTTTATTATTTCTTTCACCTGGTGTTTTTTTGTTGTTCTTTTTCCAATTCCCTGAGGCATGATGTACTTAGAAGACCCAATAGTATTCTTGAAAAAACTTATCGAAGTAATAAATGCATACATAAAGTGGCAGGATACAAAATTAACTTACAAAAATCTATAGCATTTCTATGTACAAACAACAAGCAGATAGAGACAGAACTTATAGAATGTAATTCCATTTACAATAGCCACAGAAGTATAAAATACTTGGAAATAAAACTAACCGAGGAAGTCAAAGACCTCTACAAGGAAAACTATGAAAACCTCAAAAAGGAAATTGAAAAGGACACTAAAAAGTGGAAGGACTTCCCATGTTCCTGGATTGGCAGAATCTATATAATCAAAATGGCAATCTTACCCAAATTAATCTACTTGTTTAATGTAATCCCTATAAAATTGCAAGAGACATTCTTCGCAGATTTAGAAAAGACAATCATAGAATTTGTCTGGAACCATAAAAGACCCCGTTCTGCTAAATCCCCGTTTTGCGCAAGAAGACGGGAGTAGGTGGCATCTCTCACTTCCTGACCCCAAAATATATTACAAAAGTGTGATAATCAAAACAGCACGGTATTGACACAAAACAGACATGAGGGCCAGTGGAACAGAGTAGAGACTCCAGAAATAAACTCCAAAACATACAGCCAACTGATCTTTGACAAAGGATACCAGTCAATCCAGTGGGAAAAGGGAAACCTCTTTAGCAAATGGTGTTGGAAAAACTGGGTATCCACCTGCAGAAAGATGAATCTGAACCTCTATCTATCACCATTAACAAAAGTCAACTCAAAGTGGATCAAAGATCTAAACCTAAGACTGCAAACTATAGAACTACTGATGGAAAACACTGGGGAAACTCTGGGAGACACTGGGGTAGGCAAAGACTTCTTAAGCAAGACCCCCAAAGCACAGGCAATAATCTTCAAAATAGACAGGTAGGATTACATCAGATTAAGGAGTTTCTGCACAGCAAAAGACACCATAATTAGTGTGAATCGACAACCTTCGGAATGGGAGAGAATTTTTGTTAACTGTGCCTTAGATAAGGGACTGATAACTAGAATACACAGGGAACTCAAGCAGCTTACCTGGAAGAAAATGATTAACCCCATTAAAAGATGGGAAAATGAGCTGAATAAACAACTCTAAGGAAGACATACGAACAGCCAAAAAGCATATGAAAAAATGCCCAACATCTTTCATTGTAAGGGAGATGCAGATCAAAACCACAATGAGATACCACCTAACCCCAGTTAGACTGGTGAAGATTAAAAAAACAAATAATGATTAAGTGTTGTAGGTGATGTGGTGAAAGGGGAACACTACTACATTGTTGGTGGGAATGTAAATTGATCCAGCCACTGTGGAGAATGATATGTAGGTTCCTCAAAGACCTTCAAATAGAACTATCATGGAACCAGCAGTTAGTGTAATGGCTATGTTGCTGGACTCTCATGTAGTCAACTGCAGTTTGAGTCCGGCCCTCGTGGCTTAAACTCATGCCGGGCGCGTGTGTATGCATGCCCAAGATCCCGAGAGGAGAATGGAAGAGAAGGGATTGCTCCCCCTGAGGGGTGGTTTCTCGCTTTCTATCCCTCTGTCTCTCTCTGTCTGATGAGCGCACGCGCCCTATAGCAAAAACCTCTCCAAAAAAAAAAAAAAGGAACTACCATATGATCCAGCAATTCCACTCTTGGGTATCTACCCAAAGGACAGGAGAGCACTCAGAAAAGTGCTTGCACAACTGTTTTATTGCAGCGTTATTCACAATTGCTAAGACTTGGAACCAACCTAAATGCCCACAAACTGATTAGTGGATTGAAAAATTGTGGCACATATACTCCATGAAATACTATTCAGCCATAAAAAACTACAAAACCCTGGAATTTGATAGAAAGTGGATGAATATGGAAGTGTGTGCGCTTGCCAGAAAGAGACAGCGAGAAGTCACCCCCCCAGGGGTTGGCCATACCGCAATCCATTCTCCTCTCAGGATCTTGTGCATGCATGCAAACACGCCCAGCGTGAGTTTTAAGCCACCCCGTCCGAGACTTGAACTGCGGTTGACTACATGGGAGTCCAGCGACATGGCCACTACATCAACTGCTGGTCCCAATGTGGGCTTCTTAATAAAGAGATTTACTTACCCATTTTTTTTTTTTATCTCAGTCATAAACAAAGTAAATTATTATATATTAGAATTAGTTTTGATTTATAGTTCCTCTAAACTTACAGTTTGTGTGGTATTGAGTGTTGGAGAAAATATTTCAAATGCTGAGAACCTATATGTATTTTAATTTTTCAGTGACATAAAATCACTAATATATATTAAGACTTGGAATGTTTTAATTAATTGGCTCTTAAATATAATAAGATACTATATCTGAAAGTAATATTACACTCTAGTTTTCCTATACCAAATTGTGATGTTAGCCTAATTTAAAAACAAAAATTTGTTTTAGGACTGAACATATAGCCTACTGGTTAAGTGACCCACATGACTGACTGTGGCTTAAATTCTGGCCCCAGTGGCTTGAAATACAAGCCCGAAGGAGGGTGTGCTTACATGCCTAAAATCCTGATAGGCTGGAGAAATGGATGAGAAGGAATTGTGGCATGACCACACCCCATTGTGAGATACTTTTTCCTTCTCTCCCTCCCTTTCTTGTGTGCACATGTGCCCTCTAGCAATTATAAAATATTCGTTTCAGTCTACCACAAATTACTCAGATTTTGTTACTGGTTAATTTGTAGGCATAGATTGATTGGGAGATATTAAATCTATCTTATTGAAAATTCAACCCAATGAAGTAAGACTCCATTGAATTTTACCCTGTTTTTTTATTTAGTTATACATGCATAGTAACATTTCTGACTCCCTTATTTTTCTTAGTTTACTTCATCTTAAATCTAATTTCCTTTTTTTTTTTTTATTTTTAAGAGGGTTTTTTGCCTTAGAGCTCACATACTCACTGGAGAGAGAGGGAGATAGTGACAATGAGAGGGAAAGTGAGAAACAACCCCTTAGGGAATGGCCACACCACAGTCCTTACTCCTCCATTTTTCTCCCGGGATCTTGGACACACATGCACAAGTGCCTGGCGTGAGTTTCAAGCCTCTGAATCTGGGACTCAAACTGCAGTTGGCTATATGGGAGTTCAGTGATGTAACCGCTATGCTATCTGCTGACCCCCCTACTTTACTTTTTAGGATATTTCTTTGTAGTTTTTTCTCTAAGAATTAAATTCATCGGTCCAGCTGTGGAGGTACAGACAGTAGGGATGCTTCTGCAAAAATCTAGAGTAAATATGGGAAGGCTCAGGGTTCCATGAGCATGTTAAAGTTTACTTATTTCTTCCATCCATAAGAGAAACAGAGACAGAGAGAGTCACCGCTGAAAGGGTCTACAATCCATGATCTAGTTCCAGAGTTAGCCAGTGCTGACTATGGGCGTGTATTCAGGGTGGACTCTGGATGCAAACCTGGAACCTTCTCACAATGGTTACCTTGAAGAGTGTTGCAATACTGCCACTATTTGGTCCCTCCATCAACTTTTTGAGGTCTTCATACAGAAAATCAATTACTTTCCTACATATGCACCACCAGTAGACATTTGAAATTAAAAATATCATTTACACTAGCAATTATCACATGTGTGCGTATATAAATTCAATGAAATATGTATAAGATTCATAAGAGAAAAATTACTTTCTGATGAGTGAAATGGCAGTTCTAAATAAAGATACTCCATGTTTCTGGACAGGAAGAGTAAGTAGTACTAAGATGTTCTATTTTCTGAAGTTGATCATAGATAGAATGCAATCACAATAAAAATCCCAGCAAGTTACTTTGTGGATATTAAGAAACTAGGTCTGAAGTTTATATGGAAAGGCAGAAGACCCAGAATAGCCACCAAAATATTGAAGAACAAATTTGGATGACTGAAACTTAGTTGGTGCCGAAAAAATCAAGTTTGACTTCTACTAAAATTAAAAACGTCTGTTCTGTGAAAGATACTGATAAAATGAAAAGATAAGCCACAAACTGGGAGAATACACTGGCAAATCATATTTGATAAGAGATTTATATCTAAAATATACAAAGAACTCTTAAACCTTAAAAAGGAAACAATTAAAAAGTAGATTGAATATTTGAATAGACACCTCATCAAAGAATATCTACAAAAGGCAAAAAAGCATGGAAAATATCCTTATATGTTATTAAAGAACTCCAAATTAGGGACCAACAGGTTACATAGTGGTTGAGGTGCTGGACTCCCATGTGGCCAACGGGTTCAAGTCCTGTACCTGGCAGCTTGAAACTCGGACTGGGTGAGTGTTCGTATATGACCAAGATCCTAAGAGAATGGAGGAGAAGGGCTTATGGTATGGCCATCCTCCCTGTGGGGGTGGGAGGGTGTGATTTCTTAATTTTTGTCTGATGAACGCATGCCTCTCATAGCAAAAATCTCTCTGGGAGAAAAACAAAACAAAACAGGGGCCAGTAGGTGGCGAGGTGGTTAAAGATTCTGGACTTCCACATGGCCATAGTTTGAGTCCTGGACTAGGCAGCTTCTTTCTCACTCTCTGTGTCTCTCTGGTCAAATTAAAAAATTATGATAATAAATAAATAAATAAATAAATAAATAAATAAATAATTCTTTTAAAACAAAAACAAATCCAGCCAATTAAAGCCATGAGTTGCTACTACAGATCTATTATAATGGTTAAAATCCAAAATGTACCACTAAATGCTGGTGAGAATATGGAGCAACAGGAACCCTTATTGCTAGAGGGAATGCAAACAATACATCTACTTTGTTTGACAGTTTGGCAATTTCTTGCAAAGCGAACAGGCTTTTTTTTTTTTTTTTTTTTGGCAAAACATAGTCTTAGTGGATGATCCAGTATATACTCCTAGTTTTTTTTTCCCAAATGAGTTGAAAAGGAATTCCATGCAGAATCTTCCACATATGGAAACTCTGTATGTACTTCCTTTTCAATTTTTCTGTTATTCTAAAACTGGTCAGAAAATTAAGTATTTCAGGGCCACCAGGTGGCTTGGTGGTTAGGGGTGTTGGACTCCCACATGAGTGACTGCAGTTTGAGTGAGTCTTGGACCTGGCGGCTTGCTTTCTCTCTCTCTCTTTCTCTCTCTCTCCCTCTCTGGTCAAATTAAAGTAAATAAATAAATAAGAAAATTAAGTATGTCAATAAAGATTGGTAAAGGAAGAGAGAGAGGACAAAATATAAAAAGGCAAATATTTAGGCCTAGCCACGCAGCACAGTGATTGTGTGCTACACAGAGAAGGCTGATTCCCACAGCTGACTGGGGTTTGAGTCCCAGCCCCATTGGCCTGAAAGGCAAGCTGAGGATGTATATGCATGCCCAGAATTCTGACACGATGGAAAATTGGAGGAAAAAGATGACAGTATGACTTGGTCTCATTGAGGGTGCTTTTTCTTTCTGTCAGGCATGTGAATGTGCTCTTTGGCATTAAAACAAACCAACAAATAGGGCCAGCAGATAATGTGGTTAAGGCACTGGACTCCCATATGGCTGACTGTGGTTTGAGTCTCTGACCCAGTGGCTTGAAAACTCAAGCCAGGTGCCTGTGCATGCCTCTAAAATTCCAAGAGGAGTGTGGAGAAGGGATTGTCGTGTGGCCATCCCCCAAGGTGTGATTTCTCACTTTCTGTCTGTCTCTGGTGAGCACATGCACCCTATGACAAAAACCTAAAAAACAATAAAACAACTCTAATAGACACTAAATAGGTTTTAAAATATGCCAATCAACATAATAAAAATGATAGATAGTAAAAACCTAAATAAGAAAGAAGTTACTAAAAAACAAAGAATATGTATTTTTTACAAAAGCATAACAAATATGATGAATTATAAATTTGAAATATCAAGATAGTGTCTGGGAACAACCCCAACCTTATAGAAGATGGCAAGGAGTAATCTTGTCATGATTCCTTAAGTGCTGAAAAGTGTATGTGATTTAACGGATCAGAGCAAGACTATTTGTTAAAATAGCACTGACAATGACAGAAACATAAGCATAGTTTTGCTCCTATTCTTGTCCCCAAAATCCAATGGACCAACTAGTTGGGGCCATCTTGAAGGCTACAGATGGAGGCTACAGGCTGCAGGTTTGCCAAAACTAAGCAAGTCAGAATCAAAGAATACTCAACATCTTGTTGCAAGTGGTTAAGAAGCCAGTCCTCTTCACTAGGGAGCAAGCACTTCTAAAGCAGTCACACTATGGTTACCTTGACTAACCAGCTATGTGATTAATTACAGAAAGTGCTTTGTATCAGGGGATAGGAAAACCTTGTAGTTTTGCAGTCAGCAAGCCCAAAGACGACTGCCTTTCCTAATGTAGAGGTAATACCAAACGTATTTTTCATAACAATGAGAATCTCCTTGATTCACAGAGCAAAACCGAACTGCAATACACAGGAGATACACCTAAAACAAAATAATTCAGATATTAAGGCATAGAAAATGTCTGTCATGCAAATGGAAATTTTTTGCCCTCCCTACCTTTTTTTTTAAGAGTTATTACAGGGTGTATTCATATGGGGCGGTGGTGGGGGAGTGATGGTGGAGAAATCACCCCCGGGGTGATGACTGTGTTACAATCCCTTCTCCATTCTCTTCTCAGGATTTTCGGCACACATGCACGTGTGCCTGGCATGTTTCTCAAGTGACTGTGTCCTGGACTTGAACGTGGCAGTCAACCATCTAGCTGCTTCATGTTACCAGCTGGCCCTCTTTTGTCCATTATAAAATTGAATTATTTAGTTGTCCCTCCTCTCCCTCTCCTCTCTGCCTAGCTCTTTTCTTCCCGTCTGAGGTGGCAGCCTGCTTCACCTCCTCATCAGCTCCATTTTACTTCTTTGTTTTCCCTCTTCCCTTAGGCCAAGTGCGGCCTAAGCCCCTCTCCACCTGCTTACGGTGGCCTCAGAGCCCCTGAACCTTCTCCTTTCTTGGAGAAGGTTCTTTTTCATCAAATTTGGCAATATACACTAGGAAGCGACGTTGCCCTGCCCACCATGAATGAG
Source organism: Tupaia tana (assembly GCA_026018925.1). Lineage (NCBI taxonomy): Eukaryota > Metazoa > Chordata > Mammalia > Scandentia > Tupaiidae > Tupaia > Tupaia tana. Next base: position 54,072,230 of record JAKSZU010000006.1, on the reverse strand, counting down.
GAATATGACATGATTGTGCTGGACACCGGCCAGATGGAATGTATCCTGTCAGGTATAATGTCAGTGAATGGAAAGAAAGTTCTTCAAATGGATCGAAACCCATATTACGGAGGAGAAAGTGCATCTATACCACCACTGGATGATTTATACAAAAGAGTTAAAACACCAAGAGCACCACCAGCATCAATGGGGAGAGGAAGAGACTGGAATGTTGACTTAATTCCCAAGTTCCTTATGGGTAATGGTCAGCTGGTTAAGATGCTGTTTTATATAGAGGTTACTCGTTACCTGGATTTCAAAGTGACTGTAGGAAGCCTCATCTATAAGGGAGGAAAGATCTATAAGGTTCCTTCCACCGAAACTGAAGCCCTAGCATCTAGCTTCATGGGACTATTTGAAAAACGTCGCTTCCTAGTGTATATTGCCAACTTTGATGAAAAAGATTCTAGAACTTTTGAGGGCATTGATCCTAAGAAGACTTCTGTGTGAGATGTGTATAAGAAATTTGATTTGGGCCAAGACGTGGTAGATTTTACTGGTCGTGCTCTTGCACTTTACCAAAATGGTGACTACTTAGATCAGCCACGTTGTGAAACCATTAATAGGATTAAACTTTACAGTGAGTCCTTGGCAAGATATGGGAAAAGCCCATACCTTTATCCACTCTATGGCCTTGGAGAACTGCCACAAAGATTTGCAAGGCTAAGTGCTATTCATGGAGGTACCTACATGCTCAATAAACCAATTGAAATCATTGTGCAGAATGAATGTCATTGGTGTAAAATCTGAAGGAGAGATTGCTCGCTGTAAGCACCTCATTTGTGACCCCAGCTATGTCAAGGGTCAGGTAGAAAAAGTGGGCCAGGTAATCCTTGTCATCTACATCCTCAACCATCCCATCAAGAATACCAGTGGTGCCTACTCCTGCCAAATTATCATTCCACAGAACCAAGTCAGCCAAAAATCGGATATCTACGTTTGCATGATCTCCTTTGCATATGTGGCGGCACGAGGGAAGTACATGCCGTAGTCAGTACAACTAGGGAAACCAAGGAACCTGAGAAGCAAATTAGACCAGCTTTGGAGCTCTTGGAACCAACTGAGCAGAAATTTGTTAGCATCTGTGACCTCCTTGTACCCAAAGATTTGGGGACAGAAAGCCAGATCTTTATTTCTTGCACATATGATGCTACAACTCATTTTGAGACAACATGCAATGACATTAAAGACATCTAGGGGACCAGCAGTTAGTGTAATGGCTATGTCTCTGGACTCCAACGTAGTCGACTGCGGTTCGAGTCCCGGACCCAGTGGCTTAAAAACGGGCGCGTGTGCATGCGTGCCCAATATCCTGAGAGGAGAATGGAGAAGGGATTGCAGTGTGGCCACCCCCCTGGGGGGGGGGGGTGATTTTTCACTTTCTGTCTCTCTGTCTCTGTCTGTCTGGCGGGTGCACGCGCCCTATAGCAAAAACCTCTCCAAATTAAAAAAAAAAAAGACATCTATAAGAGGATGACAGGATCAGAATTTGACTTTGAGGAAATGAAGCCCAAGAAAAATGACATCTGTGGGGAAGATTAACAGCAGTTGTTATGTAACTGGGACAAATTTAAAAATTAGCAAATAATGCATACTGTATGAAATCAACATTGTATGGCCTACTTGTATAAGCAAAATGGAGAATGAAAAGTGCTTTACCAATAAATATTCCTCACCTTCATCTTTGTAATATCATATATTAACTTATGATGGAGAGGCTACTCAGAATTGGCAGGTTATCACATTCTGTTCAATTTAACCAAACTGGCTCATTTTCCTAGTGAATGATCAATTTTAAATAGAACATTGTGATCCTGATACAGAGAAATTGATATAGTATTTTTATCTTTTAATCATTGTAGCTTTTGCAATTATTTGCTTCTGCTGCTCAAGAGCTGGGTCCCTAAGAATTGTGTGCCATTTAGATAGTAAGATACTAAATTGAATATAATCTGGGACAGCATCCCTAAGTTTTCCCTGTAACTTCATATTTTTTGTTATGTCAAGTATTATGGCAGGGCCCAAATAACATAGCCACAAGTTTGGTTTCTGGTTTTAAGGATTTTTGTCCTGTCTTGAGCTGCCAATCGGTTCACATACTTACTATTTGAACAGAATCCTAACCCATTTCCTGGTTTTAAGTTTTAAGCAAAGTTCCTTAGCATTCCTTTGATTTATTAAAGCTAAAACTGCTTTTCTTGAAATTAAAAAATATATTAAAAATACATATTTAATGACTGTAGTAAGCTATATAGCATCAGCTAGGTGCTACCTTACAGTATATTCATTCTACTCAGAATTTCATGCCTAAAGTCAGACATGTATTCATAGATATGTATATACCAGCTGAACTTGCTATTGAAAGTAGTTGGATTATTTAAGAAATTTTGTGGGATCAGCAGATGGCATAATGGCTACGTCTCTGGACTCCCATGTAGTTGACTGTGGTTCGAGTCCTGGACCCAGTGGCTTAAACTCACACTGGGCACGTGCACATGTGTGCCCAAGTTACTGAGAGGAGATTGGAGGAGAAGGGATTGCGGCATGGCAATCCCCCCTGGGGGGTGATTTCTCTCTTTCTGTCTCTCTGTTTCTCTCTGTCTTTCTGGTGAGCGCACACGCCATATAGCAAAAAACCTCTCCCCCCCCAAAAAAAAAAAAAAAAGAAGAAGAAATTTTGTGAATCAATAAAATGTTGGAGAAAAAAAGCAATGGAAAACAACTGTAGAGACCTGAGATAATGTAGGAGAAGGGAGGGTGAGATATGGCAGATACTGAGAAATAGGGGGGAAATATATATATATGAAGCTAGAAATGGAAAATTATTGGCGATAACATGTATGATTAAGCTCCTATGTATCATATTCTGGATGGGAAATCACATTTTGTATGCTGTGATGATGCTTAGTGAATGAATGTTAATTAATTAATTAATTTAAAAATTTAAAAAATTGAATTATCTGTCTTGAGTTTTAGACTTTCATGTATTTTGAATATTAGTTCTCTATTGGATATGTGACTTACAAATATTTTCTCCAAGCCTATGACTTGTCTGTCTGCCTTTCTTTCTTTTCTTTTTTTCTTATTTATTTTTTATTTGCCAGAGAGCATGTGTGTTCATGAGAGAGAGAAAGAGAAAGAGAGAATGTGAAGTACCCTGCATGGGGAATAGTCACATTGTTATCCTATCTCATCCATTTCTCCCTCCTCTGGGGATTTTGGGCACCCATGTACATGCACCAGAGTGTTTTTCAAGCTACAGATCTAGGACTCTAACCATGCCACTGCTGGCTCTCTATTTTAATAGTGTGTTGAAGCACAAAACTTTGGAGATCTCAATAAAACAGAACTGTTAAAGGTGAAAGCTGTAATACAGGAAATCAAAACCTCTCGAAAATATTAAAAGCAGATTCGATCATGCACAAGATCGAATCTCAGAGGTACAAGGCAAAAACCTCTGACCTAGAAAAATCACCAAAAAGATTGAGAAAATAACCCCCAAAAATGATAATATACAAAAAATACTAGGGAACCAGCAGTTAGCGTAATGGCTATGTCGCTGGACTCCCACGTAGTCGACCGCGGTTCGCATCTCGGACCTGGTGGCTTACAACTCACGCCGGGCGCGTGTGCGTGCGTGCCCAAGATCCTGAGAGGAGAATGGAGGAGAAGGGATTGCGGCGTGACCATCCCCCCTGGGGGGTGATTTCTCGCTTTCTGTCTCTATGTCTCTCTCTGTCTGTCTGGCGAGCGCACGCGCCCTATAGCGAAAAAAAAAAAAAAAAAAAAACCTCTCCAAAAAAAAAAAAAAAATACTAGATACCATTAAAGTCCCAAATGTCTGAATAATTAGTATCCCAGAAGATGAAGAAATTAATAAGGGCATTGATAATATATTCTGTGAAATTCTGGAAGAAAACTTTCCAAGCCTAAAGAAGTATTCAAACATCCAGGCCCAAGAAGTACAAAGGACCCCAAATAGAATCAACCCAAGAAAGTTCTCTCCATAGCACATCATAGATTGATTGGACAAAACCACCGATGAAGACAAGAGACTAGAGCTGGCAAGAGGGAAGAGTCAAGTTACTTATAAAGGTTATCCCACCAGGCTAACATCAGACCTCTCACTGGAAACAATGCAAGTAAGTGAATAATGGGAAGATACATTCAAAATGTTAAAACAAACAATTTCAACCAAGATTACTATACCTGGCAAGATTATCCTTCAAATGGAAAAAAAAAAAAAAAAGATTAAAAACATCTTAGATAAAAAACCTGAAAGAATTTACCAACACTAGACCAGCTCTTCAAGAAGTTCTGAAGGGAGTGCTATACCAGGAAAACTAAAAAGAGACAGACAGCAGTAAGAGAATAAAAATCAGCCAAGAAAATGGCCAACTTAATGGTAGGGATGAGTATGGAAATATCAATAATAATGTTGAATATTAATGGATTAAATTCTCCAATCAAGAGATATAGGTTGAGGGACCAGCAGATGATGTAATGGTTGCATCACTGTAGTCGCATGTGGTTGATCGCTGTTTGAGTTCCAGACTCAGCAACTTCAAACTCACACTGGGCACATGTGCGTGCATGCCCAAAATCCTGAGAGGAGACAAGGAGAAAGGATTGCAGTGTGGCCAATCCCCCTGGGGGGTTGATTTCTCGCTTTCTTTCTCTGTCTCTCCAGTGGGCGCACATGCCTGATAGCAAAAATCCCTCTAAAAAAAAAAAAAAAAAAAAAAAAAAAAAAAAAAAAAAAAAAAAAAAAGATACAGATTGGCTGAATGGATTTTAAAAAATCCTCTATCTGTTGCCTTCAAGAAATGCACCTCATGGATAAAGACATACATAGACTAAAAGTGAAGGACTGGAAAAAAGTATTCCATGCAAATGGAAGCCAAAAAAGGGCTGGAGTCACGATACTGATTTCAGACAAAATAGGCTTCAAACAAAACCTGTAAAAAGAGACAGACATATAGTAGTGAAAGGACTGTTTCATCAAGAAGATATAATGCTTATAAATGTCTATGTACCCAACTCAAGGGCACCCAAATACATGAAGGAAAACTGCTAGATCTAAAAGGAGAGATAGGCTGCAACACACTGATTTTTTAAGAATTATTTTATTTAACTTTATTTATTTGTTTGTTTGTTTGTTTTTGACCAGAGAAGGAAAGTGAGAAAGCAAGCCTCAAGATTTGGGACTTGAACCACAGTCAGATGTGTGGGAGTCTAGCACCCTTAACCACCATGCCACCTGCCAGCCCCTCTACTCAAATTATTTCTAAATATCCAAAAGGAAGGAACCCTCCCAAATTCATTTTATGAAGCCTCCAGCACCCTAATCCCCAGAACAGATAAGGACATGACAAGAAAGGAAAACTGTAGACCAGTATCTTTGTTGAATATAGATGCAAAAATTCTCAAGAAGATACTAACAAATTGTATCGAACAATGTATAAAAATGATTATATAGGGACCAGCAGATGGTGTAATGGCTACGTTGCTGGACTCCCATGTAGTCCACTGCAGATTGAGTCCCAGACCCAGTGGCTTAAACTCACGCTGGGCACTTATGCATGCGTACCCAAGATCCTGAGAGAAGAATGGAAGAGAAAGGATTGTGGCATTGCCATCGCCCCTGGGGGGTGATTTCTCGCTTTCTGTTTCTCTGTCTCTCTTTGTCTTTCTGGCAAGTGCTTGTACTCTATAGCAAAAACCTCTCAAGAAAAAGATTATACATCACAAACAGGTAGGCTTTATTCCAGGGATGCAAGGGTGGTTCAATATATACAAAACCATAAATGTAATATACCATATTAACAGAAAGAAATATAAAACTATATGATCATATCAATCGATGTAGGAGAAGCATTTAATATACAATTTTCCTGGGACCAGGAGATGGCTTAATGGTTATGTCACTGGACTCCCATGTAGTTGACCACAGTTTGAGTCCAAGACCTGACAACTTAAAACTCATGCCTGTGTGTGTGTGCCCATCTCTTCCTGGAGAAGGGATTGCAGTGTGGCCATCCCCCCTAGGGGTGATTTCTTACTTTCTGTCTCTTTCTCTGTCTTTCTGGAGAGCACATGTGCCCTAGAGCGAAAATCTCTCTCTCAAAAAAAAAAAATGTTCCTTTATGATTAAGACTCTCAGCAAAATCAGAATATAAGGGTACTTTCTTAATACAGTGAAAGCCATCTATGAAACAACCCATAGTTAACATTATACTGAACGGGGAAAAGCTGAAAGCCTTTCCACTAAAAACTGGTACAAGACAAGACTGCCCATTTTCTACACTCCTTTTCAATATAGTGCTGTAAGTCCTAACTAATGCAATTAGAAAAGAGAATAAAATAAAAGGCATTTACATAGGGAAAGAGGAGATGAAATTATCTCTATTTGCAGATGACATGATTGCATATGTAGAAGATCCAAAAGTAACCACAAAAATACTCCTGGAAGTAATAAATGAACACAGTAAATTGGCAGGATACAAAATTAGCATACAAAAATCTGTAGTATTTTTACATACAAACAACAGATTTAGATAGAACTGACAAAAGTAGTTCCATTCACCATAGCCACAAAAAGTGTAAGATACCTAGGAATAAATCTAACCAAAGAAGTCAAAGAACTGAAAATCTAAAAAAAGAAATTAACACAGAAAAGTGGAAGGTCATCCCATATTCCTGGATTGGAAGAATTAATATAATCAAAATGGCAATTCCATCCAAATTAATCTACATATTTAACACCATCTCAATCAAATTACCAGAGACATTCTTCACAGATCTGAAAACACAATCATGGAATTTGTGTGGAATCATAAAAGACCTCCGTATTGCCAAAGCAATCCTGCACAAGAGTGGAATAAGAGGCATCTCACTCCCAGACCCCAAATTATATTACAAAGTTGTGATAATTAAAACAGCATGGTATTGGCACAAAAACAGACATGTGGATCAATGGGCCAGAATAGAGACCCCAAAAATAAACCTCAAAACACGGCCAACTGATATTATTTGTTCTGCACAAGACATGTGAAACTACTGAGCTATTTTGTAACCATAAGGAGAACTTGTCATGGACAGAGCTGGCATACTCAGTATGGCAGAGCAACAAAGAGAATAAATTCTGATAATGTTATTAAGCCAATTCATTAACTCACCCTAGGACTTCCATAATAGGGGACATGATAGATAATAAATTATTTTCCTTGTTTAAGTTACTTAAGACGAGATTTTATGTTACTTAAAACTAAGAGGTATGGGGACCAGCAGATGGTGTAATGGTTACATCACTGGACACCTATAGAGTTGACCACCATTTGAGTCCCAGACTTGGTGACTTAAAACTCAACTGGGCATGTATGCATGTGTGCCCAAGATCTCAAGAGGAGAATGGAGGAGAAGGGATTGTGGTATGGCCATCCCCTCTTGGGGGGTGATTTCTCACTTTATGTCTCTGTCTCTCTGGCGAGCACACACATCCTATGGCAAAAATCTCTCTTAAAAAAAATAAATAAAACTAAAAGCTATTGGGATTAGCAGATGGCATGGTGTTTAAGGTGCTGGAGTCCCATATGGTCCACCACAGTTCGAGTTTCAGACACAGCAGCTTGAAAAATCACAACAAATATGTAAATAAATAAATATTTTTAAAAAACCATACTGTACTCTACAAAGATGCAGAATGAGTATATATAGATCATAAATTACAATGAAAATTAAAACTGAATGCTGGAACGACACCCAACAAAATCATCAAATGGAACATCTATTTACTTTGATAAAATTATGGAAAAATCTGACAGAGACTTCAAAATAAAAATTTTGAGGTTGCAGAAATAAATTCCTTCCATTTAAAAAGAGCAAGGACAGGGCCAGCAGGTGGCATGGTGGTTCAGGCATTGGATTCCCACATGGCTGGCTGCGGTTTGAGTCTTGGACCTAGCTGCTTGCTTTCTCACTCTCTCTCTCCCTCTCTGGTGAGTGCACATGCTCTATAGCAAACTAAAAAAAAAATAATAAAATTAAATAATGCTTAAATAAATACATAGAACAAGGACTTTTTTTAAAAAAGATTTTTGCTATAGCATTTATGCACTCACCAGAGAGAAAGAGAAAGAAACCACCCCCAAGTCGGGATGGCCATACCGCAATCCCTTTTCCTCCAGTCTCCTCTTGAGATTTTGGGCACACATCAATATGTGCCCGGAGTGTTTTAAGCCACAAGTCCGGGATTTGAACTTTGGTCGACTCTGTAGGAATCCAGTGATGTAAACATTACACCATCTGCTGGTCCCAAGAGCAAGGACTTTTTTTTAAAAGAATTACTTATTTTTAATAAGCTTGCCACCTATTTGCCCCAAGAGCAAGGACTTTTAAAGCAAAAATAGGAATAAGTTAAACAACATTGGTTATGAAAGGGGTTAATTACAAGTTTCTTATTTGATTAAATATAAGAATTTCAATGCAAATTCTACAAGTGTGATAAACTATTGACCGGACAGAGAGTAAATAAATGAATTGAAAGACAGTTTGAAGAATTCATTCAGGAAGACTAACATAAAAATTGTGAAGCATTGGGACTGGCAAGTGGCATGGTGGTTAAAGCACTGGACTCCCACATGGCCAGCTGTGATTCAAGTCCTGGAGCTGGCAGCTTTCTCTCTCTCTCTAGTCAAGTTTAAAAAAAAAAATGCTACTTATAAAATTTATAATATATTACCAATATTTAAAACAAAATTCATTATGAACAGCAGATACAAGATACAGATGGTAGATTGAGGACCTCTGCCATGTGTTGCATAGTTGGGATGGTGTTGCATTGTTTAATAAAAAGAATGGAAGGAATGATGGATGAGTAATACATGAGAAAATAAAAACGTGATAATGTCCAAATGGAGGAGAGCAGAAATTCTCTGAAAGGCCTGAACACTGAAGGTTGCTATGCAGGATAAATTGAATTCTTGAAATAGTTTAATGAAACTATTAGGTTATCAGAAAAGTGATGACTATTTTTATTTTTATTTTTTATTTCCCTTTTGCATAGAAAAATGTATCATGACTTTTCTGATTAACTAATTCACTGAGTAGAATCTTCAAAGAAATCAAGAGAAAAGATAGTTTCCGTAAGAATGGTAATTATATCTTTCATCAGCAACTATAGAATTTGGTGGTTGGGGACAAAAAAAAAATCAGTGACTTAGAATTCTATAACCAGCTAAACTATTATTAAAATAATTAGGACAAAGTCAATCTTCTTACGTTTAAAAACTGAAAATCTTTGGCCAGCCTGTGGCCTGGCAGTTGGGGGAGCTGGATTCCACATGACTGACCACAATTTGACTATCAGCCCAACAGTGTGAAAAACAATGAGTGGATCGAAATGGTCTCATTGTAAGCCAAACAATATGATTGAAAGTATATACAAAAAATAATAACAATAATAATATAAAAAAATGTAAAAAGCAAAAACAAAAACAAAAAACAAAACAATGAGTGGGCCAGCTGGGGGCCTGGTGGTTAAGGTGACTGGATCCTACAAGGCCAAACTGCACAGTTCTTATCCCAGATCTGGCGGCTTGAGAAAACACATTGGGTGTGTGTGCATGAATGGCCCAAAACCCCAATAGGAGGTAGAAATGAAGAGAAGGCATTTCTGTGTAACCAGTCTCCCTGGGGGTTGTTTTCTCACTTTCCCTCTCTATGATAGCTCTATCTAGCGAGTATACAAGCAGTCTGATGAAAAAGAAAAAAATCCTGGGTGCATGTGCTTGCATCCCCTAAATCCTGACATGAGGGAAAAATGGAGAAGGTTTTGTAGCATCACCACACAGCATTTGTGGGGGTGAGGATGCTTTCTCCTTCTCCCTTCTCTGTCTCTCTCTGGCATGCACAAGTGCCTTCTGGCAATTTGGAAAAAAAAAATGGAGTGAGATAGTGTGCCAGTGAATTACTTGGTAGCTACTTCAGTTTGTATGCCTATAGAACGCTTTCAGCAGCAAGTAATAGAACAGCAGACTAAATAGTAACATTTAGTTTGGAATACATAATTTCCTTAGTTGGTCTAGTGTGGTCCAGTGGCTTAAGAACTTCAGTTCGCTGAATGACTTCTCTATGATTCTTTTGATTTTCCCATTATTATTAATGACATGGCTAAAAGAGCTCAAGGTTTTTTTTTTTTTTTTTTTTTTTTTTTTTTTTTTTTTTTTTTTAACTACATGACAATATCCCATTGCTGGAAAGAAATAAAAGCTGTTTCTGTAGGATTCTTTTATTTACTCTCTTTCTTTTCAGGATTAAGGTACTTTCCAGAAATTTTACAGTAGTTTCTCTTGCTTCTCACTGGCCCAAACTGAATCATAGAGCCACTTCTATATCAATCACTGGCAAAAAAAAAAAAAAAAAAAAAAAAAAAAAAAAAATGGAATTACCATGACGGTTTAGCAGAATCATGGTTCATTCCTTGGAGCTATAATGGGACTCATCTTCTTTGAGTAGTTTTCTCAGTTTGTAAATAAAATTGTAGATCTGTTACTCCTGAGAACTAGTGGAATAGTTATAGGGTAAATAACAGTTTTACCTCAGATAATCATGAAAGGCCTCTGAATGAATTAATATCTAAATATAGATTAATTGACTTGAAAAATTCAACTGTGTCAAGATCATTGCGAAGAACATTACTAGAGAGGGATTTGGCTTGTCTGAGGAACAAAAAGAGACCAGTGTGTGTGGAGAGAACTTAGCTTGCCAAGAGACATCAAAGAGTTTAGTAGTATCCAGGAGATGTAGGATATTTAGACTATGAAAAGGAGAATGGATTTTATAAGGGGGATGGGAAACTCTCATAGGGGATCTACTACAGAAGGGTAGATTTGGAGATGGGACTAGTTGGGAAAGTGTTCCAGTGTCAGGAGAAGAAGACTGTCTGTCATGAGACTTGGGCTAGGGTAACAGGAGTAGAGGCAGAGAAACTGAGAGAAAAATGTATTAATGTATTCAGTCCATGTTTGGGGACAGAATCAACAGGATTTATATGGGCAGTGAAGAAAAGGAAGGAATACAAAAATTACTCCTAAGTTTTTGGAATGAATTGCTTAGTGCATCATGGTACCATATAAAATGAGAAAGTCAGACAAAGGAAAAGGTGGAATTTTGTTAAGGTCACGTTAAGTTTGTCTTGCCTATTAGACATTCAAGCAAACATTTAAATATAGGAGTTACTGGCATACAGATGGTCTTAAAAGCCATGGAAAAAGGTAGATTAACTAAAGGAAAAACAGTATATAGAGAATGGGGTACCAACCTCATAGTAGTTAAGACTAAAGGAACCAGAACCTACATGACATATCCCAGTTCAAGTCCCAGCCTGGCAGTTTGAGAATTATGCTGGGAACATGTGTGCATGTGCCCCAAATCCTTTTTTTAAGTGAGATTTTTTTTTTTTTTTTTTTTGCTATAGTACATATGTGCTCACCAGAGAGACATAGAAAGTGAGAAATCACCCCCCAAGGGGATGGCCACGCCACAGACCCTTCTCCTCCATTCTCCTCTCAGACTCTGGGCACACACACACACACACACACACACGTGCCTGGCATTAGTTTCAAGCCACTGGATCCAGTACTCAACCATGGTCAACTCTGTGGGAGTTCAGCAATATAACCATTATGCCATCTGCTGTTCTGCCAAAGTCCTAATAGGATGGAGAGATGGAGGATATAGGGGGTGATCAGCTGAGTTGAATTTTGCAGAAGTTCGAGTAAGAACACAAAATTGATCACATGTCAAAAAATTAATTAGACTTTACTATGTATTCTTTGAAGTCCATAGCATTTATAATATATGTTACCAAGTTCTGTAACTTATTGTATTGTCTTTTATTTTTATTAAACTTTAATTTTGTTGTCCAGTTAGTCCATTAATTTATTTAGGAAAGGAACCTTACCTTATATTTTTATACTTCTTTTTTTATTAATTCATTTTACATTCATTCACTGAGCATCAACACAGCATACAAAATGAGATTTCCCATCCAGAATACACTGCATAGTGGCTTAATCATACATGTTATCATCGACAGTTGTTTTATATATGTGTGTGTGTGTGTGTTTGTGTGTGTGTGTATGTATATATTTTCCCCTTATTTCTCACACTCTGCCATTTCCCACCCTCCTCTCATACTGTCTCTGGTTTCTACAGTTGTTTTCTATTCCTCTTTTTTCCCCCCACACTTTATTGATTCACAAAATATTTTAACTAATCTAATTACTTTCAATAGCAAGTTCAGCTGATATATACCTATCTCTGAACATATGTCTAACTTTAGGCATGAAGCTCTGAGTAGAATGAATATACTATAAAGTAGTACCCAGCTAATGGTATATAGCTTAATGCAGTCATTAAATAGGTATTTTTAGTATGTATTTTTAATTTCAAGAGAAGTAGTCCTAGCTTTAATAAATCAAAATTTTAAAAATGCTAAGAGAGATTTGCTTAAATCTTAAAGCCAGGAAACAGGTTAGAATTCTGTTCAAATCGGAACCAGCAGTTAGCGTAATGGCTATGTCGCTGGACTCCCACGCAGTCAACCACGGTTTGAGTCCCGGAGCCAGTGGCTTAAACTCACGTCGGGCGCGTGTGCGTGTGTGCCCAAGATCCTGAGAAGAGAATGGAGAAGGGATTGTGGCGTGGCCATCCCCCCTGGGGGGTGATTTCTCACTTTCTATCTCTCTGTCTCTCTCTCTGTGTCTGGTGAGCGCACGCACCCTATAGCAAAAAAAACAAAACAAAACAAAACAAAAAAACAGAATTCTGTTCAAATAGTAGATACATGGACCTATCAGCAGCTCAAGACAAGACAAAAATCCTTAAATCTGGAAAACAAAGCATAGAAGAAAATTAGTAATGTTTTAGACAAAAGTCATAAGATTCTATTTCACAAGTTTAGTCTCATGTACTTTATCTTCTGTTGTGGTCCAATCTTCCCATTTAAATTCTGGAACATAACATTCAACTCCAGATTTGTCCCTACCACTAAGTTGGCCATTTTCTTAGTTGTTACTGAACTCCTATTTCTGTGTGTCTGTATTTAGTTTTCCTATTATAGCACTCCCTTCAAAACTTCTTGGAGAGCTGATCTGGTGTTGGTAGATTCTTTCAGGTTTTGTTTATCTAAGTATGTTCTTGTATTTTCTTCCCATGTGAAGGATAATCTTGCTAGGTACAGTATTCTAGGTTGTAATTGTTTTTCCTTTAACACTTTGAATATGTTTTCCCATTCTTTCCTTGCTCGCATTGTTTGTGATGAGATGTCTTCCGTTAGCCTGATGGGATATCCTTTGTTGGTAACTTGAGTTTCTCTCTTACCAATTTTAATATCTTGTCTCTGTCTGTGGTTTTGGTCACTCTGGCTATGATGTGCCTTGGAGATCTTGGGTTAATTCTATTTGGGGTCCTTTGTTTTTTTTGGGACTGGATCTTTGAATGGCTCTCTAGGTTTGGAAAGTTTCCTTCTAGGATTTCATGGAATAGATTACCAATGCCCTTTTTAGTCTCTTCACCTCCTGGGATACGGACTATCCAGATGTTTAGATGTTTAATGGTATCAATCATAGTGTGCAGACACTCGGTATATATTAAGTGGGGACATACAATGTTTCTCCTTCATAACCTGGCTTGCTTCACTCAGCAATAAATCTTCCATATTCATCCACTTTCTGTCAAAAGCCAAGGTCTTGTTGTTTTTTATGGCTGAATAGTATTCCACAGAATATATGTACACAGTTTTTCAATCCATTCATCAGTTCATGGGCATTTGGGTTGGTTCCACGTCTTAGCAAGTGTGAATAATGCCGCAACAAACATAGATGTGCAAGCACTTTTTCGATTAAGTTTTCTTCTGGGGACCAGCAGTTGGCTTAATGGCTATGTCACTGGACTCCCATGTAGTCAACTGCAGTTTGAGTCCTGGACCCGGTGGCTTCAACTCAGGCCGGGTACATGTGCGTGCATGCCAAAGATCCCAAGAGGAGAATGGAGGAGAAGGGATTATGGCTTGGCCCGCCCCCTGGGGGGGTGTCTGATTTCTCGCTTTCTGTCTCTCTGTCTCTCTCTGTCTTTCTGGTGAGCACATGTGCCCTATAGCAAAAACATCTCCCCCCCCCAAAAAAAAAGAAGAATTCTTCTGTCCTTTGGGTAGATACCAAGGAGTGGGATTGCTGGATCATATGGTAGTTCTATTTGTAGATTTTTGAGGAATCTCCAGATTGTTCTCCACAGTTTGGACCAGTTTACATTCCCACCAGCAGTGTAAGAGAGTTCCCCTTTCACCACACCCCCACCAGCACTTATCATTTTTTGTTTTTTTTTAATCTTAGGCATTCTTACTGGGGTTAGGTTGTTTTGACCTGTATTTTTCTTACAATGATGAATGTTGAGCATTTTTTCATATACCTTTTGGCTATTCAAATGTCATCCTTAGTGGTTTTTTCAACTAATTCTCTAATCTTTTAATAGAGTTGATCATCTTTTTCTTGGGAACAGCTGCTTGAGTTCCTTGTGTATTCTGGTTATCAGTCCCTTATCTGATGCATAGTTTATAAAAATATTTTCCCATTCTGAGGGCTGTTGATTCACACCAATTACTGTGTCTTTTGCCATGCAAAAACTTCTTAGTCTGATGTAATCCCACTTGTCTATTTTGGGGATTATTGACTGTGCTTTTGGGGTCTTATTTAAGAATTCTTTGCCTACCCTAATGTCTTCCAGAGTTTCCCCAGTGTTTTCCAGGAACAGTTTTATAGTTTGAGTTCTTAGGTTTAGATCTTTGATCCATCTTGAGTTGATTTTTGTCAATGGTGAGAGGTAGGGGTTCAGATTCATCTTTCTGCAGGTGGAAATGCAGTTTTTCCAGCACCATTTGTTCAAGAGGTTTCCTTTTTCCCACTGGATTGACTGTCACCCCTTGTCAAAAATTAGTTGACTGTATGTTTGAAAATTTATTTCTGAGGACTCTATTCTGTTCCATTGGTCTACCTGTCTGTTTTTGTGCCAGTACCATGCTGTTTTGATTACCACAGCTTTGTAGTATATTTTTGGGTCTAGGGGTGAGATGCCGCCCACTCCACTCTTCTTGTGCAGGATTGCTTTGCCAATACAGGGTCTTTTATGATTCCAGACAAATTTTATGATAGTCTTTTCTAGATCTGTGAAGAATGTGTCTGGTACTTTGATTGGGATTGCATTAAATATGTAGATTAATTTGGTAGACTTGCCATTTTGATTATATTAATTCTTCCATTCCAGAAACATGGGATGTCCTTCTACTTTTTTGGTGTCATTTTCAATTTCTTTTTTTAGCTTCTCATAGTTTTCCTTGCGGAGGTCTTTGACTTTTTTGGTTTGATTTATTCCTAAGTATCTTATACTTTTTTGTGGCTGTGGTAAAGGAATTACTTTTTTCAGTTCTATCTCAGTCTGCCTGTTGTTCGTATATAGAAATGTTATAGATTTCTGTATGTCGATTTTGTATCCTGCAACTTTACTGTATTCATGTATTATTCCCAGGAATTTTTTCATGGTAACTCTTGGGTCTTCTATGTATATTATCATGTCATCTGCAAATAGAGTTTCACCTCTTCTTTTCCTATTTCAATGCTTTTTATTTTTTTCTCTTTTCTGATTGCATTGGCGAGGACTTCCAGTACTATATTGAAAAGGAGTGGAGAAAGTGGGCATCCTTGTCTTATACCCATTTTCAGTGGAAAAGCTTTCAGCTTTTCTCCATTCAGGATGGTCTTCACTGTGGATTTTTCATAGATAGCTTTTATTGTGTCGAGAAATGACCCTTCTATG
Organism: Tupaia tana; assembly: GCA_026018925.1. Lineage (NCBI taxonomy): Eukaryota > Metazoa > Chordata > Mammalia > Scandentia > Tupaiidae > Tupaia > Tupaia tana. Next base: position 54,056,321 of record JAKSZU010000006.1, on the reverse strand, counting down.
CCAATTTTGATGAGATTCTTGATCATTAAAGGATGTTGTATCTTAGGCAGATGAATTATAATAGTAAATAACAGTAATCTTGCCTTTTCTCCTTTTTAAAAAGAATTATTTATTTTATTTTATTTACTATTATTATTATTTTTAATTTGCTATTGGACATGTGCACTCACCAGAGAGGGACAAAGAGAGAGAGAGAGAGAGAGAAAGAGGGAGAGAGAGAAAGTGAGAAAATAAGCCACCAGGTCCAAGACCCAAACCACAGTTGGCTATGTGGAAGTCCAGTGCCTTAATTACCATGCCACCTGCTGACTTCAACATTTCTCCTTTTTAAAAAAATTATACATTATTTCAGCTGTACAGATACTAAAGCAATATATTCACATGAACATCCAACTCACTAAATTAGAAGTTGTTAATATTTTATAGTAATGATTCAGAGGTTTTGTTTTTCAGAAGTTTATAGATTTAGATGATGCCCACTTTGTAACTCTCTTTAATCGTATTATCTTCTTTGTCTCCCCCAGATGTTCAGGATAATATATATTCTTCTTCTGCATATTTTTGTATATTTAAGATATATATTTGGGTTGCTATTAAACATTTATATAAATGATTCTAATTCCAATTTGTATCATAATATATCTTATTGTAATGTTTCAACTAAATGTTGTATCCTTGTTGACATATAGGGATTTAGTATATTCTGTTAACTACTATAAAATATTCTACTGTAGGAATAGATTACAATTTATTATTTTTCTATCGATAATCATTCAGATTGTTTTAGTTATTCACTGCTACAAATAATGTTGCCATGTTAATAAAAATTTGTCATATATGAGAATGTCTTAAAGTTTATACTTAAAAGTGGAATTGCTGGGTCAAAGACTATACACATTTTTCTTTTTTTTAGGTACTTCCAAATTGTTCTCTGCGGTGTTTGCACTTAATTTATGCTTCTCTCAAATGTATATAGATGTTGTCTTTGTTTATTATTGTGCAGCTAAACAGAAATACCTGTGACTGGGTGATTTTTTTTTTTTTTTTTTTTTTTTTGGAGAGGTTTTTGCTATAGGGTGCGTGCGCTTGCCAGAAAGACTGAGAAAGACAGAGAACCAGAAAGTGAGAAATCACCTCCCCGGGGGGATGGCCACACCACAATCTCTTCTCCTCCATTCTCCTCTCAGGATCTTGGGCATACATACACATGCACCTGGCATGAGTTTAAGCCACTGGAGCCTGGACTCAAACCACAGTCGACTACATGGGAGTTCAGCGACACAGCCATTACACCAACTGCTGGTCCCAGATAGTGGGTCTTCTTAAAATTCTCACCACCTCCCAATGCCATTACATTAGGGACCAAATTACAATATGACACATGAAACCTTGGGAGACAAACCATTATCTAAATCATAGCAGATGTTCAGTTCTCCAAATCTTTCCCAATATTTGATATTATGAAATTTTAACATTTTTACCATTCCAATGAAAGAGAAGCATTTATATTTCCCCGACTGCTGGTGAAGTTTAACACTTCATTATTTATTTACTGGTCATTAGCTTGTTATCCTTATTAGCTTGTCTTACTTATTTATACTATTTCTATTTTATTTTTGGCCTGCCTCTTATAGATTTGTAAGAGTTCTTTAAATAGCTAGAATTTATTGTGTTTCAATTACCTGTGTTGAAAAGTTTCTCTTAATCTCTGACTTATATATTTTAGTTTTTATTTATTAGAAGTTTTTTCCTTAGGGTGCATGTGCTCACTGGAGAGAGACACACAAACACACACACAGTGAGAGGGAAAGTGAGAAATCACCCCACAGGGAGATGGGCATGCCACAATCCTTTTCTTCCATTCTCCTTGTGGGATCTTGGGCACGCATGCACATATGCCTGCATGAATTTCAAGTCACCTGGTCCATACTTGAATCCCAGTCAGCCATGTGGGTGTCTAGTGATGTAACCACTATGCCATCTGCTGGGCCCTATTTTTTGCTTTTTAATAGTTTCTTAAATTTCACTTAATAAAGGAAAACTCATTAATATTTTCCTTTATGCTTTAAGCCTTTGCACTTATTTAAGAAATCTTACATAGTTTTTTTTTTTTTTTTTTTTGAGAGGTTTTCACTATAGGGCGCGTGCGCTCGCCAGACAGACAGAGAGAAAGAGAGACAGAAAGCGAGAAATTACCCCCCAGGGGGGATGGTCATGCTGCAATCCCTTCTCCTCCATTCTCCTCTCGGGATCTTGGGCACGCACGCACATGCGCCCGGCGTGAGTTTTAAGCCACCGGGTCCGGGACGCGAACCGCGGTCGACTACGTGGGAGTCCAGCAACATAGCCATTACACTAACTGCTGGTCCCAAGAAATCTTATATAGTTTTTTAAAAGATTAGAAAATAAGTATATTCAGTATAGCAAATTCAAATTTCACCTCTTTGAAAGAATTAAACATATTGTATGAAAATATTGGAATTTCTCACTTTCCCTTTCTCTGTCTCTCTCCTCTGAGTGCATGAACCCTATGGCACAAACCTAAAACAATTTTAAAAAGAAAGAGAGAACAAGATGAGGGTAGTGTTTATATGGACAAGTCAATTTGTGAATATTCATTATACTGAACACTTACCATTAAACTCTGTGCTTATTTATGGGCTTTTCTATATAAATATTCTATTTGATGAAAAGTTTACTTAAGTGACCAGCAGATGGCATAGTGGTTATGTTGCTAGACTTCCACATGCCTGACCACGGTTCGAGTCCCAGACCCAGTGGCTTGAAACTCATGCCAGGCGTGTATGCATGTGTGCCCAATATTCTGAGACGTGACTTGAGAAGAAGGGATTGCGGTGTGACCATCCCCTTGGGGAGGGCAATTTCTTGCTTTCTCTGTCTTTCTCTTCTCTCCTGTGAGAACACGGACCCTACAGCAAAAATCTCTCTTTAAAAAAAAGTTAAGGAACCAGCAGGTGGCATGGTTGGGGTGCTGGACTCCCATATGGCCTATGGCAGTCTGAGTCCCAGAACTGGCAGCTTGAGAATCACATGGGGCTTGTGTGCATGTGTGCCCAAAGTCCCAAGAGGTGAATAGAGAAGGGACTGCAGCATGGTTATTCCCCTGGAGGGGGGGTGATTTCTCACTTTCCTCTCACTGTCTCTCTCTTGCAGGTGCCCATACCCTATGGCAAAAACCTTAAGGTCAGCCCAATGCAATGTATAGACTCTAATTTCAATAAAAAGAGGCTTTTTCTCCCTTTTTTGGGGAAAACTTTATATGTATTTGGGAAATCTCAGTACTGTTATTTTATGACATGGAGAAGTTATTAATGTTTTAAACATAATAGTGGTATAGTAATGGTTATTTATTCTTATTGTTCTTATAGAAATATAGGGGATTACTTAATAGATACAGTGAAATGATATTTCAGATTCACTTCAAAATAATCTGGTAGGATGAAACAAATAATAGAGATATAAGTGAAATGACATGGTTTCACATATGTTAAAATGATGCCTTTAAAATGTTTCTACACACACACACATTTATGCATATATATAAAGTTAAACTGACACTTCACCATTTCCTTTTTCTAAAGTGGTATGTCATTGTGGTTTTGATTTGCATTTCTCTTATGATAAGGGATGTTGAGCGTTTTTTCATGTATTTTGGCTATTCTTCCTTGGAGAGTTGCCTGTTTAGTGCATTGGCCCATTTTTTAATAGTTTTTTTTTTTTATTTCGGGGGGGGGGGGGTAAGTAGCTTGAGTTCCCTATATATTCTAGTTAAAGTTCTTATCTGAAGCATAGTTTGCACATATTTTCTCCCATTTTGAGCATTGTCTCTTCACTTCTACTTATTGTCTACTTTGCTGTACAGAAGCTTTTTGGCCTGATACGGTCCCACTTGTCTCTTTTTAGGATTACTGCCTGTGCTTTAGTTGTTTTATTTAAGAAATCTTTGCCTACTTCAATGTCTTCAAAAGTTTCCCCTGTGTTTTCCTCCAGTAGTCTTATAGTTTGAGGTTTTGCTTTGAAATCTTTGATCCATTTTGAGTTGATTTTTGCTAATGGTGAGAGATATGGGTCTGGTTTCATTTTTCTGCAGGTGGATTTTTCTGCAGTTTTTCCAGCACCATTTGCTGAAGAGGCTTTCCTTCATTGGATTGTCTTGTGTCCTTTGTCAAAAGTCAGTTGGCAGTATGTTTTGGGTTTATTTCTGGGTTCTCTATTCTGTTCCATTGGTCTACCTGCCTGTTTTGAGTATCACAGGTTTAATATTTTGAAGTCAGGAAGTGAGATGCCTCCCACCTAATTCTTTTTGTATAGTTTAACTCTTTATAACTCCAGACAAATTTTATGATTGCCTTTCTATTTCTCTGAAGAGTATCTCTGGTAATTTGATCAGAATTGCATTGAATTTGTAAATTAAGTAGGGTAGAATTGACATTTTGATTATATTAATTCTTGTAATCCAGGAACATGAGATGCCTTCCCATTTTTTAACATCACTTACTGTTTATTTTTTCTGCTTTTTGCAATTTTCTTTGTAGAGGTCTTTCACTTATTGGTTAGATTTATTCCTAGACACTTCCCCCATTTCTAATGCTAATATTTCACCCTTAAAATGTTTTTAATCCTTTGGAGGAGACGAAGAATCTGTAGAAAATTTTTTCATTACACTGTTTAGACACAGGATGGCACTCTTTGAATAAGCAATTAGCCAACAGTCTTCTCACTGAAATGAGGTCTTTCACAATGCTGTTATTTCCTAGGGCAGCTTATCTTAGTTGAGGGTAAAAACTTTGCAGATGGCTTTTATAGATAACTTTTACACCTAATCTTTATTTTTTCTGTTCTGGCTGCACCTATCTACTACCAGTTCCTGAAAAATGAAGGAATAATGATTTAAATGGCCATTTCATGCAAAAATAGCTCAGTGCCCACTCTTATTTTGGGGGTTTACAATGATTTCTTTGGGGTTTCCCACCTCATGTAAGTCTGTGGTGTGTGTGTGTGTGTGTGTGTGTGTGTGTGTATCCATATAAATCATCTTTATTTAAAACTGTCAATGCCAACCACAGGACTTTTTTCTAGGTTTTGAATGACATTTAGCCAAATAACTATTGATTAAGGTCAAGATGAAGACTATTGACTTTGTGGATAGATGCTTTCCCCTTTCAGCCCTTGAGGAAGAACTGAAATAACTGTATCCTTGGACGTTCTCAGTCTGATTCATGCCTTCTTTCGGCCAACTATTCATGGATTCACCAGAAGAATTACACCTACTACCTCCGGTGTAGGAAGAAAAAAATTAAAATGGGCAATAATGTTAGCAGAAGCTTGAAATTTAAGAGCGGTATTCAAAAAAGTCCTCCTCCCTACCCACTTCCCTACGGTCCAATTCTCCTTTCTCGTTCTGGCCATCGGAAATTGACTTGGCATTAACTAAGCCCTGGAATTTCGAGGCGTCAATCCCCCCCTCCCCAACCTCGGAAACTTTTAAACAGCTCCCTACCACGCACTCAAGGGTAGAGACAGATAAATGATGCAGCAGATTACACCGCTGAAAGGCAACATTTGTCCTTAGCTATTTTCACATTTTTTCCCTGTTTCCGATTTGTATGCCTGACTTTGTTTGCTTGCTTAAGACATGGAAAACATTTCGGGTATTTTCTCCTAAGTTTAATACCAGTGGCTTTCTCCCAGCAAATGAAAGTGAAAGTGCTACATTGTAGTGGTATTTTATCCTTAAAGTTTGGACTGGCAGCTGGTGTGTATGGGGGCGGGGAGGACGGTTGGAAGGTGGGATTGGGAAGCTTGAAGAACCAGTTTTGAGGTTTTGTTTGTTTATCTTGAGATCGCAGCAGGGTTCCTATGTCCCCCCCCCCCCCCAACTTTATTTTCGAGGGTGGGGGTGGTCTGGCTTCGGGTTTATTTTCATCTGGGCAGTCATTGAAGTTTCATTCAGTGTACCGCCTTAAAAAAAAATACACTGCACTTGTAGCTTTCCCCGGTTGCACTTTAAACACCATCCAGTCTCACCCTCATCTGGAAATAATGCAAGCTTCTCTCTTCCCCCGCTCCCTCCTCCCCCACTTTTTTTTTTTTTTTTTTTAAAGCCCCACATAACCTGAAGTCGATAATCAGATGGAAAATGTGCTGGTCTTGGTTTACTTTCCCTTTTGGTGGTAACCTTACTTGTTGAAGTATTCATAAAACACATAGACGTTCTGTACACATGCAGCTACCGCATCTTGAAATATGCCTGCTCCACTGACATAAAATTTGCTACAAGTTTCCTCAAAGGCACTCTTTTTGTGCAACTTTTTAACATTTTTTTTTTTATTGTGTAAACTTCAAAACAATACCCGGAGAATAATACCGGAGATCTTAATAGTGACGTTAGACCATCTAAAGTCATTCATCCTTTCCCCACCCCACCCCCTTCCTTTTTCCAAGAAACAACTAATAACAAACCAGGTTAGCATTTCTAAAAGAGGTTAGAATAGGAAGAAAAGAGGTAGAGTGGGTTAGGGCAGAGAGGTTAGAGGGGCCAGAATTTCTCTCATTCACAGGGTGGAAAAGTTGACATTGTCTAAGCCCTTCTGAATGGCTGGTAGTTGGTTACCCTGATTGTACCTCCACTTCCCCTCCCCCTCCACGTGACGACCCAGGACACATGCGCACCCGACGCAGCCCAGGCACATCTGCAGACTGACGTCAGTGTGCTCTGCCTCCGAGGAAAAGCTGCCAAAATTTTCTCCTGCTGCAATTCAAGTTGGCCGGGGGCCGGTAGTGAGATCTAGGGCTACTTCAACAAAACTTTGCTGCCCTTCCTGCTCCTCTTGTCTTCTTTTCTCCTGATACCTTTTGATGCTCTGCACATGTTATTTGCATAGCAAAGGCACTAAGCTGTCCAGGAAGAGGGCACCACTTCCACCCCCAATAAGTCTTTTTTTTTTTCCCCCTTCCTTCCTTTCTTTCTTTCTTTCTTTTTTTTTCTTTTTTTTTTTTTCCTCTGGTGGGGAGTGTGGGGAGAGAAAGGGGGCTAGCAAAGGCAGCATCTCAGGGTGATAGCCTGGATGTATTGAAGGCATCTCTTTTTCTGCCAAGTCGGAAAATCCGTTCTCTAAAGCCAGGGTTAGACAGACTATAGGGTTTTATTCTGGCTGCAGAATAACTGGCTGGTGTGGCTTTGCAAAGGCGGGGGGGTTGGAGGGGCAAAAAAAAGTTAGAAAGGAGAGGGAGTACGTGAGTCGTCCAGTGCAATCTCTATTGTTTGAAACTTATTTTATCAGAATTTGAAGATGAAAACGGTAAGGAAGACTTCACAATATTCAATGAGACCTTTTTTAAATATAAAAAACCCTTGTGTTTTGCTTGTCTTCCGAATAAGCTTAGAAAACTGTGTGTGTGTGTGTGTGTGTGTGTGTGTGTGTGTGTGTGTGTTTTATGGCAATGAGTGAGCTTGAATGAACTCATTTTATAGATAAAAATCTTCTTAACTCCAGACTAGTAGGGGGTTGTAGAATTCTAGGACTTGCAAGTATTTTATGATGCAAAAATTACGTTCATTATATGGATATACATGTTTTGTAATTATGCTTGGGGTGTGTGTGTATATGTGTGTTTAAACTAATCACAAACAGTAATTGGGAAAGTAATATGTGTGTATTTTAAATCGATTTCCAATTTTCTTGAAGAAAAGCTTCTGCATTTTATAGTTTCGTGTCAGTGTCTTAAGTATTCAAACAAGTGCATATTTTATGCCTGGGCTCTCTTGGGTAGCATTAACGTGCTAGTTGTAGCCCCGATGCTCTAGGATATGTTAAGCTCTTAATAAGCTAATCAAAGAGATGGAAGCGTGTGTTTTTGATTTACTTTTGGCCACTTGGGACGTGCTAGACTCGTAACTCTCCGGAGCCTTGTTTATCGGGGTATGTCTGTATATATGGTGTATGGGACTAAAGTTCAGGGATTTGGGAGGGAGAGTGAAGGGTGCTGGAGGGGATATTGGAAAGCCTCTATTTGATAATGTGGGCTATAATTCCTGTCTTTGATAATTTCTTTCCTTGTTGTACTAGAGGCAAAGTGAGCGAGAGAGTGAGAAAGCGCACTGAGAGGGAACAAGAGAGTGAGTTTCTTACTCTTGTTTTTATTTGAGCTGCCGGTGCAACGCGTTTGGGCCAAATGCCAACTGTCTGGGTCACACGCGTTTTATCCAAATAGATTTAGCGCTGCTGTCTGGAAATGGGCTGCTGAATGTTAACTTTAGGATCAACTCAACCAGGGCAGCTCAGACTGTTACCCTCTGTCTGGGCGAAGTGAAATGGGGCGGGGGAGGGGGCTCTGAGGGTGTGCAGAGCGGGAGGGGGGAGGGGAAACTAAACCATTGCTTGGAACTTAAAAAAAAAAAAAAAAGACACTAGAGAGTGATTTTTCAACATTTCTTTTATGTTCATTTGTGTGTGTGTGTGTGTGTGTGTGTGTGTGTGTGTGTGTGTGTTTGACTACCGTGCTTTTCTTTTCTTCAGTTTATGTTGATTAGAGTGAAACTTTAGATGTGGGGATGACAGTTCTCAGAATTCATGATAGGGAATGAAATGTAACATAAAACTGGTGTAGTTGAAGGAAATTAAGAAAATTAATTTTGGAGGTAATTGTTTTCCTATGTTTCACCAAAGTGGTAGCTGCAGTCTGGTTTATATTAATTTAGTGCTAACATGTGATCTTTGGAGTTTTGAATTTTTGAAGAAAAGCATGTAGATGCAAATAAGTTGATTTCAAACAAATTCATTCATTTGTTACAAATGGCAGCAAATGAAATTTGTGTAGTGGTATTAATATTTCTGAGATATCCAGGAGGAAAAAGTCTCAGACCTCAAGACCTGAAATATTGTAATACTTTTCATGTCTGGTGCAATACCTGTACGATTAATTTCTACTTTGTCTTCTCCTACTACTTCTTCTTCATTTCCTTAGCAACTGCTAGTAGCTAATAGTAGTTTAGTAAGAGTATTTGTACTAAACTAGAGTTAGTGGCCTAGTGAGAGAATGAAGAGAGCTATCTTAATAAAGAGAGCTAATAGTATATTTGGAATATTGTGAGGGTTAGCACAGAGGGAAAGAGATAGCTCTCTTGGTTGTATCAAAAGACATTATTGATTATCAACATGTGAGACAATCTCAACAGAAAGGTGTTTCTGTTTTTCAGGAAAGAAATTGTAAAACAGTTAACATAAAATTTACCCTATGATCTGAAAAAACTTTGAGACTCTATGTAACTTAGATTTTTGGAAATTATGTTTTTGCTTTTGGCTAATTTGTGTTTTTTTTAAGAAATTATTTTAAAATTTAATTTATTATGATTACTATTTCTAATTTGCTTTAGGACACATGCACTGACCAGAGAGAGAGAGAAAGAGAGAGAGAAAGAGAGAAAGCAAACTACCAGGTCTGGGACTCAAAATGTGTTCAGCCATGTGGGAGTCCAGAACCTTAACCACCATACCACCTGCTGGCTCCTCATTTGCTCTTCTGATAAATTTTGAGTAATTTATGTGCTGAAGTATACCTTTTCTTGGAAACCAGTCTCACAAAGTGTATATGTATCTGGAACCTTTATACTTGGAGCTTAGTTGAGTTCTTAGCATGTGGCAGGTGACAATAAATATTAGCTGAGAGAATAGTGGGAAATGAAATGAGAAGTTAATTTTTTTAAGAGAGTTTTTTTTTTTTTTTGTTTTTTTTTTTTTTTTTTTTTTTTTTTTTTTTTTTTTTTTTTTTTTGCTATTTTTCTGGCACATGCACTTTTTGGAAAAAGAGTCAGAGAAAGAAATCACCCCACTAGGGGGCATGGCCATGCCACAATCCTTCATTCTCCTCCTGGATTTTGGACACGCTTACAAATGCACCCAGTGTGAGTTTCAAGCCACTGTGTCCAGTACTCAACCCATGGTTGGCCATGTGGGAGTCCAATGCCTTACCCACTACACTACCTCCTGGCCCCAAGAAGTTAATTTAAAAAAAAATTAATTATTATTTAATTTGACGAGAGAGAGAAAGTGGAAAAGCAAGCCGCCAGATCTGGGATTCATACCACAGTCAGCCATGTGGGAGTCCAGCAACTCAACCACCAAACCACCTACCAGTCTCAGAGAAGTTAATTTTTGTATGAAAATTAAATACCTGATGGGACCATGGTTTGTTGCTTCTGCCATGGAGACTAAATCAGCCTTCAAATAAATAACCAAAGTTAAGATGGATGAAAGAAGTTGAGAAGGATGTTGTACCTGTTCTTTAGCTCCATAATAATAGTTCATGAGAGGAAATTATTACCTTGGCTATTTCAGATCGCCTGAGTGGGAAGTAAAGATGATAGAGGGAAAAGACAAGTAATACCCTTCAACTGGGTCAGGATACTAGGAGAATCACTGTAATGCTTGTTGTCTCATCTTATTTCCCCTTGGCTAGTGTAGTAGCTCTGATCCATTAGAGCAGGTAAATGATCCATTACATTTACTGATTTGTTCATTTGTATTAGGGGAAAAAAGTGTATGTGAAATCAAAGTAAAATGGAAATTTTGATTCTCTTTCTCATTTAAAATAATATAGTTATGATTAAATTCTTTATTGTTTGTTTTCAAAGACAATACAACCTAGTTGGTTGACTGTATCATCTTATTCAGCTATTCCAGAGTTCTGAGAGAAGGGAAAGCATGCAACTGTTTGGAGGGAAGGCCTTTGAAAGTGATGTTCAATTATGAGAGGAAGCAAGCTAACATTTATTTACACATTAAAATGAAGTATGCAGACATTTTATATCATGCGTGCCCTGATTTAATTTCTCAAGTCTTTGTCTGGTAGATCGTCATCCTGATTTTAAAGATGAGAAAACAGATCTACTCTAGATGTTAAGTAATTTGGGGTCAAGCTAAGACAGAAAACCTTTGTGCTTTTCCATAATGTAATAATGCTGCTGCTATACAACTTCAAGTGTTAATTCATTATGATTTGGACAGTTATCTAGTGTTTTAGTGCCTAAACTTTGGACATGTATCTGGAAAAGTCAGAATCTATACATACTCGTTTATGGTGCCCAGATTAACCTCCCAGCATGTGTCAGAAAGTAGATTAACCCACTCACTTTTATTGTAGATAACCAAGAGAGGTTAGATATGTTAGTTGTATTGATTTTAGTTGGCTCTGACCAACTCGTTTACTTAGTGTTCTAAGTTCCTTCACTGAGGCTTGAAAGAAAGTGGACGAAGAGTAGAGTAAGAAAGGAGAAAGAAACCAAATTTATTGAGTGCCCATGTGCCAGATACCATAGCTTAGTGGTGGAACCAAGAGTATAACCCTGATTTGTTTCACTTAAAAGCTCCTGCTTTTTATTCCTTGCACCAATGCCCTTTTTACTGCAAATGTTAGTCTACTTCTGCCCAACTAGTTAACCATTAGGTTTTTTCCTCAGTGCTACTGGCTTAGTTAATTTGGGCATTTACAGGGCAGTGTTAGGGTAAGAGTAAAGGCTACAGAACTGAAGAGCAGGAAATTTCTTAAAGGGGAAACATAATTGTTCCTTAAACTCAACCAACCATGCTGTAAGTGTGTCATTAGTTTCAAAATGCAAAAAAATAGGAGAAAAAGGATGAAGGATTCGGTTCAAATCTATCACTATTACTAAAAAGTTAGCTGACATATATTAAGTATATATTCCTTTTTATAGGATTAATACAGTGTAAAGTATGTGAGGTACTCATTTAATGTCAGATATTATTATTCAAAATACCTGAGCGATTTGAAAAAAAATTAAAACAATGAGAATATATGTTGTTCATGAATCAACAATGACACTTAAATATCTCATGGGAAGGTTTGAAGTGTAGAGACTATATTTAAGTAGATTGGAAACCAAAATAACTGGATCCTTTTCATCACTGTTATTAAATATGACTTAATCGCTATAGATTTTTACTTGAGAAAATATATAGTGTTGAGGGATAGCAGGTAGCATGGTGGTTGAGGCACTGGACTCCTACATCGACTTCTACATGATCGACTATGGTTTGAGTCCTGGACCTGGTGGCTTGTTTTCTCACTTTCTCTCTCTCTCTCTGGCCATATTTTACAAATAATATTGTAAGTAAAATAAAATAAATAGTTCTTTAGAAAAATATAGTGTTCGAAATACAGTGTTCACTGTCTTGTCTAAATCATTGTAGCAGTGATTTTGAAAAGAAACAATGAATGTATGTAAAGATGGCTAAAAACTGGGACCAGCAGGCAGTGTGGTGGTTAAGGTGCGGGACTCCTGCATGGCTGACCATGGTTCTAGCCCTGGACCTGGTGGCTTGAAGATTATGCCTAGCACATCTGTATACATGTACAGCTTTCCTGCCTTTACATTCTCTTGTCTTTTTTTGGTGAGCACACATGCCCTATGGCTAAAACCTTAAAAAAAAAAAAAAAAAAAAAAAAAAAAAAAAGAGAGAGAGATTTTCAGATTGTTGAAAACTTCCTAAGTCAGCTAGTACTTAAAAAAAAAAAATACTAAAAGGAAAGATACTAAAACCTGTTCACAGTAACTTATTGATGCCGTTTATGAACATGTAATTTGACATCAGTTCTATGCAGCTGGTATTGAATTTTTAAAAATTTGAATTTTCATTTTATTTATTTGTTTTTAGTTTGTTACACTCACCGGAGACAGAGAGAGAAAGGGGTAGGGGTTGAGAAATAACCCTCCACAGGGATGGCTATGCTATAATCCTTTTCCTCCCTTCTTTTGGGATTTTGAGCAGGTACGCACATGTGTCAGTGTGATTTTTCAAGCCACCATGTCCGAGACTCTAACCGTGCAGTCAGCTGTGTGGGATCCAGTTAACTTAACCTCCATGCTACCTGCTGGTCTGAATTTTTAATTTAAAAAATTAATTTAAATTTTTAAAGAATTATTTTATTCAACTTTATTTATTTACTTATTTATTTTAATTTGACCAGAGAGGGAGAGAGTGAAAGAGAGAGAGAGAGAAAGTGAGAAAGCAAGCTGCCTAGTCTGGGACATGAACTGTGGTCGGCCATGTGGGAATCCAGCACCCCTTAACCACCACACCACCTGCTGGTCCCAAATTTTAATTTAATTAAAAAAAATTTATCAGAAGCCATACCCACTCACCAGAGAGACAGAAAGATCTCAATTTCTCTATTTTTGGGGGATTTGAGGCATGCACTCATGTGTGTGGTGTGTTTTTCTAGCTGCCAGGGTTGGGACTGGAACTGTGCAGATGGTTCTGTGGGATCTGACTATCATAACCACTAGGCTATGGAGCCAATCTACTATTGAATATTTCAGTTACTAAGAGTATATTATAATACAAAGAAACCAGCCTTTAGATCCAGATAGCCTTGTGTGTGGATTTAGACTCTTCTATTTTATAGCTATCTTACCTCTGTGAGCTTCACCTTTTTTATTAAAAGATGGCAGCTGTATAAGTTAACAATTGCTACGTGACATATTACCACAAACGTAGTGACTTAACACACATATATTATTTCACAGTTTCTGTGGGTCAGGAATCTAGGTATACCTTAGCTATGACTTTTGCTTTAGGATTTCTCACAGGGCTACCAAGTGTTGGAAAGAGCGAGTCTCCACAGAAGGTCTGACTGGGGAAGAGTCTGTTTCTAAGCTCAGAGTAGACAGAATTCAGTGTCTTATATGCTATTTGACTGCGAGCCTCAGTTTCACTGCTAGTGGTGTTAGATGCTGCTCTTAGTGCTCTTGTGATCCTCTTCATATGGCTACTTGTTTCATCTAAGCCAACGAGAGAGAGTGCTAGCAAGATGGAAGTCAGAATCACTTGTAATCTAATCATGCGAGGATATTATCATTGAGATATTCTACTGGTTAGAATCAAATTATTCAAAGAGAGGGAATAACTCAAGGTCACGTCCATCAGAAGGCAGAAACATGGGGCCATCAGATTTTGCCCTACCACAGGTACAATAATACCCACTTCACAAGACTATGGTAAAGATTAAAAGAAGTAATATGGGTCTAGTAGATTATGCGAAGGTTAATGCAGATAGATCCCACGTGGCTGACTGCTTAGTTCAAGTTCCAGACCTGGCAGCTTGAAAATCATGCTGGCTATGAGTTTGCGCACATGTCCATACTCTTAAGAGGAGAATGGAGGAGAAGGGATTGAGTCATTACCATTCCCGCTGGAGAGAGAATTTTCATTTTGCTTTTCTCTCTCTCTCTAGCGAGCACACGTGCTCTATAGCAAACTTAAAAAAAAGAGAAGTAAAATATATTTAAAGCTCTTTAGTTTTGATCTGACCTTAAATTACCTTTCCAGATATTACCTGTTAATCGTCTGTACAGGAATCAAATTTACTGTTTCTACTACTACTATTTACTATTTCCCATTTTTTTTTTTTTTTTTTGTCATCTAGACTATGGAATGCATGTCTTCTATTTGTAATGATTACTTTCAGTGATTTGACTTGTGAATTTTCATTGATTTTCCAGGACCTATCTCGCATGATACTTTTTTCATAAACTCTCTTAATCCTTTCTTTTCTGACTCAGAAGTCACCTCCCACATCAGATCTCTTCTAACACTTTTTCATAACTTTATTTCTGGCATTTGTTTGACTACCTTGAATTTTTCATCATTATTTAGATTATGAGCTACCCTAGGGCAAAGATTGTGTCTTAATCTTTTCTGTATTCCTTAATCCTTTTCTGTATCCTGATACTGTTATACACTGTATTTTAAACATATGAAATAGTGTTTTTTGATTAATGAATTAGTTTTTCCATGGTTTAGCAGTTTCATAACTTGTAGAGACAGACGTAAGGTTTCTGAATGGTTGTGATTGTTTTATATGTTGCTACAACCAATATTTCTAGCACCCTAGGGAATGAAGTGTTTCACATAAATTAATCTTTCAGTTAATTAATATTCTTTTATCTGCCTAAAGTAATTCTAATTTAACCATTATACATTTATTCATTAATTTACCCATCTATTTTTCAACCAATAGGTATGTAGTAAGCATTTATTCTATGATAGCCCCATATATTAGGGACTTAAAATTCTTTCTGATATCTTTTGTATATTTTCCTTTCTTATTAACAATAATTTATCTTATTAAAGCGCTTATTTTTTTGTCCCTTTTTGTCACTGTTAATGAACTAGTTTTTAGTCTCTTAGCTATTTTCTTCTAAAGTGCTATACGCTGGGAAATCAGGCAGCTAGGTATGCCAGTATTCTGTGTAAAATATGAAGTTTGGTTTGTGATAACTGTCTGAATGTTCACAGATGACAGTTAAATATCACCTTGTATTATTTGTAGATCTGCTTTGTCAGATAAAATGATAAGTGCCTCATAAAGCAACATGACAATCTTTGGCTATGAGTATGCTGAAAAAGCACATTAAGAAATGGGATTGTATACTACTTGTCACTTACATATAGTATTTAAATTGTGAAGTCAATCTACTTTTTATTTGATCAAAAAGAAGCTAGCTCAGTGTACCCTTCCATTGTTATCTTCAAAGTTTTAAAGTAAGTATTATGATTCCCCTTTAGATTCTCTTTATTAGTTCTGGCATTATCGTACTATCTATTAAGGTCTCTAATTTGCGTTTAATCTTGTGAATGTTTATTTAGACTATAAAAAACAATAGTTTAATTTAACTATATTAAGTTATTTTGTAGTTTTGTCTTTTGGCAATCTTTGTCTTTTGGCAAGTTCAGTAATGTATAGATCTGTCCATTCAGGATACTTTTCAGTTAACTTAATGTTTTTGTTTGTTTGTTCTTCTAGGTTAAAAAATGGCCATACTTTGGTAATTAAACAACTTGATACTTTGCTTATGAACATTTTTACCATCATTTTTATTTTTCATTTGGATTGAAAAAATGAACCCAGATATGGACGATAGCATGGGATTTTGGAAAAAAGTGCCCGTTAAACAGTGGAAGATGTAATAATAACTAATTTACAAGTTTTAAGAAATAAAATTGTTATGCTTCGATTTGGGTATGATATTGACTCTCTAGCACATAGGTAGCCCTCTAAAAAATCATCTAGTTTTCTAAATTATGGAAATTTTGTGGAAGACGTTGACCTGGATTTTGAGCCTCATTATGGCTTCATCGGAATTTCATAGCGACCACAGGCTTTCATACAGTTCTCAAGGTAGGATTCCTGCTTTTGAGTCTGACAAAAAATATTGTGATTTACCAGACAAGAAAAGATTCTGAATATTTAGTTTGAGCAAATACTTTCTTTGGGATATGTAGTGAAAGGAATAGAGGCCTACAGAGGTCAATTCAGTGCTAGTTTCATAAATGCTAAGGGCTTTAAGAGTGTGTTTCAGTTGTTTTAAAACAGTTTTAGAGTTGACTGACTTTTGTTTGGATATGACAGAACCCAGACTTCTTCTGAGTCTTAAACTTTAATAATTAATTGCCAAGATTTATGAGCAAGGTTATGTTCAATGAGAATCCAAAGTTTTATGCTATGGAAGAGGAAGATAACAGATAAGTTCTGACATAGAACCACCTAATATAGACCCTTTGTGGAAAAATATTTTCCTAAATTTAATAATCTTAAGAAACAGAATCTGAGTTAAAGAGTGAGGGTTGTAGGAAGTTCAACTATTCAGATTCTAATCCTTATAATTTTAATCTGTAGAATTGAACTTTGTATCAAAGAAAAGATCTTCACAAAGAAGGTCCCAGAAATAAATGTCATTTTTTTTTCCCCCATGGACCAGTCCAAACTTTAAAAAAATCTTTAAAGGCATATCTTTTGGACTTCCCTCCCATAAAAGTAAAGTGACAGATCATTTTTTTTTAGTTATGATTAGCCAGATTTTCTAGGTTTTTATAGACTGATGTATATGTATAGAAGTCCATGTGTAAAAAGTGTAACTCTCAAAGTATAGCAGTGAAGCCATGGCATTTATTATGAGCTATTATTTCTTTCTTTCTTTCTTTCTTTCTTTCTTTCTTTCTTTCTTTCTTTCTTTCTTTCTTTTTTTTATTTTTTTGAGAGGTTTTTGCTATAGTGTGCGTGCACTCGCCAGACAGACAGAAAGAGACAGAGAGACAGAAAGCGAGAAATCACCCCCCGGGGGGATGGCCACACCGCAATCCCTTCTCCTTCCTTCTCCTCTTGGGATCTTGGGCATGCATGCACACGCGCCCGGCATGAGTTTTAAGCCACTGGGTCTGGGACGCGAACTGTGGTGGACTACCACTACGCTAACTGTTGTTCCCTGAGCTATTATTTCTAAAAAGTGAATTGAGTACTGTCTTTCAGTTTATTTCCATTCACTTATGGATTCATGAGAGTTTTATGTTTGTAGGTAAACTCCATGTGTAGACAGTGAGGCAATGGGCAAGGCATTTGGTTTCCTTTAGTTATTTTGTAGTTTTGTCTTTTGGCAAGCTTTGTCTTCAGTAAGCTTAGCTGAAGGAAGGTATGGCTGAGAAGGCAGATGGGTAGGTAACATTTATCCTGTTTAAGTGAAGGGAATATGTTTAATAGTGCTCTGAATTTTTAATTAACCTGATGATTTTTTTAACAACTTTATTGAGATATATTACATATACCATGTAATTTACCCACTTAAAGTATACAATTCGATGGCTTTTGGATTTTCAGAATTGTGCAGTCATCACCATAATCAATTTTAGAACATTTTCATCCCCCCCGTACCCCTTAGCAGTTACTTCAGATTCCCTTCAAACCACTCCTGAAATCCAGCCCTTAGCACCTCTAAACCTCTAAATGTCTCTCTGGAGATTGGTCTATTCTGGAGATATTTTATATAAATGTGATCTTTTGTTACTTGCCCTTTTTACTTAGCATGTTTTTATATATTAGATAATGGAAATTTGATTATGAAAGCAATTATTATGAAGGCTCAGTTATACCATGAATTGTACTACATTTCTTTTTATTGCAAGAGTATTCTATTACATGGATATACAACATTTTGCTTATCTATTAATCAGTTAATGGAGATTTTGATGATTTCTCTTTTTTCCTATTATGACTAGTGATTATATGAACATTCATATACAGCATTGTATGTAAATGTGTGTTTGCATTTCTCTTGTGTATATACCTGGGAGTGGAATTGCTGGATTATATGGTAACTCCATGTTTAACATTTTGAGGCACTGCCAGACTATTTTCCAAAGTGCTGGGGGATTTTACATACCTCAGATGATTTTTAAAAAAGAAAATTCTATAAGGCTATTAATTCTATGTAAACTCATTTGTATAACTTTTAAAAACAGATTTTACCTGAACTAAACTCAATTCTTTTTTATATATGCACTTATTATTGTTTTGTATTTCATTGTAAAACTTTCACATTTCCTGGAGAATTTAGGACTTAGATTTTTTTTTTTTTTAAATTTTTTGCTGGAAGTTGCCTGTGTTCCCTGGAGAAAGACAGAGAAGGTGGGAAAGTGAGAAAGTACTTCCCCATAGGGATGCTCATGTCACCCTCTTCTCCATTTCTCCATTTTTGAGAGATTTTGAGCAAATATGCACATGTGCCTGTCATTGTTTTTCAAGCCACCAGGTCTAAGACTTGATCTGCATTGTCGGCTATGTGGGATCCAGCTGTCTGAAGCACCATGCCATGAACTCACCCTACAATTTATATTTTTAAGTTTAATTTTAAAAGAAAAAAAGTACTTCACAAATAATTTTAAAATATTCTTATTTTGAGGAATAAAATAACTGGGATTTAATCTTTAGATTTTAAGCTTTTATCTTTCATTTTGTTTAATATAACATTTTTCTGTCCATGCTACATATATAGTGATGTATAGTTTTAACTATTATAGTTGTTTATATTGCTACTTCTTTGTTCCATGTGTTTTTCCTGGATTCTCTGCCTGTGATTACAAAGAGGAATTCCTGACTTATCTTGAACACTACCAGCTAACTATTCCAATAAGGGTTGATCAAAATGGAGCTTTTCTCAGCTTTACTGTGAAAAATGATAAACACTCAAGGAGAAGACGGAGTATGGACCCTATTGATCCACAGCAGGCAGTATCTAAGTTATTTTTTAAACTTTCAGCCTATGGCAAGCACTTTCACCTAAACTTGACTCTCAATACAGATTTTGTATCCAAGCATTTTACAGTAGAATATTGGGGAAAAGATGGACCCCAATGGAAGCATGATTTTTTAGACAACTGTCATTACACAGGATATTTGCAAGATCAACATAGTACAACTAAAGTGGCTTTAAGCAACTGTGTTGGGTTGGTAAGTAGATGTTATACTTTTAAATTTCCAATGGGAAAATAAATTCACAATGTAATTGTATTTCCTCAGATTAAATGTATATGTAGATAGTTTGAGTAGGAGGGTAATAATTTTTTTTGTTGTTGTTATTTCTACTGAAGTAACTAAGGTGGAAAAGCTGCTGGATGAGTAATTTGGGGAGTGTACATCATAAATTCAGTTGGGCATGTTAAACCAGAGATTTTGTATAGGACATTTAATATGCCAATCTGGAATTTGAGGGAGAGATATGAGTTACAGAGTTATAAATTTGGGAGTCATCGAATACATGTAGATGACATTTTTTTCTTCTTTTTTGCAATTATTTTATTTAGCTTTATTTATTATTATTATTATTTTAGTATTTCCAGGGAAAGACACACACAGAGGAAGAGAGAGAGGGAAAGGGAGAGCGAGAAAACAAGCCTCTAAGTCCAGGACTCAAACCATGGTCGGCCGTGTGGGAATCCAGCATCTTTAACCACCAGGCCACCTTCCAGCCCCTGTAGATGACATTTCAAGCCTGGAAATGATATGAAGTCACCTAAGGGGGGGGGTGTATAAGTAGAATGGAGGAGAGGACTAAAGGATAAGCTTTTGGGCATTTCAAGAGGTCAGTGAGGTCAAAGAGAGGTGGAGAAAACAGCAAAGTGTACAGTCATGAGCTAGAGAATTGTGGAATTGAAGCTAGGTTAGGAGGGAAGTGAGAACATGAGATAGTGAAGGATAGTGAAAGGTGATAGGATTAATGGATTTGGGGTTCTGCTGGAGGCAAAAGGACTGTTTTTGGAGTTGGGACAGTGCTAGAAAGATATAAGAATAATGTACTTACAATCAAGATTAAGGGAGTTTACAAATATTGATAAGGCTAAATTTTAAAGTTTGTAGGCATGAGTGTAAGGTAAGGTAAAGGACCAGATATGTGTGTGTGTGTGTGTGTGTGTGTGTGTGTGTGTATGAAGTATTTATTTATTATTATTTTTTAATTTGACCAGAGACAGAGAGGGAGGAAAGTGAGAAAGTGAGAAAGTAAGCTGCCAGGTCTGGGACTTGAACAGTGGTTGACCATGTGGGAGTCCAACACCTTAGCCATCATGCCCCCAAGTACCAGATATTTGAAGGAGGGGTTGTCAAAGAATTGAGAGGGCAGGGATTAAAGAGAGTGTGTCACTAGTGATTAAAGAGAGTGTGTCACTAGTTCTTTACTTGGGTCCAAGGAATTCAGAAGGTTTATGAACTAGAATGTGGAAAATGTATATCTTTAATTTACTAAACCTTAACTGAAATGTAACATTTCTTTCCTTTTTTTAAGGTTTTTGCCATAAGGTGTGCATGCTCTCTGGAGAGAGACAGAGAAGGAAAGTGAGAAATCATCTCCCCAGTGGGGGAATGTCTATGCCACAGTCCTGTTTTCTCCATTCTCCTCCTGGGATTTTGGGCATGCATGTACATGCTCTCAGTCTGATTTTCAGGCTGCCAGGTCCAGGGCTGAAACCATGGTCAGTCATATGGGAATCTACTGCCTTAACCACCATGCCACCTGCTGGCCCCAGTATTTCTTTTAGTTACTGGTAACAAACCAATACAGTAATAGCATTACCTGTGATATTGTTGCCACCTGAAGTCACAGATATTTTCATATCATGTCATGGATTTTGCATTTTATAAAATATAGTTTGCTATAGGATGCATGCACTCGCGCGTGCGCGCGCGCGAGAGAGAGAGAGAGAGAGAGAGAGAGAGAGAGAAAGAAATAATAAGAAATCATCCCCTAGGAGGGAATGATCCTGCTGCAATCTCTTCTTCGGAATTTGGGCACCCATACACACATGCCCAGTGTGAGTTTCACGCTGCTGGGTCTGGGATTCAAACCACACAGTTGGCCATGCAGGATCTGGCTGCCTTAACCTCCAGGCCACCTGCTGTCCCCCTCCATGTTTTTTTTAAGAAATTTTTACTATAGAGTATGTGTGCTCACTGGAGAGACAGAAAGCAAGAAATCATTGCCTTCTCCTCCCCAGGGGGAATGGCCATGCCAAAAATCCCTTCTCCATTCTCTTCTTGGGATTTTGGGCACACACGCAGACGCAGCCATATGAGTCTCAAGACTCCCAGTCAGGGACTCAAACCATGGTCAACCAACCACATGGGAGTTCAGCACTTTAACCACTACATCACCTGCTGGTCCCCCCTGCATGTTTTTCAGTTTTTTGTTTTTTTGTTTTTAATTACCAGAGGGCACATTCACTCACCAAAGAGAGAGTGCTGCCAGGGCTAGGATTTGAATCATGGTCAGCCATGTGGGTCTGGCTCCCAATGCACAGGGTCTAATCACTACACTACAGAACCAGCCCTCAAAATATTTTTATTCATCACCATTATAAAATTATGGTAGTTATCAGAACCACTGAAAATTTTATTTAAAGTGTTACAATAAATCATATATATTTTTAAATATTTTAATAAATGTATTTCACTACAATTGGTTTTATTTATGATCATGTATAGTATTTCTGCATTTAAAATATTGTGAGGGGGCTAGCAGGTAGCATGGTGGTTAAGGTGTGGGATTCCCACATGGCCAACCATAGTTCAAGTCCTGGACCTGGTAGCTTACTTTCATACTCCCACCTCCCACTCTCTCTCCCTCTTATGTCATTTGCCACAATATGATGAGCACATAAACTTAAAATAATATTAATAATAATAACATTTAAAAGACATTATTGTGAAAAAGTGCGCCTAGGTTCTACGTTTATACTTTGAAAAGAATTCAGGACACATATCCTACACATACATAAATTTTAAAAGCCTATAAATAAAAGAAGATATTGAAACAATAATTATTTCAGAAATGGTATTGAAAAGAGTGACAGTGACGCAGCAGCTAGTGGGTCATCGGGAAAGTCATCATACATTTTTGCGTAGAAAAATAATGTCATGACTTTCCCGATGACCCAATAGAATCTTTAAGGAATGAGGGGATGATTTGGGATCAGTAGATAACTGCAACTAGGGGAAGAGGGAGAAGAGTATGGCACGAA
This sequence comes from Tupaia tana, assembly GCA_026018925.1. Classification (NCBI taxonomy): domain Eukaryota; kingdom Metazoa; phylum Chordata; class Mammalia; order Scandentia; family Tupaiidae; genus Tupaia; species Tupaia tana. The sequence continues at coordinate 54,033,936 of JAKSZU010000006.1, read as the reverse complement.
GTTTAAAGCAGTATTTTGTTTCTTTTTGAGGAGTGAGAGTTAAATTGGGGATGACAGTGAGGTCCAAGAACACTTATCCTAACTCTGGATCCTATGTAGAAGAGGAAGCAGGCACCATTTCAGAGGGCTGCAGGGTTTTTGTTACAGCACATTGAAGTGAACATTCACAGATGAGGCTCAGGGTATTGGAGATTTTGTTGGTGATTGATTTTGAGTTCAAAAGGGCACAGTAGAAATGTTTTAAATGATGAAGGATAGGAGATGAGATAAGAAAACATGATTTATATAACTACATAGGACAGGGGTCCCTAGCCCCCAGGTACCAGTACCCAGTCAGTGGGCTGTTAGGAACCAGGTGTCATAGCAGGAGGTGAGAGCAGCTGGCAATTGAGCTTCTAAGCTTCATCGGTATTCACAGCCACTCCCCATCACTCCATTCCTGCCTGAGCCTCCACCTCCTATCAGATGAGCAGCTGTAATAGATTCTCATGGGAGCCCCCAGATGGTACTGTCTAGTTGCAGGAAAACAAGGTCAGGGTTGCCACTGATTTTTGCAATATGGTAAGTTCTATGGCTATTTCATTATACATTACAATGTAATAATAATTAAAGTACACAGTAAGTGTAATGAACTTGAATCATTCTCAAATCCTCCTGCCTCTCCTGGTCTGTGGAAAAATTGTATTTCATGAAACTAGTCCCTGATGCCAAAAACTTTGGGGACTGCTGACACAGGGAATAGAATTCAGAGCATGAAGCATGGATATCTTGTAGGGACTGATTATAGCAGGGAAAGAAGGAGCACAATGAGGTTAGTCCTGGTGGCCCTGAGGCAGCGAGTGCAAAGGTGAGTGAGGATGCTGAGGGAAATGACAGGCCTCTTGCTAAACACGCAGATTTCGGAGACTCCCACTTCATTCCCGTTGGCATCATCTGACCTCGTGCCCCTTTCTAATCTCATAACCACTCTCTCCTTTCCTCTCTTTAGTCATTGCAGCTCCTTAATGTTTCTCAAATACTCCAGCATGCGCCTGTGTCATCGCCTTCGCGTTTGCTGTCACTGTCTGCTCTACTCTTTCCCAAGATGTCTGTTTGACTTGTCCCTTTACTTTATTCAGGTTTCTGTTCATTTATCACCTGAAAAATATCTAACAGACAACGTCTCCTACCATCCTAGTCTGTATAATCTCTTCACTTCTTATTACTGTGTTCTCTCACCTTCTAACATTTTTTATTATCTGTTTCATCACTTACTTACCTTACTAATTAGATATGCTTATTCTAGTTCCTATTATGGGAATGTAAACACCATGATGGAGTTGAAAGTTTATTTGGTTTATTGTTGTATTGCTACAACCTAGTACAGTATTTGCCATGTTAGAGGTACTCAAAGCATATTTGATGAATGAGTAAGTCAGGTCAGAAACAGCCCTAGTTGGGGTGCTGGACACCGTTGGACAACTGCCGTTTAAGTCCCAGACTTGGTGGCTTGCCTTCTCACTTTCCCTTTCTCACTTTCTGTCTTTCTCTGAAAAATAACAATGATAACAAATGGAATTAAATAATAAATAAATAATCCTTAAATTAAAAAAGAAATAGTTCGGGCTCCAAAGTCACTAATAAAGTTATGAAATAACTATGCTTGTCTCAGTTTATTATCTGCAAAGTGGTTCTGATAGTAGTAGTACTTACTTTTTCTTTCTTTCTTTTTATTTGCCAGAGGGCATGTGTGCTTCTACACTAGCTAGAGAGAGAGAAGGAAAGTAAGAACATGCTCCCCATAGGGCATAGTCATGGTGCAGCCCCTTCTCCATCTCTCCCTCCTTTCAGAATTTGGAGTTGCATGCACATGTGTCTGGCATGTTTCTCAAGTTGCTGGGTCCAGAACTGAAACCATGCAGTTGGCTGTGTGAGATCCAGCAGCCTTAACCACCGTGCTACCAACTGGCCCAATAGTAGTACTTAATATTATTTTGAAGTGTTATTAGGATTAAATGAAATAATATGTGCAAATATTTTATAGAATATTTAATATGAACTCTTTGAATTGCCCTTTCAGATGTTTTTACACTCTTGAAACTAGAGTTTTGTTATTATTATTTTTTTACCCAGGCTTCTGACTCCATTTTTTCTCAGAAACTCAAGTTTCTTGTATGGGACCTTTCAACTTCTTAAGTGCTTATCTGTCCTTTCAGGGCAGTACCCTAGACACTACTTCCTAGACTTCCCTCTTACCAAACCTTCCCCTTTTCTGCAGAAACTGTGCTTAGTTTTCTAGTATATTATTAATATACCTGTTACAGTAATTTACTATTGGGTATTAGAGCCTGCTAGTGCTATGTTATTTCTGCTAGTATTTACATTTAATATAGGGACTATATTCTCCTTAAACTAAAGCAAATGACAGTAAAAATAATATGAAGTGAATACAGGCTACTTTTTTTGTTTCTTTGCATTCCTCAGATCACTTAGTGTAGGTGACTGCCAACTTCATCTGTAAATTAGAGCAGCTCTGATTATGTCTTATCTTTGTTTCCAAGCATGTGGTATGTAACATGAATTTCTCTAGACAGAATCATAGAGGTTTGGAAATCAAAGGGACCTTAGAGATTATCTAGACCAGAGGTTTTCAACTTCTTTTCTTTTTAAAGCAGCAAAACTCTTTTCTCAAATGAAATGTTATGTGGAAAGTTAATATATAGATTAATAAAAGCACAGCTGATTCCTAAGCCTAGGAATCTAAGCCATGCTGGTCTCCCTTTGTTGTCTGGGGCAGTCCCCTGAGGGCACTTCCAAGGAACCCTTAGGGCTCCCTAGAGTGCTGTTTTAAAACCACTAATTTAGACCAACCCTTTCATTTTTCCAGCTGAGGAAATACGCCCAGAGAGTTTGTGTTTTATCCAGTGTAACGGGGTAAATTAGTTGGATTAAGAGCTGTTCGGATGTGTGCCATGGTTAGGAAAACACTACTAGACAAAGATAGACGTTCTTATTTCTGATGCAGGTAATTTTTACCATCTCATTTCTTTTCATCAGCAAACTTGTATTTATACCTATTACATATGGGACACTTGCTATGGCTATACCTCATACAAAGAAATACATGACATAACCCTTTGCCTTAAAAAAATAAATAAGATAGTTGAGAAGGTAAAATAAGCATTTGAAAAGCTACACTGAATTTAAAGAAAACTTAAAGACTTGAGATGTAACAAAGTACTGTGTAATTAACTAAAAATAAATGGTTTTAAACTAATTATTACATGATATTAAAATTGATATTAAATTATGTTATATTATTATAATGTAGGTTTACTACATTAAACTCTGTTGGAGATCAGAGTAGGGGAAAGCTACTTCATTTGGGCTAAAGAAGTATTTTGTGTTTTTTAATAAAGAAGTATTTATTAAAAAAAGAATTATTTATTGAATTTTATTTATCATTATTATTTATGTTTTTTTTATTCCACCAGAGAGAGACAGAGAGGGAAAGTGAGAAAGTAAGCCACCAGGTCCAGGACTTTAACTGTGGTCAGCCATGTTGGGAGTCCAGCACTCCAACCACCACTCCATCTGCCAACCCTAAAAAAGGTTTTAAAGAGGAGAAATGATCAAGCTCAATAGGACTTGGCTAAGTAAATAGGTGTAAGGTGATAGGATACTGTGAATGAGAGATGAGCTTTGTTCAAATTCCAATTCTGGAGGACCTCTATATGAAGTGTCTTACTTCATAGAAAATATATATTATGAAAAAAATACATAGATTTCCAAAGTTTTTGCACCAAAATAAACTTGTTCTTTAAAGCAATTTTCCACAATTTTTTTTATAATTATTTAATTTTATTTTATTCATTGTCATTATTTTATTTTACTTTTTTTAAAAGTTGACCAGAAAGAGACAGAGAGAGCGAGAGAGATAGAAAGTGAGAAAGCAAGCTGCCAGGTCCAGGACTGGAACTGTGGTTGGCTATGTGGGAATCCAGCTGCCTTAAGGAACACACCCCCTGCCGGCCCCTTCACAAACTTTTTAAAGTCGCCTCATGTGATATTGGTCAAGTTCTTAGCCTCTTGAGTCTTTCTCTTTGAATACATATTAATTGTGTAACATAAACTTCAAAATATCATTAGTTTATCCAATATCACAATAGGTATATAATGCAATTTTTCCCTTATATCAATGTCAATGTCAGACAGCTTTCTAAGAGGTTGTTCAGGGACCAAAATTCCTTCTCTATTGGCTTCTACCTACTTTCTGTCCTTGGAGTTCTCTCCATGTGTTGGCAGTGAGGAAAAAAGAGTGAATTCCACTGAAGAGGTAGTCAGGGACTGGGCTTGAGAATAGTAAACAAATACCCGGTGCCCATTGTCCATTGGCAGAACTCAATGATAAAGCTGTGCATAGGCACACAAGATGTAGTTAAGTCAGTGCACAATTTGGAAGGAAAACATACTTAGTTTTCATATAGAGGTCTCTGCTACCTCACAGAGTAGAGTTATTGGGAATATTGGAGGAAATAGTCTATGTGATATGATTATCAGTATAGTACATGGCATATAGAGGTATTTAAATGTCCGTTTTATAGAATAGGGCAAGCTATGGGAACCAGCAGTTAGCGTAATGGCTATGTCGCTGGACTCCCACGTAGTCGACCGCGGTTCGCGTCTCGGACCCGGTGGCTTAAACTCACGCCGGGCGCGTGTGCGTGCATGCCCAAGATCCCAGGAGGAGAATGGAGGAGAAGGGATTGCGGCATGGCCATCCTCCCTGGGGGGTGATTTCTCGCTTTCTATCTCTCTGTCTCTCTCTGTCTGTCTGGCGAGCACACGCGCCCTATAGCAAAAACCTCTCCAAAAAAAGAAAAAAAAAAAGAATAGGGCAAGCTATAGAATGCTTTGCTGAGAACAGATAATTCACTACATTTTAGTTAACATGTGTTTTAACCTCCTTTTGGGAGAGGTATCAATTTAGTTTTGACTATTGGTGATCATGATAACTGATATTTAAAATGATTCTTCCTGGTAAGTTCCTTGTTTCTTTTTCATTCAGCATGGTGTTATTGCTACAGAAGATGAAGAATATTTTATTGAACCTTTAAAGAATACCACAGAGGACTCCAAGCAGTTTAGTTATGAAAATGGCCATCCTCATGTTATTTACAAAAAATCTACCCTTCAACAACAACATCTGTATGATCACTCTCACTGTGGGGTCTCAGGTGAGTGAGTGCACAGTGTTTAGAAGGCATGTTGTGTTGTACTGCCACTTTCTCTTTCTTCTGGCAAGTATGGGAAGGTTAATAATAAAAATAAAATGAATTTGAATGATTAAAATTACCATGGCAAGAGCCCTCCTAAAAGATCTACTGGGACCATCAGGTGACTCACAGGTTAAAGTGGCTGGATTCCACAAGGCTGACTGCATAGTTCAAGTTCTGACACAGTTGCTTGAAAATCTTGTTGGGTCTATGTGCATGTGTGCCCAAAATCCCAAGAGAGCATTGAAGGAGATGGGATTGCAACATGGCTGTCCTCTAGTGGGGATGATTTCTCTCCTTTCTCTCTCTCTCTCTCCCTCTCTCCCTCTCTCTCACCAGTGAGTGCATGTGCCCTCTAGCAAGCTACCCTCCCCCCCAAAAAAGATATCATCTACCAATAGTTTTAAGTCAAATTGGAATCTCTTTGAGTTTTAAAAATGGAAGTCTATGTAAAATTTTACTTTCTTTCCTTGAAGAGAAAACACACACTTAATTTTATCTAGGTAATAGTCATAGCTTTCATGCACAGGTGTTCTGTAGTAGTCTGTGATATTTGGTTAGCCTGATGTTTTCATGTTAGTAGCAGTAATCCAAACACAGAATTTGGAGAGTTGTTTTTTTTTTGTTTGTTTGTTTGTTTTTTGTTTTTTAGAGAGATTTTTGCTATAGTGCGTATGACCTCTCTGGAGAGGCAGAGCGAGAAATCACTCCGTAGGAGAGATGGCCATGCTGTAACCCCTTCTCTTCCACTCTCCTCTCAGATTTTGGGCACACACGCACAGGATTTGAAGAGTTTTAAGGCAGAATTCAAAGGTAGTGATAGCATTGAGTTAGGGTACTGAAGAAATACATAGGAGGGGGACCAGCACATGGCATAATGGTTAAGTTGCTGGACTCCCATGTAGTCAACTGCAGTTTGAGTCCTGGACCCGGTGGCTTAAAACTCATGCCAGGTGTGTGTGTTACAGCTCAAAATCCTGAGAGGAGAATGGAGGAGAAGGGATTGTGGTATGGCCATCTCCCCTGAGGGGAAATTTCTCACTTTCTGTCTCTCTGTCTCTCCAGTGAGGGCAAGCACCCTATAGCAAAATCTCTCTCAAAAAGGAAAGAAAGAAAGAAAGAAAGAAAGAAAGAAAGAAAGAAAGAAAGAGAAAGAGAGAAAGAAAGAAGAAGAAATAGTAGGGACAACAAAGCTGGACTTGAGTGGTCAAAGAAAGTTTCATGGAAGAAATTACTTCTAAGCTGAAGCCTGAGGAAGAAGAGAAAGTAGCTGGCACAAGTAGAAAGAACCATGATGAGAGTGTTCCACAAGAGAAAACAGCATTTACAAAGGTTCCAAGTCAAAAGAGGGAATGTCACATTCCAGACACTGGCTATATGTGTGTATGTATACACATATATAAAATGTGTGTGTGTGTGTGTATATGTGTATATATATGTACATATATATATATATATATATATATATATATATATATATTTAAGAGAGATTTTTGATATAGGGTGTGTGTGTTTGCTGGAGAGACAAAGAAACAGAAAGTGAGAAATCACCTCCCCCTCACCCTGGGAGGGTCCTCCATGTTGCCATCCCTTCTCCTCCACTCTCCTCTCAGGATTTTGGGTATGCACACACACAGGCCTGGCGTGAGTTTTAAGCCGCTGGGTCCAGGACTCAAACTAAGGTCAACTACCATTACACCATCTGCTGGACCCTGGCCATTCATATATTAATAACTGGATATTGGAATATGGGTCGGTGGGAGAGAGGTGAGATTCCTGTTTTTAGTCAAATCTTTCTTCTAAATCTGACTGTATCACCATCAAATGCTTGTAGTGGGAATATAGTAGTAGTTCTCTAAGTGTTGAGAAATGCTGCTAGATGTTATTGGAAAAATAGCATTTAGTGTTTGGGAAATGTCTGACTAAGAACTTAATAGTAGCCCTATTTCAACAGTATAGAGAGTGAGAGATGTACATTAATAGGCATATATGGTAGTTAGGCTGTTATCAGGAACTCATGTTTATGTCATACCATAAGGTATAAAGATTCTTCAGAACATGGGTATATTTATTTCCTACTCATGCATGAGTTTTCCCATACTAATTAGATTCAAACTATGAGTTAAAAAATTTGTTATTGAAGTTCATTCATCTGTTTTTCCATGAGAGGAGAGAGAGAGAGACTCCCCCTCAGCACATCCTTCATACCATGGTTTCCCTCTGTCTCAACTAGCAAGGATCATGGGCACACATGTACACATGTGGAATGCATAGAGAGACATCAGGATGGTGACCCTTAGACCTTCCTATGCAGTCCCTGCATTGTGTGACTACTGTACCACCATAGCTGGCATGAATTTTAAATTTTTTGTGGAAATAATACTTCTTTTTAGAAAATTAAGAAAATACAGAAGACAAAAAAAAATGAAAATCACTCTTATTTTAGTATCCAGAGATAGCTGAATATTCTTCCAGTCCATTGGTAGATATTTTATTTCTCTCTAGTTCACTATTGTACTTCTGTATTTAATAAATAAATACTCATTCAATATCTATATTTCAGGCTATTCTAGGTGCTGGAGGTGCAATAAATAAAGCAGAAAAGATCTCTGCACTCATGGGGCTTATATCCTAGTCAAGAAAGACAGGCAGTTAATAAATAGCAAACAATTCCCTAGTCACCTGCTAAGAAGTAATAGTGCTATGAACAAAAATAAAACAGGCCAATGAACTAATCATGAATGGCTCTCTCTATTCAAACATTTCATCATTGATCAAAAGTTAAAATCCTATTTCAGATGGCAGTGAGATCTTTACATTAGCTTTGGAGGAAAGTTATTGTGTTATATATATTTATGGAACAATATATATATTTTTAATATTCTATACTTTATTCAAAATTAAATGTAAAACACATGTAGCAATTATCATTTGAACTAGTAATCTCTATTTTGAAACAAATGGGTCAACCTTGTTGTATCCCATTTTAGACTAAACAAAAATTATAGATTACTGAACTTAATATTAAACAATCAGTTGACCACTATAGAATGTAGGTAAATGGCAGCTGTGGCAGTGCAGCAGTAATGTAGCATTCTGCAAAGCTAAGGCCATACCGGCAGGTCCTGGTCTCCCTGTGCATTCTGGGATGCTGAAGGTGGATTGCAACGTAAAGACTCCTGTTGGAAGTGCCTGTCTGTCTCTTTCTTATGAAAGAAATAAACAAAAATATAATGTAGGTGTAGTTTTGTAATGAGCTAATCATGTCAGATTAATTTTTTAAAAAGTTTTTGCCATATGGCGCATGTGCTCACTGGAAAGAGAGGGAGAGTGAAGGGAAAGTGAAAAGTCACCCCCCCAGGGGCGATGAACTTGCCACAATCCCTTCTCTTCCATTTTCCTCCTGGGAGACTTTCAAGCCACCAGATCTGGGATTCAAAATATGGTTGGCCATGTGGGAGTCCAGCATCTTAACCACTATACCACCTGCTGGCTCCCAATTCATTTTTTAACTGAAACAAAAAAAGTTTCTTTATTCTTTCAGTATATATATTATGTTTATAATATATCATAAATATGATATATATAATGCCTTTGATTGAAGCTCCTAAATAAAAAGATATTGTCTTTATATTTAAAGAATTTATAGTCTGACAGAATGAACACTAAGCAAACTGCCAATTTAAAAAGCTGCAAGGTTGACAATTGTGACAATGAGAATAGTGATGATAATAGTAGCTACCTCATACTGAACAATTATTAGGTAAGAAATGTGTTTGCTGAATATTTATTGCCCAATCATATCTAACTTTTTTCATGATCTTTTGAGTAAAAATGAGAAATTTTGGTCTAGACTAGATGGCATAGTCCATCACATACTAGACTGTAATGCTGGAGGCCCCTGACTGATTGTGCGTTCAGATCCCCATGTCAGCCTGAAAACAAGCTGAGCATGTGCATGGGCATTCGAGATTCTGAGGAGCTAGAGGGCTTGGTAAGGGGGTTATAGTATGGCAAGACCTTATTGAGGGTGCTCTCTCTTTTTCTTTCTCTGTGTGTGCATACACCCTTTCTGTCATTAAAAAAAAGGAAATATGTAATGGTTCACAAAACTAGAAATTATCAAAAGAATGGATAGTAATTGCTATATTTAGAAATTTACACTTTTCAACCAGAGAAAAAGAAGCATGACTTGAATGCATGAGTGGTTTAATGATTCCTGAACAGGATAAGTTGTAGTTATATTGATGCAGAGAGGATTTTGGCTGTCTCATAGAAGTAGTACCACAGCACACTTTCATTATATCACAGTTTTTGTAGGTCAAGAGTCTACACTCAGATGAGTTATCTGCTTACCCTCAGCCAGGGCTAGGTCTCATCTGGAATCTTGACTAGGGAATAATCTTCCCCATTTCCATAGCTGCTGCAGGATTCACTTGTGATTTTTTTTTTTTTTAAATTTGCTATAGGGTGTGGGTATTCACTGGAGAGATACAGAGAGAGAGAGAGATGGAGAGAGGAAAAGTAAGAAAGCACCCTGCCAGGGGCATGGCATGGCCACATTGCAATCCCTTTTCCCCTTGAAATTTCAGGCGCTCATTCACACCTGCCTGCCAAGTCTTTCAAGCTAGCAAGTCTTTCAAGCCACTGGATCAAACTGCTCAGTTGGCCATGTGGAATCCAGTCACTTTAACTGCCATGTTACCTCTGGCCTGTTTTTTTGTTTGTTTGTTTGTTTGTTTGTTTGTTTTTAAGACACAGATTCTCACCAATTTGCCCAGGCTGGCCTCAAACTCAGGAGCCTCCTGCCTCAGCTGGGATTACAGGTGTTTGCCTGGCTAGTCCACAGACAGTTGCTTGCCATTGTTGGTAGCTTTAGTTTTTAGCCAGTTGTCACCCAGAGGCCAACTGCAATTCACCATGTTGATTCACCAGCCTGGTTACTTGCTTTCTTCAAGTCAGCAAGGGAGACTCTAGTAAGATAAGTGCTACAATATATGTAACATAATTTGTAATCATAAAAATGTACTCCCAGGTATCCTATCTCAGATATGTCATCTGCTGATCCCAGTAAAAAGCTTTCTTATTAATTACTTTATTTCTTAGATTTATTTTGTTTTGTTTTCATGAGCAGTTGAATGTTATTAGTGTTTGGATTTTAGTTTTTTCTAAATAATAGGATTATTTTGGAAAGTTTTTTTCTTTTTAGAGGTTTTCGCTATAGGGTGCGTGCACTTGCCAGACAGACAGAGACAGAGAGACAGAAAGCAAGAAATCACCCCCGGGGGGATGGCCACACCACAATCCCTTCTCCTCCGTTCTCCTCTTGGGATCTTGGGCACGCACGCACACGTGCCCGGTGTGAGTTTTAAGCCACCGGGTCCGGAACGCGAGCCGCGGTCGACTACATGGGAGTCCAGCGACATAGCCATTATGCTAATTGCTGGCCCCTATTTTGGAAATTTTTAAAAAGTTTAATTTTCTGGGACCAGCAAATGGCATAATGGTTATGTCACTGTACTCCCACATAGTCGACCACGGTTTGTGTCCTGGACCTGGCAGCTTAAAACTCATGTCAGGCGCATATGCATGGATGCCCAAAATCCTGAAAGGAGACCAGAGGAGAAGGATTACGGCATGGCCATCCCTCTGGAAGATGATTTTTCAGTTTCTGTCTCTATGTCTCTCTCTCTTTCTCTGATGAGCGCATGTACCCTACAGCAAAAATGTCTCTTAATAAAAAGGTTTGATTTTCTCACTATTGCATTTTTCTCTTCCCCTTCCCTTACTTTGAAAAATCTTAATATATTAGAGATTTTATAAGAAGCATATCTACATGAAAGAGCTATAAATAAAGATGTTTAATTAGTGAATTTATCTGAGTTGGTTAATTGCTTTTAAATTGTAGACGTCGTAAGAAGTGTCAGACCCTGGTGGCTGAATGACACATCTACTTTTCCTTCTTCACTGCCAATCAACAACACCCACATCCGCCGCAGACAGAAGAGATCAGTGAGCATTGAGCGGTTTGTGGAGACGTTGGTAGTAGCTGACAAAATGATGGTGGGCTACCATGGCCGCAAAGACATTGAACATTACATTTTGAGTGTGATGAATATTGTAAGTTTGATCCCTTTATATAATATTTTTACTTTGTAGTTCATTGTGTTTCTGACTAAAGTCATGGATTTTTACTGTGAAATAAATGATCTGTTTATACCTATCTAAAATAGTAAAGAATTGAGCTGTTAATGTTTCAGTTCCATTGAACATAAATGTACAGGTGATCTTATTGTTCATTTTTCAAGTAACATGACTTTTTTTTAATGGCTTGTTAAAATTTATTTAAGGAGTTTTTCTTTAACTTGAAACATCAGCTCACCTGCCAATTACTGTGTTGTAGTTCGTCTTTTGTAGACAATATTTCTTGAGGTAGACTTGTATAAAAACCTTTCACTGGAACATCCTTTCCCACAAAACAAAATTGGAAATTAAAATAATAAAGGCTTAAAGAAAAGCCTTTTACCCAGGCATTTTGAGGGTAGAGGTCTAAGTGATATGGATGTGTTAAAATAATACCTTTTCATATACACAGTGGCTAAATTCATAAAATGTTGTTTTACCACTTTTTTAAAAGTACCAAACTAGTATCCCATGATTTTTGTCTGACTTTGTGTCTTTTCTTATTTTCTGGAGGTCAGGTTGCCAAACTTTACCGTGATTCCAGCCTAGGAAACGTTGTGAATATTATAGTGGCTCGCTTAATTGTTCTCACAGAAGATCAGGTAAGGATGAGTTAGTTTATAAATCTAAAACTCTTAACAGACAGGCCACAGAATTACTTACCATAAAAGAATATGTCTCATTATTGCTTCCCTCAGGAAGTTCTTGTTGAATATGATTTTTAGCTCTAAATATTTAAAGTTTTAAGCAAATTTAATTTTTTTGCCAATACCTCTTATGTCATGTTAAGATATATATATATATATATATATATATATATATATATATATATATATATATATTAGCTGTATATTTCAGTATAAGGATGAAAATTTGCATGGCATACCTTACAAAAATGGTTTTGGTTGGTTTCATATTGTGATAATCTTACATATGTTCACATTGTCATTAAAGCAGGGAACTGGAAAGACTGTTCAATAATACACTAAGTAAACTCTAGGTCAGATATTCCAGAGATAAAAATTGGCAAGAGACTATCCCTAGAAATCACTGCTTCTAATTATAGCCCCACTTTAGTCTTCAAAAGTTTTAACATCTGACCTTAGTAATTTGTTTGGAACATTTCTGGTATGCATGTTGTATTGCAGCCAAACTTGGAGATAAACCACCATGCAGACAAGTCCCTCGATAGCTTCTGTAAATGGCAGAAATCCATTCTCTCCCACCAAAGTGATGGAAACACCATTCCAGAAAATGGGATTGCCCACCACGATAATGCAGTTCTTATTACTAGGTATGGTTTGTTGCAAGTATTTTTCCTTTGATTGTTGTGTTTGTTCAATATTGTAACTATATTTGGTTCTATCTGAAGTCTCAGGTAATGAAAAAGCAAAGTGGCAATATACCTTACTATTGGAAAAAAATGTATTACACCATTCTTGCGTTTGCATCAAAGGAACAAAATAACAAAAGGATTAAGATTTGACTTAGAAATTTTAAGAATAATATTCCTTATATTGATAAAGCCTATTCATAATATTTAATTGGAAACACATATATGATTTGTTAATTGAAAAAAATGTACATTAAAACAAGATTAAAAAGTATGAGAAAACATGTATTTTAAAATAAAGTCATCACTCTTGGCCATAAAAATCTATTAACTATTCTTATTTCCAAGATGTGTTAAAGAGATCTGTAGCAACACAGTTTACTTGAGTAATTATTTATTTAATTAAAAATATTTTAATTGAAATATATAAATATCAAGAACCAGATTAATTTATGCTATGTGTTGAACAGCTTGTCTCTCAAGTAAAATTATTACTAATGACAACTGAATGAATTCATGTATTGCTTTGCAATTTTACAAAACTGTAGTTAGATCCATTTTATTCTTTACTGTCCAGTAACAACTCCATGACGTAGACAGTGTTATTATTTTTGTCATGTTACAAATGAGGAAACTGCTTCAAAGTAGTTAAGTTTCTCAAGATCACTCAGGTACTAAGTGAAAAACTAGGATTCAAACTTGGTGATCTTATCTTCTTTGAGTATACTATGCTATTTGTTTTCTTTTTTTAAATATTCCAATTATAATTAATTAGAAGCATAATGCTTAAATCATTTTAATGTAAGTATCCTTTGACTTCTTATTGATATTTAAAAACAAAACACAAAATAAAGTAACAATAAACAATAAGGAAAATGGAAGCATTATTCTCTTGGCTAAGTGAAATAGCCTTTGTTGTCTTCATTTTATTAATTTGTAAGGCAGTATTTAAGATACTCTTCATCTGTGGTGTGCCCATTGAGTCTACATTAAACGGTGTAGTAGGATTATAAAGTATATGAGTTCAAATCTTGAGATTCAAAAAAAGTATAATTTTAGCTTTCAGAAAAAATTTTCTGTTAACTACATTATAGAATGAAGGTTTCTGAGTTTTTAAAAATTAAATATAGTTATACTTACTTTAATATAGGTCATGTACCTGGAATCATAAACCAGAAAATTCTGTTTGTGAAAGACATGATAGCTGAATAAAAACATCTTCTAGTTCTATATTCATATGCGTTGACACATCGGTCTGATAAATTCTGCAATTCCTCAGAATCTTGTGGTCTGGAATAGTCTCAAATATACTCAGGAAATTAAAATATACTAGGAATTATACAAGTGTAGAAACCTTGTGTAAAAGAATGTGAATATGATTAGAATTAATGACATTACTAGAGGAAAATGTCTAGTATATATGATTAACAAAATGATCACAGGTATTTCCATGGCTTCCGTATTTATATTTGTAAAGAAAACTCTTCCGCCTCTAAAAAATGTAAGGCACAGTGGCTCCTATTACCACATACTGGATTTTTTTCTTTTGCATTAAATGAAAGAAGTTGTTTCAAGAGAGCACAGTTGTAAGTGCTCAAGTACTGAAAGACAATAAAACTGAGCGGTTAACCACCCTTTCTTTGCACTGGCTACAACATTCAGCCATTCGATGTGATACACGGAATTGACCCACATATTTTTATTGTCTGCTACAGAGCTCTTCTAGTCTTCTGTAACTACTTTGAGTGCCATTTTGATGTCTGGGATTTGAATATAAAATTTTGTTTTTAAATTTGTCTCCTAATTATCAGACTAGTTCTAGACATAATCTCAGGATTTAATAGGAAAGTAGTTTAAAGAGTTCATATCTGATATTTTTTTAGATTGGCTAATGTAGTAGAGGTTAGGAAAATATCTCTTTGGGGCAGTATAGAATACCTTTTTTTTTTTTTCAAAAAAGAATTATTTTTTAATTGTATTTATTATTGTTATTATTATTTAATTTGTTATAGGGCACGTGTACTAACCAGAGAAAAAGAGAGAAAATAAGAAAGCAATCCACCAGGTCTGGGACTTGAACAACAGCTGGTTATGTGGGAGTCTAGCACCTTAACCACCTGTTGGCCCCTAGAATACTTGTTAGAATTGTTATTGAAGGGAACCAGCAGTTAGCGTAATGGCTATGTCGCTGGACTCCCACATAGTCGACCGCAGTTCGCGTTCCGGACCCATTGGCTTAAAACTCAGGCCAGGCGGGTGTGTGTGTGTGTGTGTGTGTGTGTGTGTGTGTGTGTGTGTGTGCGTGCCCAAGATCCCGAGAGGAGAATGGAGGAGAAGGGACTGCGGCGTGACCATCCCCCCTGGGGGGGGATTTCTCGCTTTCTGTCTTTATGTCTCTCTCTGTCTGTCTGGCGAGCGCACGCGCCTTATAGCGAAAACCTCTCAAAAAAAAAAAAAAAAAAAGAATTGTTATTGAAGACTCAGAGTAACTTCTACTTTATTTAAATGTCTGCAATTATCTTCTAATTATGAGGTCCTCAGAGTGAGTTATTAAATGAGATCATTACTATTTAGATATAGTTATTTTGGGAGATAGGACAGAAGAATTGCCTATGTTTGACATTCCCTTATACATTTTTGATTTGTAAAATTGAACAGATGTTTAAATTATACTGTTACTTTTAATAAACATATTTCTATGAATTTCACAAATGATTTTATATTAATGTTAAAAATTGCTTTATATAATTTACTTATTAACATGTTAAGTGTTCCATTATTTATAGGTAGGATCATAATTTATATTCACTTGGGAATATATTCACTCTCTCTAGGGAAAAATGTATAATGTGCTTACAAAAACTGATGGCTATGTGTGTTTCTCCTAGGACAGATTATGTCCCAGGTACTTAAATATTTTAAGCAAAAAAACATTTAGAATTGTAGTTACTTAAGTTACAATAGTTACTTTTAAAATCTCAAAATGTTATCTCCCTTTAGCAAATGATATCTTAATGTTTTATTTTATTGATTCAAATTTAAAACAAATTGTGTTGTGCAAAGATACCAGATCACTCTGAGTAGACAGAAAAAAATAAATTCAAAATGTTGTTGTATCTGGCATTAGAAGTATTGACTATCAACAAACATATTAAAATGATTGATATATACATAGTTTTAATTTAATATAAACATGCATGTATTTTATATGTAACTATATGCATGCATATATATATACTATATTGCATATAACAACTATTAATAATAGTTAATAGTGTATAATATCTTAAATATCTGTTATAACCACCTGGATTTATCAAATCTTAACAGTATGCCGTACCAAAGAGCAAGTTCCTGTCACTTTCTAAAATGAGGATCCGTTATTTCTCTGTGGTGTATCAACTACCTGACATTTTTATCTCTGAATATCAAAGTTAGTGCTATAATGTATATATTTATGGAAATATAGTAGTATTTACATATATTAAATTATATTCCATATATTATAAATGATGACACCAATCTTTCATTGTCTTGGTGTTTTTCATCAAAACATCAATATTAGTAAATAACTTGTATTACTTGCTTTCATAGACTAAATCTGTTAGAATTTTTTGACAATCACTAATGTTCACCTAAATCAACTTGATGTTTAGTAACTCTTTTAAATGGTGGACTATGACACTATATAACTACATCAAGAAATGATTAACATGTTGTACTTGGAACTCTAGAAATAGAATTTTAAGAAGGCAATACAGACCTTTACCTATTGATTAAAAGGTTAACTTACCACACAACTTTCAAATTATTAAACTTTGTATTATTTTTGTTGTTGTTTTAATTATTTATTTTAAAAACTGACTATAAAAATCATATTTATGGTATATAACATGATAGTTTTGGTGCATTGTGAAATGACTGAATTGAGCATTAGCTTGATATGTGTTACCTCACATACTTTATTAAACTTTGTATTGACAAACTGCAAATTAACAGCTACTTAGGAATGAAAACCTGCAATTTGACAGATTATTTAAGTCATTTTTATTTCCACATGAAGTCAGGAAATATCCACCACAAGTTTAAAGTCAAGCCAACTTCTAAGTTTATTTTTTGGCAAAATATTCAAGAAACACATTTGTAGTCTGAATTCAGTAGGAATTCAGTGAAATAGAGTATACTTGCATCAATGTTTAACGATTAGCATGAATAGACTAATGCATACATTTCTTACCTTTCTCTCCTGTGAAATATTGGAATCGTGTTTTTCCAGTTTTAAAATATTAAGACATAGCAGTGTCTATATTTAGGGTAAGAATTATAGCCTAAGTTCCTTTTAGGTAACCTCTTTGTTGACCCATAATTCACTGATCATATGATGGCTCTTGGAAAAGTTCGTGGAAAATGTGTATTATGAAAAAACTATGTATGAATTTCAAAATTGTTTTACATTAAAATAAACTTGTACATTAATACCATTTTTCATGGACTTTTTGAAGTGACCTTATAAAATTTACTCATTTACAGTGTACAATTCAGTGTTTTTTTAGTGCAGTCACAGGGTTCTATAACCACCACTATAATCAATTTTAGAACATTTCATTACTCCCAAGGATGTTATCCTCATTCCCTTCATTCCCTTCTTCCCTTCACTTTAGACCCAGGCAACTGCTAATCTGATTTCTGTCTGGATAGATTTGCCTATACATGTAAATGGAATCAGACAATATGTGGTCTTTTGTGACTTGCTTTTACTTAGCATGTTTTCAAGGTTTATCCTTGTTGTGGTGTGTATCAATATTTGATTCTTCTTATTAGCCTGCATTCTTGAAAATTTAAGGTACCTGTTTATAGGCTATTCTCCCATTATTGTACTTTTACAATTTTTCATTAGTGAAAAGCACAGGACTGGTAAATACATCTCAAAACACAAATGCAAAAATTAAACACTAAGTCGAATAATTTAGTATTTAATTAAAATGGGCATATTTATCCTCTTAAGGGGTCATGACTGTTTGCTTTGGTGCTGCTGGATTATAAAGGAATTAGAATTTACTAAGTCAATTAATGTTTTCAGTTGGGAGTTTAAAAATAGCTATAAAAATGATCCCTTGCTAAAACATGGACTGTAGTGCATGGATTTAAAGAAGTTTTCTTATTTTTAGAGAATGTATCTATCAGGATTATATATCGGCTTCAATATCTATTAGAACAGATAGAGGAGAGAGTAATTAAACGTGGCGCATTAATATTTATTTGCTATTCATTTATGGATTTTCAAAATTCTTTAGGAAATGCCAGTTAAATTTTTCTTAGAGGGCTTTTTCCTATAGGGTATATGCACTCATCAGAGAGACAGAGACAGCAACAAGTCACCCCCTGGCGGGATGGCCACGTTGCGATCCCTTCTCTATTTTCTTCCCTGGATCTTGGGCGAGCATGCACATGTGCCCAGCATGAGTTTCGATTTGCCAGTTTTTTGTTTGTTTGTTTGTTTGTTTTCCCTTTAGATTTTTGTTACAGAGTGCATGCTCTCTCCAGAGGGTGACAGAGAGAAAATGAGAAATCACCCTCCAGGTGGATGGCCGTGCCACAATCTCTTCTCCTCCATTCTATTCTAAGGATTTTGGGCATGTATGCACTTCCACCCAGCATGAGTTTCAAGCTGTTGACTATGGGACTTAAATGGCAGTCCAGTCGGCCATGTGAGAGTCCAGTACCTTAACCACTACACCACCTGCTGGCCCCAGTTCTTTGGGAAATATTTTTAAAATTTATTTCTTGAGAGAGAGAGAAGAGAGAGAGAGAGAGAGAGAGAGAGAGAAGAACCCTCATCAGGATCTCACCATGCCACATTCCACTACTCCTCAAGCATCCCAGCCAGCCAAGATCATGGCACCTTAAGGATCCTAATCTGGACCTCCCACATAGTTTCAGTATCATTCAGTGTTGCCATACTGCCAGTGCTATTATAGCTGGGCCAGGAATATGATAGATTCCTCTGGGTAGCATTGAAAGCATAAATTCAGATTGTGAGTAAATTGATTTTGGGCATTTTGGAGTATTTATTATTCTCTTTTGACTCTGGTCCCCTACCCTCAACTCCTGTTTATTTCCACTAGCTATTCCCCTCCTTTTCCATTTTCAGTTTATTTTCCTTTCATCCCTGCCTTATTGATTCCTGACTCAAAAGCGGTCATTTAGCTTCAGTTTCCATTGCAGTCTTGGGCTTGGCAAACTGGTGTGACTGTACTTTCTTGCATAAACTGGGACACAGTGAGAGGAAAGTGGGTGCCATCAATAGCTCTGTCTGGAGAACAGGTACAAATTTAAGACAGCAAAACAAAATTACAGTCATCTTAGGCATTACCTATGTTTGTTAAACTTTACTAAAATTATAAATAAGGTAATTTTTTTCCTTAGTACTTAAGGTTGGCTTAAATACATGCAGTTTAGTGAATCATATCTGTACACACCTGTAGTGAAAACTGCCTTGTTTGTAGTAGGCATCATTAAGTAGTTAAAAAAGGATGTTTTGTAATAAACGCTCAACTTCAAGGAATACTAACTTTACTGTTGATATTGATTTTTATGAATGTCTTGAGATATGAATATATAAGCAAATGCTTACTGTGTGCCACATACTTAAGGGCTTGATAATAATTTAAATGTTAACTGCATGAGATAGGTGTATTGTTATCCCCATTTTATAGATGGAAACTGAGGTATAGGCAAGTTGAGTGATTTGCAAGGTCATATAATAATTTGTAGAACCAGTATTTAAACCAGGTAATCTGGCTACATGATCATTTCAGAAAAATTACAAGAGTGTGCAACAAAAAATAATGTGGAGGGGCCAGCAGATGGCATAGTCGTTAGAGCACAGGATTCCCACATGGTCAACTGAGATTTGATTCCTGAACCAGGTGGACTGCTTTCTCACTTTCCCTGTCTCTCTCTCTGTGTCTCTCCCTGGTCAAATTGAAAAAAAAAAAAAAAAAAAAATTAAATAAATAATTCTTTAAAAAAAAAATGTGGCGTTAGTATTGTTGCCTGTGGTAGACGGACTTCTAGGATGGCTCCCAGTGATCTCTACCTGCTCATATTCATGACCCCATGTGATCTGCTCCTCTTGAGTGGGGGCTGGATCTAGCAAGTTGACATCTTAATAATAGAGTCTTCCTGCCCATGAACAAGGTATATCTCTCCATTTATTTAGGTAACCTTTAATTTCTCTTAGCAGTGTAGACTTGTTATTATTTCTTCCTCAAATGTTTTGTGGTATTAACAGGTGAAGCCATCTGGACATGAAATTGTTTAATAGATACAAGACTATATTTTGGCTTCACTCAAGCAATATACTTATTTTGTCTAAGTTATAGAATGTTATTGGTATAATTGTTCATAGTATCGTCTTATCCTTTTAATATCTGTAGAATGTATAGTAACATCACCTCTCTAATACTGGTAATTTTTGCATTCTCTCTCTTCTAATTATTCTTTCAGTGATTCTTCTCTATTTTTTTCTATTTTCTATTTCATTGATTTGTGCTACGCTTTTATTGTTTCCATTCTTGTGCTTGCTTTGGGTTTAATTTCTTCATCCTTTTCTTTGTGGTTCCTTGTGGTGGAAGCTATGGTAATTGATTTCCTGGTTTGTTTTTAATTTTGTTATAGAGCACATGTGCTCTCTAAAGAGAGAGAGAGAAAATGAGAAAGCCATGCCACAATCCCTTCTCTTCCATTCTCCTCTTGGGATTATGGGGCACACACCCACAGGTGCCTGACATGTTCTACAAGTTTCCGGGTCTGGGACCTGAACCACACAGTCAGCCATGTGGGATCTGGCTACTTTAACCACCACACTACCAGCTGGCCCTCTGCTTTTCTAATATAAGTATTAAGTATTATTAAGTTTTCCCCAACTATAGCATTATCATAGTCCACAAATCTGGTTATATTTTATATTTACTTTATATTCTTTTCAAAATACTTTCTAATTATCCTTTAGATTATTTCTTCTTTGACCCATGGACTGTTTAGAATTTTGTTATTTAGTTCCAAGTATTTGTTTTTTTCCAGACATTTTACTGTTACTTAATTATAATTATTTTCCATTGTGGTTAGAGAATATACTTTGAATGATTTGCTTTCAGTGCAAGCCTTGTTTGATGGCTCCCAAAGTGGTCTTTTGTGGTAAGTATTCCAGGTGACTCTGAAAAAAACGTATATTCTCCTTTCATTGGATAGAATGGTCTATCAATATCATTTAGATTACTTGGGTGACCCTGGTTCTTAATTCTTCTCTACATTTTCTGATTTGAACAATTCAATTATGATGTGGTTTGGAAGTTTTTTTCATGGTTTGAATAACATGTCTTGTTGCTTCTTAGATCTGATTTAATCAATTTTGGATTTTTTTCCCATTATTTGATCACAATACATACTTTTTGGTTTTTCTCCCTTTCCCTTCCTTTTATGACTCTGCACTTATAGTTGGCTGCTTGAAGATAGCTCACTGATTTATTATTATTATTATTATTATTTAAAATTCTCTTTCTGTGTTCTTTATTTTAGGTACTTTCTATTTCTGTCTTCAAGTTCATCAATTTTTTTTTTCCCTGCAGTGACTTAACTGTTGTTAGTCTCATCTAATTTATATTTTCATGCCATGCAGTGACTCTTTTTAATCTCTAGTAGTTTAATTTGAGTCTTTTATTATTTTCTTCTCTGATCTTCCCTTGTCTATTTATGCATTAGAAAATGTAAATATGAGTAGAATGAACATACTGTAAAGTAGCACCTAGCTGATGCTATATAGCTTACTACGGTAATTAAATAGGTATTTTTAATATATTTTTTAATTTCAAGAAAAACAGTTTTAGCTTTAATAAATCAAATAAATGCTAAGAAACTTTGCTTAAAACTTAAAGGCAGGAAACAGGTTAGGATTCTGTTCAAATAGTAGGTGCATGAACCTATATGCAGCTCAAGTCAGGACAAAAATCCTTAAAACCGGAAAACAAAGCCTAGAAGAAAATCAGCAATGTTTTACTCAAAAGTCATAAAATTCTGTTTCACCAGTTCAGTCTCATGTACTTATTCTGTTGTGGTCCGATCTTCCCCATTAAATTCTTGGCTATAATATTCAACTTCAGTCTTGTCCCTAAGATTAAGTTGGCCATTTCCTTAGTTTTTGAACTCTTATTTCTGTGTGTCTATATTTAATTTTCCTGGTATAGCACTCCCTTCAAAACTTCTTGGAGAACTGGTCTGGTGTTGTTAAATTTTTTCAGATTTTGTTTATCTGGGAATGTTCTTCTCTTTTCTTCCCATATGAAGGATAATCTTAGGAAGGTGAGAACTAGGTGGAAAAAATAATATATATATATGTGTGTGTGTGTGTGTGTGTATCCATATATATATGTGTGTGTGTGTGTGTGTATATATATATATCATATATGTATATATGTGAATGAAACTAGAAATGAAAAGTTATTGATGATAACATGTATGATTAAGTCACTACGCAGTATATTCTGGATGAGAAATCACATTTTGTATGCTGTGACGATGCTCAGTGAATAAATGTAAATTAATTAATGAAACATTTTTAAAAAATAAAATGTAAATCTCAGGACCAGGAGGTGGCATAATGTTTACATTGCTGGACTCCCACGTAGTCAACTGCAGTTTGAGTTATGGACTTGGCAGCTAAAAGCTCATGCTGGGCATGTGTGAGTGTGTGCCCAAAATCCCAAGAGGAGAATGGAGGAGAGGGGATTGTGGTGTGGCCATCCCCCCGGGTGGGTGATTTCTCACTTTCTGTCTCTGTGTCTCTCTGATGAGTGCATGCTCCCCAGGAATCTCTGTCATAAAAAATGTAAATCTGGAGCCAGCAGTTGGCATGGTGGTTAAGGTGCAGTACTCCCACATGGCCAGGCACAGTTCAAGTCCTGGAGTTGGTGGCTTGCTTTCTTACTCTATCTCTCTCTTGTTAAAATAATGTAATAATAAACAAAATTTTAAAAAAAAGAAAATGTAAGTCTGTTTTAGATTTATGGGTGGTGGCACGGTAGTAGGATGCTGCTGTGCAATACTTGACCCATATGGGAAGGTCTTGGGTTAGGATTCTGGGTCTACCTGAACATGTTGGGCATACCCATGATGCTGGATGGCTGGAAAAGTGGGGGTTGGGGGTATCACAATATGATAAGACCCTGTTAGGGTATCTATCCCTGTGTCTCTGTCATGAAAGAAAGAAACAGACTTTAACAAAAAGATAAAAGCTAAATAAAGACTATCTCTGATAATTTTGTTTTCTGTGTCAGTTCTAGATTGGTTTTGATCGACTAATTTATTTATTATGTGTTGTATTTTCCTACTTATTTTTAAAAAGAATTATTTTATTTTTCTTCCTTCCTTCCTTCCTTCCTTCCTTCCTTCCTTCCTTCCTTCCTTCCTTCCTTCCTCTCTCTCTTCCTCTTCTCCTCTCCTCTCCTCTCCTCTCCTCTCCTCTCCTCTCCTCTCCTCTCCTCTCTTTTCTTTTCTTTTCTTTTCTTTCCTTTCCTTTCCTTTCCTTTCCTTTCCTTTCCTTTCCTTTCCTTTCCTTTCCTTTCCTTTCCTTTTCTTTCCTTTTCTTTCTTTTTAAAATTTGACCAGAGAGGGACAGAGAAAGAAAGAGAGAGGGAAAGTGAGAAAGCAAGCCACCAGGTCCGGTACTTGAACCACAGTTGGCCATGTGGGAGTCCAGCAATCTTAACCACCATGCCACCTGCCCCCCCATCCTTTTATACTTGGCAATCTTTGATTGGATGCCAAACATTCTATTATTTTACCCTATTGGATGCTGGATATTTATGTATTTCTATAAATATTATTGAGCTTTTCTTTTGGGGTACAATTAAGTTCCTTGGAAATTGTTTGATTCTTTTATATCTTTTTCTTGGAGAGAGAGAGAGGGGGATATTTTTTGACAGGGTGTTAGCACATCACAGTCCTTCTTCCCCATCCTCTCAGCTAGGACGATAGATCTACTGCACCTGGCCTGTTTAGATTTGGCTGGGTATTGAATTCGGGCTATCCACATGGTCTTAGCCACTACCTGTGGCTGGACCCATATCTTTTAAAATCTGTTATGTGGTTGCTGACTGCAATTTGAGCCCTGGACCTGGCGGCTTCCTTTCTCACTTTCTCTCTCTCTCTCTCTGATGAGCGTATGCACCCTATAATAAATTAAAATAATAATAATAATAATAATAATAATCCCTAAAAATGAAGTGTTCTGTGGAATAGAAGGAGTGTGTAGTCAAGGGCTAATTATTCCTCAATAGAGGCAACTACTTTCTGGGTACTTTACCTGGTACATTATGTATCTTGAGGTTTTCCCTTTGGGGTAGGTGGAATAGGCCCTATATCTGATGCTGTGTAAGTGCTGGGCATTTTAATGATTCTTTCCCTCCTTTAAGATTTTCTGACACCCATGAACTGGTCAGTATTCAGGTGAATAGTCAGAGGAAAGCCTCTACAAATCTCCAGAATTCTTTCTATGTAGCTGTATTTAGCTCCTTATTATATTCTTTTACTCTGTCTTGTAAGTTTTAGCTATCTTAGTCTCTTAAAATTTCTATTCATCTCTTCAACTCAGAGTCTATTGAACTCTACCTGACTTTCCTAACTCTGCCATGGCTTCAGAATTCTCAAGGTAATATGCTAGGGCAGTCTTGGAATAACTTTGTTTACTTTCGCATTTCTCAGGGATTACTATCTTTTGTTTCCATATGTCTGGTGTATTACAAATTGGTATTTCTCATAATTCATTCATTTAAACAATTGTTTCAGGAGGGTAAATTTGGTCCCTATTACTTTATCTGGCTGGAAATAAAAATCTCAGGCAGAGATTTAAAAATTTCTAGCTACCATTGGAGAGTAATTATAGACATATGCCTCTTTGTTCCTCAAGAGGAAGTATTGGGGCCAGCATATGGCATAGCAGTTATGTCTCTTGACTCCTACATGGCTGACCACGGTTCAAATCCTGGACCAGTGACTGGAAACTCACTTCGGATGTGTGTGTGTGTGTGTGTGTGTGCGCCCAAGATCTTGGGAGGAGAATGGTGGAGAAGGGATTGTGGTGTGGCCATACCCCTGGGGGGGGGGGGGGTGATTTATCACTGTTTCTGTCTCTCTCCCCAAAGAGCACATGCACCCTAAGGCATAAATCTCTGAAGAAAATAATAAATTTTAAGAAATAATAAAAGAGGAAGTTTTTATTTTTTATGAGTAAAGACATTGTCTTACATAAGCATGGTAAAATAGTCAAAATCAAGACATTTAGTACTATTACTATAATATAGTACTATTATTTAATACACAATTTATATTTGATTTTTTTCAGTTTTCTCAATAATATCCTTTGTACTTGTTTTTTTCCTTCAGGCCAGTATCTGATCTAGAATCTCTTATTCCATCGATTTGTTTTGCCATATTTGAGAGTCTCTTTTGATCTAAAATGGTTCTTCAGCCTTTTTTTAGCTCAACTTTGACATTTTAAAAGAATACATAACAGGGCCAGCTGGTGGTATCACTGAGTATTTTTAGAGCAGAAAGCATGGGTACAAATTATATGAGATAAGGTTGGACAAGTAGAAATTCATTCATTTATTCTTTCTTTAACCTATGTTTACTGAATTGATAATATGGCATGGTGCTATTTGCTAGGTATCAGGTACGGAATAAGTCAAAGAATGAGCTTGATGGATTTTGGAAAAGTGAAATGGTTTTGGGGGGAGTCATGTGGTATGCTTGTTAAGGGCACTGGACTCCCACATGGCTGACCGTGGTTTGAGTCTCGGACCTGGCAGCTTTCTCTCTCTCTCTCTCTCTCTCTCTCTCTCTTTCTCTGTTCCTCTCTGGTCAAATTAAAAAATAAATAAATAAAGTTAAATAAAATAATTCTTAAAAAAAAAAAAGAAAAGTGAAGTGGTGGCATGGTAGTAAGGCACTGGATTCCCACATGGCCAACCACAATTTGAGTGCTGGACCTGGTGGCTTGTCTTCTCACTCTCTCTCTGGTCAAATTAAAAAATAATAATAAAGGACCAGTAGATAGTACAATGGTTACATTGCTGGACTCTCATGTAGTCAACAGCGGTTCCAGTCTTGGACCCAGTGACTTAAAACTCATGCCAGAAGCGTGTGTGTGTGCGCCCAAAATCCCAGAGGAGAATGGAGGAAAAGGGATTGTGGTATGGCCATCCCTCTCTGGGGTGGATGGGGGTGGATGGGTGATTTCTTGCTTTCTGTCTCTCTCTTTCAGCGAGTACATGTACCCTATAGTAAAAGTCTCTTTAAAAAGTAAATAAATACAATTCAATAAATAATTAGTGTTTTATAAAGAAAAGTGAAACGTAGTGAACAAAGAATGATACGTAGTAATGTTAGAGAAACTGCAAGGGCCAAAGCATGACATCATGTAAAGTAAAACAAGCAAACAAAGCTACAGAATAAACCATAAAGCATTTTTTCTTTTAGGTTAAAAACAAAACGAAACAGAAAAACCTCAACAGGAGTAATTTAAAAAACAAATTTAGCTTTAATTACTTTACAGAATGAATAACATTGGAGAAATTTAAGGAGAAATGACATGATCAGATTTGAAAACCATCCCTGGTAGAAATGTGGAGGCCAGTGTGTGTGTGCAGGCGTGTGTGTGCACGCACGTGGGAGAGATTAAGTGCTAATGTATGCAAAGCAGCGAAAAATGGGTGGAAAAGAATTCAATGCCTCTTTTCTCTCTAGTTCAGAAAGGCTTTTTAGAACCATTTGAATTAACATTTCACTTTTTTCCTGTTATCCCAAAGAACTGGATGCCAGACTAAAATCTTATGTTGGGAAGTGGGGAGTTTTTGATGAATGAGGTGGAAGGATAAAAGAGAATGAGAGAGAGGAGATTTGGTGAATAAAGAGGTGGATAATTCCATTTAGAGAATTATTTGGTCAAAGTTCTTCCTCTTTTTTGGTTAAAATTTCACATTGGATTATTTGGAGACGATATCTACCAAATTAGTTATATCTTTCTTTGTCTACCCCAATAAAAACTAGCATCCTTACAACTGATATTCTTTCTCATTTCATGCATTTTAAATATTTTAATAGGCCAATGCTAAAGAAGTGTTGATAGAAATAATTCTAAAAAGTGTTTCTAGACTGAGGAAAAAAAATGCATACTAGAGTGTTTTAATTAATGTCTCACACAACCTCTTCTCAAATTATATTTACTTTTGGGACCAGCCGGTTGCATAATGGTTATTTCACTGGACTCCCATGTGGTCAACCGCAGTTTGAATCCTGGACCTAGCAGCTTAAAATTCATGCTGGGCACATGTGCGTGCGTGCCCAAGATACCAAGAGGAGAATGGAGGAGAATGGAGGAGAAGGGATTGCGACATGACCATCCCCCCTGGGGGGTGATTTCTCACTTTCTGTCTCTCTTTGCCTCTCCTATGATTGCATGCGCCCTATAGCAAAAACTTCTCAAAAAAAAAAATATATATATATTTACTTTTAATGATCTCATTCATTTTCATTGTTTTAAATAACACCTATAGAGTTAAGTACATCTGTACAGTTATAAGTATCATCTGTATCCAAATTATACAGCTCCAGCCCTGACATCTACCCTAAATTTGTTTCTCTAATTGCCCAAAATTAATACTCTATGTGTCTCAAACTTAATACTCTAAAATCAAATTCCCACTTTTTTCCTTCAAATCTGCTTTTCCTGCAGCTCTTCTTATTCAGGTTCTCTATATGTGGCATTTATAAATGTTTGCCTTTTATAAAAAAGACAAAAGTGGTTTCATTGTGAAAACTATTAGGAAGTTGACATTGGAAAATTAATATATATGTGGAAACTTTTCAAAAAGTTTATGGAAGTGGAGTTAAAGAATGAGTTTATTGGGAACCAGCAGTTAACGTAATGGCTATGTCGCTGGACTCCCACGTAGTTGACCGCGGTTTGCGTCCCAGACCCGGTGGCTTAAAACTCACGCCGGGCACGTGTGCGTGCGTGACCAAGATCCCGAGAAGAGAATGGAGGAGAAGGGATTGCGGCGTGACCATCCCCCCTGGGGGGTGATTTCTCGCTTTCTGTCTCTATGTCTCTCTCTGTCTGTCTGGTGAGCGCACGCGCCCTATAGTGAAAACCTCTCCAAAAAAAAAAAAAAAAAAAAAAAAAAAGAATGAGCTTATTTTCTTCCCCAAATTTTTCAAATTGGTGCATATTTTTTCTTGATATACATTTTCCATGAACTTTTTCCTTACTTTTTACATGCAATCACTGTACATTTTTATAGCACACAAAAAGGATTTTCCCTGAATACATTGTATATTATTTGTCTAGTCAAAGATACTACCAATATACATTATCTGTGAACTTTTTGAAGACCCTTTGTGTTAAATTTACCTCTCAGAGAATTTTCCATCATTTCCTCAGTTTCCTTGCCTTACACTGGTATTTGTTGTTTGTTCATCTCCAGGATCTTTGGAATTTCCTCCTTATTGTTAGTTTACATATGTCATGAGCTAAAGTAGCAAAACATACATACTGAAAAACACAAAAGGGAAGATGAATTACAGTTTCTGCAAAGGTATATGAAATGAAGCATTTAGAGGATCCTGTCTACCAGCCAATTTTTCTGGAGTTCTCAATTTAACTTTCCAAAGAGGTACAGGAGGCCTGAAGAACATGTTAAAAACAGAGAATTTTCCATCATTTCCTCAATTTCCTTGCCTTACATTGGTATTTGTTGTTTGTTCATCTCCAGGATCTTTGGACTTTTCTCCTTATCGTTAGTTTACATATGTCATGAGCTAAAGTAGCAAAACATACATACTGATGATTACGGATATTTAGGGGCAAAAACTGAGAGGCTTACATAATATTTATAGAGCTGCAGTAAATAATTATGATTTGTTATTTAAAATTAAATAATTTAAAATAATAAATTATTAAAAATATTTTAATAATATTTTCTTTTCCCAGGAAAGGGAAAAAGAATAAGAAAATTATTTAAAAAAATAAATTTGAAATATATAGAAAGAGTCCTCTCAAAGAAATATTCATTGAGACACTCGGCTAAGTTTACTGAGTGTACACTATTTGTAAGTTGTAGCGATCACAGAACAATGAATTGAGACAAAATCCCACCTCTTAGCTTTCCCTCTGTATAAATAAACAGAAATACATACTTGTAATGTGTGACATGTATTTAAGGTAGGAAGAGTAAAACAGAAACTACATAAGGTAGTAGAAAAGTCTCCTTGTGTAGATAAAGCTTATCCAGAAAAGAGATGGCTATACAAATTGCTTTAATTAAGGACCAGGAAACTGACAGGAAGAGGATGTGGTTGACTAGCCTGTTTACTAGTGGTCTACATGACTGCAACAAAACAGTTTCTAAATAATTTCAGGTTTGCAGCCTCCCTTAGGCTCATCACAATTTTGGTGAACTGACGACGCTACTGCCAGTGAGTTACTCCAGATAGCTTCTAACAGTGGGCTTTCACCCAATCCTGTTCCTTTCCTCATTGCCATTAAGACTCTCTTTTGTTACCTTTGCCCAGTATAAACTCTTTCAGAGCAACTTACATGTCTTAGAACACTCCACCAGTATCAAAGACCCTAGTCTTTTCAGGGCCAGTGGATATTTCTGTCTGCTCATGCGCAGGTAGGTCCGACTGTTCCAGGGTCAGACCCTGGGATTCTAACTTTGTAAGACCAGTAAAATCTCCTTTAGAATGTTTACTTTGTAGTTCTTTTTTTCCGACACTACCAAGATGGTTTAATTTTAAGATTTTGAAGGATGAGCAGTTAGTCATATTAGAAGGGAAGAATGACTGTGGTATGTGTTCTAAGGAAAGGAAGCTGCATGTATAAATAATAAAAAGTAGGAAGTTAATGAGATTATATGCCACAAGTGCATACACATGGACACATTTTTTAGCTCCTGTTTATTTCTGTCTTGTTTTTATTTTATTTATTTATTTATTTATTTATTTTATTATTATTATTTTTAATAGCCAAAGGACACATGGATTTACCAGAAAGAGACAGAGAAATAAACAGAGAGAGAGAGAAAGCATCCCCCAAAGGGGCATGGTCATTCTGCAATCCATTCTCCATTTCTCCATTCTGTCAGGATTTGGGACACGTATGGAAACCCATCTGGCATTTTTTTTCAAGTCGCCAGGGCTGAGATTTGAACCTGAGTTGATCATGTGGGATTCAGTGCCTTTAACTATTAGGCCACAGGCTGGCCCATATTTTTTCTTTCTTTGAGCCTCCTTGTCTGTGTTCAAATTGAAAAAATGCTAATTGGGAGCCTTATTTACATTAAATAAAGCTCATTTATGGATGATTTTCTTTAGGGTGATTGGGTGTTGGTTGACTTTTTCCTGAGGGAGCAAAATTGTTTATGGGTCTTTTCTGTGAGACCATTCAGTTTCTACAGAAAATAATTCAATAGTGTCCTGCCTGGTTTCAGCTGTTGTGAAAGCAATATGAGAGAGGGATGGAGGTTCCAAGGAGGCATGCTATCATTTTTTTTTTTCAACATTGGACTTCACCTTTGTTTTCTACTGGATAAGGTATTCTTGAAATTGAGCCTCTTCAAAATCATTTCTCTGGAGGTTAAAATTAGAGATCAGGGATGGGGAGGAGAGCAGTTGTCTAGCCTTACAAGGATACTAAACATTTTTAGACAGACTTTGAACCAATTCATTTTCAACCTCATATCTTGACCCTTTTGAAGATGGCTAATTCTTGATTTTCCATTTTCTTTTAGTAAAGATCATTGTATTAAGTTATTAAATTATCTTCACTCAATATAAAACTAATATTGATAATGATAGCTGAAGTTATTAGCTATTATAATGATAGTTGAAGTTATCAGCTGAAAATGATAATAAAAACTATTGAGATAGGCAAAATTTTATTAAGACAAATTAGTAAATACAGTTTTAATTACTTCATGAAATGTAATCTGGTGACATCTTAATTGTTGAGTTACAGTTGTTACAATACTTTAAAAAATATTACCTATAAAATTTGAAGTGATTGGGGTGCATAGTAGGTAGTTTCTAATTTTTTTTAATGAACTAGATTATTTGAATAAAATTACTGTGCATATTTTCTATGTCAAATGTTTTATTAGCTTTGCATTTTATTGGCTTTTTTTTTTTTGAATCTCCAATTTTATCATTTAATTTTTTTTTAAGAGAGATTTTTGCTACAGGGCACGTGCACTCACCAGAAAGAGAGAGAAACAGAAAGAGAGAAAGTGAGAAATCACCCCCTGGGGGATGGCCATGCCACAGTTCCATTCTCCTCTCAGGATTTTGGACATGCACGCACATGCACCTGGTGTGAATTTTAAGCTGCTGGTTCTGGGATTTGAACCACACTTGACTACATGGGAATCTAGCGATGTAACCACGACACCAGGTGCAGGTCCCTAATAATTTAATATTAATTAATTCTCAGTTTATTGTGAGTAATCATTCAGTAATTTGATGGTAAATGAGTACATAGCAATCAACAGATGTATAGAAAGAGAAAATACAACATGCACACACATGCACACATGATGAAATACTGTTCGACTATGAAAAAGAATAAAATCCTGTCGTTTAAGGCAATGGATGAGCCTGGCAGGCATTCTGTTAAGTGAAATAAGCCAGGCACAAAAAGAGAAAAAGCACATGTCCTCACTCATACTGAAAAAAAAAATGGAAACTGAAAAAATGTTCTCATAGAAGCAGAGAACAGAGTAGTGATTACCAGAGGCTGGGAAGAGTAGAAAGGGAAGGGGAATGGAGAGATGCTGGCTAAAGGAAAAAAAATTATAGTACATAAGGGAAAGGGATTCTAGCAAGGGAACTATAGTTAAAGATAATTTACTGTATATATTAAAGTAGATTAAAAAAGAATTTTGCATGTTCCTAACAAAAAGTAATGATAAACATTTGTGATGATGAATATGCTGATTATCAGAATCATCACACATTGTATTCATGTACTTAAAAATCACACCATTCTCCATAAATATGTATAATTATGTATCAATTAAATATAATAATAAACAATTTAAAAAGATGTACATAGTGTAGGGGAAAAAGTCTTTCTTTTATTTTGTTATAGGGCACATGTGCTCACCAGAGAAAGTAAGAAAGCAACCCCCCAGGAGATGGGCACAACACAACCCCTTCTTCATTCTCCTCTTAGGATTTGGGGCACACATACACACCCCCTAGAATGTTTTTTAAGCTACAAGCTCCAAGACAGGAACCATGAGTCTGCCATGTGGGATCCAACCACCTTAACCACCATGCCACCAGCTGGCCTGAAAATATTTATTTTCTCACCCATCTAAAGATTCATGGCTGAGGCTCTTAAAACAAAAGACAGATTAACAAGAGAAAGGCATACACTTTTATTAAGTTTTACATGACATGGGAATCTTTAGAAATGAAGACCCAAAGAACAAAGAACTGTATATTTTATGCTAAGTCTGATGAAAACATGGATTCTTGTTTCCACACAAGAAACATGACTGGACAAAGGGAAGTGACCTAATAGTAATAAACTGGGGAAATTTAGGGAGATCTGTTTGTTCATATTGTTCTTTTGTCTCGGTGTCTTCATAGGTAAGAACATTCCCTTCCTTTGAGTACTCCTCTGTGGAATGAATGTTTGTTTATTTTAATTGCTAGAGAGTCCTTGTATTCACCAGAGAGAAACATAGTGACAGAGAGAGGGAAGAAGCACCCGCCAATGGGATGTGGCTTTGCCACAATCTCTTTTACGTTTTTCCAACCTGTAGGGATTCGAAGCACACACATTCTTGCACCTGGTGTGTTTCTTAAGCTACTGGACCAGGACCAAACTGTGGTTGGCCGTGTAGAATCTAGCTTTCCCAACTACCAGGATATGAGACTAGCTGGATGAGAGTTTTACAACCAGTTTTCAAGAGATTATCAGTTAGGTCTTATGACTTACTTTGGAGAGAAGGAATTGGGAGAAGTTCAGAGAGGTCTTCTGCGTCTGCTTTTACCAGTTTCCTTCAGCTTAACATACTCAGCCTGCATGCTGTATTTTGGAGTAGCATGTCTTGCACCCTATCAGTAGTAAATTTATTTTCAATCTCGTGTATTTTTTAAGTTATTTTTTTTATTTACATTTTTTAATACATTCAGTTACATTATTTAGCTTACAAGGTGATCATTTCAATATATGAACATTTCTCCCTGGTCGAGTTGATCAGAATATAACAACACTAGCTCTCTGCCTCTGCCATGCTGTCTCCGTATCCCTCCTTCAAATGTTCTTCCCCAGGCCCCACTCCTCCACACACCTGACATCTGGCATCCACATCCACCTCTTGTGTTTGTACATCCTTTAGCCCATCAGTTTCAGTTATAGAGTGCGGACATTTGGTATATATTAAGTGGGGACATACAGTGTCTCTCCTTCATAGCCTGGCTTGCTTCACTCAGCAGTAAATCTTCCATATTCTTCCACTTTCTGTCAAAAGTCAGGGTTTTGTTGTTCTTAGTGGCTAAATAGTATTCCATAGAGTATATGTGCCATAGTTTTTCAATCCATTCATCCATACAGGGGCATTTGGGTTGGTTCCATGTCTTAGCAATTGTGAAAAGTGCCGCAATAAACATCGATGTGCAAGCACTTTTCCAATGAGAAATTCTGTACTTTGGGTAGATGCCAAGAAATGGGATTGCTGGATCATATGGCAGTTCTATTTGTAGATTTTTGAGGAATCTCCAAATTGCTCTCCACAGTGGTTGGACTAATTTACATTCCCACCAGCAGTGTAAGAGAGTTCCCCTTTCACCACACCCCCGCCAACACTTATCATTTTTTGTTTTTTTAATCTTAGCCATTCTGACTGGGGTTAGGTGGTATCATGTGTATTTTGATTTTCTCTTTTCTCATTGATCCTATTCCTTCCAACAGCAGTTCATTTTCCCAGTTTTTTCATTTAGCATTTTTTTGCAATCCTTAGTCTACATAGTCAGAAAGCTTTGATTTCCTACTTTTTTGTACAAGAGTTGATTTAATATAGACCTCTCCCAGAAAAACTCTCTAGAAGTCAACAAGATTGACATATAGCAATGTACTTTGTTGTGTAACAGGGTTCTGGGGAAAATTAAAATATGTAAAATAAGTTATCAAATGGTTTGCAGAGAAAAGTTACCTTCTCAAGTTGGGAATAGCTGAAAATTGAGCTACTGGGTTGTCAGAAAAGTCATGCATATTTCTCCATGCTTTTCTATGCAAAAGTGCATCATGACCTCTCCAGCAACCCAGTATTTTTGGTTCTTATCTGGTAAGTACTCCTTGATGTTCTTTAAATCTGCTCTTGCTCACCTCTTCTGTCATGTAACTATTTTTACTTTAAAAAAAAAAAAGAATGATTTTATTTAATTCCATTTATGTATTTATTATAATTTGACCAGAGAGGGCCAAAGAGAGAAAGAGAGAGAGAGTGAGAAAACAAGCCCTCAGGTCTGGGACTCAAACCACAGTTGGCCATGTGGGAGTCCAGTGCACTTAACTACCATGCCACCTGTTGGCCTCAGTATTTTCACTTTTTAATAGAGCTGTAGAAGAAGAATGATTATATTCATGAGTCTAATGTTTACTGAATTAATAGTGACTAAAAATAGTAATGCTTTCTCAGTATGTGAACCTTTCTAGTGGAAACAGAGGCAACAATTGAATCTACTTTGAAATAATGGCTTTGAGCTTTGGCAGTGACCTGTTGTATTACTTCTACTTTTTCATAAACTTTTGTTTATATGTCTGTATTGCCAGAGGGCATATGTGCTTACAAGAGAGAGTGGAGGGGGCGGGATGAGGAGAGAAACTCCTCTAATAGAGCATGAGTTCACTACAATCCCTTCTCCATTTCTCCATTCCATCAGGATTTGGGGCACACACACACACACACACACACACACACACACACACATGCCTGGCATATTTTTCAAGCCACTAGGACTGGGATTTGAACCTCAGTTGGTCATGTAGAATGTGGTTTCTCTAACCACTGTGCTGCAGGACCAGCCATCATAAATGATTTCTTAAAGCAAGGGAAGTGTAGTAAAAATTTCTTTATTAACTTAACTGTGATTAAAATTTTGGTTTTGTTTGTTTGTTTTCAAAACTTGGTCCATTTTCTTCCTGCAAGTATAGCTTTAAATTAAAAAAAAATTTAGTATTTGTCATACTGGCATTTTGACTTAAGTGTGCATTTAGCTGAATTGGCTCTCTCTATATTTTTATCCTAAATTTTGAGTTTGTCTAGATACCAAATATGTATTTAAACTTTCAGTAAGCTCTCCTTTTTATCACTGTTGTTTCTGTACTTTTTGAAAGCCAGTTAATGTTTGGCACTTGTAATCATCCTTAGTTTCAAGGAATCATTGCATTTATAGAGGAAACGAAAACATAGTTGTCTGATGGAGTTTTGCTGAATGAGTCTTAAACCAGATATAGTATTGATTCAACAACTGGACAAATAGAGTAATTCGTTTAGCTTCCTATTTTGACAGTAAGTGAAACAGTTTAAAATAAAATAGAAAATATATTGGAGCCGGCAGGTGGCATGGTGGTTAAAGGCACTGGATTCCCACATGGCTGACCGCGGTTCCAGTTCCAGACCTGGTGGCTTGCTTTCTAGCTGTCCCTTTCTCTCTGTCTCTCTGTCTCTCCTTGGTCAAATTAAATAATAATAATAATAATAATAATAATAATGAATGGAATTAAATATTTAAAAATAGAAAATATATTTAATTATATTGCTATTCAGTACAGTTATATAACTATGACAAGTTGATGATATTTCCAAGTGGAATTTAAAATTTTTATTTATTACTTCCATGAATGAGAGAGACAGTGAGAGAGACAGAGAGGTAGCACCTTCAACAAGGTCTTGATGCGAGCATCCACCTCCAGCTTCAGCCTGCTCAGATTATGGACATACATGTACTGCCATACTCAGGGAAGTTTCCAGACACAATCTGGACCTTTTTCCGTGGGTCAGCCCCTTGTGGTTTCACATTTTACCTCTGTGATGCTGTCCACTGTCCCCCAACTCCAGCATTTTTGTGTGCTATGGTTATCTTAAGTATATTGAGCTTTCTTCAAAATTAATTTATAGTTTTTAAGATGCAGGCAGGTAACTCTAGGAAACTGTAGGAAAAGTAATTTATTCATGAATATTGCTAACAATAATAACATTTTATTTTCAGGATCCAAATAGCCAACTTTCCCCATGTACAATTAGTTACGCCATTTTAGAATAAAATTTTCTTAAAAATAAGAATCATTTTTTATTGGGGCCAGCAGGTGGCATGGTAGCTAAAGCACTGGACACTCCCACATAGCCAACCACAGTTCGAGTCCTGGACCTGGTGGCTTGCTTTTTCACTCCCCATCCCGTGCTTCTCTCTCTGGTCAAATTAAAATGAATGAATGAATGAATAAAATTAAATAAATAATTCTTTTTTAGGGGGAGAGGTTTTTGCTATAGAGTGTATGCTGCGCTCACCAGAAAGACAGAGAGAGACAGAAAATGAGAAATCACTCCCCATGGGAGATGGCCACACTGCAATCCCTTCTTCTCCATTCTCCTCTTGGGGTCTTGGGCATGTGCGCACGTGCCCTGGTGTGAGTTTAAGCAACCGGGTCTGGGACTTGATCTGCGGTCAGCTACATGGGAGTCCAGTGACATAGTCATTATGCCAACTACTGGTCCCAATAATTCTTTTTTAAAAATTTTTGTTTTATTTATCTAAAAGAGCTTAATACGTAGAAGGCATTCAATGCCTGCTTAGGAATATATATATATATATACATTCCTTCTTCCAACCAAATAAATATTTGAATACCTGTGGAAGTAAGGATGTATGCATGCTTAAATGAAAAATAGACCCACAGTAGGATATATTTATATTTTAGACAAATGACTAGGAATATTTTTTAATATGTCTGCTAGTTACAGTATTAGAGTCTTTTTTAAAACAGTTTAACCATATTTAAACCATGGCTGACTGATAATTACAGTTTCTCTTAGCACCAATAAAGAGAAGATACTAGACTTCCAAATCTCTCAGCAAATGAGGGTTTAGAAAGCTTATGTAAAATATAAATTTATATTACAGAAATACATAATAGGCAAATAATTAAAAATAAACAGTCAATAATAACTTTGCAAGGTATTCATGGGAGTTGCATATTTGTGTAAGTATAGTTATATAGGCCATTATTCTTTTTTTCCAGTTTGCCTGAGGGCATATATACTTTCTGTAGAAAGACAGATTTGAGAAAGACAGTGAGAGAGAGAGAGAGAGAGAGAGAAATGTAGAATGGGCCCCTCCCACACACCCTTGGAGCATGTTTATGTCACAATCTCTTCTCCATTTTCCCCTCCTTTTTTTGGCATGCATGCACATATGCTTGGTGATTTCCTTCCTCCCTTCCTTCCTTCCTTCCTTCCTTCCTTCTTTCCTTCCTTCCTTCCTTCTTTCCTTCCTTTCTCTCTCTTTTTCTCTCTTTCTTTCTTCCTTCCTTCCCCCTTCCTCCCTCCCTCCCTTCTTCCTTCCTTCCTTCCTTCCTTCCTTCCTTCCTTCCTTCCTTCCTTCCTTCCTTTCTCTCTCTGTCTCTCTCTCTCTCTCTCTCTCTCTCTCTCTTTCTTTTTCCTCTTGGGATGCGTGTGCTCACCACAGAGAGACAAAGAGAGGGAGAGTGAGAAATCACCCCATAGGGGAGATGGCCACACCACAATGCCTTCTCCGTTTTTCTTTTGGGATTTTGGGCATGCACAAATGTACATTCAGCACAAGTTGCAAGCTGCTAGGTCTGGGATGTGAACCACAGTTGGCTCTGTGGGATTTCAGCACTTTAGCCACCATGCTGGCTCCTGCATGGCATGATTTTCAAGCTATTGGGTATGAGATTTAAGCTACATGATCAGCCATGCGGGATCCTGCTGCCTGAACCACCAGGCCACAGGCTGGTCTGGTCGTTATTTTTTACTTAGAAATTATTTTATAAGACAATACCTCTTGTAATTCTTCTTTACCACTGGGTAACATTCATGTTATTGAAATGGTTACTGATGATATATTCTGAGACTAGTAAAATAATATTTGTGAGGAGGCTTCATTGATTTTGGACTTGGCCATATAATTTCTTTTGAAGAATGGTATATGTACATAAATAACATAGGCAGAAGCTTGAACAGCTTTACTTTGTAATGGAATATAAATGTCAAATCTCACATAATGGCTACTCCTTCAATTTCAGTCCCCATATAAGGAGACACGTGGAGAAAATTTTTAGCCTAGAGTAGAGCCACAGTCAACATGTAATGCAGCCTACATATAATGTCTGTTGTAATGTTTAAGTCACTGAGATTTGGGGGTTGCTTGCTACCCAGTAAAGTTTGCTCATACATACAAAGTATATTAAAATAGCAAAATGCTAAAACTGTGGTATAATAAAGTTTGGGGATAATTACAAAAAGATAATTAACCCACAAATTACATTTCTCACAAAATTTAAAATAATTTTATGACCAAAAGGAAGCACCAGGTTTACTAAGAGAAAAATATAAGCATATATGTCCTTTTAGAATGTATTGATGCATGTAAAAGCAAATACAATTTTTTAAAAATTTCTTTCCATGAATAGATTTAAAAATGCTGATTTAGGGACCAGCAGTTAGCGTAATGACTATGTCGCTGGACTCCCACATAGTCTACCGCAGTTCGCGTCCCGGACCCGGTGGCTTAAAACTCACGCCAGAAAAAAAAAAAAAAAAAAAAAACTCACGCCAGGGGCGCATGTGCGTGCGTGCCCAAGATCCCAAGAGGAGAACGGAGGAGAAGGGATTGCGGTGTGACCGTCCCCCCGGGGGGTGATTTCTCGCTTTCTGTCTCTCTGTCTCTCTCCGTCTATCTGGCGAACACACGCACCCTATGGCAAAAACCTCTCAAAAAAAAAAAAAAAGTGCTGATTTAAGTTCGATAGCTATAGAGATACTCAGTCTTTATATTTATTAACTCAATTTAGTAATTTTTAAAATGAATTTGCTCATTTAATCAAAGTTTCCAAATCTTTTGGCATACAGGTGTGGTGTTTGTTTGTTTTCCATAAGTCAGAGGGTGCATGTACTGGCCAGAGAGAGGCAGAGAAGGAGACAGGGAAAACACCTTCCAGTGGGGCATAGTTATCACTGCAATCCAATTTCTTCCACTTCCCCATCCTGTCAGGATTTGGGGCACACATGCACACGTGTCTGGCATTTCTTCCAAGCCCCCAGGGTCAGGATGGTTGGCCATGTGGGATGCAGCTCCCTTATCCAGGCAATGGGACTGACTTGTAAAGTTGTTTGTTATTTATTTACTTATTTATGTCTATGAGTGCACACAAGAGAGAGAACAAAAGAAAGATAGCACTCCCGACGGAATCCTGTTGTCACAGTTCGCCAGCCTCATCCAGTCATGGGTCATGGGCACACGTGTGCTGGTCGTATATTGTAGGAGGTCTCAAGATGCAAACCTAGAACTTATTCATGTGGATCAGTCTTGCAGAGTGTTCTTTCTGTTTTACTGTTGTGGCCCCTGGCCCCTGGCATGAAGTTTTTTATGTTTATCTTTGTATCTTTTAGGTATTTGTACCATCTGTAGTTATGTCTTTTTAAAAATTCCTAACATTGATGATTTGTGCTTTTACTTTTAGTTGTAATTAATTTTGCTGGTATTTGTCAATTTTTTTAAAAGTACACAATTTTGACTTTGCTGATGTTGCTTGTTTAAAATCTTGAATATGGGGATCAACAGATGGAGTAATGATTATGTTGCTGGAATCCCACGTACTCAGCCATAGCTTGAGTCCCAGACCTGGTGCTTAAAACTCACATTGGGTGTGTGTGCATGTGTGCCCAAAATCCCAGGGAGAGAATGGAGAAGGAATTGCGGCATGGTCATCCTGCCTGGGGGTGATTTCTCACTTTCTGTCTCTCTGTCTCTCTGATGGGTGCATGTGCCCTATAGCAAAAATTTCTCTTAAAAAAAATCTTGGTTATTTTATTGCTTTCTCTCCTTATTTTTATTATGGAGTCATTGGGAAAGTCACAATGCATTTTTGCATAGAGTACACTTTTCCAATGACCTAATATTTTTCTCAGTCCCTTATTCTTTTATTTTTTAATTTTTTTGGAGAGGTTTTCGCTATAGGGCGCGTGCGCTCGCCACACAGTCAGAGAGAGACATAGAGACAGAAAGCGAGAAATCACCCCCCGGGGGGATGGTCACGCCACAATCCTTTCTCCTCCATTCTCCTCTCGGGATCTTGGGCACTCACGCACATGCACCCGGCGTGAGTTTTAAGCACGGGGTCTGGGACACGAACCGCGGTCGACTACGTGGGAGTCCAGCGACATAGCCATTACGCTAACTGCTGGTTCCCAGTCCCTTATTCTTTTTTCAGTGTTTTCCCTCACTTTTAATTGATACTCAGTGCATTAGCATCTGCTTTTCTTAGTTCCCTCCTCCAATATGACTGCATTTGCTAATGACTAGCACTTTGACATAGTCTTTGCTATATAGTATTTTCATTATTGTCTGTTTCTAAATATCTTAAATTTTAATTCTAATTTTGTCTTTGTTGGGTTATTTTTTAAGTATTATTTTTATTTAACTTTATTTATTTTTAATTTGACCAGAGAATGATGGTGGAGTGGGGGTGGGAGGAGTGAGAGAGCAAGCCACTAGGTCCAGGACTCGCACTGTGGTCAGCCACGTGGGAGTCCAGCACCCTTAACCACCATGCCACCTGCTGGCCCCCTTTGTTGGGTTATTATGAAATGAATTTTAAATTTCCTAAACATTTGGGAATTTCTTGGTTATCTCAGTCATTTCTCTTATAGTCTGAGAATATGGTAGTGATATTGATTTTTGGAAATCTGTGAATTTTTGCTGTATAGCCTATATATATATATATATACATATATATATATATATATGATCAATTTTGTATGTTTCAGAACCCTGTGTATTCTAATTGTTACATATACATACATTCTTTATAGGTCCACTGAATTAAGTTTGTCAGTGGTTTTGTTTAACTCTTCCCAGGTTTCACTGAAATATACTGTGTTTACTAAAAGATTTATTTTGGGAGGGCCAGGAAGTCGCATAGTGGTTAAGGCACTGGATTCTCACATGGTTGATCACAGTTTGAGCTCCAGATCTACCGGCTTGAAAATCACCCTGGGCACGTGTGCATACATGCCCCAAATTCCAGGAGAAGGTATTGCAGTGTGGCCATCCCTTCAGGGAGTGATTTCTCACTTTCCCTCTCAACATCTGTCTGTCTCCAGCGAGCACACCACTCTATGGCAAAAACTTTTGGAACAAAAAAACAAGAAGCCAGATAAATAAAATCAGGAAACAATTGGAGAGTTCATTAAGTTGGTAGATTTACTATTTTTTCTTGTATAACTGATTTGAGGTTGCTGTGTGTATATGTAATTTTAAAAATTTATTTATTTATTTATAGAGGTTTTTGCTATAGAGTACTTGCACTTGCTGGAGAAACACAGAGAGAGAGAGACAGTGAAAAATCATCCTCCAAGGAGGATGGCCTGCAATATATTCTCCTACATTCTTATCTTGGGATTTTGGCCATGTACACATATGCGCCTGGTGGAAGTTTCAAGCCGCTGGGTCCGGGACCTGAACTGTGGTCACCCATGTGGGAGTCCAGCGCCTTAACTATCACACCAGCTGCTGGCCCCAATTTTTTTTTAAAAGGTCATTTTGTGCCTTATAGGTGCAACCTTAATTCTTTTTTTAAAGAGGTTTTTGCCATAGGGCTCATGCACTTGTCGGAGAGAGACAGAGACAGTGAGAGCAAAAGTGAGAAATCACCCCCCAACAGGGGATGGCCACACCATGATCTCTTCTCCTTCAT
Source organism: Tupaia tana (assembly GCA_026018925.1). Taxonomy (NCBI): domain Eukaryota; kingdom Metazoa; phylum Chordata; class Mammalia; order Scandentia; family Tupaiidae; genus Tupaia; species Tupaia tana. Next base: position 53,992,100 of record JAKSZU010000006.1, on the reverse strand, counting down.
TCCTCTCCTGGGATCTTGTGTATGCATGCACACATGCCCAGCATATTTTCTTTTTTTTTTTTTTTTTTTTCTGGAGAGGTTTTTCGCTATAGGGCACATGTGCTAGTCAGACAGACAGAGAGAGACATAGAGACAGAAAGCGAGAAATCACCCCCCAGGGGGGATGGTCACGCCACAATCCCTTCTCCTCCATTCTCCTCTCGGGATCTTGGGCACGCACGCACACGCGCCCGGCGTGAGTTTTAAGCCACCGGGTCCAGGACACGAACCGCGGTCGACTACATGGGAGTCCAGCGACATAGCCATTACGCTAACTGCTGATTCCCCCCAGCATATTTTCAAGCCACTGGACCCAGGACTTGAACTAGGGTTGGCCATGTGGGAGTCCAACGATGTAACCACTACACCATCTCCTGGCCCCATTTAATGATTATTTGATATATTACTGTGTTTCAAAATATACTGTCATAGAATCATTTATGAAAAAGTGTACTCAGCTAATTCGAAATGTGGTAGTAATGAAAATGACCGTTCTCTATCTATGCTCATTTTGTATTATTGATAAATGTACAATCCGATTACATATTATTCCCAGAGTTTTGATATAGTAAGATCAAGAGACAATATTTATTTTATACATCTATTTTCTAGCATCCATTAACAATATAATATTTTTAAAAATTTTCAATTTATAAACAGTGTAGTAGTTCATAAATGAGCAAGGTGACTACACTTAGATTTTATCTATAAACTTGATTTTCTGTCTGAAACTGCCCGTTTAATTGCCTATTTCATGAGTTCTGTAGTAGATCTTTTTGGTTTCTGAGAAACTTTGATTTACTCTTTTCATGATCAGTACTTCAAAGTGGAATTTTCCTTGCTTGATTACACTTAAGGGAAGAGAAGTGGTGATGAAGGGGGGAAATCAAGTAAGCTTTGCTTTAAAAAGGAGAGAAAATAAAAAGCAGTCAGTCTGGAATACAAATTTGATCTCTTTAGTTTTGTATTGTTTGAGTTAAGCCCTGTGATGAGGTAATTCTTGGGGAACCATTTATTTCCTATAAATACTGCTAATTTCAAAAACATTTTGATATTTAGTAAGGAACAAATTGAGATGAATAGTCAATGGATACTTGATGAATTATGTAGGCTTGTTCATTGTTGGTATTGGGTATTAAATTTAAATTGTAGGCTACTTGTGAATAATGGACGTTTTAGATTCTTTTTTTTAGGTAGCAGCTACTAAAGTATAAAATAAATGGTAAATAAAATGGTATTGATTGCTTATATTTTATATTTCATTATTAAAATTGGGCAGTAGTCTAATAAAGATATGTAACTTCAAATGAATTTCTGTCATATTTTTGTTTATATTTGGAAATTTCTAATCAATTTGAGATTAGTGTTACTAGAACAAAAAAATTTACAAATAAAATTTTTTATCTTAAACAGTAGACTTTATATAAGCTTCTGCTTTCCAGTGCTATTGCTTATAAGCTGAGGTTATCGAAGATTTAAATCTAAAATACCAAAATGTAGATATTGGAATAGGATAATTTTTTTCTTTTTTAGATTTTTGCCATAGGGTATGTGTGGTCGCCATCGAGACAAAGAGACACAGAGAGAGGGAAAGTAAGAAATTACCCCCTGGGGGGAATGACTTCTCTCCCTCATTCCCTTTTTGTACCTGTAGGCATCCAGCACCTTAACCACTATGCCATCTGCTGACCCTAAGGTAATTGTTTTTAATATTTAAAAAGTTACCAACTACTAAATTAGTTGGATTTTATCCAGATTATATTACTTTACTATTATTAATGAAAATTAAGGAACCTGAATGGTAGTTTTATTCCAGTAAGTCACCCAATTTTTTTCATACTTTACTTAGAGGGTTTTATTTTATTTATTTATTTTTTTAATGACTTGCCCTTTTCTTCCTATAATTATTCCCCATTATTATCTTTAGTGGTATTCGTTTACCATTAAAATAATGTTAAAATTTTAGACTAGAATTAAAAAATATTACCGCTTGATTCTAGTCTACTTTTCTAACATTTCTCCCTCTATACCTAATACTTTACACTTGCTTTCAAATGGCACTCCCAAGGTGGGAGTAGGTGGGTGAGGAAGCACTCTAGTAGGGGATGTCCACATTGCAATACCTCCCCCTCTGTTCTCTTGGGATTTTTTGGCACATACATGAGCACACATGTTCAGTGTGTTTTTCTTTCTTTCTTTCTTTCTTTCTTTCTTTCTTTCTTTCTTTCTTTCTTTTTTTTTTTTTGGAGAGGTTTTTGCTTTAGGGCATGTGTGCTCCCCAGAAAGACAGAGAGAGGTAGAGAGACAGGAAGTGAGAACTCACCCCCCCAGGGGGGGGATGGCCACGCTGCAATCTCTCCTCCGTTCTCCTCTCGGGATCTTGGGCATGCACACACATGTGCCCGGTGTGAGTTTAAGCCACTGGGTCTGGGACTCGAACCATGGTTGACTACATGGGAGTCCAGCGACATAGCCATTACGCCAACTGCTGGTCTCTCGGTATGTTTTACAAGCCATGTGGTTGGCCATGTGAGATACAGCTGCCTTAACCTTCATGCCATCTGCTAGCCCAATGAGTACTGCTTTTTTATTTTTCTTTAAAAAAATTGAGTTTATATACCTTAAAATTCACCTTTTTTTAGTTTTTTTTTGGGAGGTTTTTGCTCTAGGGCACATTCACTCACCAGAGAAGCAGAGGGAGTCAGACAGACAGAAAGGAAGAAATCACCCCCCGGGGGATGGCCATACATCAATGCCTTCTTCTTTATTCTCCTCTTAGGATCTTGGGCATACATGCATGCACATGCCTGTGACGCAAATTTTAATTCACTAGGTCCAGGATGTGAACCACAATTGACTACGTAGGAGTTTAGTGATGTAAGCATATGCCATCTGCTGGTCCCTCACCTTTCAAAAGTATGCAGTTCAGTGGTTTTAGTATATTCATGAAGATGTGCAACTTTAATCATGATCTAATTTCAGAGCATTTTCATTATCCTGGAAAGAAACCTTGCACCCATTAGCTGTTATCCCTCTTCCCTCAGCCCTAGGTTACCACTAATCTGCCTTCTGTCTCTGTAGATTGCTTATTTTGGACATTTCATATAAATGGAACCATGTACTATGTGGCCTTTTGTGTTTGGCCAGTTTCTTATGGCATAATGTTGTCTTTTATAAAAAAATTATTATTTATTTCATTTTATTTATTCGTTCATTTATTTTAATTTGACCAGAGAGAGACAGAGAGAGAGAGAGAGAGAGAGAGAGAAAGGGAGAAAGGAAGCCACCAGGTCCGAGACTCAAACCGTGGTCGGCCATGTGGGAGTATCCAGCACCTTAACCACCACACCACCCGCTGGTCCCCTGTTTTCAAGGTTTATCCTACAGTAGTGTAAATCAGTACTTCATCCCTTCCTATGGCTGAATAATATTTCATTGTATATATTATATATTAGTTATCCATTCATTGCCTGATAGACTTTAGGTCTGTTAGGCCTTTTTGGTTATTATGAATAATGCTGCTCTTTACATTCACATATAAGTTTTTGTGTGGATGTTTTCAGTTCTATTGGGTATCTACCTAGGAATAGAATGCTGGATTATGTGGTAATTATGTGTTTAATCATTTGAAGAATTGCCAAACTATTTTTATAAGTGGCTGCACTATTATACATTCCCCCAATAAGCAAAATATAAGGTTTCAAGTTTGTCTACATTACACCAACACTTGTCATCTGCCTTTTTGATCATAGCCATTCTAGTAGGTGTGGAGTGATATCTTTTTTTAAAAAAAAATATTATTTATTTTAGGGGATCAGCAGGTGCTATGGTGGTTAAGGTACTGGACACTCCCACATGGCTGAACACAGTTCGGTTCCCGGACCTGGTGGCTTGCTTTCTCACTTTCCTTCTCTCGATCTCTCCTTATCTCTCTCTCTGATGAATAAATACAGTTAAATAAAATTTTCTTACCCCCTCCCACACACCACCTGCTGGCCCTGTGGAGTGATGTTTTTATTGTGGTATTTATTTTATTTTTTTCTAATGACTAATGGAATTGACCATTTTTTCATGTGCATATTAGCCATTTGATATCTTCTTTAGAGAAAGACCTATTCAAATTCTTCACTCATTTCTAAAAGAAGAATTATTTTATTTAACTTTATTTATTTACTTATGTATTTTAATTTGAATGGAGAGAGACAGAGTGAGAGAGAGAGAAGGAAAATGAGAAAGCAAGCTGCCATGTCTGGGACTGAATCACAGTGGGCCATATGGTAGACCAGTATCCTTAACCATCATGCCACCTGCTGGCCCCTTGAGTTACCTTTTTAAAAAAATTTTTTTAATTATTTTATTTAACTTTATTTTAATTTGACCAGAGAGGGCAAGAGAGAGAGAGAAAGCGAGAGAGAGAGCTAGAGAGAGAGAGGGGACATGTACAAAAGTGAGAGAGCAAGCCACCAGGTCTGGGGCTTAAACCACAGTCAGCCATGTGGGGAGTCCAGCGCCCTTAATCATTGTGCCACCTACCAGTCCCTCGAGTTATCTTTTTATTGTTTATTTGTGATATATAATTCTGCATACTAGGTGTGTTAAATATATGACTTCCAATTTTTTTAAAATTTTCTGTATATTTGTTTTTACTTTCTTGAGAGTATTTTTTTGAAGCACTAAAATTTGATACTTTCAATGAACTCCAGCTTATTAATTTTTTTCTTTTGTTGCTTGTGCTTTTGGTGACATATCTAATACCTCATTGCTTAGTACAAGGTCATAAAAAAATTTTTATTTTGGAGAGGTTTTTGCTATAGGGTGTGTACGCTCTCCAGAAAGACAGAGAGAGACAGAGAGACAGAAAGTAAGAAATCACTCCCCTTGGAGTATGGTCATGCAGCAATCCCTTCTCCTCCATTCTCCTCTTGGGATCTTGGGCACGCAAGCACATAGGCCCAGAGTGAGTTTTTAAGCCACCGGGTCCGGGACTCGAACCGTGGTAGACTACATGGGACTTCAGCGACATAGCCATTACGCTAACTGCTAGTCCTGGTCATAAAAACTTAATCCTATTTTTTTCTTCTAAGATGTTTATAGTGTTAGCTATTTTTAAAAAGTGTTCAGAAGGTACATGTGCTCACCAGAGAGAGAGAAACAGGACGGGGAGAGGGAGAAAACACCCACCCACAATGGAGTATGATCATCCCACAATCCCTTCTCCATTTCTCCATCCTGTCAGGATTTGAGGAATGCGTGCACATGCACCCAACATGTTTTTTAAGCCAACAGAGCTAGGATTTGAATTGTGATTGTCTGTATGGGGTCTGGCTCCCCTAACCACCAGACTATGGGACCAGCCTTACAGCTTTAGTTCTTACACTTAGTTCTTACATTTAGGGCTTTGATATTTGAGTTAACATTTTCTTTATATCTTTTTGTTTTTTAAATTTGCAAGAGGATATGTACACTTGCCAGAGAGAGAGAGTTGGTCACACTACAATCTCTCCTCTGTTTCTCCTTTTGTGATTTTGAGTATGCACACATAGGCACCCAGAGTGTTTTTCAAGCCATGGGTCTCAGACTCAAACTGTGCTGTCAGACATGTGGGATTCAGCCCTTAACAATATGCCATGGGCTGGCCCGAGTTAACTTTCATAGGTGAGGTAAAGGCAAAGGACCCCTTTTGTCCTTTGTGTGTACAAAACACATTTTAACAACTTTTGACTTTGCTGAAAAGTATTCTTGCGGTTGGTTGGCCTATGCGTCTCCCATTCCATATCATCACTAAGTTCTAGCTTTCCTTTGCAGTCTAGTTTAAATAATCAGAAATCCTTTCAAAAAATCTTCCTTTCTTTCTTTCTTTCTTTCTTTCTTTCTTTCTTTCTTTCTTTCTTTCTTTCTTTCTTTCTTTCTTCTTTCTTTCTTTCTTTCTTCTGTGAGAGATAGAACTCCCAACAAAGTCCTGATGGCTTGATCTCTTCCCAGCCTTCAGCCAGCCTCAGGTCATAGACAAATGTGTGCCCAGATCACTCAGGAAAGTCTACAGACCTAAATTGGAACCTTCCCACATGGGATTGCCTCGCAGCATTGTGTTTACCACTGGGTCACTATCCAGCCTCCAGAAATCCTTTTAAAAGTTCTCTCCTTCACATCCCCCCCCCCCCAAGAAACCAATATTAATCTTACCTCTCCTGTGACTTTATATCTTCTTTACCGTACCTTTTTCACTTATCATATAACATTATATTGGGTCATCAGAAAAGTCATAATGTACTTTCGTATAGAAAAACTACATCATGATTTTTTTCTCTGACCCAATAGTTACTTACATGAAATATATTAGCATTCTCTTTCTAAAAATAAGCTTATATTGGGTTGTAAGAAAAGTCATGACACATTTTTGCATAGAAAAATATGTCATGACTTTCTTGACAACCTAATAGTTTAATTTATTTTTCATAGTTTAGTGTAGAAGAGGAAAACTTTCCCCTGACCTATTTAGAGGCCCTGACTAGGCCTGAAAATTAAACTAAAAAGATTAATAGCAGAAAAGCTTTGACTATAGGTTGGGCAAATTAAATACGTATATATTTTCACTTATTGTATGTACGGTTTATCATCTAGAGATGGTGATGCTACTTATAGTGCTACTTCATCTGTGTACAAAAAGACCAGTGCCTGAGCTGAATTGCTATACCAAACATTCATTGTATATATGTGTATAAATATGTGTATGTCTATATGTAATGGGTATATGTTTTTTATTTAGAAGTGATTCACTTTTCCTATTTTTTTATAGTGTTATGCCTATTTTCATTTTTTCCCTGATTTTGTCTGGCATTTGTCAATTTTAATATATTAAATATGCCTGGGAGCCATATTTTGGGGTAATATATTCTATATTCTATTCTATTCTATATTCTATATATAATAGACTCCTGGTCTAATAGAGGCAAAGGAAATGATACTTATTTTAAAAAGAAGTAAGATTCATCTGAAACACTAGTGAAACAGAAATCTTTAATGCCAACTGTGAATAAATAGAATATATATTTTTATTGACCTTTAGTTGTTCTACTATGTGAAAGCAGGATATACTTTTATTGCAGTGACTTTAACTTTATGGCATCAAGTTGCAAATGCAGCTTTTGATGGGATTATAAATAGTAGGCATTAGATAAGAACATTATTTGAGAATGGAAAAGAATACTGAATTATAACTTAATTGACCGATTAAGAGTGATTGATAGTGTTGCTCGGGGGCCAGATGGTGACACAGTGGTAAAATGCGATGCTTTGTGGGGCAAACTTACATAGGAAGGCTACTTAAGTCTGCACCTGGAGACCTCCCTTAGTATGCCAGGCACACGTGTACCTGTGATTCAGGATGGCCAGCTGGGGTGGGTCATGGCAGTAAGACCATTTTGGTGGTACTGTATCTTTGTCTTTCTCTCTCACTCATGAATTGACAAAAGTATATTGTGCACACACATATATATATATATATATATATATATATATATATATATATTAGTTTGCTATAGGGCATGTACACTTGCTGGAGAGAGAGAGAGAAAGTGAGAAATCACCCCCTGGAGGATGGCCATGCCATAATCCCTTCTCCTCTATTCTCTTCTGGCACACACACGTGACTGGCATATTTAAGCTACTAGGTCTGGGACTGCAAGCACTCAGTTGACCATGTGGGATCCGTCTGCCTTAACCTCCATTCTTCCTGCTGGCCCAATATATTGTTTATATTTTAAGTCTTATTTTAAATATTAATCTTATTTTATAATTGGATATTTACATATAATATTGAAAAATATTACTTTATAAAAAATTCTTGTGGGCCAGTAGGTGGTGTGGTGATTAAGGTGCTGGATCCCACATGGCCTACTCCACTGTTCAAGTTCTAGACCTAGAGGCTTGAAAAACACACTGGCGTGTGTGCATATGTGCCCAAAATCCCTGGAGGAGAATGGAGGAGAAGGGATTGCAGTGTGGCCATCCCCCTGGGGGGTGATTTCTCACTTTTCCTCTCTCATTCTCTTTTGGTCTCTCTCCCACTAATGCACGAGTCTTGTGGCAAAAATCTAAAACATGAAACCAAAAAAACCCTCTTGTACTTGTTACTGGAAATGTTTTGGAAAACTGGAGTACATATTGCTCTTCTGTAGAAAATTGCCTGGGAAAACTGTGACTGGCACCTTATGTTAAGTTTTGCAAATTTTCATAGGTGTTGTGCCAAGTTTTCATTTATTCACTTTCTTGAAAGTGGAAGGAGACTTATTTCTTAGGAGAAACCATTGTCATGTGAGATGTCCCACTGAGCCCACCTATAGTTTTAACCAGTAATTCTTTAAGATATACAGACCTGTGGTTAGGTCTTATAAGGTCATTCTGAGATGATAGAAATAAATAAAAATGACAGATTCTTCTACTGGTGCTATAGATAAGTAAATGAGATTCTGTGAACTTTGATTTTTGATATATAGGTTAGGACTGCTTATTAGCAAACTACTGAGCAAGTTTAAAGGTTTGCTAACACTTGATATCCATAAAAATAAGCAATATAGTGCACGATAAGAGAATATAAGCTAATATCAAACATTTGAGCTGCAAATAGTTGAATTTTAGAAAAACGTTTTGTAATTAACATTAGTTTGAATTAGTCATGACTTTCAATTCATTCGGTTATTAATGTTATTAAAAATAAATCATTACTATGAATTTAATTTCATTACTTAGTTTTTAGCTGTTATTTAAGTAATCTATCTTGTTTATTTTTCACCATTGTTATCTAATAACCAGACTAACATATCTTGTAACTGAAATATGAGTCATCTGTAACCTTATTGCTAAATCAGATGTATAGAAAATACCATTTTTTATAATTTATTTGTGTAGACACATATTATTGGTGATATGCACAAACAAATGTGTAACATGTAAATCCTTTGCAACACATCCTCAAGGCAAGAGTACTGAGATTACTGCTTTAAAAATATTCATAAGGCCTTGTTTTATTATAAAAAGTCATGTATATTTAATCAAGCTCTTTGTATATGTGTGCATTTTCACACAAAAAAAATACTTAAACTTTACTCTGTAATCCTAATTTTTATGTCTGAAGACAAATGGAATTAAACTAGAAATCAGTCACAGAAAGATAACTGGAAAATATAAAAATGTGTTGATGTTAAACAAAATATTAAACAAAATACTTTCAAATAACTAAATAAACTAATAACAAGATACTTTCAAAATACTTCCATGGATCAAAAGAGAAATTTAAAATATTTTTAATAAATGAAAATTAAGAACTAATGTATTAAAATTTGTTGTATGCAGGAACAGCAATGCTTAAATCTATAGCATTGAATGCATATATAAGAAAGGAAGAAAGTGTAAAGCGATAATATAGCCCTACACCTTAGGAATCTAGAAAAAGGACAGCAAATTAAATCCAAAGTAAGCAAAGCAAATCAAAACAAAAACAAAAACAAATAGTAATAATTAGTGGAACAATGAATAAAATTGAAAAGCAGAAATCAATAAAGAACATTTATGATATCAAAAGCTAGTTATTTGAAAAGATAAAATTTAAAAGCCTCTTACCAGCTAACTAAGAAAAAAGGAGAGAGGACACAAATTACTAATATGAGAAATGAAAGAGGGGACATGTCTGTAGATCTTGTGTACATTAAAAAGATAAATTGAGGGGTTAGCAGGTGGCGTAGTGGTTAAGGCACTGGACTTCCAGGAGGCCAGCCACAGTTCAAGTCCCAAACGTGGGGGCTTGAAACTCATGCTGGGCACATGTACATGCATGCCCAAGATCCCTAGAGAAAAATGGAGGAGAAAAGATTGCAGCATGACCATCCCCCCTGGGGGGTGATTTCTCCTTTCTGTCTCTCTGTTTCAGTTTCTTTGGCAAGTGCATGTGTACTATAGCAAAAATCTCTCTCAAAAAAAGATAAATTGATATCATAGATGAAATGAACTAATTCCTTGAAAAAACAACCTGCCAAAACTCATACAAGAAGAAAGACAATCTGAATAGGCTTATCTATCAAATAAATTAAATCAACAGTTAATAATCATGCAAAACAGAAAGCACCAGGCCCAGTTTTACTGATGTATCTACCAAACATTTAAGGAAGAAAGTGTAGAAATTCTCTATAATAGCTCAGAAGGTAGAAGTGGAGTTAATGATTCTTAATACATTCTATGAGTCCAGCGTCATCCTTAATATCAAAACTGACAAAGCTATTACAAGTAAACTATAGAATAATATCTCTCATGAATATAGAAAAATATTCTTGCAAAATATTAGCAAACAGAAGGCTGGTACAGCATTAAAAAATCAATTAATGTATTTCATTTTGTAATCTTTGGCTGTACTGAATTTATTTATCAGTTCTAACAGGTTTTGATTGCGTTCTTAGGATTTTCTATATGTAAGATCTTGTCACCAGCAAAGAGACCATTTCATTTCTTTCTTTCTTGTATGGATGCCTTCTATTTCTTTGTCTTGACTAATTATTCTGTCCAGGACTTCTAGTACTATGTTGAAAAGCTATTAGAAGAAAAGCTTTCAAAAATTTTCCTTCAGGGGACCAGCAGTTAGCGTAATGGCATGTCGCTGGATTCCCAACTGTAGTTGACCACAGTTCGAGTCCTGGACCCGGTGGCTTAAACTCACGCCGGGCGCGTGTGCGTGCATGCCCAAGATCCCGAGAGGAGAAAAGAGGAGACGGGATTGAGGCGTGGCCATCACCCCAGGGGGGTGATTTCTTGCTTTCTATCTCTCTGTCTCTCTCTGTCTTTCTGGCGAGTGCACGCGCCCTATAGCAAAAACCTCTCAAAAAAAAAAAAAAAATTTTCCCTTTAGTATGATGTTAGCTATGGGCTTTACTGTATTGAAGTGCCTTCCTTCTTTTAAGCAGGTTATATTAAACATTTCTTTTGTAAAGGGAAAATTAACTTCTTATAAGAATAGATAGAAGGGATTGGGATTTTTTTTTATGAAAATGGTATTCTGTCTACCACTAGTAGAAATTACCTAACAAATTAATTAGCTAAGCCTGCGGTTTATGATGAAGAGAAGTTAAGTGTGATGATGTCTTCAAAGCACTTTCAAAACTAGTTCTGAAATTTTTAATGAGTGGAATAGAATTTTTAAAAGAAACCACAAAAAGCCAAAAGAAATCCTATAAACTATGAGATTATATTAGATGAGTGATTTTTCTAGGTAATCTATTAGCTTCAGAGATTGATACCCCTAAAAATCCTTCTTAATCTTAAAATTAACCCATACAAGCAAAGTGTTGGCAACATTACTAAAAAGCTCATAAGAATTCGACCAACAATGAACCCGGGACTTTGAGGGTATAGGCTGTTTATCTATACTAATTGCTCCTTCATTGAAAGTACAAGTTGACTCTTGAACAACACAGGGGTTGGGGTGCAGCCCTTGTGCAGTTGAAAATTTGTCTTATAGCCTACTGTTGACCAGAAGTCATGCTGATAACATAAACAGTCAGTTAACACATATTTTGTATGTTGTATGTATTATACTGTATTCTGACAATAAACTAGAGAAAAGAAAAGAAAATGTTACTAAGAAAATCATAAGAAAATGTGCATTTAGAAATGTATTGTATTTATCCATACAGTAAGTTTACATCATTTGTTTACCAGATGAGTGATCTGTAGGTATACTTATAGGAGTTAGCTCCTAAGGTTTAAAACACTGTAGATTTTATATGTATTACTAACACTAGACATCAAAAATGAAAAGATAATGCAAAATAGAAATTCATATTTAGGGCCAGCCAGGTGGTGTGGTGGATAGGCAGATGGATCCCACATGGCAGATTGTGGTTCAAATCCGGACCTGGTGGCTTGCAAACCACACCGAGCCTGTGTGGGCATCCATGCTCAGAAACCTCAAGAGGAGAATGGAGGAGGAGTGTCTCCTCATTTTCCCTCTCTCTTGTTGTCTGAGAGAGTGCATTAAAGAATATGGTAAAACCAAAGGTCAAAAACCAGCAAGTAAGTGAAAAAGAGGACTATTTGCACAATAGACCAAAAAAAAAAAAAAAAAAAAAAAAAAAAGGTTTCTGAGTCTCCTAAAGGTAGAAACACCAGATGCAGGAAAGATAAAGAATATGGTTGTGGGCTGGCCCATGGAGGATAGTTATAGTGGCTGGATCCCACTTGGCCAAATGCATAGTTTGAGTCCTGGACATGATGGCATGAAAAATACTCTGTGCGTGAGTGAGTTCATGCCCAAAATCCTGAGTAAAAGGAAAGATGGAGGAGAAGGAACTGTGGTGTGATCATTCCCCATGGGAATGCTTTCTCACTTTCCATCTGTCTGTCTCTCTCCTATAAGCACACAAGCCATTTGGCAAAATTAATTAAAAAAAAAAATTGGTCAAAAGATCAAAAAGTGGTTAGGAACTGGGAGACCATACGAAGTTACAGAACTGGGCAAAAGAGAAAGAAAAAGTGTGTCCAAATTTCCTATCCACCTGGTAAGAAAGAGGGATAAATCAATGCAGTTAATCAGAATGAGAATTTAGGATTGGATTAACAGAAAATTCTGAACTTCTACTATCTAGTCTTCTAACAAAAACACATTCCTGATAATTGGAAAAAATATTTTAAATATATGTTAGTGTTTCGTAAAAGCAGAGTCATTAAAGACTGAATTTTCTGAACAGTTATCTATTGGGCGACAGGGCTCTTTTGTGTGAAACCTCTGATTGTTGGAGAGGGAAGTAGGACGGGATAAGATGAGCTACACGAGGAGTGACCAGGAGAGGAGTGGGCATTGATTGGAACTGTTTCAAACTCTGAGTAGTGGTATTTTCTTTCTTATCTCGTGATCAAGATGTTTTATGCCCAGTAAGTTTTGTCTTTTTTTTTTTCCTGAATTTAGGTATTTTTCTCAGATAAAGACTATTATCCCATTCTAATTCTTGGCACAAATGATTAAAATGGTGTTCATGTGCATAAAAACAGGGTAGAAACTAGAAATGACATCATCTGGACTATTGATTCACTTTCCCCAAAAAAGATGGGTGTACAAAATGTTTTTAGAGTTGTAGCTTGCTTTCTTGAGATGATTAACTAGTTTACTACATAATTCTGTTATGTCAGTGTAAATTTCCTTCCCAAAGTGAAATAAATAATCAGATTAATCTCTTTTGGCATATTATCTTAATTTTATTTATTTATTTTTAAGCACTGAAGTGCTATATTAGTGATTACCTAGTGCATTGTGGCCTGTGCTGGGCTAATGTGACAAGTATGTGGCTTGAAGCCAGTGAAATGTCTTCATGTTTCCAGCCATGCTTAGTGTTTTCAGATATATATTTGTTATAATTACTGTGCCTGCTACACTGTTATTGAGTCTATTGTAATAGTACAACTTACTGTTCAACTGTCTAAATGCAAGTTATATGGGAGTTTTTTTGTATCATCAGCTGGGAAGAAGGTTTTTTTTTTTTTTTGTATATCTTTTCAATGTTGCAAAAGGGACTAGGGATTTACAGTAGAACTACAGAAGCTTTAAAATATTAACAGCCCATTAAGTACAGGATATGGTTCATGAGGTTTAATGGGAAGTTGTTAAAAGGAGATGGAACTATTCCAATGGTTGGGGAGGCATGGTTAGTGAGTGGCAAAGAACAGGGCAGAGAATTTTTAAAAAGCTTGTTTTTCCTGTAAATAATAGTCAGTGTTTTGGTACATGAAACAGTAACAGCAACAAACCTCTTCAGTCCTGGTAAGCACTTCTTGAAGCTCAATAAGAATTCCGTTTGGTGCATATGTTAACTTTCCTTTTCAGAAGATATCCAGCAGCGTTGTGTTAAAAAAATTTCCTGTGGATTTGAGATGCTTGGCATTCATTAAATCAAACCTTAAAGGACTTTGTAATAGCACCTACTTTGTTTAACATTTAAAAAATTACAGGGCTCCTGAGACCAGTCCTTGGAATAGTCTTTAGTGATTATCCAGAGTATAATAAAAATGCAAGATTTTCAGAGGAGAGTATTTAAGAAGCAAAATAGTATAACACTTAGGAACATAATATTTAATATACACCTGAATCTTGGTTCCTTGGAGAGGAACTTAACACTGTGTATCACATGGTCAGTGACAATGAGAGTGTAATATATCATGTGTATTCCATGCACATACTTAGATCTTGGCACTCAGGTCGTGGTAGCAGGCCTAGTCTTTGACTTACTTAGATTAAATACTCTTTTCCCCAGCTCTTCATTCCTGAGCAATTTATGTAACTTTCCTAAGACTCGATTTTATTTCTTGAGACTCAGCTGCTTCATAGGATTACTTATAAGATTACATTTTTTTTTTTTTTTGAGAGGTTTTTTCGCTATAGGGCGTGTGTGCTCGCCAGACAGACAGAGAGAGACAGAAAGCGAGAAATCACCCCCCAGGGGGGATGGCCACGCCGCAATCCCCTCTCCTCCGTTCTCCTCTCAGGATCTTGGGCACACACGCACACGCGCCCGGCGTGAGTTTTAAGCCACCGGGTCCGGGACACGAACCGCGGTTGACTACGTGGGAGTTCAGCAACATAGTCATCACGCTAACTGCTGGTCCCATAAGATTACATTTTTTAAGATCAAATGAAATCATGTACATGAAAACACTTTGTTAATTATCAACTGATAAACTTAGTATGTATAAGAATATTATTAGATTAGCGATAGGTAAGTAAGAAACTAAGAATCTAGAACTTTGTAGATAGGTCAAAATACTGGAAAGGTAGCTCTACTAAATGCTGCTGCTAACTCTTTTCAGTAGACCAAAGTTAGCTTCACCACATATGCCTTATGATTTTTTTTCTTTGGATTTTATTTTACTATTTTTTAAAGGAATTATTTATTTTATTTTATTTATTATTATTATATTATTATTTTTCAAGTTTGCTACAGGGCATGTATGCTCACCAGAGAGAGAGAAAGAGAAAGAAACCAAGCAAGCTGCTAGATCTGGGACTAGAACCATGGTCAACCATGTGGTAGTCCATTGCCTTAACCACCACTCCACCTGCTGGCTCCTGGATTTTATTTAGATCAGTATTTTTTAATAGAACATGAAGAAAATCCAGAGCCCTTGGAAATTTGTATGAGAATTAAAATAACCATTCAGCATGACTTCCCAGTTCATGACAACATTTAGCTTTCATTATCTGAAATACTGCCATGTCCAGTTATCTATTATTGCATAACAAGTCACTTCAGAACTTAGTGGTTTAAAACAACAACAGTCATGGGGACCAGCAGGTGGCATGGTGGTTAAGGCACTGGACACTCCCACATGGCTGACTATGGTTCGAGTCCTGGACCTGGTGGTTTGCTTTCTAACTTTCTCTCTGTCTCTTTCTGATCAAATTAAAATAAATGAATGAATAAATAAAATTAAATAATATATATATTCTTTTTTTAAAAAAAGACAACAGTCATTTTTATTATTGTGCACAGTTCCTGTGAGTCAGGAATTTGGGAAGTGCTCAGCTGGGTAGCTCTGGCTTTGTCTCGAATGCTGTTGCAGTCAGACTGTGGCTGACGCTGGACAGCAGGAGATTGAAGCAGTTGGGGCTCACTGGGCATCTTTTTCTCTTACTGTGGTTTCTCCATGTAACCTAGTTCAGGCTTTCTCCCAGCTTGCTGACCTCTGGGCAGTCAGCCAGCTTACATGGAAGCTCCACAGGCCAATGTCCAAAGAGAAACAAATGGAACTAACTTCTGATGTAGAACTTAGCCTCTGATATCATAAGCCTGTCAAGGAAAAGAAACATAGATCTCACTTCTTAATGAGAAGAGTGTCAAAGTCACGTTGTATATAAATGCGAGATGTTATTGTGACCATCTTTGGAAGAAAAACAATCTGTCACATGAATGATGATTAACCTGATCTGTTAACCTGTTAACCTGACCTTTGTAGGGCCACAGTATGGAATGAATTACTCTCCCTTTTCTTTTACAACTTCATTAGATTTCCTGCTACGTATGAACAAGGAAGAAATAAAAGCTTGTAAAAGTAATAGGATTATTTTTTTTATATCCTTTTAAATCTAAAATCAACTTTATTTTGGGAAGATTATTTAACACATAAAGTGAAAAAAAATGTATTAACTTTTCTTGGAGTCATACTTTTTTAACAAACGTGTGGTCCTAAATTCTGGTTTGAAAAACTCATGTTTAAAAAAGAATGCATTACCATTGACTTGCATAAAGCTCTAGAAACTCAAGCTTAGAGAAGCGTTTGTGCTATGGCAGGTAGTAAGAATGTTTATTTTTATTTCTCATGGCACTGCTTTTTTTTATTTTGAGAAATGTAGAGTTCTGCCTGGATCATGAAATGTCCTAATATGTCTTAGGGAATTTTAAGTTTTCAGATAATAAGTCAACTGTTTAGAGAAATGATGAGAGTTAGGCTAATGTTAAAATTATAGATATGAAAACATTATCTTTTGGCCAACAAATGTGTACTTTAACATGTATTAATATGCTTATATTGGGACATGTTCATAGAAGGATTATGTTAAATAATAGGATGGGAATAAAATAGTTTTAGGGATACACATTTACAAAAAGCTTTTGAAATTATGTTTATCTTATAAACTTATTTAGGCAATCTTACAAATTGTCGATTCTCCGTATGTTCAATGCATGTAATAGTTTCACTTGAGAGAGTAACAATTCAAAATGGATCAAACATCTAAATCTAAAACTTAAGCTATAAAACTACTGGTGGAAAACACAGGGAAAATACTTGAAGACATTGGAGTAAGCAAAGACTTCTTAAGTAAGATCCTTTAAATACAAGCAACAATACCAAAATTTGACAAGTGGGACTACATTAAGATAAAAAGCTTTTGCACAGCAAAAGAAACAATAATTAGAATGAAAAGACAATCCTCAGAATGAGAGAAAATATTTGCAACATATACTTCAGCTAAGGGATTGATATCCAGAATATATACAGGGGACTCAATAGCTCACTTGCAAAAAAACCAAATAACTTAATTTAAAAAGGACAACTGAGTTGAACAGACAACTTTCTAAGAAAGACATGTGAGTAGCTAAAAAGCATATTTAAACATGTCCAACATCTTTTGTAAGAGAAATGCAAGTCAAAACCACAATGAGGTACCACTTACCCCAGTAAAAATGGCTCTAATCAAGAAAACAATGACAAGTGCTGGCAAGGCTATGGTGAAAAGAAAACCCTTCTATACTGCTGGTGGGAATGTAAATTGGTGTAGCTACTACGGGGAAAAAAAATGATTCAAGTTCCTCAAAAACCTACAACTAGACTTTCCATTTGATCCAATAACCCCACTCCTTGGTATTTACCCAAAGGATAGGAAAACAGAAAGACACTTGCACATCCATGTTTATTGCAGCATTACTCACAATTGCTAAGACATACAATCAACCCAAGTGCCTAAGAATGGATAACTGCAAAGAAAAGGAAGGCCTATAGCTCCTCAGAGTAGTGGCTGATTTCAGGAGTAGGTTAGGTCAGTGCTTAAAAAAAAAAAAAAAAAGAAGAAGAAACCTAACAAGGACCTAACAAGGACACAGGAACCCTGTTGAAGAAGTTCCACTGTTCAACATGGGACCGATTAAACACCAAAATAAAGTACAGCAGTAAATTATAAACCATTGAAAAACAGGAATTGCTAAGTTTGCAAATAGGGAGAAGGAAGGATTCTTCCATACAGAAGAATGCTGAAGGCTAACTGGTAAATAAAGAGATCTGGAATTGGAAAATCATTGTAATGAAGGTCAAATCAAGCAAGGATCATATGTAGATGCTAAATCAAGGGGACAGTTTTTATGAAGAGTAGGATATTTGATTGACTGCAAGTTTCAGAGTGCTTATAAAGTGGTAAGAAAGGGAAGTAATCTAATTGTGCAGTGAAAAGATCAAGTTATGAAAGTTTATAGAATGAATGAAGGACAGATATGCCTGATATGTTTCTAGATGTGATATTCTGGTCAAGAATACCTAACCACTGGGCCAACAGGTGGCATGGAGGTTCAGGCCATAGGAGCCCACAAGGTCGACTGCATGGTTTAAGCCCTGGGCCCTGTGGGTTGAGAAACATGCTCTGTGTGTGTGTGTGTGTGTGTGTGTGTGTGCCTAAAATCCTGAGAGAAGAATGGACAAGAAGGGATTGGAATGTGGCCGTCCCCCGTTGAGGAATACTTTCTTTCTCTGGCAACTGCATGTGCCCTTTAATTTAACAAAATTAAAAAAAAAAAAAAGAATGTTTAGCTTCAACCTAATCACATCAGACAAATGCAGAATGAGAAATGTTTTATTTTATTAACAGAAGGTGTTGTTTAAAAATGTCAGTGTTGCGGGCTGCCAGGTGGCATGGTGGTTAAGGGCTCTGGACTCCCACACGACCAACCATGGTTCAAGTACTGGACCTGGTGGTTTGCTTTCTCATTTTCCCTCTCTCCCTCTCTCTCACTTAATCTGTCCCTCTCTGGCCAAAAGATTAAATAAATAAATAAATAAAGTCAAATAAAATAATTCTTTAACAAATTAAAAAAACCAAAAAACTCAATGTCGATAAATAACAGAGATTAGATTGACATAGCAACTAAATGTAATACCTGACTCTAGACTGGATTCTTTATTGGAGGAGAAAACTACATACTAACAGATATTATTAGGTCAAATGACAAAATTGATATGTGGATGGTAGATTAAGTAAAAGTATTATAATGTGAATTTATGCAGCTCTGTGGTTATGTAACAGAATATCCTTGTCCAAATTTCTAAAATATATACTGAAATATTTGAGGGTAAAGGGCCATGATGTCAAATGATTCATAGAAAAGTGTGTGCGTGTGTGCATGTATGTGTGTATGTGTGTGTGTGTGTATGCAGAGAGAGAGAGTGCACACAGCTGCAATAATAAAGCAAAAAGGATACAGAGCTAACTCTAGCAATAGGTGAATATGGGTAAAGAGTATATAGGTGTTGGGTAAAGACTATATAGATGTTCTTTATGGTATTGATATTTTCATTTTTACCAATTTAGGTAAGTCTAAAATTATTTTCACATAAGGTCTTTTTTGTTTTGTCTTTTTTTTTTTAAGGGATCTGAAGACACCTAGCTATTATTGGAATTAAGAAAATAACAACAACAAAACAAGCACAAAAACCTGAAGGCATATATATATATTTATTTATTTACTTATTTTCCATTGTCTGAGAGCTCATGCATTTGCCAGAGAAAGAGAGAAAGCACCCCTCACTGGGGTGTGGCCACACCATAATTCCTTTCCCTCCATTTTTCTTGCCTATCAGGATTTTGAGCATGTGCATTCACATACTGAATGTGTTTGCCAAGCTGCCAGTGGTCAGCTATTTGGGATCTGGATCCCTGCGCACAGCATTTAACACTGAGCTATAGGGCTGGCCCCCAAAGGCATAATTTAACACTCTAGGAGGGGATTCCTTACTTTGACACACATAGAGACATATTGGGGCATCAAAATCAACAATACGATGTAATTACCCCAGTGTTTATGATTTTGCATCTGTGATTTTGCAATTGATATAACTAAAAATGTGAGGGAAGAAAAGGTTGTTGCAGTAAGGACAACAAAAAATAGCAACAAGCTTATTGATAGTGTCGTAACCTTTTAATTATTTTGAAGTACAGTCATGCACTGCACAAAGACGTCTTGGTCAGCAATGGTGGTCTATAAGGACAATATAGGCTCTAGTATATAACACAGGTGTGTAACAGGCCGTCCTGTGCAGTTTCGTACTAGTACACTTGATGAAGTTGACATAGCAAAATTGCCTACCCACTCATTTCTCTGAAAGTAGCCCCATGGTTAAGTGATGCATGACTGTATTCAGGTGCATAAATAAGAAAAAAGGACCCAAACTATTGTCCTTCCTTTTAGAATATATGTAGAATTAGAGAAGAAATAGCGTACATTGTTTTCAATGACCTGAATGGCTATGAGTTTATACTGTTACTCACAAAAGCAGTTGCCTGACCTCATCTGGTATATTAACTACTTCTTTGTTTGTATCTTGCTTTGAAAGCTCTCTTTCCCTGTCCTGCAGCTCTGTAATTAGATTCATTAATCCTCTAATCTCTGGTTCTTACCAGTTCACTGAAATCTCTGGCAGCTTACTCTATCAATGCCTTCTTTACTTATTTTTCTTCTTGTCTTTGATCCTATGATAGATTTCCTCTTATGAACTATTTAATCAGGAGGAATCTTGACCAATTCAAACAATTTAAAATGCTCGACTAAGCACG
This sequence comes from Tupaia tana, assembly GCA_026018925.1. Lineage (NCBI taxonomy): Eukaryota > Metazoa > Chordata > Mammalia > Scandentia > Tupaiidae > Tupaia > Tupaia tana. The sequence goes on along the minus strand of JAKSZU010000006.1, from coordinate 53,971,711 downwards.
TCACAACACAGGTGAAATCTCTCACTCCAGTAGACCTGGTCTGTACTGAAATTTATCATATTTTTATGTCCTTGTTAATATGCTTATGTCAAATGGAAGAGAGACGTTTGTAAATAAATGAATAAAACAAATTTTTAAAAAAATGACGTTCTATTTCTACTTTGAGAGGGCTAAAATTACTAAGCAGTTCATTTGGCCCTAGTTACTTATGCTTCTAATAAACCTTATGATTCCAACTTTGAAAGTTCTCCTGAACACCCTATATCCTGTTCTCACCACTAAATCAAAGGAAAACATTTCTAATAACAAAGCGCCAAAAATGGCTATTAAAAGTTTTTTTTTAATTTTTTACTCAAATGACACTGCATTTGAGTGATTAAATCACTGCACAAGTAATTAAATCTGTCATTCTATACCCATTGACTAGTTTTCTGCTATGTAGACCCCCAAAACTACCAAACATGCCCATTAAACCTCCCAATTATTACCATAGACTGGAAAAAAGAAACAAACCCAGCCAAATGCCAGATACCTATGTAATAATAAATATATATATATATATATATATATATATATATATATATATACTGAAAAAGAGATGGGTACTAATTTTTATTAAGAGCCATCTTGGGTAAGGCATTATGTATACAAGCAGTTTATTTAAGAGAAAGGTATAGACTCCTTGTAGGAAAAAGAATATTGTCTGAAATCCTCCAATATTAAATTAAAATTTTATGTCCTTGTTAATATGCTTATGTCAAATGGAAGAGAGAAGTTGTAAATAAATGAATAAAACTAATTTTTAAAAAATGATGTTCTAGGGAACCAGCAGTTAGCGTAATGACTATGTCTCTGGACTCCCACGTAGTCGACCGCGGTTCACGTCCCGGACCCGGTGGCTTAAAACTCACGCCGGGCACGTGTGTGTGTGTGTGCCCAAGATCCCAAGAGGAGAACGGAGGAGAAGGGATTGCGGCATGGCCATCCCCCCTGGGGGGTGATTTCTTGCTTTCTATCTCTCTGTCTCTCTCTGTCTGTCTGGCGAGCGCACGCGCCCTATAGCGAAAACCTCTCCAAAAAAAAAAAAAAAAAAAAAAAAAAAAAAGACGTTCTATTTCTACTTTGAGGATTAAATTATTTTCAAAAAAATTAAATTGTTTTTATTATTGTTACTTTAAAAATACAGATATAAAATGGAAGTTTCTTACGTTTATATCTCTTACAGAATTATAAAACCAAAATAAATTACAAATTTAATAGCAAGAAAAAAACACAAAACTAATACAAGTTACATTTTACTAGGAAGGGGAAAACCATTATTGAAACTAAACTATCTTCTCAAAGTGCATATGACAAATATTTCTCTGAGTTCAGCATGCCTGTACCACTGTTTGATGATTAATTCTCCATCATTTTTCTCTACTTAAATTATTGGAAACCTTGATTTGTATAGCATTGTGACCTTATTTGACCTTTCGTTGGCATAAAAACTAAGAAAAAAAAAAAAGTATGTCTCTGTTTCTCATTAGGTGATGACAATTAAAATAGTAGTATTTGGGAACGACATGACTTGGAAAACAAATACCAAATGAGGCATCACACTACACAGCGGTATTTTGTTTTAACATGCTCTTTTACCTTTTTTGTTCATTTTTAACCAGAATATACTTAGGTTAATTAAAATAAAACAAAACAAAAGATTATTATTATCTGTTCATGAAAATCAAAACTTAAAATGATAAGAAACCCCTAAATAGGATTTTTTTGATACCTATCAGATCTAATCCTTATACCAATTTTAATAGGTTGATATAATTTTACCATTTTATAGATGAGGCCCCTGAGGTCCCAAGAAATTTGGTAATTTGCCTCAAATCACATAGTGAGAAAGTAGATTTACTCTCATGCCTTTTTAGCTCCAAAAGTCATGCTCTCTCTGTTAAAACAAGTTACCTTGCCTAAAAGTTTAGGAGTTAAACTGGGTATAGTCTGAAGGCATCAGGATCATAACTTACAGCCCTGAACCGCATTAGTCTCCTCTGATACAATAGGCTATTGAAGGATGGTAGCTGGAGGAACAAGAAGAAAGAGGTGGTTGCAGGACCAGCAGGTAGTGTGGTGGTTAAAGTGCTGGACACTCCCACATGGCCAACCATGGTTCGAGTCCTGGGCTTGGTGGCTTGCTTTATCACTTTCTTTCTCTCTCTCTCTCTCTCTCTCTCTCTCTCTCTCTCTGTCTCTCTTTGGTCAAATTAAAATAAATAAATGAATAAATAAAATTAAAAAGAAATAATTTAAAAAAAAGAGGTGGTTGAATGATAAATTTATTGTAACAGTCTTCCATTTATTGTACAAATTCTATCATTTATTTATTTTCTTCTTTGGCCTTATATCTTAGGTAAGAGGTCCGAAGGCAGAAGAATGCTATAGTATTTAAGTTCACCATCTCCCTGAATATCCTTGTTTTCCATCTCCCTGAATATCCTTGTATGTGGTAGCATATGGTAATCTACACTTGGTGTGTATATGGCCAGAAGATTAACCACCAGACCTAAAGGTGGGAATTTTTAGGATGACCCATGAATTTAATCCACATGAGGTGCACATCAAAAAAGTTATTGATGCTCTTCTATTTACCACCCTCTGAGACTATAAATGTCATCACTATAAAACTGCTTATTACCTACTTAGAGAGTAAGAAACGTGTTCAAACAACCCAGTGCTCTGTTCTGTCCCTCACACACTAGGTTGGCTTGACCTGCCATGAGTCTGAAGTTTATAATGACCTCACTGTCAGCTAGTCTGGCATTTTAAGTTTTTTATTTAAAAAGTACACTAACTGTATATAAAGTACTAGTCCTTTTCTGGATATATAATTAATAAATTTTAAAAATGAGGTATAAATACCTAGTTATAATAACTTAATGGCTGAAGAATGAAAGCATAGTTATCTATGAGGTACATCTTATCTCATTTTTAATTTGTTTTAAATGAAGTGAATATAAACGTATTTTTGGATTTAAGGATGATAGTATATGTGAAGTCAGTTTTCTAGCTTTAAAACTATACTTCAAACTAATAGTGTATGCTTTGTTTCTCAGCAAATAAAAACGAAGACAGAAAATCAAACTATTACTGGCTTTATTATGTAATCAAATGATTAAAGTAAAACAACATTCTGAATATTTAATATTAAATTAGCTCTATTAGAGGGCCAGCAGGTGGCATCATGGTTAAGGTGCTGGATTCCCACATTGTTGACTCTGTGGTTTGAGTCCTGAATCAGGTGGCTTGAAAATCACGCCAGGCACATGACCAAAATCCCAAGAGGAGAATGGGAAAAATATTGCACTATGGCTGTCCCCTCTGGGAGGTGTTTTCTCATCTTTCATCTCTCTGTCTTTCTCAGGTAAGTGCACACGCTTTATGGCAAAAACCTAAAAAAAGGCAATTTTTTTTTTTTTTTTTGAGAGTGGTTTTTGCTATAGGGCGCGTACGCTCGCCAGACAGACAGAGAGAGAGAGAGAGACAGAAAGTAGGAAATCACCCCCCAGGGGGGATGGCCCGCCGCAATCTCTTCTCCTCCATTCGCCTCTCGGGATCTTGGGCACGCACGCCCAGTGTGAGTTTAAGCCACCATTTCCGGGACTTGAACCGCTGTCGACTACGTGGGAGTCCAGCAACATAGCCATTACGCTAACTGCTGGTCCTGAAAAAGGCAAATTATTTTTTTCTAGAAAGATTTTTGCTATATGTCACATGTGTTTGTCAAAACAACAGAGAAACACAGTGAGACAGAGAGAAATCACCCCAGAGGAGATGGCCATGCCACCGTCCCTTCTCCGTTCTCCTCTCAAGATCTTGGGCATGCACACTCATGCGCCGGTGTGAGTTTAAGCCGTCAGATCGGGGACTTGAACCACAGTTGACTGTGTGGGAGTCCAGCAACATAACATTATGCCATCTGCTGGTCCCAAAACAAATTGGTCTTATCTGAACAGAGACAAAACTGTTTCTAAAGGAGTAACTCTGACTTTTCCTATAAAAACTTGTTTATCACTGTATAAGTAGGGTAATTTTAGACAAGACTATATTGGGGTTGAATTTTCATAACAAACCATTGACATTTTCTAGTATTTGTAACATGGATTTTTGCTTTGGCAGCAACACTGAACACCTGCTCAAATGGCATTTCTTAGCAACCTTGGCCTTGTAGTTTTTGCTGTCCAACTGTTATCAGATACCCAAGGAAGAGATTATGTGTTTTAAAAAGGGTTATCCAAAAGAGCATGTTAATCATCCGCCTTTCTAGGATAGCTTATTTTATACCAAATTAGATTAGTAGACTAAGTAATGCAGCTCTCCAAGACCCAGTTTATAGCTGTGTCTCCTTTCATTCTATCCATAGCTCAGTTTCCCTCTCTCCCTCCTACTCCTTCTTTTTTCCTTTTATTCATTATTATACTAAGAGTTGGTGAGTATGATTCCATCTCTTACCTCTCTTTACACAGTATAATTCAGAAAGAAATGCAAATAAAATATTACTCAGTGCCTCTCAAGTAAAAATGGTGATGAATTTATATGATATAATTTAATTTTAGAAAAAGTTTGTTTCTCCTAGCATATCGACATGTCTCTTATTACTGGACGATGAGTATAATGAAAGACCTAAAAACAAAAACACTTAATTGACTTAGGCCATTGTTTATCTTATATTAACAAGAAGTCTGGAGGTAGCCAGTTCAAAGGTAGATGTAGTAGCCCCCAATAAAATTGACTTTTCCGATTCCTTCTGTATTTCCACGTTGACATGCATAGCACGTGGCTTCCGTTCTGTTACTTATAGCTTCAGCCCCTAGATGGCCTCTGCATTTCCAGGCATTACATCCATTGTCCTGATAGGAAGAATAACAAACCTCATTTTTGTGAGGCTTCCTCTCACTCTCTACAGAGAATACAAGTTCTTAATTTTACTGTCCAGAATTATGTTCCATGTCTGAGAATATCTCAGCTGAATGTTTTAGTTTTCTAGTTTCTATAATAGAGGAAGGCAAGGGAAGGAAGCTCTGAAATGCTTATCAAGTGACTATTAAACCACTAACATTCTAGGCGAATTGAGTTCATTTTTGCATTCTGAAAATAAAAGTGCTTTGAATTCTAAAAGAAAGTGTGTTTTAATAGCACCAGGAACCAAATGAAATGCTATTATTGGTGAAATCGTAATTTAAACAAACAAAAAAGAATTTCTCTTGTTAAATCTAGAAAGATGAGATGATCATAGTTGCTACAGAAAAATGTGACATTAGGATGAGAGCAAACATACATACTAAGATCAACTCTAAAAAGTTAAATAATTGGGCCGGCAGATGGCATGGTGATGAAGGGCACCTTAGTAAAGGTAGACTTTCAGCTGTTGATTGCCTTTTAAAAATAGAAATAAAGCCTGAATTAAGAAAAAAAAAAGTATTTTTATAGTAGGGTATAATATAGTAGTCTTTTTTTAAAATTTTATTTATTCATTCATTTATTTTAATTTGACCAGAGAGAGACAGAGAGAGAGAGAAAGGGAGAAAGGAAGCCGCCAGGTCCGGGACTCGAACTGTGGTCAGCCATGTGGGAGTGTTCAGCACCTTAACCACCATGCCACCTCCTGGTCCCAGTATAGTAGTCTTTATTAAAGAGAAGTGGTTTTTAAAGAATTATTTAAATTGACGGGAACCAGCAGTTAGCATAATGGCTATGTTGCTGGACTCCCACGTAGTCGACCGTGGTTCACGTCCTGAACCCGGTGGCTTAAAACTCACGCCGGGCGCGTGTGCATACGTGCCCAAGATCCCGAGAGGAGAATGGAGGAGAAGGGATTGCGGCGTGACCATCCCCCCTGGGGGGTGATTTCTCGCTTTCTGTCTCTCTGTCTCTCTCTGTCTGTCTGGCAAGTGCACACGCCCTATAGCAAAAACCACTCTAAAAAAAAAAAAGAAAGAATTATTTAAATTGTATTCATCATTATTATTATTTTTTAAATTTGACTAGAGAGAGAAAGAGGGGAAGTAAGAAAATGATCTGCCGGGTCCAGGACTCAAACAGTGGTCAGCCAAGTGGGCATCTGGCACCTTAAACACCATGCCACCTGCCAGACCTGATATAGTACAATCTTAAGTAGAATTTAAAAAAATAATTATTTAGGGGCTAACAAGTGGCATAGCGGTTGTGGCGCTGGACTTCCACATGGCTGACCACAGTATGAGTCTTGTCGCTTGAAACTCACACTGGGAGTGTGTGTGCATGCTCAAAATCCTGAGAGGAGGACGGAGAAGGGATTGTGGCATGGCCATTCCTCCAGGGAGTGATTTCTCACTTTCTCTCTCTGTCACTGTGTGTGAGTGAACATGCCCTGTAGCATAAAATTTCTCTAAAAATAAATTAATTGAAAAGATGTATTTAATTGTATTTATTATTATTATTAATTAAAAAAATTTTACTGTAGGGCACATGTGATCACCAGAGAGAGAGGGAAAGTGAGAAAGCAAGCGGCCAGGTCTGGGACTGAAATCGCCATCAGCCATGTGGAAGTCCAGCGCCCCAACTACCAGACCACTTGCTGGCCCCCTCTAAAACAGAATATTATGTGATTGGTTATTTATGTAATCCTGTTTGATTTATGTGCAACAGTTGCAGGGTGCTTCCTCAGGAAGTAAGAGAGTAACATGAAGGAAGTCTGTTAGTGAGAGCTTTGGGGATCTATCTTTGTGGAAGAAGTAAAGGAAACAGGACAGGCAGAAGGAGTTGGACTGTGACGTAGTCAGAACAAAGCTGTGGCCAACTACATGGAAGACAGTTTGCAGTTTTTCCAGGTTGAAGTAAGGAGACTGGATCTCTGTACTCTAAAATGGACTTGTCATTCTTGTCTTCCTTTGAGAGTTGTGTGTTCAGATCAATTGTCCATTTTTAAATTGGATTATTAAATATGGTTAATATTTCAATTTGATTACTGAATACTGCATACATGCTTTGAAAAATTGTGTTGTGTTCACAAAGATGTACAGTAATTAAATGCGAACAAGAAATTATCAGCAGACAAAAATTTGGCCAATTTTTTGCTGTAAATTGTTCCTGGGACATGGTGTGATCTTGGGCAAACCAATGTGTATACAATTGAAGGTAATTCCCAGAGAGGACTGACACATGAAAGTAGGCAGGAATTGGGAAGTAAATTCTCTGAATCTAATCATATCTCGGGGAAAGTCAGATTTACTTTATAAATTTGAGTTTTATATCACACTTTTTAGGAACATTATCCATTGTCAGTGTAACACACCCTTATGTTTTCTCAGTTAAGTCTCTGGCATTGCACTTATTCCAACTCAAGATAAAGAATGCATTTTTTAAGGCTCAGCCATGGTGGCACAGTGGTGGAGCAACGCTCTGTCATGTGGGAAGCCGTATGAAAGATGGGTTTGATTGCTGGGTTGACTTGTGCATGCTGGGTGCATGCATACATGACGGTGATCCTGGCGTGCTGAGAGGCTGGGGGTGGGGGTGGGATCATAGCACGAGACCCTGTTGAGAGTATTGCTCCCTCTCATGAAAGAAAGAAACTTAAAAAAAAAAAAAAATTTAAAAAAAAAACTTTTCAAAGATTAATGTGGAAGCTTCACCTGAAACTTCTCCAACTTTTCCAAATATTAATTCTAAGTCATTTGTTTGTAAACATCCTGTACATGTTGAATAGTAAATAAGAACAGTGAATTGTCATTTTTTTTAGTATTTAATTCAATTTGCTCATGGGAGTATTCATTTTAGTTCAACTTCATAATTATCTTTGTAATATTTTGAAGGATTCTGATGTAACACATGATTTTCCATTCCCTATTCTGTCTTGTAAGATAACTGGCCAATATTAAAAGCCTCCCCCTCCCCCCATTCTTTTTCTTGGAATGGGAGCTTAGAAAGGAGAGAATCTGTCTTGGTTGTTATCCATGCCTCCTTGCTTCTTGGATAGACTGCTATGATTTATTTTCTTTTGGCCTGTTCCTGAAAGTCATCCAGAAGCAACAGTATTTATAGAACAGAGTAGCTCTACTACTGAACATGGCAGGGGGTAGAGGGCTGGGGAGACAGGAGGGTATCTCTGGAGATGTATTTACTGTAAGAGCAGCAGTCAGATGGACTGAATTTAGATCTTACTGGATTTAACATTTAGAATCATCTCAACTTTTCATCTATGACCGGTTTGTGAGACTATGAGGTCAGTAAGATGATAGCTTCAGGAACATTGATTTTGATGAAACTAGATTATAATAGACACACTGGTTATGTGAGCATCTCATCTTGAATAGCAGGGTTTAGATTTTTGGAGTATAAATCCATAGGTTAAAAAAAGAAAAAAAATCAGTTGTGGATGAAGCATCGTTTTATTCAGCTGCCAGGGGCGTTGTGACTAACTTCTGTGTATTCTGTCTTGGCTGTATTCAAGTATCACTGATAGATTTGGGTAGAATTTCTATATTAAATATTTCCTTTTCCTCTTTTCACTTTCTCTTTTTTCTTTAGCTACTTTAAGACTTAATCAGAAGGGCCAGCAGGTGGAGTAGCAGTTAAGGGGCTAGACTCCCACATCACTGACTGCGGTCTGAGTCCCAGACCTGGTGGCTTGAAACTTATGCTGGGCACATGTGTGTATGCCCAAATTCCTGAGAGGAGAACAGAAGAGAGGGGATTACCGTGTGGCCTTTCCTCCTAGGGGGTGATTTCTCACTCTCTCTCTCTCTGTCTTTCCCTGTCTGTTAAGGGAGTGCATATGCCCTACAGCAAAAATCTCTTCTTAAAAAAAAAAAAAAAAAAAAAAAAAAAAAAAAAAAAAAAAGAGAAAGAAAGAAAAGAAAAAGGAAAAACATAACTAGTGTGAAAATAATAGCAATAGTACAATAGTACTTTTGTAAGGCCTGCTAACATTTTTATCATTACTATTAGTGAACAAACTAAAATAATTCATATAGGGTGTTCTGCAAAATAATTGTTACTTCTACCTTTATATGATATAAAATAATTTAATTTCTTTGTTTCTTATGGTGATACATTTACCAGGTTAATTGCATTTTCTTTAGTTTAGTTTTATAAGCAAGTGTATCTGAGATCTGATGGAGTAATCTGCTTAAACCTGTAACAAATGGGTTTTTTCAACTTTATATTTCTTCCACATGTGAGTGAGAGATAGCATCCTCAGTAGGGTCTTTTTTTTGTTTGTTTGTTTTTTGAGAGGTTTTCGCTATAGGGCGCATGCGCTCGCCAGACAGAGAGAGACATAGAGACAGAAAGCGAGAAATCACCCCCCAGGGGGGATGGTCACACCGCAATCCCCTCTCCTCCTTTCTCCTCTCGGGATCTTGGGCACGCACGCACACGCACCCGGCATGAGTTTTAAGCCACCAGGTCCAGGACGCGAACCGCGGTCTACTACGTGGGAGTCCAGTGACATAGCCATTACGCTAACTGCTGGTTTCCCTCAGCAGGTCTTAATGCCATGATGCACCCCCAACCTCAGCCAGCACTGGATCATGGGCACATGCCTATGAAATTCAAATCAGAACCATAAACTTATCTGTTAGCATTTGATCATATAGGAACGCTCATTTCCTGAAACCATAGATGTATTAAATTTGTAAAGTGCCAAAAAGCCTATACCAAGTCAAACAGTTTTTGGGAGGCCAAAACACTGAGGTGCCCTATAATGTATTAGTATTTATTTTACCTTGCAGAAAGAAGTTATATTGGTTGCTGTTCTAATTCAGATTTGTGCTCATTTTACATAGAAAATATGACCCATTTACAGAACATATCCTAAATATGATCCTTAAAATGTGGTTCAGGAATTCTGTTCCAAATACCTCATTTAATATTGCTTTGTTTTGTTAATATTGAGAAGACATTTCTTTCTCTCTTTTTTTTTTTTTTTCTTATTGAATCTTCTAGAGGATGTGTGTGCTCGCCAGAAGACAGAGAGGGGGGAAGGTGAGAAAGCACCCTCCCACAGGAGAGGGTCACACTGCAATTCCTTCTCTTCTCTCTCTCCTTTGGGATTTTGGTCATGCACGCACTTGCCCCTGCATGTTCTTAAGCTTCCTGGTCCAGAACCCGAACCTTATAGTTGACCATGTGGGATCCAGTCACCTTAACCACCATACCACTGACTGGCCCGAGAAGACTTTTCTATTAAAAATTGTCCATTTAAAAAAAAATAATTGCATACTGCATTTCAAATTATGAACATTTTGACACATTATTAATTGATTGCCAGAGTAATTCTATGGACTATTTAAGATAGTTATATAATTGTCCCTAATCTGTAGATGAGTGATATGAGGCAGATCAGATCTCTTAATTCCTGTGGCCCTTCTACCGTGTCATACTTCTTCCCATGGATGATCAATATTGGTTTCAGTTCCTGTGAAACACTTTCCCTTTCTTTGCCTTCAGCAAGCAGAACCTCATTTAAAAGGGAAAGGATAGGTATTGTAGATTGTAAAAGATGCAGGTCTTCATCCAACTGGTAAGAGCTATGTAACCTGGTGAGTTGATCTGATTTGTGCACACATCTGCAATAAGCAGACCAACCTAAGTAAGTCAGAATCAGGATCTTAACAGGGCAGAATGAAAGTTTTAATGACGGTGATACCAGGGCTGTCTGAGCTTCAAAGCTCCAGGGGGGATACTCACACTGTATTCTCCGTATTACCCTCTGGAGTTGTGCAACATAGCAATACTCCATGATATTTTAAGAACACTATAAGAGAGTAGTTGTTCAGTAAAGAAGACTGGGGCCTTTTATTCTGGCTAACTCTGATAATCAGTAAGTCATTTTCCCAGACTGAATCTTTTCGTCTTAAAAAGCTAAGGTCAACTGTCACAGCTGCAATTTCTCCAGGGAAAAATAGTCCTTAAACTTAGCCAAAAGCCTTTCACATCAATATTTGAAGAAAGATCCATATCCTGCAGTCAAATTAAGGATATTTATGCCCTTTTCAAACACGGAAAGGTTGGCTTCTTAGATGTATGAACTGTATTTGGCAACTTGACAGGAGTTCAAGATACTAGGGTTCTTATGATGTCTTCATGTGATTTTTGCACTTCAGTTTTTCTAAATAGAAAATGGATTATGACGGTAGCTCTCACTTGGCTCTGAGAATTTTAAATTATGGCTTAGATCAAGTTAAATATCATGGGATGATCTTAAAATGATTCATAGTTCGGTACAAGCTTTTCACAACGTTAACGTTTCTATTTGACACAGAAAATCATTCTTTTTTGCATAGTTGATGATTTATTTTGATTTAAAATCCTAAATCCCAAAGATAATTTTCTTACCATGAACATTGTGTTGTTTGGCAGGTAGCTTTCCCTAAAGATTATTTAAAAGTCTCTTATTCTTAATTGAGTATGTTACATATTATAGGAGTCCACTAAGCAATGCTTCCAAAAATTATATGCATTTAGTGGATTATGCATAACCTCATTTTAGAGTTGATGAAAGGAGTCAATAATAGTAAAATAAGCTCAAATGCATTTTCAAGATGTTGAAACACTCATTGCCAAAGGGAAGAATAAGTATTGGGCTGAAATGAATTAACAATATTCTTTGTATCTTATACCAGAAAGTATCATTTTGGCAAGAAAAGGTAAGTATTTTAAGAATTTATGAGAATGTTAAAATTTTCTTTTACTTTTCTAATACTAACTTTAAAATTTACCAAAATAGCATTATTCTCACTCTAGACATGAGGGATGTATAATTTTCCTAGCATGAAAGAGGTTAAGCTGTTGTTACAGTCTTGTTGACTATAGGTTAAACCATTTTAGTATATTACTGCATTAGCTTAAAAGGAGAATAATAGAAGTAACAAGCGTTTGAAGCAGTTTATGTTGAAATTACATTGGTAACATACTACAGTATTTTCTAATTATTAAAATGTCTAGAATTATTATATTTTTATCCTCGGATTAATGTATACTCACAGAACTAGACTCTAATAAAACTTAATGCAAAAATTACTTTGAATATAATTTAATATGTGATGAATCAGAAGCCCTGATAGGCTCCTTTAGTGATTTGAGTACATCTTTTTGAATTCTAGATATTGTACAGTACCATGGAAAAATGGTAGTTGTTTTAATTTTACCATTTGGATTTTGAATAAACAGGTTTGTTATATATTTCTTCCACATTCTTTGATGCAAAACTAAGGAAAAATTATTTTTTATTGAGGGATACTTAAGAGTTTCCTTTTTCAAAATTTTCTTGACCAAAATAGGATAACTTGATTTTTCAATTGCACTTAAGAATGACTCCTCTACTGGAGTTAAAATTGTAGACTGATTTCTTTTTATCTTTCATCCTCTAAAAGCAGAATTCTCTTCTGAAGTCAGGAAAAGGTTAACAAGGGAAAAGAAAAAAAAAATGGGATGGAAAGAACCGAGCCCAATAATACTGCTATTTCAGTAACTTTCATTTGAAACATGTGGAGTACTCTTCAAGCTTTACTTCCCATTGTTGAATTAATATAATAAATATCTCTTTAATATGATTCTGAGCAGTGTTTGCTTTTCTAGATTTGTAATTTACGAAACAGTCTCAGAGAAGTACTTAGCCTTGGACAGTTTTTTGGAGGAAAAAATTATATTCGTTGATAAATTCTCTCCAGCTAACACAGCAACTGTGAAATGAAATTATTTTATTAATTGTGATTGATTAGTTTACTAAGTTTAAGTACTTTTCTGTTCATGTGGGATATTTCATCTGGGAAGTTGAGAGAGCCATATAGAGAAATTTAGGCACAATGACATAACTTGTCAAAGGCTATGTAACTAGTTATTGATAGCATCAGGAATAGAAGACAAATCTCATGACAGGCTAACCTCATGTTTTCTTCAGCCATCCACAGTCTCATTTTATAACCTATCATTATATATCCAGTTTTAACATTACAGAGATCAGCTCTTTCAGTAATCTAGCAAAATCGGGACCAGCAGATGGCATAGTGGTTAGGTCACTGGACTCCCACATGGCCAACTGTGGTTCGAGTCCCAGACCCGGTGACTTGAAACTCACACCAGCCACATGTGTGTGCATGCCCAAGATCCTGACAGGAGAATGTAGGAGAAGGGATTGTGGTGTGGTTATCTCCCCTGGGGGGTGATTTCTCATTTTCTGTCTCTCTGTCTCTCTAGCGAGAACACATGCACTATAGCAAAAATCACTCTCAAAAAAAAAAAAAAAAAAAAAAAAAAACCTAGCAAAATCATTTCATCAGATATACTGCCATTGCTTAATACCAAGCAGTTTTTTTTTTTTTGAGTGACAAATTAATAATGACTATGGTAAAAATCATTTTTACTTAAAAAGTAGAGAATGAGAATAAAAATAAGATGATGCACTGGGCTAAGGCACCAGTTTCTAGCCCACTTGACTTAGATCTTTATCCTGGCTTGAATTTGGTGGCACCTCCTAGTCCCTCATGGACTTTTTTTCCACATCAGACAAAAACCACTGAATGGTTTTGTGTAGCCTGGCAGGATTGTTAGTTACAGTGGTGTAGAAACGGAAACACTTTGGGAGTTGTAGGTTGAAACTGAGGTGCCTGGTTCTATGAAGTGGTATTGGTACTGAACTTTGAGTACCAGATTTATGTATATATTTAAACTTTTTTGTTTGTTTGTTTTGTTTTGTTTTAAAGGTGGATGGTAGTGGTGTCTATTTGACTGTCTTTGGAATCCTGAGAAATTTGGCGTAATTGTACACTTATGAAGAAGAAATTTTGGAACAGGATGGGTTGTAGATTTACTGCAAATTTAGAATCCAAACAAAATTCATTTCATGTTTGTATAAACTATTTTAAGTCATTTTGGTCTTTTCTGTAGTCTGTAGTTTTGGGTTTAAGGCTAGATTGCTCTTGTTCACTATGGGATTCATGTTCAGTGGGCCTGCTGAGTCACTTCCAGATTGATACCAAGAGAGGTTTGTGCTATTTTGTTAGGTTAAATCCATTGTAATCTTTATTTATAAATAATCATTGGGAATCCACAGGATTCACTAAGTTCTTAGAAGAGCTAACCTGACAGGAGATGATTGGTACTCTCAAAAAGATCCCATTGAAAGGGGCATTAGATAATCAACTATTAAAAAAACAAGAAAATTGTGATCATAGAGAGATGGCATTAAGGCTGTATTTTAAACAACTTGAAGTAAATGAATTTGAAGTTATTTTGGGGATATATTCTACTTCCTCTTCTGAAATCTCAGAATATTTACATTCTTTCTTAGCTCTTTGAATTAAGGAATTAAATATCTGTGCTTTGGATGATAGTTCTTTGTAACAGTCAACTCTCAATGTGTAAATAAATAAAATGTTTTTGAATTTTGGATTAGAAATACAGTATTACCTCACATCTAAAATTCCATGTGTTTATTACATAGTTATCTTGTCTTCTTATTTTACAAGTATTATAACAGGTTTTTGCTATATCGCCAGACAGACAGAGAGAGACAGAGAGATGAATAATTCTCCTCTCGGGATTTTGCACACGCGCCCGGCGTGAGTTTTTCGAACCGCGGTCGACTACGTCAGCTTTTACGCTAATGGTAATATTGAAAAAATTTAGTTGATGTTTCAATATATGTATACTGTGAAATAATCAAATCAGTCAATTCACATATATATTACATCATATGCTATTATTTATAGTAGAGAACAGTTAAAATATATTCTCTTCGCAAGTTTTAAATATATAATTCATTATTAACTATATATAGTCACCGTGTTGTACAATAGATCTAAAAACTTGGTCATCCCATTTAACTGAAACTTTATAACCTTTACCAACATCTTCTCATTACTCTGGCACCTAGAAACTGGCATTCTATTTTATGCTTTTATGAATTAGAGCTTTTGTGAGTCCATATAAAAGTGACATCAAACAGAATTTGTCTTACCATGCTTGGCTTGTTTCACTGTATGTAATGTCCCTCAGGATCATCCACATTGTCTCAAATGACAAGATTTTCTTCTTTTTTAAAGCTGCGTAGTATTTCATTCTGTCTACATGGTGTGTTTTGTTTTGTTTTGTTTTGTTTACTCCATTCATCTACTGGTGGATATTTAGGTTAATTCCATATTTTGGCTATTGTGAATAATGCTGAAATGAACATGGGAGTGCAAATATCCCTTTGAAATACTGACTTCAATTCCCTTGGAAATCTACTTAGAAGTGGGATTGCTGGATCCTATGGTAGTTCTATTTTAATTTTTGGAGGAAAGTCTACATTGTTCTCCATAATGACTGTGCTAATTTATATTCCTACTGACAGTGTGACAGTGTACCAGAACCCCTTTCCTCTACATCGCTACTACTTGTTTTCTTTGGTCTTTCTGATGATAGGCTTTTAAACTGATATGAGGTAATTTCACATTGTGGTTTTAATTTACATTTCCCTCATGATTTAGTGATGTTGAACATTTTTAAGATTTGCTATTGGTCATTTGTGTTTCTTCTTTTGATAAATGACTTTTCGGATTCTTTGCCCATGTTTTAATCAGATGTTTGTTTTCTTGTTATTGAGCTGAGTTATTTATACATTTTAGATATTAATTTCTTGTGAGATGTATGGTTTACAAATATTTTTTCCTGATTATAGGTTGTCTCATCACTCTGTTAATTGTTTCTTTTGCTGTGCAGAAGTTTCTTAGTTTGATATAATCCCATTTATCTGTTTTTACTTTTGTTACCTGTGCTTGTGGGGTCTTATGTAAAATAATAATAATAATAATAATAATAATAATAATGATGATTGTTCACACCAATACTATAGAACTTTTTACTTCTTTTCTTCTAGAAGTTTTAGCATTTCAGGTCTAACATGTAAGTCTTTACCCTATTTTGAGTTGTTTTTTATGTGTAGTGTGAGAAAAGGGTCCAATTTCATTCTGCATGTGGATATCTAGTTTCTCACTACCATTATTTGAAAAGACAGTCAGTCATTTCCCCATTGCGTGTTCTTGGCATCTTTGTCAAAGATCAGTTGACTGTAATACATAGATTATTTTATTTTGGGGCTCTATTCCTTTCCACTGGGCTGTGTTTTATTTATTTATTTTTTCTTTATTCATGATAGAGCTTGTGTGTGTGTGTGTGTGTGTGTGTGTGTATGAGACAGAGAGAAGGAGAGAAATAAGGACCTTCCACAGGGTCTGGTGGTGCTGCAGTCCTCTTCTTCCAGTTCTCCAGCCCACCGAATCCTGCCTGGTGGGCACTCACATGTGCCTGGGGTGTTTCAAGCTTACTGGGTTGAAGATTCCAACTGATTGCCATGTAGGATTTGTTTTTTCTTGAGCAATGTAGTATCACTATGCCACAAAGCCAAAATGTGGGTTTCTATTTTTTTGCCAACACTGTGCTGCTTTGATTGCAATAGCCTTGCAGTGTATTATGATATTCATTAGTTTGTTGCCTCTAGCTTTGTTCTTTTGCTCAATATTTCAGTTGCTATTTTTGGTCTTTTCTGGTTTTATACAAATTTTAAGATTTTAGAAAATTTCTTTAAAAGTGTCATTGGAATTGGGATATGGATTACATTGATTCTGTAGATTGATATGGGGAGTATGATATTTAGACCATACCAATTCTTATGATTCATGGAGAAGCAATATATTTTCATTTATTTGTGTCTTTTTAAATTTCTTTCACCAATGTTTTATAGTTTTCAGTGTACAGCTCTTTTACTTTCTTTTCCTGAGTATTTTGTTTTGTTTTGATACTATTATAAATGGGATTATTTTCTTGGTTACTTTTTCAATAGTTTCTTTTTCTATAGAAATGCTACTGATTTTTGTATGTCAATTTTGTATTCTGTGTTTACTGATTTTATTTATTTGTTTTAACATTTTTTTGGTGAGGTCTTAGGGTATTCTGTAGATAAAATCATGTTATTAGTAAACAAAGATAATTTTACATTTTTATTTCAATTTGGATACCTTTTATTTCTTTTCTTATCTTGTTGCTCTGGCTAGGACTTCTACTATGGTAAATAGAACTGAACATTCTTATATTGTTCATGATCTTAGAGGAAAAGCCTTCAACCTCACCATTACATATTTATTAGTTAAGGACTTGTCATATACAGCCTTTATTTTGTTGAGATACAGTCATCTGTACCTAATTTATTGAAAATTTGTGCCATAAAAAGTTGTTGAATTTTACCAAATGCTTTTCCTGGATCTATTGAGATGATCATATGGTTTTGTCTTTCACTTTATTAATGTACTGTATCACATTTATTGATTTGTTTACATTGAGCCATCATTATATCCCAAGGGTGAATCTTGCTTGATCATGGTGAATGATCCATTTGTGTGATTTTTGAATTTAGTTTATCAGTATGTTATTGAGAGATTTTTGCATCCATGTTCATCATACATGTTGGCCTATTATTTTATTTTACTATCCTTGTCTGTCTTCAGTGTCATGGTAATGCTACCCTCATAAAATAGTTTGAAAGTCTGTTCTTTTCTTCAAATTTTTGGAAGAATTTGAGTAGGATGCTATTAGTACTTTAAATGGTGTAATTTGCCAGGGAAGCCCTCAAATCCTGGGCTTTTCATTGTGGAGAGTTTTTTAAGTTTTTTTTTTTTTTATTACTGATACAATATCCTTATTTGTTATTGATCTATTCAAAATTTTTACTTCTTCATGATTTGGTCATGGTATAGTGTATATTTCTAGGATTTTTTCCATTTTTTCTAGGTTATAGAATTTTTTGGCATTCATTTACATTATGTTTATAGTAGGCTCTTATGATTTGTAGTATTTCTGTGATAGCAGTTATAATGTCTCCTTTTTCTAATTATTTATTTGAGGTTTATTTTTTCCTAGTCTAGTTGAAGATTTGTCAGTTTTGTTTATCTGTTCTCTTGGTTTCATGTTTTTGTTTTTTATTTCCTGTCGTTTTAAAGGCTCTTCCATTAATTTTTACTTTCATCTTTTCTTTCCTTCTGCTGACTCTGGGCTTAGTTTGTTCTTCTCCTAATTCCTTGGGGTTAAAGTTGCTTATTTGACATCTTTCTGCATTCATAATGTAGGCATTTAACACTATAAACTTACCTCTTACAGCTGCTTTTGCTGCTTCCTTAAGTTTTTGGATGCATGTTTCCATTTTTATTTTGAATTCCTTTTTGATTTCTTGGTGACTCACTGATGGTACGGGAAGATGTGGTTTAATTTCCATATGTTTGTGAACTTTCACACATTTTTTCTTGTCATTTTTTTTTCTAGTTTTATGTCATTCATACATATAGAGTAGTTTTCTTTTTTTTTTTTTTTTTAGAGGTTTTTGCTATAGGGTATGTGCGCTTGCCAGACAGACAGAGAGAGACAGAGAGATAGAAAGTGAGAAATCACCCCCCAAGGGGGATGGCCACGCCGCAATCCCTTCTCCTCCATTCTCCTCTCGGGATCTTGGGCACACACGCACACGTGCCTGCCGTGAGTTTAAGCCACCGGGTACGGGACTTGAACCGCAGTCAACTACGTGGGAGTCCAGCGACATAGCCATTACGCTAACTGCTGGTCCCCCATATAGAGTAGCTTTAAACACAGTTTTGAGTCCAGTAAATTCTTAATTATGCTTTAATATTTGTTTGACAATTCTCTCCTCCTTTGCCTTCACTCCTACAGCAAATTCAATGCCAAACTCAGTTAATATAGTGCTGTCTACACTAGAGGCTGTTTCATTAATAGTATTGTTATTCCTGAAAAATATGTAATGCCTTTGTTTAAAATAAGATGCTAAGTAAAACTGAATTGAGGTGTGGGGGAAAAAAGCAGAGATAGAAAGTTGAGCACCTTCAGTGTTCATTCTCCAAAACACACAATTTTAACATATCCTAAAATTTTAGAGAGCAGCTGCATCAATATTTGGTTGGAGCTTGAAATCCCAGTAGAGTCCAACTTCCTAACAAGATAGTTTAGCAAAGTGATAAATGTTAGTGTAGGGTTGTTGGCTTGAATTAGAAGAGACATATACAGAGGGGATCCTTGGTAATAATGATATGCATAAAGACAAAATATGTTAAATGCTATACAAGAAAAGATGCAAATCATTTTCCCCAAGAAAATCACTGAAATGCATGACTCTTTACGGCTAGCCAGTGGCTCAATGGTCCTATTGTGTGGCTGTTCCTTTTATATCTCATATCTTCCATTCTTATGAAGTACGCTTTTGAGATAAACAAGTGGGAAAGAATAACAGTCCTCATTTGACATAATTGTGAAGCAATTCAGTGACACACCACAAGCAGGACCACGATGTAGTCTTGTTTGCTGAGATGAGGACTTTTTCTGTTGAGGACAGCTAGTTTGCAAGCACCCACCAAAATGTTTTAAGATAAAGTATTTATAACTGAGAATATTCGATTGATTATTATTAGAAATATCTTGATCTAATGTTTGTATGAGTCTTTATATTTTTCTGACTGTTGACATTGTAAAATAAGTATCATATTGGGACCAGCAGTTAGTGTAATGGCTATGTCGCTGGACTCCCACCGCGGTTCGAGGCCTGGACCCGGTGGCTTAAAACTCACGCCGGGCGCGTGTGTGTGTGTGCCCAAGATCCCAAGAGGAGAGAGGAGGAGAAGGGATTGCGGCGTGGCCATCCCCCCTGGGGAGTGATTTCTCGCTTTTTATCTCTCTGTCTCTCTCTGTCTGGCAAGCGCACGTGCCGTATAGCAAAAACCTCTCCAAAAAAAAATAATAAGTATCATATTGTTGAATCTGATACATGAAATATAATGACAAAACCTGACATGGTGCAAATATAAACTAGGAATATGGTTACTAAAAGTAGGAACCCGTGTTCTAAATAAAACAAAACAGAAACTCTTCATGAATGGTTTCTTTGCATAACTTTATTGTGCAAATGTATGCGTTTGTGTTTTGAGTTAGCAGTGCAGTTATGAAACAATATAATTATGTGGAAATAATTTTTAAAATAAGTGGAAGAATTAGGATATATAATCCAAAATTAAGACAGCAATTACAAATTTCAGAACATATTTTCTGAAATAATCTCATGCTCAAATTGTACTACTAGTTTTATAAACCATATGCATGGTCCCATTATAATAGTAACAAACTTTAATAAATTAATGAAAGTTGGGTTGCTAATGTTAGCAAAATTAAAATAGTTTGAGTCCTTGGAGGCCAGCAGGTAGCATGGTGGTTAAGGCACCAGAAACTGCCACATAGCTGACTATGGTTCGAGTCCCAGGCCTGGGGGCTTGTTTTTTCACTTTCTCTCTCTCTCTCTTGTCAAATTAAAATAAATGAATAAATAATTTTTAAATTAAATTAAATAAATATAATTATTTAAAAAATAGTTTGGGTTCTAGATTAGACTTTTTGTCCATTCTTTAGATAAAGTGTTTAATTTTCCTTGTTTAGCATTTTCCATTGGTAGAATAAATTTAATTATATTTAACCAAATTGGCTTTGTCTTTTATCTCTCAAATGGTCACTATTTTAAAATTTCAGTGGTTAAGTGCCATGGTAGGTTAAAGATGGTTTTAGAGACAAAATTTGATTTGAGTGAGAAAAGAAAGTTATCTTTATTTTGGTCAATCTTGTTTTCTTTTTTTTTTGGAGAGGTTTTCGCTACAGGGTGCATGCGTGCCCCAGAAAGACAGAGAGAGACAGAGAGATAGAAAGTGAGAGATCACCCCCCAGGGGGGATGGCCACGCTGCAATCCCTTCTCCTCCATTCTCCTCTTGGGATCTTGGACACGCACACACACATGCATGGCGTGAGTTTAAGTCACCCAGTCTGGGACAGACCCGAACTGTGGTCAACTACATGGGAGTCCAGTGACATAGCCATTACGCCAACTGCTGGTCCCTAAAATTAATAATTTTTAAAAAGAAAGAATTATATTTCATATAGCGTAGAATTGTGTAACTTGATAGTGAAAGTGGAAACCTTAGGTGAAGATAAATTTTCCAACTATTAATATTTTGGTATTTGGATGGTCATTGTAAGCTTTTGGATTTTACCCTTCTCTAAAATTTCCCCACCTTGATTATTATCTGGTCTATGTGCGGACTTAACATTGTCATTATCAGCACAGCTTTTAATTATTCACATAGTGATTCATTTTTACATTATGTTCATTTTGATGTTTACATTAATTTGATTATTTTGTGACAAACATCACCACATCACATTACTACATACCAACTGCATTACAATGAATCCACCTGGTGGGGCAGTCAGGAATTTTACTCTGAAAAAATTTTAGTTTTAGAAGCAATGTAAATGTCAAAGAACTAGAGAGAAAAAATAGAAGATATGCTAAATTTAGCCAACAAACAAGAACCCTTTGGGGGTTTCAAATTTCATTTATAACCTATTTTTCTTCCTTTTTAAATATTGACTACTTTTACTGTTCATGAGACCAAAAGAATAGTATTTTTGAAAAAAGGTTAAGGATTACTTAACTTGGCAGATGGAAAAAATTTACAAGCCAAATACGCCTTCATAGTTGCCACAATATCTTTCATGACGCTTCATTTATCTTAACTATATGAAGGCTAGTAAGTTTTTAAGTTGGCAACCTCAAGGGAAAATCTTGTTGAAGGTTCAGAATAAATTTTGAAACAGTCCCAGTTTGCTTTTAGCTACATAAATACTTGTTCTATGCAAAAATGCATTATGACATTTCCTACAAACTAATACAAATACCATCTCTGTCTTGCTCTCTGTCTCTTTTGCTCATGGAAGAAATAAATAAACTTAGCAAAAAATTAAAATCAATAACATTTATTATGCTAACATGCATAGTACAGATGCACTACGTTTATCCAGCCGTTCCAGTAGGTATAGATGCTATTATTTTCCTATTTTATAGATAAGAAAACAAAAGTTGTATAAGTAGTTGAGGAACAGAATTCTAGACCTAGTACTCATATTGGAGTCCTGTTACAGAGGATTCAGAAGCAATAGAAATCATTGTCCCTGCTCTAAGTACACTTACAAAGCAGTTGGAGAAATAGAATTAAATGGAAAAAGAACAATGAAAAATGAGACAACATGGAATTAATTGCATAATTTAAGTGAAGCTGGAGCTCAAAAGAGAGATCAGCAAGAGTCAGCAGAAAATGCTTCATGGATTAGGTGAAACTTGGATATCATGAACATCAAAGAGATAAAGGGAAAGAAAATAGGAACATGTATAACATAAACCATGAACCTTGAATTTGATATCAATCCAAAAGGAGCAATGACTTATAAATATTTTAGACATTAGTCCCATACCAATTTGATAATGTACTGAAAGGAAAAACTTCCATATTATTTTAGGAAGAAGTTTTAGGGTTTATTTGCACATATTTTTGCTTTAGTGTCAGTAGTCAGTAAAATTCACATTACCTAAACTTGTGAAGGGGATTAACTTCCTTTGGAAGAAAAGAGCCAAACAAATAGTAATCTATGTGTCTTGTTCACACAACCTAGAACTGCATATGGTAAGTTCTCATAATTATCTGTTGAGTATATTAATAAGTATATAAATTTATAGAATTTCTGAGTAACATTATAGTTCTTTATTTGAGGTTATTTTATCATTTTTCAAATGTTAATCATTGGCAAATAATCACAGTCATTTTATTTAACTATATAGAAACTAAAGAACACTGAGAGTTAATGCACCATATTGACTGAATAATAGTGACAAGAATCTTCATGTTTTATCCCTTCCAAAAGTAAAAGTGTTTATTGTTTTACCGTCAACAAATGATAAGAACTCTAGACTGTTTTCCAAATACTGAGTTAAAGGTCTATGAAGCCTTACCACTTAACTAGCCATCTGCTCTTGGATAAGTTGTGTAAGTGTATAAATCTCAGTTTTAGCTATTGTAAAGTGACAGTAACACCTTTTTGCCTCCTGCACCATGGAGGTTGTTGTGACATCCATATTTCTGTGGGATCTATTAGTGTATTGTACACATGTCATCTATTTCATCTTTTCTTTAATATTAACGTTTCTGGCCAACGTGTACCTTACAGATATCAATATAATGTTAAGCCTGTTATTATTGTTAATTGGGCTTTAATTTGCAGGTATGTACCAATATGGTAAGATTCATTCATCCATGTGCAGATCTAGGGAAGAATCCTTGGGTAAAGTAAGCTATTCATATTTGGACAAAAATCTGGCCAGTTTATAGTGAGTAAAAAGAGTAATAGTACTAGAGAGATGGGCAAGACCAGATTATTCAGGGCTTAACAGGCTATGATAAGAAGTTTACGTATTTTGGGAGCCAACAGGTGGTGTGGTGGTTAAGGGCACGGGACTCTTCATGGCCAACTGCAGTTCGAGTCCCAGACCTGTCAGCTTGCTTTCTCACTTTCTCTCTCTATCATTCTGTCCCTCTCTGGCCAAATTAAAATAAATAAATAAATAAATAAATAAATAAAGTTAAATAAAATAATTCTTTTAAAAAAAGAAGTTTATGTATTTTGTAAGTATAATACATCATTATCCTTATTTAAAATAGAGTATTGGCCCTGCATTTATGGTGTAGTTGTTAGCTTGCCAGACTGCAGAGCTAGAAGCCACATGCCAACCAAGGTTCAAGTCACTGTCTTGTCAGCCTGAAAACACACCAGGTGGTGTGCACATGCTGTGGCGAGGTGGGAGGACTAAGGAAGAAGATTGCATTGTGACCAAGCCCTATGGAGGGGACCATGCTCTCTTTTAATTTCTTTTTCCTGCATGCATACTCACTATTATAAATTCATCAAAAAAAAAAAGACTCTTCAACTGAAAAATGGCACTGTTATCCTACTTTTTTAATCAGAAGAGGAATAAAGAGGAATTAAGCTTCAAATATACATATACAACATTTATATACATTTATTTATGACTGGATTATGAGAGCAGAGCAGATATATATCTGCCTTGTGGTATCCTGCACATTATTATTTTTTTTTTTTGGAGAGGTTTTTGCTATAGGGCGCGTGCACTCGCCAGACAGACAGAGAGAGACAGAGAGACAGAAAGCGAGAAATCACCCCCCCCCAGGGGGGATGGTCACACTGCAATCCCTTCTCCTCCATTCTCCTCTCGGGATCTTGGGCACGCACACACACGCACCCGCACCCGGCGTGAGTTTTAAGCTATCGGGTCCGGGACGCGAACCACAGTCGACTATGTGGGAGTCCAGCGACATAGCCATTACGCTAACTGCTGGTTCCCTCCTGCACATTTTTTAGGTTAAAAAAAAAAAACATTAATGGCTATCTATGATTATTGGATACTCTGTCTTATATTAAATTTATTTATAATGTTGTCATCTCATTCATTCTAATTTCTTGTGGCCATTTCTGTTTTTTGCTATAAAGTATGTGTGCTCACAGGAGGGAGGTGTTGGAGGGGGTGTTGAGAAATCACTCTCTTCCCCCAAAGGGGAGATGGCTACACTGCAATCCCTTCTCTTCGACTCTCCTCTCAGGATTTTTGGCACACATGCATGTGGATGAACCTGGCATGATTTTTAAGCTACCAGGTCTGGGACTTGAACTACAAAGTCAGCCATGTGGGGTCAGGTGGTTCAACTTCCACATGACTTGCTGGCCCACAGATTATGTTTTAATCAAACTTGTGTAGGACATGATCCTTCTTATTATGTGTTTTTGTAAACCAAAGTAATGTATTATTATGGTTATAAGCAATAATTTATTGCCCTATCCCTTCCCATTTATAGTCAAGGGGCTTGGCTAAAACCTTGGTTAATTCTGTAACTGTTACTTTTGGGAGGTTGTGCTATATTTCTAAATAATACGTGTTTTACTATAATTTTTTGATTTGTCAATTTAAGACATTCATTTTTATTTGCTTTTCTATGTATAGTAATTTCACTGATTTTTAAAAAACTGACTGTATGCCCACATTCTTAGTGTATCTAATCACTTTTAATTCCCCTTTTGGTTAAGACTTAAGTATAAAGCAATAAATTAATCTTCTTTCTTAATTAATACCTTATAAACATCTTTTGCACCTACCTTTTATAGGGAATGATATCAGTTCTCACTAGGTATTTTTAGAAATTGGCTAGAAAGTTCTCTTTCCCACTATACAAGATAGCAGGTGAAAAAGTTGAGAAGCCGGATACTAAGTAGAAGAAACCTAAAGCCAAGACGGCTGATGTCAGTAGCAAGGTTAAAAAGGGTGACCCCCCAAGCCTAAAAAAAAAAAAAAAAAGAAGAAGAGGAAGCCCCAGTGTAGCTGAAACCCAGCGCTAGTGCAAGGCCTCGGCAGATACTCCCGGTCTGCCATGTATTCCAGGAAGGCCATGCACAAGAGGAAGTACTCAACCACTAAATCCAGGAATGAAAATAAAAACGAGAAGGTTCTTGTCACTGTCATAAAACCAGTTGTGGGGACAAGAATGGTGGTACCCAGGTGGTTAAACTTCATAAAATACCTAGGTGTTATCCTACTGAAGATGAGGCTCGAAAGCTGTTGAACCACAGCAAAAAATCCGTTATCAGCCTGTGAGAAAGCTGTGAGCTAGCATCACTCCCGGCACCATTCTGATCATCTGCAGTGGACTCCACAGAGGCAAGAGAGTGGTTTTCCTGAAGCAGCTGAGCAGTGGCTTGCTACTTGTGCCTGGATCTCTGGTCCTCAATCGAGTTCCACTGCACAGAACACATCAGAAATTTGTCATCGCCACCTCCACAAAAATTGATAAAGGCAAAGTTAAAATTCCAAAACACCTCACTGATGCTTACTTCAGGAAAAAGAAGCTGTGGAAACCCAGACACCAGGAAGGCGAGATCTTCGATACAGACGAGAAATACGAGATTTCAGAGAAGCACAAGGTTGATCAGAAAGCTGTGGACTCGCAAATTTTACCAAAAATCACAGCTGTTCCTCAGCTCCAGAGCTACCTGTGATCTATGTTTGCCCTTACAAATGGAGTTCATCCTCACAAGTTGGTGTTCTAAATTTCTTGCCAAGAACTTAATTAAATAACTGATCATAAAAAAATAAATAAAGTCTAGAACAACTTTGTTCAGATGGAGCATAGAACACCATGTTTTTCTTCTCCATGCCAATTAAGTACTGATCCTTTTCTTCTATCTCCTAAGTACTCTTATTTTTGAACTATGTATGATATATAATTGTGACCACATGATAGTAGTAAATGACTTGATGGGTTTTGTTTGGCTATGTATACTTCTCTGTGAGTAAATCACTGACATGTCTGGGTGCTTTTTCTTTTCTTTTCTTTCTTTTCTTTTCTTTTCCTTTTTTTTTTAAAAAGAGATTTTTGCTATAGGGTGCATGCACTCACCAGAGAGGCAGAGACAGAGAAACAGAAAGTGGGAAATTGCCCCCCAAGGGGATGGGCACACCACATTCTCTTCTCCTCTATTCTCCTCTTGGGATTTTGGGCACGTACACACATGCATCTGGCATAAGTTTCAAGCTCCCAAGTCTGGGACTTGAGCCACGGTTGACTACATGGGAGTCCAGCAAAATAACCATTATGCCATCTTTTGGTCCCAGTGTCTAGGATCTTATCCAGTGAGAACTGAGTTAGTTTAATTTCCTTCATATTTTATCTAGCCTGACTCCATATAATAAAGTCATTGTGAAAATTCTTTTTCAGATATTTATAAGTAAACTTACTCAAACAGCTCTTATTCAGTTAATGACAGAATAGAATGAATAATGCAGAAAAGTAACGAAGTAGTTATATTGTTATCCTCCAACATTTTTATTGTTTTCTACAAAAAAAATAACTAGTCAGTATATTGAGAAACTTTAATCTAGCTCTTTGAGACTTTTTAAAGTTTTGAAAGCACTTAATTTTTTTATACGTGCATTCTCTAACCTCTAGAAACAGTCAGCATTGGGTTGGAACTTGAAGGTGGTGGAGCATGTTTAACAAGGCCCCTATAATCATACTTTTTTTTCAGCAGACCATGAATTCTGGCATTCAGTCTTTTAGAACACTTAAACCCCTTTTGCAGATGTGCAATGATTAGATTTCCAATATTTATAATAAATTACTAGCAATTGGAAGAGGAGAGAAATAAGGTAATTGGTGTAAATGCCTTATATGACAGTAGAGAATAGTGTTAAGACTAAAATAGTCTAACAAATAGGAGTATTGATTAACAATTAGAATAATTAATTATAGTAAGGGACAAATGTAAGTGGAATTGTTAGAGAGAAAAGTCAATATTCAGAGGATGAAGTAACTGACTATATTTAAATAAATTTTGAAACCCCTTTAGTAGTCATAGAATAAGAATACCATGAGTTAACATGCAGTGTTGTGATTTAAGAAAACACAATACTTGATCACATAAATACAAACCAGAAATGTAGAAAGTTTGAGATTATTTTCCAATTGTACTTGCCCCTGGTCAGACCATTATGAAAGCATTGTTTCTAGTTCTTAATTCTACCACTAAAGAAGTACATAGAGAACTTGGAGAAAGTTCAGAGGAGTACCACAAAGATGATTAAAGGGTTGAAAAAGAAACCTAAAAGAAAAATCTTAAAGTAGCAGGGATTATTATTCCAGAGAAGAGAAGACTTAGAGCTATTTAACTCATGCATAAAGGAAGGTGGCTAGATGTTCTCCTTCACCGCAGGTCAAAAAGAAAAAAGAAGAAAAATGAGAAAAAAAGAAATCAACTTAACCTGCAGCATGAAGGAGTTAGGTTAAATATGAGGAAACGGTTACACTTAGAATGTTAGAATAAGTGACTAGTATATGTGATATGTTTTATAGCACCAAACGGCTCAACTGACATTTGAGGTGTTTATTATTATTTGATAGTAGCTTATAAGACAAACCTGTATTTTTAGGTTTTTTTTCCCCTGCATGAGGAAAATTAACAGTTTCTCTGAGAATTCTGATTTATGATCAGCTCTTATGAGAACTGTCTGGTTGACTTAATAGAGGTAATGTAATTTGCATTAATAGTCAGTGCTGCTTACAAGGCACTGTAATGTGGTGCTCCATTAAATCAAAAGAATAGCTGACCTGATCTCTCAGAGTCTTTTTGAAACCCACCTCTTTTAACTAGATCATACTTTAGAAGACAAATGACAGCAGTTGCTTATCAATTGATTGCTGGTAATATATATAAAAAAAAAGGAGAGAGAGAAATGACTGTGTAGAAGTCTAAATATATTTTATTCTAGATTTTAACTTTCATATGCATCATTAAAGATTTGAAAGTTCTGTGATAGAAAGCTTTTTTTTTTTTAAGAGTAGCCATTCATGTGCATTCTAAAATGGAGTTGGGCTTTCAAAAATCATGTTGTTGAATAGTTTGCCTGACTGTAAATAAAAAATTATTTATCTTTGCAAGTCATTTACCAAAGTACTGCCTACCAGACTTAGACTGTTGGTTGCTTGTGGCTAAATTTAAAAGTCTCATACTCACAATAGAAGAAAATTTCTTCTTATTGAGCAATGCTCTAACATGTATAATATGCTTTTCCTTTCTTGATTTAAATAGCTTCTTTGGTTTTGAGGTTTTTGAGGAAGAAGACAAAATAAGCTGTGTACTTTATTTTAAGGCAAAGAGCTATTGTGGTCTACCATGTTCTGTAAAACTAAAAAGATATTATCATAAAAATTGAGAAAGAAACAAATTTAAGTGTAGTACTAAGCTTGTAGAGTTATTTATATAAACTGTATGTTATAAATAATATAAAATGCAATGGTCAACTTTTCATTTTTATAAAGCATTTCTATTATATATTGATGTCAAAAAATGTTAGTATGAGAGAATGTTGAATTTAAAAAATTTTTTATTCACTTTAAAAAATTTATTCTTTTGCAAAATTTCATTTTTAATTTCCAATAATTGTATACATTTAAGGAGTACAGTGTAATATTTTGATATATGTATACTTTAGGGAAGGACAAATCAAGCTAATTAACATAAAAATAACCTCATATACTTAACATTTTTTAGAGTGATGTGAACACTTAAAATCTCTTAGCTATTAAAAAATATATATGACTTTATTATTATTTTATTTGCTGTGCTATACTAAGGATCTCAAAAACTTATTTCTCCTGTCTAATTGAAACTTGTACCTACTAAACATTTTCCCATACCTCTGGTAATCACCGTTCAAATTTCTACTTCTATGAGTCTGGCATTTTTAAGTTCCACATACATGTGAGATCAGACCATGTTTTTATTTCAATACCTGTCTTATTTCACCAAGGATAGTGTCTTCTAGGTTCATTCATATTGTCTCAAATGATAAGATTCCCTTCTTTTTAAAAGCTGAATGGTATTTCCTTGTATATATATTTTTTATTTTTTCTGGAGAACAGAGCCCATTACCATACTTCTTTCTTTTTTTAATCACTTCAATCATTGATGGATATTTAAATTGACTTCATGTCTTGGCTGTTATGATTAAAGCTGCAATGAACGTGGGAGTATAGATGCCTCTTTGAAAGACTGACTTCAGTTCATTTGGAAATCCACTTGGAAGCAAGGATGATTGGACCGTATGGTAGTTTTATTTTAATTTTTGGAGGATTCTCACACTGTGTTCCATAATGGCTTGGCCTCCTAAGTGGCTGGGACTACCATTGCACACCCAGCTTTTAGAGTGAGCTGGGAATTGATCTGGGCCTTCCATGTAGCCCCAGCTTGCCGAAGACCAGCATCCAGGGACTGCTGCCAAGGCTAGGCTTGTTGGCAGATTTTTGATTACTGATTAAATGTCCTTACTTGCTATTTTCAAGTAAGGAAATTTCTATTTTTTCTTTTGAGAGTTTTTTTTCTTTTTTTCCCTATAGGGCGAGTGCGCTCGCCAGACAGACAGAGAGAGACAGAGAGATAGAAAGCGAGCAATCACCCCCCAGAGGGGATGGCCACGCTGCAATCCCTTCTCCTCCATTCTCCTCTTGGGATCTTGGGCATGCATGCACACGCGCCCAGCATGAGTTTAATCCACTGGGTCCAGGACTCGAACCACGGTCGACTACGTGGGAGTCCAGCGACATAGCCATTATGCTAACTGCTGGTCCCAGGAAATTTCTATTTTTTCATGATTCAGTCATGGAATGTTATATGTTTCTAGGAGTTTATTGATTTTTTTTCATTTTTTTTCTAGATTATCTAATGGCATAATATTGTTCGCGGTAGTTTCTTATGATCCTTTATTTTCTGTGGTAACAGTTGTGATATCAGTAGTGGGCTTTTTTCCTTATTAAATAGGGCAATTTGTTTCGTAAGTAAAAAAAAAATAATTCTTAATTAAGAATTATTTTATTTTTTATAAAACCTTTTTTCACTTAAGAAATCATATCTATTTTTATTTTAGGTGCTATAATGGTTGCAGATATTTTGATATTCAAAATATATGGAGTGTTTGTGTAACTACAAAAGAATATTTGGATTATTGTTATTTACTCCCTGTAGAAGGCAGTAGATCTCTTATGTTGGCATTCGTTAACCAGGTGAATTTAGCGTACTCGGGAACTTGACCCTTAGAGATTTAAAAACCTGATTTTTGATAGCACACAAACCCAATTAAAGATATACTCACAATTTATAAAACTCATGATACTGACCTGTATGAAACTAACATGCCATTTTATTATTAATTTACAATAAGTAATAAAGGTGACAATGGACTAAAACATACAAACCAGTATAATCAATACTTTTCTTTCTTATAACTAAACCATACTTGATGTTTAATTATAATCTGAGGATTATTTAATAATTTACAGTGACAAATATAAACATCCCAGGTATTAGAAACAAGGCAATTCTCATAGTCGTTTTTGTTGTCATTCTTTTTAACTTCTTTTTGGATGGGGGTAAGATGTTTTTATATCTGATAAGTGCTGAGGGCAGTGTTGGGAAAATGAGGCTTATATAAATATCTATCTATGATATAAAATAAAACGCATGAAGCACGTGAATGCTGTAACACTTAGAGAAGGGATAGATCACTTTGGGTTTCATGAAGGATAAGATATTTGGATTAAGCTTAAAAAATACCTAGAATTTCATAATAGAAATGGGAAAAAGGTATTGCATGAAGCAAGTTTCGGATACAGGAAAGATCAAGATCATTTTAGATAATGGTGAATTTATAGTCAAATGTGGCTACAGCAGAAGGCACATGCAGGGAAAAATAAACATAATTCTAGAAAAGTAAATTGAATCTAGATTGTAAGGGATCTTGAACTCTAGCTAACATGTTTACATTTTTGGAGACAATTAAGTTTTGAGTGGGAGAATGTCTTGAACAGAATTATGCTTTGGGAATAATAAGTTATATATAAAATAGATTGAGAGAAAACATATTTGCTTTCATCCCAACAAGAGGTATTTAAGAATACCAATTAGGGATTTATACGTAGGGTCAGAATTTAAAGGACAAATACAGCTACACTGAAGAAAGATGATTCACACAGGGAGAACACAAAACTGACTCCAAGATGACTAATATTCAGTCTAAAAAATTGTACCCCAGTGTGTAGAGAGTAAAAGCACTTTATCTTTTTGTTCTAATTAAACTAGTACTTATTTTAGAAAAACGTTCTAAACTTCTTAAAATAAGCGATTATATCAGTCTTCTTCATGTTTTTTCTTTCTTTCTTTTTTTTTTGGAGAGGTTCTTGCTATAGGGCGTGTGCACTCACCACAAAGACAGAGAGAGACAGAGAGATAGAAAGCGAGAAATCACCCCCCAGAGGGGATGGCCATGCCACAATCCCTTCTTCTTCATTGTCCTCTTGGGATCTTGGGCACGCACGCACATGTGCCTGGCGTGAGTTTAATCCACTGGGTCCGGGACTCGAACCGTGGTGGACTACATGGGAGTTCAGCGACATAGCCATTACGTTAACTGCTGGTCCCCATATTTTTTCTTACCCTGATATATGGTCTTAGTAAATATTTGCTGAAAAATAGTTTAATTTTCAAGTTCATTAGTGTAAAAAACTTTTAGTAGATAGCATATTTATACGAACCAAACCTATTCCATTATCTACTTACCAAAGCAACACTGTATTAAATGTACCTTTAAAATTTTTTCTTCCCAAACATACAAGAAATTCATCATCGAAATGTGTTTTGATATTTAAAAAAATTTTTCTTCCTATGAATGATTATTAGGAAATGGAAATAGGGAGTGGAAATTAAAGATATTGGGAAATGTAGTTGTGGAAGTGTACACTAATAGAACCTTTCAAGAAAGCTCTAATTCTATAAAGACTAAACACTTACTCTGTCCCAGCCCTTTGATGAATGTTGGTATATAATAGTGAGCAAAACAGACCAGTCCCTAATCTCAAAGGATTTGTAGTCTAGTGTGAAAGATAGATAAAATTACTGATTTGATGAGGTCTATGAAGGAAAAATTTAGGGAGTTGGACAAGTATTTATTAGGTGAAACTCATCTATTCAGGAAAGATTTCCTTGAGAAAATCCATTGACCAAGGCTCTGAAATAACAGTAGGAGTAACCTAGCCAAAAAAAAAGGATCAATAGAAGTATTGCAGATAGAATAGCATGGTCAGAGGTCATGAAAATGGGAGGAAGCATTTTTGTTTCAGAAAACAAAAAGAAGGCTATTATTATTTTGGAGAGGTTTTTGCTATAGGGCGCGTGTGCTCACCAGACAGACAGAGAGAGACAGAGAGATAGAAAGCGAGAAATCACCACCCCCAGGGGGGGATGGCCACGCTGCAATGCCTTCTCCTCCATTCTCCTATTGGGATCTTGGGCACGCATGCACACGTGCCCGGCGTGAGTTTTATACCACCGGGTCCGGGACTCGAACCACAGTCGACTACGTGGGAGTCCAGCGAATAGCCAATATGCTAACTGCTGGTCCCAAAGCTAATATTATTTTAACTTATATAGTAGATAGTGGTGGACATAGGCTAGAGAATTGGGCCGGGGCCAGATCATGACAACACAAATAAAATTCCTGAAATTTGTTTCATTTCTAGGAATTTATGGTGAAAACTTTATTAGACAAATGTATAAAAGTACAGTAATATTCACTGCAATTTTGTATCAGTGAAAACATAGAAATAATTAAATTTTCAATAGTAGTTATTGAGATAAGTTTTGCTATATCCATATAGTGGAATATGACAAAGCCCCTAAAATATGTACGTATATCTTTCCTGACATAGGATGATGTAAAATACATGATGGTAACTGAATCTTAGGATGCAAATGATGAAATATTCTCTTTTGTTGACTTACAGAAATGCCGTAGCAATTTATTCATCGTGAATAGATAATGTAACATTTAGTGATAAAACAACTAAATAGTAAGTTACTTAGCCAGAAGGAAAAAGTTTAGAATATTAACCAAAGAATGGTTGGGACCAGCAGATGGTGTAATTTCTGAGGACAAATTTGATAATGTATTAAGGTTGTTGTTTTTTTTTTTTTTTTTGGTAGAGAGATTTTTTTTTTTTTGCTATAGGGCATGTGTGTTTGCCAGAGAGACAGACAGTCATAGAGAGAAAGTGAGAAATCACACCCCGGGGGGATGTCCACACTGCAATCACTTTTCCATTCTCCTCTTGGGATCTTGGGCATGCATACACACGTGCCCTGTGTGAATTTCAAGCTGCCGTGTCCGGGACTCGAACCACAGTCAGCTACATGGGAGTCAAGTGATGTAACCATTAGGCCATCTGCTGGTCCCAAATTGAGTTTCTTTTTATATGATTTTTGAAAATTGTTATATTTAATTGACAAATAATTGTACATATTCATAGGGCACAGTGTGATTAGGTTTTGCTTGTTTGTTTTTATAATTTGCCATATGGTATTGCCAATACTTGCTAGGCAAAAAAGACGGAGGAGTCTCCCCACCACAGAGTGGGCCTGATGATGGGTTTTGGAAAGAGCAGTCACACAGAGACACACAAGTAGGGAAAAGTAGGCACTGGGTGAACCCAGCATCCGTGTTGGAGAACGCTGTGGCCTTGAGCCTGTCCCAGTAAATAAATGTGAGTTGAAGTTGATATTTTGATTCATTCCATTTTCAGAACTCCTCTTTACAATGATTATTTCTCTTGTGTAAGAATGGAATGTAGTTTTGGGGGAAAGTTTTAATGAATTTCATCGTGGTAAGGTAGTACTTTATTTTGCAGACCTTAAAATAGAACTTGGTTATGCTACATAACCTCATAGCACAGTGCTGTGCACAGAGAGCCAGATCTCATGTGACTGACTGCGGTTCAATTCTCAGGCCCAGTGGCTTGAAAACCACACCCAGTGCATGTGTGTAAGTGCCTGTGATTATGAGGGCACGGAGAAATGGAGCAAAAAGGATTACGGCACGACCGTGTCCCAATAGGGGTGGGGGGATCTCTCTCTCTCTCTCTCTCTCTCTGGGTCTCTCCTCCTCTCTCTGACTCTCTTGTGCATGCACACACCCCATGTAAAAAAAATTACTAAAAAGAGTGGAACTTAGTCATGTGTTTTAGGTTAGTTTCTTTTCATAGCCTTGCCTAGATAAAAGCGATAAGGAGAGTGAAAAGTGGAAAATATCCACAGCAGTAAAATATACCAATGTTACAGCCATGGATACTCAACCAAATTTTCTGATTTTGATCTTGCTTAATCAGTTCAACCTAATTATGAATTTAGAGTAAGGGAATGTCAACATATACATCCATCTACTCATCCCAAAGCAGGACCTTGATTACCTTTGGTACTGGATTTTCTGAGTATATTCCCAAAGGTAATGTTTTTTTCATTCTTTCTCATCTGCCATGATGCATTTATTTCAGGGAGAAAAAACAAAAATGTACCATAGTGATAAATTACTATTTTTCTATCCAAATACAGAATCCAGAGAATCTTTTCTAATTATATTTTAACCTTTTTCTTTTTTTTTCTTCTTGGAGCTCCAGTGCACTTCTTAGGCTAGCCTACAGTTTAGATCACGAGCAAAGTAAGACAGTACCTCTGAAATACTTGGGTCAATCTGCAGACCTGGAACATGACCAATTTTATTGGTCAATTTTAAAAAACTCATTTTTGGGACCAGCAGTTAGCGTAATGGCTGTATCGTTGGACTCCCACATAGTCGACTGCGGTTCGAGTCCTGGATCTGGTGGCTTACACTCACGTCGAGCACGTGTGTGTGTGTGCCTAATATCCTGAGAGGAGAACGGAGGAGAAGGGATTGCGACGTGGACATCCCCCCTGGGGGGTGATTTCTTGCTTTCTATCTCTCTGTCTCTCTCTGATTTCTAACAAGTGCACACGCCCTATAGCAAAACCTCTCCAAAAAAAACCCCCTCATTTTTAATGTTTATTAAACATTCTCTAAGCTAATTTTCAAAGTTTCCTGTGTTAACTATGAAAGACAAGTGTAACTAAAACGTTTTCTGATTAAATATTGCTTATATAGAAATGTATATCATAAACGATTAAATTCTATTCTAGTTTTTTAAAATGTGTAATCACTCCTTCATCTATATTTCTGTAGTATTTTGCATATAACTTGATTATGGCAGTTATCATTATTATTATAGTTCACAAATATTGTTCATATTGTGTAAATTAACAATTTTACATTTATTGAATCTTCTTTCTGCAGTATGTTGTAACTTGTCTACTTGTTTTTTTCCCCCAGAATAGACCACAACTAACTTACTTACCCACCTTTAGATTCCTGTTATATTGCATGTGGCAAGTGCTCAGCAAATCCATTTATGAAAGAATGTAAAAATGTTGGTTTTCAATATTTGGCGTTAAAAAATAATGCAGTTTGAATTATTCAGGGTAATGTTGCAGAATGAAATAATATTCATCATGAGTCTATAACATTTTAAAAAGTAGGAAAAATAAGATGAAAAACTGCTATTAACTTGAAATGAAAATTGTGTTTGTGGTCTTTAATTCTTTTTACTTAGCTTGCCTCCTAAATGAATTTTTTAATGATATATCCCTTCACATATTTTAATGTTGATGTCTGATATATTTTATCATAAGTTTATGTATCTACAGAGACCATACATAGCATTAACAGTATATATTTTGTTGGATTGTCTGGAAAGTCATGACACATTTTTGCATAGAAAAACATGGGAAAATATGTATGACTTTCCCAGCGACCTCATATATGAGGGGTCTTTAAAATGTTCACGGTAAATGTATCTTTTGAAATAAACTATGAGGCTGCCCATGGTCTTGTGGTTAAGTGAGCTGGATCTCACAGTTCTGACAGTGTGGTTTGAATCCTGGTCTTTGCAGCTTAAAAATATGCCAGGTGTGCGTTCATGTCTGTCCAAATTCCCAAAAGGAAGGGTGAAATGGAGAAGGGATTGTGGTGTGACCACGTCCCATGGGGAATGCTTTCTCTCTTTTCCTCTCCCTCTGTCTCTCTCCTCTGAGTATATTCATCCTCTAGTAAATTTAAAATGAAGAAAGAAAAGAGAGAGAGGGAAAGAAAAAAAACTATGCATGGATTTAAAAAAAGTTTGTACCGAAAAAACTCATACTTTAGTTCTATTTTTTTTCATGAGTTTTCAAAATTCCCCTTGTATATACTCTTAATGATTTTTGTCAAAACTTTGGAGCTGCATATTTAGTTCATTCAATCATAAAAAATGTTCACCATATAATCTAATTGTGTCAGTCAGTCCACATTGCCAAACTACTTAGCTACAGACATGTTATTGGACTTGTTATTGTTCAATAACAAGCCTGACTTCACTTTTTAGATTAAATGAATGTGTTAATACACTCTATAATGACCATTCCCCTTCTGTATTCTAATTATGAGACAGATGCGTAGGTTGATTTATAAACACCCTCAGACAGACTGGCAGAAAGGCACAGAGCCTTGGCAGGATGGAATAAGCCTCCTCCCCTTCACGTTTTCTTACTTTACTCCTAAGGGATCATACCCCAGGATCAATGTTTTCTTGAATTTTCCCTTTCCTCTTTGTTCTGGAGACTTTTACACCTGGGGGCAATGTGCCTTAGCAAGGTTTGGGATGGGTGAGAGGAGTGTGCTGTAATTTTTTTGTTAGACACAGGGCATTGTGAGAGAGGAGGGTGAAAAGGAAGAACATGGCAAGGGTGTTCTCCGGCAGATCGATTTTAAGAAGGGGCATATGTGGAGCTTGAGGATTTGGAAATAGATTCCATTTAAACGTCTATATTTGCGTTACTGTGAGAAGTCTTTATTTACATTTTCTTGAAGACTGCTGGAACAGGTTGTGTCTGTGTAATATAATAGGCATAACATACTATGATCACAAGATAAATGAACTGTGACACCCACAGCATACACGCACTCACAACACACATCCACAAACGTCTGATATACCTTCTGATGCCTTAATGAGTGCACCAGTACTCTGTCTACATTTTACATTCGAGAGTGTTCCAGACACTGTGATCCCATGGTTTACCAATTGCAAGAGAGAGGAAATCGAGTATGTGAATGATCAGAGGTTGTTCAAGAGGGAAACAAAATCTCTCCTCAAATGTGAAATGAACAAGGTGAAAATTTTAAATTCTAAAAATATTCAGCGGGACCCTCCAGGGATTTTAATGAGTTCAATAACACAGTGGTACAATGGATTGTAAAATTTCTTTCTTTTTTTTTTTTTTTTTTGAGAGGTTTTTGCTATAGGGCACATGCGCTCGCCAGACAGACAGAGACAGAAAGCGAGAAATCAACCCCCAGCGGGGGATGGCCACGCTGCAGTCCCTTCTCCTCCATTCTCCTCTCGGGATCTTGGGCACGCACGCACACACGCCCGGCGTGAGTTTTAAGCCACTGGGTCCGGGACTCAAACTGCAGTTGACTACATGGGAGTCCAGCGACATAGCCATTACACTAACTGCTGGTCCCTGTAAGATTTATTTCTTAAAAATACATTTTGATATGTTGATTGAAGAATAAGAATGAGTTTAATTCTTTATTCTCTCCCCTGGTAAGATTGACTCACCAATTATTTCCATATGATAAAAGAAAAACAACTTGAATTGCTATAGTTTGTAAAATTTTATTTTTTGCCTGAAAAAATTACTCTTTAGCTTAAGACATAGGCTAGTAAATGTTTTTAGTCTTGGGACCAGCAGATGGCTTAATGGTTATGTATCTGGACTCCCATGTAGTTGACCACAATTCAAGTTCTAGACCCAGTGACTTAAAACTCATGTCGAGCACGTGTGTATGTGTGCCCATGCTCTGGAGAGAAGAATGGAGACGGGATTGCGGCATGGCTATTCCCCCTGGGGGGTGATTTCTTGCTTTCTGTCTCAAATTTACTTTTTATCCTCCTTTTAGAAATTAAATACTTTTGTTTTAAACATTAGTTTGCAAGAATATCATTATGAAAATGTTTAAAATGAACATTCAATATTTATTTAACATTCTAAATATATTTAAAAACATGCAACATTACTTTATGGACATGTAATGGAGCACACTATTAGAATAAATCTGACCAGCTCTGTTGAGTGTTTCACTGGCTGGGTTTTTGTTTTGTTTTTCTTGTGTTTTGTTTTGTTTTGTTTTTCTTGTGTTTTGTTTTGTTTTGGAGTGGTTCTTGCTATAGGGTGCGTGTACTCGCCAGAAAGACAGAGAGAGACAGAGAGACAGAAAGCGAGAAATCACCTCCCCAGGGGGATGGCCACACTGCAATCCCTTCTCCTCCATTCTCCTCTTGGGATCTTGGGGACACATGCACACGTGCCTGGCATGAGTTTAAGCCACCAGGTCCGGGACTTGAACCACGGTCAACTATATGGGAGTCCAGTGACATAGCCATTACACCAATTGCTGGTTTCTGTTTTGTTTTTCTTTTGAGAGGTTTTTGCCTTAGGGCACATGCACTTGCTGGAGAGAGAGACAGAGACAGAAACAGTGAGATTTAAAGTGAGAAATCACCACCCACGGGTGGTCACACCACAATCCCTTCTCCTCCATTCTCTTCCTGGGATCTTGGGCATACATGCACATGCACCTGGAGTGATTTTCATGCGACCAGGTCCAGGACTCAAACCGCAGTTGGCCATGTGGGAGTCTAGCGACATAAGCACTACAGGATCTATTGGCCTGTCATTTAGTTGTTTGTAAAAATCATTTAAAAATGTATTTTAACAGCACTAAGTTACTGCTATACAACTAGGAAAATTATGTGATACCAATTTTATTTCTGTTGCTGTATTACACTATCAAAAAAATGATAAGAGCTGATGTTAGAGTTGAAGGAGGAACTTCAAATAGTGCTTAGAGCTCAGAATTACAGTCTGTGGCAATAATCAGAAAATATTCCAGCAGGTCCAGAAGAGATTGTGAATAAAAAACCATCCATAGCCTTTTGTAGAA
This sequence comes from Tupaia tana, assembly GCA_026018925.1. NCBI lineage: Eukaryota > Metazoa > Chordata > Mammalia > Scandentia > Tupaiidae > Tupaia > Tupaia tana. The sequence goes on along the minus strand of JAKSZU010000006.1, from coordinate 53,932,268 downwards.
GCAGTAGCAATCTGCAGACAAGCTATTCTAGCTTCAAAACAGTATGGTAGGTGGTTTTATAGAACATAACGATTACAGAAATCCACTTTAACCTTTCTTTCTTACTGGCAGGTGTCCTACTGGCTCACAGCCAGAGGCCGTGAGTATAGTGCAGCCTGCCGAGTCCCCAAGAGTGCTGAAAATGCCGACACTCCAGCTGGCTGCTCATAATTGCATTGATTGTGGTCTAACAACCAGAACTCCAAGAAAGAAATGTGATAAATTTACAAAAATTATTTTACAAATTTGATTAGATTACAAATTTTATCTCTTTTTTCCTCCTCCATAGATATGATATCTGCACTTATAAAAATAAGCCCTGTGGAACACTGGGTAAGTTTTTTGTTTGTTTGTTTGTTTTAAAAGGCATATAGTTCAGATTGTCATTTTGGACCAATGACTTTATCTTATTATTATTATTTTGGTGATTTTATTTTCTGCTACATCTGAAATTATCCCTAGAAGTTGTTAAACCTGACCTTTGTGGGTTCATCATTTATTAGGAAACAAATATTTTTTCCCATAATAAATATATAAATTTAATTGCCTTGTTTTTTCTGGCAACTGGAATGATGATTTGAAACAACTTAGGAGATGATTAAAAATCAGCAAATGAGGGGCCGGCCAGGTGTTGTGTAGGTTAAGGTGGATGGATCCTATATGGCCGACTACGCAGTTTGAGTGCTTGAGTGCTGGACCCAGCAGCTTGAAAAACACACTAATCATGTGCATGTGTGTGTGTGTGCCCAAAATCCCGAAGGAGAGTGGAGAAGGGATTATGGCACAGTCATTTCCCCTGGAGAATGCTTTCTCACTTTCTCTTTCTCTCTCTCTCTCTGGAGTGCTCATGCCCTATAGCAAATCTAACTAACTAAATAACTAAACAAGTCAAATTTTCTAGAAAAAACAGCAAGTGATAAGTCAAAGTTACTACTCAGTGTCATATAATCCATGTCAGTAATGTATTTTCCAAAAATATCAAAGAGTATGAAAGCAACCAATATCTTGAAATCCTAGGAAAGGTAAATAAATCTGGAGATACTTAAAGGAGAGGCATCAAGAACAACATTTCTTTTTGTACAGTTTTGTGAAAAGAATTTATCTTCATTCATTGAGATCTTAGAAATTTTTAATACCCAAAACAAAAAAGGAATTTTGTAAAACATTATAGCCAGAGATGAAGAAAGAAGACAGGATTATCTTTCTTGTTTGCCCTTAATATCATTTGTTTTTTAAAAAGCATATCTGTAGTGTTCTGGAATTTAAAAGATCACATTTTCTAACAGGGTGTAATTTCATGTTGTTTAAAAGTTAACTGGATATAAATGGGGGGAAATTGTAGTGTTCGTGTAGACTAAATTATTGAGCAACTAGTGTTATTTTAAGGGATAGTATCTTTTATTCTATGATAATTTTTCTAATGTTATAGAGATATTTTACAGATTTGGATGTTAAGCAACTGAAGGTGAATTCTTTAGTTGCTTTATGGCAGCTCAAATTTCCTATCTGTAAAGGAATAGTTATGACATGGATGCCTGTACACTTTGTAAGCATTCGGGTAAGATCAAATTAAAGTAGATATAGGAGAAAAAGTATTACCCAGCTTACCAGGGAGTTTATTGAAACATCTCTTCTGAGATTAAAATTTCTCTTGATGATTTTACCTGCTTCTTGCTTCTCTTATCCCGTTTCCCTCAAAATTTATGACTAAAGAAGAAATCCCAATTAGCCTATGGTGAGTATTAACAGTGGAGAAGTTACTAGTTAGTAACAGACTGCAGAAAGGCTCTCTTTGCTGAGAGCTCACATCAAAGAGATTTTCTTTGTAGAATTTTAGATGAACAAAATTCATCCGAGGGGACCCGCACCTGGACACTACAATTGGCTTTGACAGTTTTGATACATTATTATTTACAGTTTATTTAAGTTTGCTCTCCAATTTTCTTACCTATGAAGTAGAAGTGGTATCTGCCCTTATGCTACAGGAATATTGTCAAAAAGTATTTAAGGAAGAAAATATAACTTTGTTTAGTAAAGAAGTACTGTAAAAAATGAATTAATGTTATTATGCAATGAAAAGATTATCTACCATTTAATTTATCTCCTTTATTTACTGATTAAGTTCTGTATTCACTAAGTGCTTAATCCATTTTAGACAGAGTAGATGCTAGACCTCAAGGGAGGTATACATATAAGTTCTAGCTTGTACTTTTCTAGTATATACCTTTTGAGAGAATATATTTGTAATGTTTGTATACCTATACATATGTGTATCGCTTTTCATACACACACACACACACACACACACACACACACTTTTTAGTGTAAGTTATTTACATTGAGGTATGCTCCTCATTGTAACAGTAGTAATTCCACTGCTTATTGTATTGTCAGTATTGCCAAAACTTTGAGGGATTTTCCTATCCTACTTCTCCTTTTTTTGTTTTAAATGAATGCATTCCAACTTGGATAGTTCATTTCTAGAATCAATACATTAATAGTTGAGTACCTATCAATGCATTTTCTAGCTTAATATGAGTTATTTTTTAAATTATAAGCCACTATAGATCATTTTTTATGCTACGTCTTGTAGAGAAAAATGAATGAACTACACACACAAGTGCTGACCTTCATCTTTGGAAAATATGTTCTCAGTGTAGAACTGATTTGGTTATTACTTTCTGAGTTGTTATTCTAGTAGCTTTCATGTTGTTTTTTAATACTGATTTTTGCGTATTCTCTTGATTAGTAATTCTGATGACCAGTCATAACACGGCTAAGTAGGCTGAAGAGTGCAAACTGTAGCCATCAAACTGAGGAAATCTAAATGACTCAAATAGTAGTCAAACCCCTATTAACAAATAACACGTAAGAACTTTGACAAAGTTAATTTTATAGAGATACAGAAAAGAGTTGGTGGTTGTGAAAATATGTTAGCATGAAGAAATATTCTTTCATTTTAGTTAGGACTTACCTTTTTTTTTTTTTTAACAAATAGTAGTTATTTCCCTAATATATTCTTTAAGTTAGTCTCTTAGTAGGGCTAATCATTTTATATCAGATATCAAAAGTAAATCTGGGGGCCAGCAGGTGGTGTGGTGGTTGGGGGCACTGGACTCTCACATAACCAACTGTGGTTCAAATCCTGGAACTGACGGGTTGCTTTCTCTCTCCCCACCCCCGCCCCGTGTTTCTCTTGCTCTGTCCCTCTCTGATTGAAATAAGTAAATAAGTAAATATTAAATAAAATAATTCTTTAAAAAAGTAGATCTGTGCTTATAAATGTGCCTTAGGAAGTCATAGAGAATTCTGCATTGAAAATACATCCACATACCCTACAATAAAAAATAATACAACAAAATACAGGAAGTTAGTGGGTAGTATAAAAAATTTTAAGTTAAAAATAATTATTCCTGGTAATTTTTAAAATTACATTCTGTAAAACTCAAAACAGAAACAGTTTAGTCAATGTCTTTATTTTTCCCACATAGTCAGCCCTGTTGAACCTAGTAGCTTAAAGCAAAACAACATACTGCAAATGTTTTTTATTTCACTCTCAGTGTCAGTGAATGTGTGTGTGTGAAACTAATATTTTTGATTAATAAAAAAAGAATTGGTCACCATACCCAACTGGTTCTTTTTCAGACCCTAAGACCTCTGAGTGAATGGAATGGGATGGCACGAGTGTTACTAGTATTTAGAACAATTCTGGGAGGCAGAAATCAGCTCCCTTCTCAACTCCCATATCTCCTACATAAAGCAGTAGGAAACAATCTATTTGCAAACTTATCACTAACCTTAACTCTTTTCCAATGTAGTTATTATGTTGATATTTATATTAGAAAATATAAAGAAACACAATTTCTAGAGCTTTTTGTCAGTGAAAATATAAATTGAATAGCATTTATTGTTCCAAATTAATGCAACTAGGAAATTATATCTTGTACAGAACATTGCTTTTTGCATTCAACAAAAATTCATCGACTTGAATTGAAATCACTTGTGGTAGGAAGGTAATTTTTAATATTTGAGTGATGATAGCAGACTACTAACATATAAAATCCTTTTCTACTTTTTTGTCTACGTTTTCTAAATACCTTTTTGTCTCTATGCATGTTAAGTATAATTTGGCATCTATTTCCTTATAACAAATGACTTTTTGCAAAAGAAATTATTTTTTGTAAGCACTGTGTTAAAATTCTGTACTAATTCACAGAGCATAATAATACTCATTTGGAAGAAAGTATTAAGGCTTTACATACTAAAATTCCCCAGGGGAGAATATCTTGAGTAACATAACATTTCACTAGAATCAGTGAGTTAATGCCATAGTTTTTGCTTTGTTTGTAAAACTTTAATGCATTGAAGGGGAATGGAAGAGAGGAAATCTTCATTGAATGTATGAATGATGTTCCTACCATTAAAATACTAAAAGAAATTGTTGCGTCACTATCAGAACTGATTTCAAAAGATTGAAAAAGTGTAATAACCTCCCATATTTAACAGTTCTTTTTCTCTTTTGAATCGTTCATTTTGTTTTTATAAAAATGTCATTTTAAAGAACCATTTGGGACTCTCCCCCCCCTTTTTTTTGTAACTAAAAAGTTGCTTGTATATTTTTATGAACCCACTAAACTTAAACAGATCTCTTTAGAAAAATAACGTGGATATATTTTGCTTTCTACAGCCTGAAGAATGTTAAAATAGAAATGCTTTCTTGAATTCCCTCTTCTGGCTCAAGTTACTAGGTGGTCCCAAGTTACCAGAAGTAAAATTTATAAATCTAACCCCTAGTCTAGACATTTTCCAGCACTGACTGCAGTTCAAAAAATATTAATGTCTAGCCGGCAAAGTGAAATTCCCCCCAGTGATTTTGCAAATGACTAGAAAGTTAACCTTTTGCCAACTGCTCCTTCTGTGCATGGAGGTTATTAAAAAGAATCCAGGCATTTATAAGTATGGGCTTTTTAAGACTGAAACACCTTGGCTTGACCCTTTGTGTCTTTTTCTGTTTATTCAGGCTTGGCCTCTGTGGCTGGAATGTGTGAGCCTGAAAGGAGCTGCAGCATTAATGAAGACATTGGCCTGGGTTCAGCTTTTACCATTGCACATGAGATTGGTCACAAGTGAGTGAGTTTAAGAAAATCAAAATAAATTTTAGAACTCTGTTCTCTTGAGCAACTTGTAACTACTGTGTGGAAAGCCTGTGTACAACCATATTTTACTGCCTTTTTTGTCTAATTTCATTAGAGAATGTTATCATTCTGGATATTGGGATAAGCCATCTGAAGAACTACAGCCTTATGAAATGATCTATGACTCAGTGACTAGTCTCTACAGTGATCAATGTACCACACTTAAGTTTTGTTATACACATTTGAAATTCGTTTCAGCTTGGTCTCCTCAACCAACCTCTTCATAAAGTCCAATTATCTAAATAATCTTTTGTTTTTTTTCCTTAAGTGACAGTACATAGACACTTTAAAATTAGTCATCCCACGACCATAAAACATACTTTTAGTTTTCACTTTTCCTACAGCCATGAGTATAACTTCCTGGCATAAAGTTTGTGCAACCATTGCTGTGTAACTCAGATTTTCAGGTGCACTTGTTTGTCAAGGTGCACTGTACTTATAACTTTTTTTTTTTAAGTTTTCATAAAATGGTTACATATAGAGTGAGATATCATTCTCACTTCTTTTTAGGAAGACCTAAAATTCGAAATATTTGTTTTAAATACATCTGTGCCAGGGGAAAATCTTTTCTATGTCTTCTTCCCACCCTTGAATGGCAATAAAACCTTATCTATATTTCAAACAACAGGCAGTAGTAAGTGTAAAAGCCTACTCAGGTTAGAGTAAGAGAAGTTTAACAGTATTTTTCCTTATTTCAAACAATTGTGTTCCTAAAACTGAAAGATGATTTGCCCTTAGTTTCTAATGTGATTATGATGCTCTTACAAAGGTAAAATCTAAATAAGTGAATTTCTAATTCGTTAGTAGATTACGTTTTTGTAAACAGGAAAGCTCTTTTCCTTTAAATAGATACTATTAACATTCAGCAAACAGCCAGTTGTATCTGCTAACATGAAAATGAGTGAAAACTTTAAAAGGCTACTCAAGCACTTTTAGCTAGAACAAGCAGCCTGGTTGCAAGAACTATTGATATTTGTATGATTAAAGTTTTTTAATCTGCTTTTTTAGTGACAAAATGGCTTTGAAAAAAGAATAAGAATGAATGTTTATATATACACTTGTCTCAAAGATAATTTCTGAGATGAATCTGTAATTCAGGTGTTTTTTTTTTTTTTTCTTTTTCTTTTTTCTCTCGGAAGTAGGGAGTAAAACGGGGTCAGTCTGCATTGTTTAGGTATAATGTCCATACAATAAAATTGCACCCATTTTGTGTACTGTTTGATGAATTTTGACATATCTATATAACCATGTAACCACCACTACAATTAAGATGTCAAAATTTCCATTACCTGAAGTCTCCCCTTTCCCTCTCCCTTTCCCTTTCCCTTTCCAAATCATCTCTTCTCTCCTCTCCCACGTCCCCAGATAACCATGGACCTACTTTCTATTACTATGGATTTGGCTTATCTTTTCTATAGCATCATTTTAGTGGACTTAAATAGTGGGTACTCTTTTATGTCTAGCTTCTTTCCCTGAGCATAATGTTTTTGAGATTTATCCATGTTCTATTTATCAGTGGTTTGGTTTTTGCTTGTTTGGTTGTTTTTTTCTGAATAGTATTGGGTTGTCAGGAAAGTCATGATGCATTTTTGCATTAAAAAACAAAGAAAAATACGTCATGACTTCCCTGACGACCTAATATTTCATGTCGTTTTGACTCATGTTTAGGTTGGATTATTATTATAAATAAAACATGATGAACATCTGTTTGCAAGTATTAGTATGGAAATACGCATTTGTTTCTCTTGGGTGATACTGCTGGTAGTATGGTGTTATTTTAATTTTATAAACAAACTTTTTTCAAGTGACTATACTGTTTAGCATTCCACTCACAATCTTTGACAGTTCTGGTTACTTCAGATCCCTCTCAACATTTGTTATTATAAATCTTTTTTATTTTAGCCATTATTTTGCTTTTTAGTGTGTCTTATTATTTTCATTGATCATCTGTTTTTTACTGATAAATAATGATAGTGAGCATCTTTTTATGTGCTTGTCATTCATATAGCCTCTTTGAAGTATCTGTTCAAATCCTTTCCCCATTTTTTAAGAATTGTATTATTTTCTACTTATTGAGTTGTATTCTCTGTAAAAGACTTTATTATATGTGCATAAGGGGGCCAGAAAATGGGGTAGTGGTTACATGACTAGACTCCCACATGGCCAACTGTGGTTTGAGTCCCAGACGCAGTGGCTTGAAACTCACGCCAGGTATATGTGCATGTGTGCCCAAACTCTCGAGAGGAGAATGAGAATGGAGGGGAAGGGATCGCGGTGTGGCCATTGCCCCTGCGAGGTGATTTCTCACTTTCTTTTTCACTGTCTCTCTCTGATGAGTGCATGTGCCCTAAAGCTAAAAACCCTCTTTAAAAAAATGCTATACAAAGATATGCAATGTGAATATTATCCATTCATCTGTTGCTTGCTGTGCAATTTTTGAATGGTGTCCTATGAAAAACAAAATATAAAATTTCTTTAAGAATTATTTTGTTTTAACTTATTATTATTATTATTATTTATTTGTTTTAATTTGACCAGAGAGGGACAGAATAATACAGAGAGAGAGAGAGAGAGAGAGAGAGAAAGCCGTCAGCTCCAGGACTCCAACTGTGGTCGGTCATATGGCAATCCAGCTCCCTTAGCCACCATGCCACCTGCTGGTCCCCAAAATTTAAAATTTTGATGAGGTCTAATTTAAATGTTTTCTTTTTTTTGGTTTATACTTTTTATATCCTGTTTTAAGAAGTATTTGTCTACTTCAAGATTGTGAAGATTTTTTTAATATTTTATTCTAGTTATATGTATATCTATTACCCATAGTTTTAGTTAATGTTTAATATATAGTGTGAGGTACACATTGAAGTTCTTTTTTTCTTGTATGAATATCCAGTTATTTCAACACAATATGTTCAAAAATTGGTTGGTTTTGTAGTTTATGTTGTTGTTTTTATTGCCTTTTTCTAGTTTTGGTATTAAAAACAAAGTGAATCTTATGTGTTAGGAAGTGTTCTATTTTCTAGGAAAATGTGTACATATAAGCTTGATTTTATATCTTCTTTGGATATTCAGTAGAATTCATGAATAAAGACTTCTGATCCTATAGTTTTATTTGTGGGAAAGTTTTTAATAAAATTGTTTTCTTTCTTGAGACCAGCAGTTAGCATAATTGCTATGTCGCTGAACTCCCATGTAGTTGACCACGGTTGGAGTCCCTGACCCAGTGGCTTAAACTCACGCCGGGCACGTGTGCATGCATGCCCAAGATCCCAAGAGGAGAATGGAGGAGAAGGGATTGCAGCGTGGCCATCCCCCTGGGGGGTGATTTCTCACTTTCTATCTCTCTGTCTCTCTCTCTCTTTCTGGTGAGTGCATGCACCCTATAGCAAAAACCTCTCCAAATAATAATAATAATAAAAAATAAAATAAAATTGTTTTTTTTTTCTTTATTAGAGGCAGTTAACATTTTCTAAATCTTCCTGGTCTTTTTTCCTAGTAATTATGTCTTTTATGCCATAATGCTATTTCAGCTGAATTGTCAAATTTATTAACATATAGTTGTTCATAGTGCTTATTGTCTTTTTTAATGTTTATGAGATAATGATGTTCCCTCATTCATTCCTGATATTTGTATTTTATGTCTTCTTTTTTCTTATCAGTATAGCTTTATATTTATTATTTTTCTATTTTCTTTTTTAAAAAAGCCAGCTTCTGTTTCAGTTATTTTCTTTATTGTTTGCCCATTTTCATTTTGTTGATCTACTCTTTGTTATTATTTCCTTCCTTATTCTTATTTTTGATAAATTTACTCTTTTTAAAATCCTGTTAAGAGAGACCAGCAAATGGTGTAATGGCTACGTTGCTGGACTCCCGTGTAGTCGACCGTAGTTCAAATCACAGACCAGCGACTTAAAGCTCACGCCAAGTGTGTGTGTGCATGCGTGCCCGAGATCCCAAGGGAGAATGGAGGAGAAAGGATTGTGATATGGCTATTCCCCCTGGGGGGTGATTTCTCACTTTCTGTTTCTCTATCTCTGTCTCTCTCTCCACCCTATAGCAAATATCTCTTAAAAAATAATCCTATTAAGATAAAAGCTTAAATTATTGATACCAAACTTCTCTTCTTTCATAAAATAAGCATTCAGTAGTATAATTTTTTTTCTAGGCCCTTTGTTAGCAGTATTCCACAAGTTTCTTATGCTATATTTCCATTTTCATTTAGTTAATAGCTTTTTATGTGTAATTTCTTCTTGGCTTGTGATCAGATAATATATCTGACTTTAAATTTTCTAATATTGAAACTTGCCTTATGGTCTATCATATGATTTGTTTTGGTGAATGTGTCTGGCGACCTTAAAAAGAAAGTATATTCTGCTGCTGTTGGGCATGGTGTTCTAGTATTATCAAATTAAATCCATTTGGTTGATAGTATTGTTCAAGTATTCTGTGTACTTACAGCTTTTTTTTTTTTTTGTAGTTGATGATATCAACTACTTGAAGAGTGTTGAAATTTCCAAATTCATGTATACATCTATTTGTCTGTTTCCTATTTTTGTTCTCTTAGTTTTTACTTTACATATTTTGAAGTTTTCTGACTGCATTAACATTTAATATTTTAAGTTTTCTTGATTAATGAACCCCTTAACCATTATAAAAAGAAAAAGGTAATGAAAAAAAAGGAAATTTCTTTTTTTATATTTAGTAGTAGTATTATTCTGAAATCTATTCTGTCTTGAATAGATGCTTTAACTTTTATAAGATCGTTTGCATAGAGGATCTCCTTTTTCAGTCTTTTACTTTGATGTTACTTATGTTTTTATATTTAAAGTAGTTTTTGGGACAATAGATGTATAGCAGTTACATGACTAGACTCCCACATGACCAACTGCGATTCGAGTTATGGACCCAGTGGCTTGAAAATCACTCTGGCCAGGCACGTGTGTGTGCTTGCCCATGATCCCAGAAGGAGAATGGGGGAGAAGGGATTGCAGTGTTGTCATACCCCTGGGGAGGTGGGGTGGTGATTTCTAACTTTCCCTCTACTGTTTCTCTCTCTCCATAGAGTTCACATACCCTAAGGCCTAAACTTCTAAATAAACAAATAAAGTAGTTTTTATTTGGGAGAGGAAGGAGCTTACAGTGGGATTTTGCTTTTTAATTTTTTTTTAAATCTAGTATGACAACCTTATCTTTAGTATATTATTTCTTCTATATGAGGAGTCTACACAAAGTTGTACACTTAAACATATATTAAATTTTTTTTTTTGCATCAGAGTAAACTCTTATTTTAATTCTGTTTTTCAATGAATTTTTGGAAATTCTAGTAGACAACTGGGTTCTGGTTAATAACGTAGTTGTTTTTTTCCGTAGCTTTTTCCATTTGTTTTGGTGTCCTTTTTCTTTCAATGAATTGAATAATAAAAATTTAAAAAAATTTGAATGTACATTCTACAGTTAGATGGAATACTCTGGATCATCTTTATTGACGGTGCTGTTTAGGTCTACAATATCCTTACTGAGTTTTCATTCTAATTGTTTTATCAATTACTGAAAAGAGAGTGTCAAAGTTTCCAAATATGATGGATTTATTTATTTCTCCTTGAGGTTCTGTTAATTTTAAGTTTTTTCCCTCCCTTTGTTTCTTTCTTGTTTTGTTTCTTAGTCTCTAAATTTGTTATGTGTGTGTGCTCACCAGAGAGACAGAGAGAGGGAAAGCAAAAACTCAACCCCTAGGAGGGATGGCCACACTGTACTTCCCTTCTCCTTCATTTTCCTCTCAGGATTTTGGGCAGGCATGCACATGCACTGGGTATGTTGAATTTTAAGCCACCTGGTCCAGGACTCCAGCTGCACAGTTGGCCGTGTGAGATCCAGTCAACCCAATGTCCCTGCTAACAGCTGGCCCTATTTATATCTTATGAGAGAGAGAGGGAGAGAAAGAAGGACAAGCACTTTCAACTGAGTCTCATGCCATGTTCCTCTCTCCAGTCTGCCTAGGTAGCCAGTTGCACAGGCACACGTGTGTGCCTCATGTGTACAGGTTTACCCAGTAACTGAACCCTGCTCTTCCATGTGGCTTCCAGTTTTGCAGACCATTGTGCTGTGTGCCACTGCAGCTGGGGCCTATCGGTTATCTCGGCAATAAACAGTGATATTACAGGGGCCAGCAGTGGTTGAGGCACTGGATTCCCATATGGTTGATGTCAGATTGAGTTTCAGACCTGGTGGCCTGAAAATCATATTGGGCATGTGTGCATACATACCCAGAATCCCAGAAGGATAAAAAATTGCAATGTGGCCACCCCCTTGGGGGACAATTTCTCACTGTCTCTCTATGTCTCTCTCCAATGAGCGAATGCACCCTGTGGTTAAAAAAAAAAAAAAGTGACATTATATATGATAAAGAAATCTGTTCTCCAAGAAAATAAATCTGTAGTGTGTATGCACCTAACTGCCAAATGTCAAAACATGTGAGTCAAAAGAAAGGATATCAAAAAAGAAACAGGAATGAAGAGTTCAAAGTATAGTTATAAAGTTCTTTATGCTAGCCTTCATTTTATTTGTTCATTTACTATAAGCACTAAAATATTGTTACTAGGGACTAGCAGATGGCGTAATGATTACATGCTGAACTGCCACATGGCCAACCGCGGTTCCAGTCCCAGACATGGTGACTTGAAACTCAGCCGCTGGCATGTGCGTGCTTGCCCAAAATCCTGAGAGGAGAAAGGAGGAGAAGGGATTGAGGCGTGGCCATCCTCCCCGGGGGTTATTTCTCACTTTTTGTCTCTCTGTCTGTCTCTGTCTCCCTGGTGAGCTCACATGCCCTATAGCAAAAATCTCTCAAAAAAAAAAAAAAAAAAAAAAAAAAGAAACTTTGTTATTATTGCTACTTTAAATGTTTACCTTTTATAAGAATTAAGACATAGATCTCATTTTAGATTTATTTACTCCTTTTTTGATGTCTCTTTTTTTCTTTACATGGACTCAGACTTTTTACTTGTATCATTTTCTTTTATCCCAAAAAACTTTTGTTTTCTTTCCCAAAAGGCATATGAACCCATGAGAGAGAGAGAGACAGGGACAGAGACAGAGTAAATGAGAAATCACCCCCCAGGACGGATGGCCATGCTGCAATCCCTTGTTCTCCATTTCCCTCTCAAGATTTTGGGCACACACGCATATGCTTCTAGCACAATTTTCTTTTCTTTCTTTCTTTCTTTCTTTCTTTCTTTCTTTCTTTTTTTTTTTGAGAGAGATTTTTGCTATAGGGTGCATGCGTTTGCCAAAGTGACAGAACGACTGACAGTGAAAAATCACTCCTCCCCCCAGTGGGATGGCTATGCTGCAATCCCTTCTCCTCCATTCTCCACTTGGGATCCTAGGCAGGCATGCATGGACATGTGGCCGGTGTGAAGTTTAAGCTGCCACATCCTAGACTCGAACCATGGTTGACTATATGGGAGCCCAGTGATGTAACCATTTTACCATCTACTGGTCCACCAGTACAACTTTGAAGCCACCAGGTCTGGGACTTGAACCACAGTCGACCATGAGGGAGTCCAGCCCCTTAACCACCACACCATCTGCTGGTCCTCCCCAAAGAAACTTTTAAAAATATTTTTTGTAGTGGATGTCTTTTAATATTGTATTTCCTTAAGTTTAGATTTGTTGAGAAAGTATTCGTTTCTCTTTCACTTTTTAAGGATAATTTTGTTAGATACAGTATTTAAATGATTTCTCTTGAGAAGTGTCTGTAATTCTTATCCCTGTTGCTGTATAGGTAAGATATTTTTATCCCCTCTGGCTTCTTTCAAGATTTTCTATGTGTCTTTTATTTCCTTCAGTTGAGTATGATATGTCTGTGTGTAGCTCCCCCCACCCCCATAGATAACATGAGCTTGCCAGAGAGGAGACAAACAGAGAAATTTTGAAATAGAGAAAGTGAGAATTCACTGCCCCTCCCCAGGGTGGGTGTGATGGCCATGCCATAATCCTTTTTTCTCCATTCTCCTCTTGGGATTTCACATTTGCACACACACATGCCTGGTGTGATTTTCAAGCCACTGGGTCTGGGATTCAAACCAGAGTCGACCATGTGGGATTCCAACACCATAACCACCATGCCATCCTTTGGCTCTCGAGTATAGACTTTTTTTTTTTTTTTTTTTTTTTTTTTTGATACACAATAGATTCTCTTTGGTGTTTTCTGAACTTCGTGGATCTGTGGTTTGGTGTCTGTCATTGTTGGGAAATTTGGGGCCATCATTACTTAAAATGTTTCTTCTGTTCCATACTCTACTTTTCTTCTAGTATTTCAAATTACCTATAAGTTCCATTTTTTGATATGGTCCCAGAGTTCATGGGTGTTCAGTTCTGGTTTTTGTTGTGTGTGTGTGTGTGTGTGTGTGTGTGTGTGTTTAATATGTGTGTGTGTTTTACTTTTTTTTTTTGCCATCTCTATATTTCAGTTGGGAGGTTATTATTGACCCTATCATCAAGCCCACTGATTCTTTCCTTAGCATGTTCAGCATATTGTGAACCTATCAATGACATTTTTCATTTCTGATATCTACAATTTCCTTTAGATTCTTAGAGTTTTTGTTTGGTTGGTTTTGTTTTTTGTTTGTTTGTTTTTTGTTTTTAATCTAGTTGCCAGAAAGCAGGTGTGCTTGCCAGAGAGAGACAGATAGAGAAGAGAAAAGTGCCCACACTGGGAATGGGCACACAGCAATCCATTCTCCTCCATTTCTCTGTCCTGTTGGGATTTTGGTCATGCACACATATGTGCCTTGTTCAGTTTTCTAGCCCCAGTACTAGGACTTGAACCACAGAGTCAGCCAGGTGTGATCTGGCTCCCTGAACCACTAGGCAATGGGGCTGGTCCAATTCTCAAAGTTTTTCATTTCTTTGGCTACATTACCAATCTGTTCTTGCATGTTTTAAAATTTCCTGTGAATACCAAATCTGTGTCATAGCTAGTCTGGTTGTGGTGTTTATTTCATATTTTTTTTACTGTTTTTCAGCATATCTTGTCATTTTTTTTTTTTTTTTAAGGAAAGCCAGGCATGATATTACCATTGGGTAATAAGAATTGAGGTAAATACCTTAGTAATGTGAGGTAGTAGGCATTCTGTCAAAAACTGTTAGTGAATGAATGAATAATGTATGTTTGCATTGTAAAGTCTGCTTCTGAAATGAAATGTGTGGGTTCTTTAAGCTTTATGCCCTTTGGAAGAAGCAAATCAATACATCCTTTTGTAGTATGAAAATATTTTTAGTTAATATAGAATGACTGAACCATTTTACTTTGTGAGTTGATTAAGCTTCAACTGTATAGGGCCATAGTTTTTTTTCTCAAACTGGTAGAACTATGCCTAATAATATTTTCTTATGTCTCTACCTTTCCATTATGTTTCTAAATCTATTATGAAATTATTATATGTGTCAGATTAGAACATATAGTATTATTACTATTATAGTGGTACTAAATACTAAATTTTAGTCAGGGCCAGGAAGGTGCCAAAATTATGCAATCTATCTATCCATACACACATACATATGCACATACATACTCAGGACTGCAAAAAGTTGTGGAGAAATTTAATTAATGTATGGGTTTTTTAGGTGCAGAAAGTTTTTAAAATCTATATGTAGTTTTTAACAATATATATTTTCCATGAAGTTTTTAAAGACTCCCTTGGACATGTTGTTATAGCATTTTATTATATTATATATCATATGTTCTATTATATAGTATGTAATTATTTCATTTACTGCATTATATGAAGAAGGTATTCAAAAAGTTCATGAAAAATGTGTATTATGAAAAAGACTATTCATAGATTTGAAAGTATTTTTGCACAAAAATAAACCCATACTTTAATTCTGTGAACTTTTTGTTTTTGAAGTTCCTTCATGTATACAATATACAGATACATTTTCATAGACACTCATTTATGTAGACATTTTCTATTGTAGCTAAAACAATAATAGTATAAACACATTCCTTAGAAAAGTTTTTTTTTAGGGGTTTTTGCTATAGAGTGCGTGCGCTCACCAGACAGACAGAGAGAGACAGAGAGACAGAAAGTGAGAAATCACTCCCCAGGGGGTATGGCCACGCCGCAGTCCCTTCTCCTCTGTTCTCCTCTCGGGATCTTGGGCACGCACGCACACGTGCCTGGCATGAGTTTTAAGCTGCCGGGTTCAGGACGTGAACTGCGGTCAACTACATGGGAGTCCAGTGACATAGCCATTACGCTAACTGCTGGTCCCCCTTAGAAAAGTTTTTATAACAAAATTTAGCAGTTAAATTATTTTAATAATTAAGTCTTGCCATGGTATGCGTTAATGACCAAAAATACATAAGTCTGGTGATTACTGCATCAAGTATCTGGAATTTCAGACTAAATTGCGAGTGTGTATATGTATGTTATGGCATAATGCCCCTGAGGTAGAGTTTCATCACCATGACCTTTAGGAACTTTGATACAGCATCCCCTTCACTTTACTAGAAAAGCAAATAAATAAATTTGTACTCAGATAACATCATCCTAATTGACTGGTAAGAATTTCAGCTGACATGAACTAATTCAGCAACATTTTGCCCATAATTCTAAGGAAGATTATAATTTTAAAGTTTCTTTGTTCCAGGAGACCTTCCATCTTTGCAGTGACTGTTGCACATACCTGTCTACACAGAACATACCCAACATCTTAGTGTTTGTCATAGTTTATTTCTTCTGGTCCCTGGCATCTTTACAGTCAGATAAGAGGAATAACTCTTTCTTATAAAGAAAGAGTAGAAAAAAAATAAATATATTACAGTGATTTAACTGGCTTTTGAAAACCTAACTTTCACCTCAGAAGTGCATATACTAAATGTGGACATTGTTTTGTAGAATTATGGAAAGAGTTTAGGTTCTAGAATCTGCTAGGCACCACCCCTCATCAAATGTATTTGTATGTAAGTTCAATATTGAGTTCTCTTGTTTTCAATTATATGTAAGGTTCAAAAATAGAACTGAATTCCAAACTTTGTTTTAGAAAACACATCAGCAACGGGCGGGTCCCATAGTTTGATTATTAATGAACCTAGATCCCACATGGCTGACAATGGTTCAAATCCCAGTCCCAGTGGCTGGAAAACATGCTGAGTGTGTGGGCATGCATTCCCAGAGTCTCCAGGGAACTGAGAAGTGAAGAGATTATTGTGACCATGCCCTGTTGGGGGTTATTTTTCCCTCTCCTTTTCTATCTCTTTTGCAAGCCCACAAACCTCTGACAATTAAAACAAAAAGAAAAGACATAAGCAAATTGTTATAATTATCTTATTGGGCAACTACTAAATCTCAAAATGTTTGCCAGATGTGGGTATAGAAGAGTCTGAGTACATACTTTAAATTCTGTCTTGGTTTTGTTGTGTTTCATAGCAAACTTGGTTATGAATAAAAAAGCTTACTAACAAAAAATAATGCTAAACAAAAATGCCCCTTTATTTTCTTGTATTTTTCTTTTCTTTTCTTTTTTTTTTTTTTTTTTTGGAGAGGTTTTTGGTATGGGGAGCGTGT
Source organism: Tupaia tana (assembly GCA_026018925.1). Taxonomy (NCBI): domain Eukaryota; kingdom Metazoa; phylum Chordata; class Mammalia; order Scandentia; family Tupaiidae; genus Tupaia; species Tupaia tana. Next base: position 53,915,464 of record JAKSZU010000006.1, on the reverse strand, counting down.
GCTCACCAGAAAGACAGAGAGAGACAGAGACACAAAAAGTGAGAAATCACCCCCAGGGTGATTTCTCTTCCAGTCTCTTCTTGGGATTTTGGGCACGTATGCACATGAGCCCGGCGTAAGTTTAAGTCGCCGGGTCCGGGACTCAAACCATGGTCAACTACATGGGAGTCCAGCGACATAGCTATTATGCTAACTGCTGGTCCCTCTTGCATTTTTCTATGACATTATGAATGCTTAATTTTGACATGTTTTAGATTTCACAATTTAGACTATAATTAGCTCATCATTTAAAAAAGTTACATCTTACAGAAAATTTAATCATACTCAAAAACATTAGAAATTGTTCTTTAATTCTGTAGTTGTAAATGTGTTATCTCTTTGAAGAACTGAACAATCATGTACTTATTTTTCTGTTAGTGGCAGAATATAAAAATACATGCTCTATATGCTGGTGATTGTTTAACAAAATACTTGACAAAATTTGAAGTTCCATGATTATCTAACAAAAACATTGATGTTGGTATAGTAGCAACACAGTTTTTATCAGTTTAAAAATTAAGATTGCTTAGATGCAAAAATTTAGTTAGGCATTTTAAGATTTCCTTTTACTCTATACATGATCTGGTTGGTTTGAAAACATCTGTTTTGTTTTTAAAAAGAATCTCCAGCCTAAATGCATTTAAATTTATACTCAGTAGACTAGGTTTATTCCTTCCATTCTTATCATTCTTCCAAAAAGACTAGTAAGAATTGTGTACCAAAATCTATAGCAAGCTATTACTTTGTAGTACAAAATGCATTATATTACTTTCACCACAATGTTAAGTGGTCATATAACAGAGGATGAAATGATGCAAAAATATAATCAGAAATGAACTGCTTCTTATATATCTTTTTTAAAATTTATTTTTAAATTACATCATAATCTTGTTTATATTACATTGGATTACATATAACTTTACAGTGTATTACATTGCTTTTTCAAAAGGGAATGCCATGCACGTCAGTCAATACAGAGACATTAATCTCCCCGCTTCATCATTCAATATCTTTTCATTGTTTTTCCCAATCATCATCATTATTATTATTCTAATTATTTTTTATGCAGTCAATCACTATGCTTCTTATATATCTTAAAAAATGAAAAGGTATAACAAATTCTGTTTTTTTCTTTAATTACTAGATGGTATATAAATTTATTCAAGAGACAGAGAAGGAAAGCACCCCCACATGGGGCATGGTCATGCCACAATCTTTATTCTTCTGTTTTTCCTTCCTGTCAGGATTTTGGGTACACACACACAAATTTATGACATGTTTTTCAGGACACCAGATCCTAGATTCAAACCGTGGTCAGCCATGGGGGATACAGCTCCCTTAACCACTACTCTATGGAACGACACCAGATTATGTTTTGTTTTGTCAGAGGTTGCATGTGCTTGCCAGAGAGAGAGAGAGAGAGAGAGAGAAAGATAGAGGGGGGAGGAAGAAAGTCCCCTTCAGTGGGCTGCAGTCACACTGAAATCCTTTCTCTTCCATGTCTGCATTCTCTGGAATTGGGGGCATGTGCACACACCAAGTGTGTTTTTTAAGTCTCTGGCCAGGACTCTAACCATGTAGTTGGCCATGTGGGATCCAGCTCCCTAAATCGCTAATCCACAAGTTAGTCCGTTTTTTAAATAATTACATACTTATTATCTCATATAAGAAAATTTTGCTGGGACCAGCAGTTGGCATATGGCTATGTTGCTGGACTCCCATGTAGCTGATCATGGTTCGAGTTCTGGACCTGGTGGCTTAAACTCACGCCAGGTGCGTGTGCATGCGTGCCCAGGATCCTGAGGGGAAAATGGAGGAGAAGAGATTGCAGCGCGGTCATCCCCCTTGGGGGGGTGATTTCTCACTTTCTGTCTCTCTCTCTCTCTCTCTGTATTTCTGGCAAGTGCATACACCCTATAGCAAAAACCTCTCCAAAAACAAAAACAAAACAAAATCCCCAAAAAGAAAATTTTGCCTTGTTAAATATAGTTTAAAAGCGAAAATAACATTTGCGTGGAAAACAGTCTAATTTATATAGAACATATTTATTAAAAGTGTGTCAGAAAAGATGCATATGATAGACTCTCTTTGAGTCACAGAAGCTTTATTTAATAGATAACATTTATTGTCCGATTGCTCTCACTCTTAATACTGCCATTATTTTGTCTCTATCTTATCATGCCACTTATTTTGGCACAGATTCCTCCCTTTTCTCCTTTTAATGCATATTATATAACATTAAGTATTTTTATTATATTATTCACCATCAAGGGAAATATATACATATAATGCATCCCCAGTTCTCACACAGCTTAGAGTGAATCAGCAGGTAGCCTCTCACTCATGCACAATTTATATGATTCCAGAGATTTGCTGAGCATCTAAATTGTAGAAATTTATTGAGATAGATACAGTAGATACTGTGGACACAGGATGAAAACATAGCTCCAATCCTGGAGGAATATATATTTTTTATTCACATTTCTCTTGTCTTCCAACTCGTGGTCAATTATTTCAAGAATATCTTCTAACTCACTCTCATTCATGAGACAAAACAAAAAGCAAATCTCTTGGCTAGCCATACCCACTGTTCATGGTATGTCTCTATAAAGAAAGATAACAATACAAAAAATTTAAATTTAGCCATAGAATTAAACAAAGTGTCTACAGAAGTTTGTGATAATACTTACAAATCCCTTTGATAACTTTTTCAGTAATTTGACTTCAGTATCTTTCCTTGTTAAAGCTGCTTTTCTTCAAGTACTATTAGTTGAACAGAAAATTTAAGAGCATATTCCACTTTGCCTAATCGCTAATTCCAACATTGCTGTATACTGTTTCTCGTTGCAGCAAAGGCACTAATGTCGCTGCGAAACAGGGTGAGGGTTTACGCGGGTCATTCCCGGACACATAATAACAGTTTCTATTACCATTTCTGAAGTGAATTATTTCAAGTTTCCAAGAATTTCTTTCAAAATCTTAGAACCAAATCAATGAAAAGAGCCAAGTTGGTTGTCTATTGTAATTGATCTAAAAGAAAAAATCAACTACTAAGTTACAGAACAAAGTATTCTGTATAGATTCACATACATGTATCGAAACACTTTCTTTTAAAATGTTTTCCTTTCACATATTCTGTGTGTGTGTGTGTGTGTGTGTGTGTGTTACAACAATCACGTGCCCACCATTGATATTAAACAAATGTTAATATTATCCCATATTATCAGTAGTTTGGGGACTTTTATTATAGTTATTTTCAAAGGCTCTCTGTGCCAATATCATATCACTTTATTTACCACAACTTTATAATAGATATTAAGGTTCTCCCTTCCTTCTACAAAGTCATCTTGGATCTTTCTGACCCTTTACTTTCCTTTATTAATTTTGGAATCTTACTTTCAGTTTCTTTTTAAAAATTTTATAGGATTAAAAAAATCTTTTTATCTAAATACGTTTTTTTAAAGCTATTTTCTTTTTTTCAATTTAACTTTATTTATTTTTAATTTGATCAGGGGGAGGAGAGAGAGAGAGAGAGAGAGAGAGAGAGAGAGAGAGAGAAAGTGAGAAAGTGAGAAAGTGAGAAAGGAAGCTGCTAGGTCTGGGACTTGAATCACGGTCAGCCATGTGAGAGTCCAGCGTCCTTAACCACCATGCCTTCTGCTGGCCCCTTTTTTTCTAAATATTTTGGTGCTGGGTTCCCAGGCAGTTTACGTGGTTTCCGAGTGTCTCCTCATGCGCTATATGAGGGGAAAGTACAGAACCCAAGGTGAGCTTTAGCAAGGGCGATCATGGAAGCATTTTGCCTCACAGAAGAGAGAGAGCCCGTTGGTTAGGGCAGGTGATGAGATCCGGCCTGATGAATGGAGTCCTTTTCCCAGTCCTGTCCAACCGAATAGTTGGGATTCTTAAGATCTTATGTTATTTAAAGTTGTGTTTAAAAATATTATTTATGCATGAAACAGTTACCGAGTAGAGTTTCAAATTTATAAATTTAGTTTTTTTCACAGAAATAAACTGTATCAATTTTTTTTCCTTTAAGCCACTCAACAGCTGTTCTTTATTCCTTTGGACCTAGCAGTAATAGTCTTTTAACAAAAGCTTGCAAAACCATGAGTATCATAACAATCTAACAAAGGAACGCAAGTAAAGCAACTATGTATTCCTATGCTACAGATAAAAAATTGGCTTAGTTCCCGATATCTACCGTATAACCAACAATGGTCAGTTTAGAGCAAATTGTGCTTACTAAATACATTATATTCATTTCACATTGTGAGAAGTTTACTATTGTACCAGAGATTAAAGATTCAGTCAGGAAATTCTCAATGTCTTTTTTTTTTTTTTTTAAATGTTTTTGCCGTAGGATAGTGTGCTTGCCAGAGAGAGACAGTGAGCGGGAAAGTGAGAAATCATCCCCCAGAGGGGATGGCCATGCTGCAATCTCTTATCCTCTGCTCTCCTCTTGGGATTTTGGGCATGCACACGCACAGTGTCCAGTGTGATTTTCAAGCCACCGGGTCCAGGCCTCCAGCTGCAATTGGCCATGTGGGAGTCCAGCACCTGAAGTGCTGGCCCTGAAATTGTCAGTTTCACGAAAGTCCTGTGGATAGCTGTAGGTGTATGTTATGGAAAGTGAAACATAGTGGAGATTTAGTTCCCTACCCAGGACTTTAATATCCCAAAGACAAATGGATTCTTTGCTCCGAAAGAAGTGAAGTACAGGTAAGGGTTCAGAGTCGCAGAAACAGGGGAAATAAACAAAGGATTCAATTACTAAAACAAGGGGTAAGATAAGTGTCTTTTTCACAAAAAACAAATAAACAAACGAACACCAGGACAATTACTGGAATTGTCTCTAACACTAGATTAGAGCTGAAATCATAGCATGCTGTATTTTAGTGCTGCACAAAGCTAATGGCCTGTCTCTGAATTCTCCCTATTGAGGAACAGAACTGATCCCAGATCCCATGAGCAGAGTCCAGCCTTCCTGTAGATGTGAACTGTGAAACTCTAGTTTAATTGTGGGTATAAAGGGGGACGTGATGCACATGCAGTGGGTTCTCATCACCAGGGAGAAACACCGTGCTAGGGCAATCTAGCACTGTAACAGCAAATAATAAATTCACCTGTTTTTTTTGTCCAATGGAGATGTTCCGCCATGTCTTAAAGTAATCCTATGAAATAACCTGAGTAGAAGAACAAGTTATCAGGCCTTTGCAGGCTTGGCATACTCAGCAAAGATGTGAAGGATCACAAGAGGCCTGAGGAAGATTCTCTCTGAACATCTCTCTCATTTTCTTTCTCTCTCTGTTTTTCTCTTTGTTTCTGATCCATTTTCTTGAATTCCCAAACCCTCCACAAATGAGAATCATTATATAATCTGAAGTTTTTTCCTAAGTACATAAGCCAACAGTGGCAATATTTTCTTGTAATCACTGTTCACTCATTGAGGTGGGTCCCAAGTTTGCCAAACTATCTTTTGTTCTTGGGTTTCTTCTTTTTTTAAACAAAGAAATGATTATTTTTGAAACTCAATATCAGAGAGTTGAGGCCTAGCTGCAGTGGTGCAAGCAGGAGCATCGCTCTGCCTCACTGAGGCCACATGGGAGACCAGGACTGGTTCTGCCTGACACGTACAGGCTGGGCATGGTGGAGCACTCATGCCTATAATCCTGGCTAACTGGGAACTGGGGTAGGAGGACCATGAAGTGGCAAGACCCTATCAAAAAGTGCTTGTCTCTTTCTCTCCCTCCTGCTTGTCCTCTGTCATTAAAAAACAACAACAAAACAACAGAGTTGAGTTAATTTTGTGTCTCTGTCTAGTTATTCATTCATTCATCCATCTTTGGTTTCTGACACAGCATCATATCAGTTCTAGCAAGGACTCTTCTTGCTTAATATTTGAATATATGGGGGATCGGCTGGTGGCATAATGGTTAAGTCTCTGGACCCCCATATAGTCAACCACAGTTTGAATCCCAGATCCAGCAGCTTGAAACTCACACCGACACGTGTGTACCCAAAATCCTGAGAGGAAAATGGATAAGAAGGGACTGTGGTGTGACCATCCTCCTGGGGCTTTCTTTCTCTCCAGTGAGCGCATGCACCCTATAGCAAAAATCTCTCTAAAAAAGAAAAAAAAATTGAACATAGGTAAGATAGTGTCTTTTTCACAAAATATTTATATATTCCCATTTCTTTCCTTTTGTAGAGAGCTACACTAATGAATTTGATGTGTATATTTGAATTCATATATATCCTTATAAAATATTGCAGGTTATTTTGTATGTGCATGTGCTTACTTTCTAACTTTTAAATTCGAACTTTTTTCAAACTTATAGAAAAGTTGCTATAGTAGGAATATTTCCCATGTGTCCTTCACCCAAATTCAAAAATTGTTAATATTTTGCAACATTTCTATATGTGTGTGTGTGTGTGTGTGTGTGTGTGTATTTATTTTATTTTATTTTTTTCCCCCTTAACTCTTTGGGAGTAAGTTGTAATGTTGCCTGTTATCCCTAAATATTTCAGCATGTGATTCCTAAGAACAAAGAATGTTATATGATCATAATGACATTATCAAAGTAGAAAATTTGACTTTGATACGTTACTGATACCTAATACATGGTGCATATTCACATTTTATCAGTTGTCCCAGCAACATTGTTTTGTTGTTATTGCCAGAGAGTGTGCACTTGAGAAGGAGTGAGAAGAAAGAGAAAATACCCCTGCTTTTCTCCATTTCTCCATCCTGTCAAGGTTTGGGGCATAAATACTCAGGCACCCAGCATGTTTTTCGTGTCCTTGGTACTGGATTTGATCTGAGGTTGGCCATGAAGTCAGCTTAACTGCTGTGCCACACGCTGACCCCTAACAGGATCCTTTACAGCATTTTGTTTTCCTCTCTAGTCCAGTTTCCATTGCATTTAGTTATGTCTGCTTAGTCTTTAATCCAGTACAGTTTCTCAACCCTTAATTGTCATTCAAGAATATATACGCAATTTTTGCTTAATTATATGGTATAGTCCTAAAAACATTCTCCCTTTCTTATTCTTTTCACTTTTTAAGGTCCACCCAAGTTTATGTGAGACATGTATCTTGGATTATGTGTAGACATCTATGCAATAAGCACATATGTTGGAGTTTACCTGTCCATTTCTTAGTCACAGACACCTAGGCTGTCTTCAGCTCATTGCTATCATAAGGAATTATGCTATAAACATCCTCATACATACTTCTTTTGAAAATATTTCTTTTTTAAAATTTAACTTTATTTATTTATTTATTTTTAATTTGACCAGAGAGAAACAGAGCGAGAAAGGGAAAGTGAGAAAGCAAGCTGCCAGGTCTGGGACTCGAACCACAATCAGCTATGTGAGAGTCCAGTACCCTTAATCCATGCCACCGGCTAGCCCTGCTTTTGAAAATATTTCTGAGATATTTATCTAAGAATAGGATTGCTCGGTTAAAATGTCTCTGCCTATTTAATTTGCTTATGTACTGCTGAATTGGTCTCTGACTACCCTACAATTATTATATATTAAGATCTTTGTTTCTCAGGGCTGGCAGGTGGTATGGTGGTTAAGGGCACTGGATTCTCACATGGCTGACCATGGTTCAAGTCCTGGATATGGAAGCTTGCTTTCTCACTTTCCCTCTCTTTCTCTCTTGTTCGGTTCCTCTTTGGTCAAACAAAATAAATAAAATTAAATAAAATAATTCTTTTTTAACAAATCCTTGTTTCTCTGCACTTAGTCCTAGCTAACATTCTAATTTTTGCCAGTATGACGGTTTTAAAGTAGCATCTTGTTTTATTTTCTGTGATCACTAGTGTGTTTTACTTCTTTTGCCAAACTCTTCAGTATTAAGGTCTCCTCAGAATGAAACCTATCCTTTAAAAACACTATATACCTGTACCTATCTATCTATATAAGTGAAATACTCTAGCCTGATTAACTTATTAGTGGAATCTTCTGAAACTAATGTCATGAGTGGCAATTATAAACTCCCATTTTATTTTGTCACTATCAGTAAACTACTTGACATTAGCAGGTCATTTTGGGGATTTCTTATATTCTAAATATAGGCTGTATTCTGAAGCCTGCCTTTAAACTTCTATAATAGTCTCTTCTTATCCATGGGAGGTAGGTTTCAAGACTCCCCGTGTATACCTGGGGAGCTGAATCCCACATGACCAATGGAGGTTTGAATCCTACCCCGGGGGCTTGAAAAACACGCTGCATGTGTGCTCAAGATCCTGATGGTATAGAAATATGGAGGAAAAGGAATTGGGATATAACCATGCCCCATTGGTGGATGCTCTCTCTCACACATATACTCACATACATACATGTGCTCTGGCAATAAAAAGGTGACATTTTTCTTAAAAGGCTTATCTTTAATTGGATGTATTTTTTTTTAATTTTTAAGAGAGGTTTTTGGTTTTTTGTTTTGTTTTGTTTTGTTTTGTTTTGCTATAGGGTGTGTGTGCTCACCAGAAAGAGAGATAGAGACAGAAAGCAAAAAATCACCCCTCGGGGGGATGACCATGCCACAATCCCTTCTCTATTTCCTCTTCAGGATCTTGGGCACACATGCTCATGCACCCATCACGAATTTAAGCCATTAGGTCCGGGACTTGAACCACGGTTGACTACATGAGACTCCAGCCACATAACCATTATGCCATCTGCTGGTCCCTAATTGGATGTATTTGTTAAGTTACTGCATTAATCTCTGTATTGCTAGAATGAAACACAATTTCAGCACCAATTACATTTCTGAATTTTATTTCTATGGATGTGTACACTGAGAAAAGTGGCTCACGTAAGTCAATACACAGGCATCCAAGTTTATTACTATAGAAATATTCCTTCCTTCTTTGAACTCCTTTTGAATTATTTGTCAAAATGTAACCTTGGGATCTACCATCAAAAAATAGGTTTAACAATTTATCAGCTGGTAGTTTGATTCTGTGCTCCTGTAAACTTGATGAAAATAATGAATTGGAAATCACCTGATATGGGTAATTAAAGTCATTCATTAAAAGTCATTCTCTTTTCTTAACATTGACACCAGATATTTCTAATTGACTCTTTTCTTTTCACACATGTTTTTGTATTCCATGGCAGTGCACTATTGTAAACTTGTGGATGGGTGAAAGATATGCCTTTCTTTCATAAGATGGGATAAAGAGGATTTCAAAAATAGAAGACTTATTTTTTCTTAGAAAATAGTACATAGGAGGTTAAGGATCTCAAAATTGATTCTCTTAAACCCGTCTATGCCTGCCACACCTGTCTTAACATGACCCAGGAGCTTGCACACGGCTCCTGCCAAAGCGAAATACTTTTAAAGCTATCGTTACTTGAAATGCTGACTCTAGTTCCATACTCTTCCCACATATTTCTCTTTCCATTGTATTTCTTCACACAGTATTCTCTCCACAGTATTTCCACGATAGAGCTACTAGAATGACTGTCTAAAATATGGATCTGTTTCATATGCTTCAACACAGAATCTTCAATTACTCTTACTAACAAACCTCTAATGTCTCTACGCTGCCAAAAAGACAAGTACTGAGGCCGAGAGGTGGCGTGGTGGTTAGGGCGCTGGACTCCCACATAGTCGACGACGGTTCGAGTCCTGGACCTGGTGGCTTGTGTCTCACTTCTCTTTCTCCCTCTCTGATCAAATTAGAATAAAGTTAAATAAAGTTATTTTTTTAAAAAAGACAAGTACTAATACTTACTTTGGGTAATGATCTGGTACATATCTGTTCTCTACTATATTTTCAGACTTTTCTCTAGCAGCTACCCTCATCTATCTTATACTGTAGTCACATTTCCTTGAATATACATCATGGTACATTTATTATAATGTCACAATGGAGATTTTTTTCTTTCCTTTTTTAGTAATAGCACAAACTTTAGTTACTGTGAAGAAAGGTTAAAGTATATTCATATGCAGTGGGTGTATCCTTTTCAGAAAAAAAAATTTTACCATTGAAATATGTTTTTAGATCACATTGATAATAGTGTCAAGCATGGCCATGGGACGTAGGGGGGAAATGACAAAGTAAAGTCTTGAAAAATAAAGAGAGATCATGGCAAAAATCATAATCCTTAAAAGTATTGAAGTTTTTCAAAAAATATTTTGAAAATAAACATATACACATAGGAACATAAATTAAAAGTATTTCATTCTTCTTGATCCATGTTAATAAGAAAAAGGCCTTCTGTGTTTGGTCCATAACCAACAACTCAATGGATCCTAGCCATCTTTTTGTAAGTCTCTTTTGGATTCAGTATAATGAGGTAGGCTGAGCATTAGCATGTTAAAAGGCAGGTTTTACTAACAATTTTGAAACTTTCTGAGTGATCTTTAATAGATCATTTGTCTTTACTAAATGATCTCATCTATAAAGCAAGGATTAGTTGTTTATTATTCTCTTTTTTTTTTTTTTGCTCAAGAAGAGATTGACTCGAGATAATGTGAGAGTATCTGATAAATTTTAGAGAGATTTAAACATAAATTATATCATTGAATTATTTCTTAGTCTCTCTAATCTTAATCCTGTATTTCTTTTAGAACATGTAGTCTTTCTTTTGGGTTGTCGGAAAAGTTAAAAGACACATTTTTTACACAGGAAAAAGATATCATGACTTTTACGACAACCCAATAGATAGAGGGCATTCGTTGATAAGGCCAAATAAGGAAATAAAAGATGTACTGAGGAGTTGTTTGTTTTATTTTTTTCTTATTTCTTTCTTTTATGTTTCTTATGTTTCTTCCTCATTAAAACAGTTTTGGTATGAACCATGATGGAATTGGAAATTCTTGTGGGACGAAAGGTCATGAAGCAGCAAAACTTATGGCAGCTCATATTACTGCAAATACCAATCCTTTTTCCTGGTCTGCCTGCAGTCGAGACTATATCACCAGCTTTCTAGAGTAAGTAATCTCTGGAGAGTGATGATGAATTGCTCCAGAAATAAGCCATTGGTAGAAGCCCAATATGTAGTGCTTCAAACTTTGCATAATGAGTAACTTTTATAGGACCCAATGAAATTTCAGGCTGTTCCCCCAAATGCTTTAATATATCATTGTGGCCAATTTTTTCCTTCATACTCAAACAGAATTTACTGAATAGATTAGAGGAAACAGAGCAAGGGTACATAAGTGGGGTCGATGACGTGAGTGTTAGAAATTTACAATAAATGGGAAGCAATTTCAGAAAGAATTTAAATGTACATAATTTAATAGAACACAGGCTGAACTTTGATTGAGTGATGATATATTTAATTTTGGTTGTGGGAAAAAACTGAATTCTGTAGGAGTTCCAAAGTATTTTATAGTAATAAACAACAACAACAAAAATATTGAAACTTAAGAAATGGACACATAGAAGAAAACATTTCTCTTTCAAAAGTTATCATGACCCTGGGACACAGATAAGGTTTATTATCTGTTGACGAGGATGTGTATAGTGGTCTCAACTGGTCTGGACTGAGGTGTATATCATGCTGGGTAAAGTCTTCACAATCTAACTGATATATAGCAATTTAATGTAGGAATAATATATATATATACATATATATATATACACACACACACACACACACACACATACACACACACATATGTGTGTGTGTGTATATATATATAATAAATTTTAAAAAGTTATTGCGACCCATCTTTTCTCAGTTTGGGAACTTCTTTTCTGGTTCTTTAATGTATATTCCAAGAGACTTCTTATTTAAATGTGGAGAATATAAACCAGCTCAGACATAACTATGTTTAGGAATGCAGATGCTCTTGAACATCTCATCTGTATCAGGCTTCAGGATTGGACTTTGGAAATTTATAAACTTGGGTCTCATTTTCTAACCATGTGACTTCGGGTATGTTACTTAGCCCTTCTAATCTTCATTGTCCTAATTTGTTGAATGTGTTTAAGTCGTAATACTTTACCATAAGGTATTATATATGTAATTATATATAATGCTACAGTATGTGTAAATGCTTACTAGACATGTATTAAATGATAAATGGAAAAACAAATTGTATAAAATGCTCAGGATTCCTGTGTATTTTCCATGATTACTCTTCTCTTTAAATAATAACAAGATGTCAGTGTTTTGTTGCTCTACTGTTACCATTCACCTTTTTGTGCCATTTTTTTCTTGGGGAGGGGAGATTAAATGGGGGAAAAGTGGAGCATACATAAAGCACAGGTAAACAATGCAATTTTTTCTTAAAACTGGCTTTATTAAAAGCTTATATTAACTTGATAATATTGTAAAACTTTAAACATTCTGATAGGTTGTATAAGGTAACATTCTCCATTAAATTTTGCTTTCCTATCTACTAATAGCCAGATTACATATTCTGAAGTTTTACAATTATGTATTTTGTAAAAGGAAGGCCTCAAATGACATTTTAAATTATCTGGCACAGTGTTTCACCCAAAAATCAAAAGATAAATGTTTAAAATGGGCTCTTTTAAATTAATTAATGTAATAAGAAAGTTGAGAGAGTTGGAAATTCATTTCAGAAAGTTGTTTTTCTGAATAACCATATTGCACTGAACAAAGTTTGATCTTAGTAATAGATAAGTATAATTCTATACTTGCCTATTGCCCAAACTAGGTGAAATGCTATAAAGATAGACCAAGGAATTTGTGTGACATTATTTGATAGTTTTTAATACAGAGCTTATCAAGATAATTTTCCAAGATTGTTTTAATGAGATCTTTTCATTAGACTTCAAACATTTTTGAAGATCTGCTATCCATAGAAATCAGGCCAGATCTGGAATTTCTCCCTTGACTTGGCTCACGTTTTTATAGTGGAATCTTAATGTCTATCACCAGAAAGACAAACTGTGTAATATGCTCAAGATTTCCTAGGCGTTTTCAATGCCTGCCCTTCTCTTGAAGTACCATTTTCTTTTCTCCTCTATCTTGTTACTATCCCTTTGGCTATTGCACAGCCCATTTGCTAATACCATTCTGTAGACTAAATACAAGCACCAGATTTGATCTCCTGCCAGATTCTACCTAGTTGAAACCATATTAAAGCTAAGACAGTCCAAAAGGGCATCCCTAAATCTCTTTTAAAATACAATTAAGAAATCAGCACTGTTTTGGTGAGAGATACACAATTCTTATAGTTGCAATAAAATATTCCCTTGAATTTATAAAATGAATTGCTCCAAAAAGCATTGTTTACACTTTCTTGTGTCTTTGTATGATTAGCATTGACAGGTTCTAATGGGCTTATTTATCCTGTACTTGATAAAAATTCTTCTTATTCATCCTTACCAGAATGCTCACAAAGTTTAAAACCATTAGTAAAAGGTAGATATAGGTGACAATAGGTAGAGACTTGGGGGAAAGTTGACTTTTTTCCTCCTCTTTTATAATAAACTAAACAAATCTTATGATAATCTGGCCAGTAATAAAGCATTTGTAAACACAAGTCCCTTTAAGAAGGTCAATTCACTGGGGCATAAAAGACATAATAGTAACTTTCTTGAATTTCTTTGTTCCCTTTTATTAATGCAGTGAACTTAATTACTTTAACAGCTATGTGTGATCTTTTTTTAAAAGTCAGTGATATTTTGATCAGGAATTGAGGTTCCATTTATGTTTTATAGTTGGCTCAAAAAGGCTCATAACATTTTATTTTAGCTTCTCTTCTCAAGAAAAAGAAATCTTGAAAGATGAATTGTTTAGGAACTGCAGCCCAGCCAACAAAATGCATACCTTTCTCTGCTTAGTGACCGTATAGGCCAAAGATGATGGTGGATTTTAACAATGCGCTTTCTATTATTATAGATTCACTATTCACTATGTTCAACTAAAAACAGTCCTATGGCCCTTAAGTGCCAACAGGATACAAAATCTCTCGTGTCATTCTGAAACACTAGGTACGATTGATCAATCAGGAGGTGGTGTTTACCAACTCCCAATATTTTTTTTCAGATTTCTTAAACTCGGTGATTCAATAAGTGGTTCATGAATCGCCCAGAAGCCGTCCTGATTAAATAAAAAAGAACCCATTTCCGTTAAAATGGACGTGTTATGCCAGCTTGTGATGTTTTCCGACGACGGCTTTGCAGGTAGTGTCCTTCCTATCTGCCTGCGGGACTTATTTATCTATTTATTTAGAAAGTCAAGAAAGATGAACCTGGTATTATGGCTCACACTCATTGGTGAAGATGGGCTCATTTACCAGGCATTGGAAGTCAGCCAGAAGTCATTTAGGCCAGTCTTTTTTTTTTTTTTTTTAATTTATTTTCCACCATGTAGTAATAGTACAGAGTAATTTCATATCTTTTTCAAAAGTTATGGGGACTTGGCAAATCAATTCTTGTTCTATTTAAATTATAGTCTGTTAAATTGTTTGAACTGTCATGAGTCCGTAGCAAAGTTTCCTATGGTTCCAAATTAAATACAGAGTACCTATTTTTCACAGAAGGGTGGAGGCTGAACACATTAAGAGAGGCACTGTTACGGCTGAAGGTGAACCAGGAAGAAAGATGCCAGTAGAGCTACAGGAGAAGTGATCTAAGATGAACTAGATGACTGAGGCCTTAGCTATTCCCTCTCTAGCAAATGCCTCTGAAGGTCAGCATCAATCTATTAGATTAGTGATCCCCAAACTTTTTGACACCAGGGACCAGCCTTCTGGAAGAAAATCCCTCCACAGATGGGTTGGAGTGATGGGTTGGTGCCAGGATGACCCAAATGCACCTAATCCACCCTGCACCCCATTTCCACACTGACGCATTGCAGTGCACAGTGAAACAATCACACAACAGGACTCAGGCTCCCATGAAAATCCAATACCGCTGCTTCAACAGGAGAAGGAGCTTAGGTGGCAGTGCAAGCGATGAGGAGTGGCTGCAAACACAGGCTGAGCCTCGCTCATTACCACCACCCACTCCCACTGCACAGGCCTGGTAGGGAGGGGCCCACATCGGGCTACAGACTGGCACCCAGCTGCAGCCCAGGGGCTAGGGACCTCTGTGTTAGATGGAAACAGTCTGCATAGATGGGACCACTTTAAAGAGAGTCCAAGGAATATCTTGGCAAAACAGAGTCCTACTTCCATGTGTCCGAGATTATTTTGGGAACCTCTCTCTAATTATAAATATCTCTGATAAGTCATAATTACAGACGTACTTGTGGAGATGGGGAGACAGTAAGCCATTGTTAGTATAATATTTGTATCTCAGAAGCATCAAGTTTGGTGATATTTAAGCACTCCAGTCATATAGAGGGAGATAGAAAAAAGATTTGACTTTAGAAGTAAATATATTAGTAGTTTCATCAGGATTGATAGAACAGTTTATGAAAACGTATTAAGTGTTGATTTGGTAAGATGATACTAGTCTAATTCATTTTTGCTTAATTTATGTGTGTCAGCGGAACTATGTAGAAAAAATAGGAGGTAGCATTAAATGTTAATTTTTTGTTGTTGTTTAAGAGACTGTTAAGATATATTCAGGTTTATATGGAATGATTTATTTTTTAGACTGATCCACTTGTATTATAGAATAACGGTCTGTACTTAATAGTATAATTGTTTTAACAAAAATAAATCTAAAATTACAATTAGAAGTATGTCCTCGGATGTTCTGGAAACAAAGCCAGGAGTGCATATTTTACCTAGGGATCTGTAAGTTTTTGAACTCTGGCTCATGTTCCTGTTTTTGAGGCTAATTTTTGGACTGTGTAAATAAGACCTCTAAATTAAAGTTAGAATACATAAAATAGCTTTCCCATCGTGCTGCAGATTTCTAGAAATATAAATAATACTGTGACTTACCATGAATTTTATAATCAAGGAAGAAAGCATATTTTAAATTAGTACATATTTTTTAGCATAAACAAAAGTAGAGTTGGTGATTTTAATAATTATAGCTATAGATATTAACTAGGGTTGAATCTTCAGTTGTGGAATATAGGGAATGAAAACAGAGCTACTTTTTATGTACAGTTTTGCTCTGAGCATGCATATCGGTGCTTAACAATAGTAAGTTATAATAACATCTCATAAATGGACACCAATAGTATTCTACGTTTAATTTATTAATGAGTGAGGTTTATATTTTCTGAGTGGAAAAATTTACACATGACACCAAGGCACAAGCCATCTGTGTTTTTTTAATTATTTATTTAATATTTTTATCATCATCATCATTATTATTATTTAATTTACCAGAGAGAGACAGAGAGAGAGAGAGAGAAAGTGAGAAAGCAAACCACCAGGTTTGAGACTCAAACTGCAGTCAACTATGTGGGAGTCCAGCACCGTAACTCCCTCACTACCGGATGGCCCCCAAGCCATCTATGTTTAAAAGTGTTATCTTGGACCAGCAAATGGTGTGATGTTATGTTGCTGAACTCCCACATAGTTGACCCTGGTTCGAGTACCTTAAACTCACACCAAATGTGTGTATGTGTGTGTGTGTGTGTGTGTGTGTGCATGTGCATGTGTGTGCCCAAAATTTCGAGAGGAAAACGGAGGAGAAGGGATTGTGGTATGTGGCTATCTTCTCTGGGGATTTCTCGCTTTCTGCCTTTCTGTCTCTTTCTCTCTGGTGAGCACGTGTGCCCTATAGCAAAAATGTCTCAAAAAGAAAGAAAGAAAGAAAGAAAAACTGTTACTTGATGAGAAAATGCAAGAAGATTTGTACTTAATGTTACTACTATTACTATTTTGAATAGCCCTTAGGCTCAGCATTATTAGAATTGCATGATAATATCTAACAATAGAACCCTAACGTAAATAAAAATTTCCCTTAATTCTGTTTTGTTAGACAATTATAAAGTATAGGGCAATAACTAATATATATTTATACAAGGAAAGAACATTTACACATTTGCACTAGGAGACATGTATAGAAAATGTGCATATCGGGACCAGCAGTTGGTGTAATGGCTACGTCGTCGCTGGACTCCCATGTAGTCGACCACAGTTGGAGTCCGGGACCTGGTGGCTTAAACTCACGCCGGGCGCGTGTGCATGCGTGCCCAAGATCCCAAGAGGAGAATGGAGAAGAAGGGATTGTAGCATGGCCATCCTCCCTGGGAGGTGATGTCTCGCTTTCTGTCTCTCTGTCTCTCTTTCTGGTGAGCGCAAGCGCCCTATAGCAAAAAACCTCTCAAAAAAAAAAAAAAAAAAAAAAAGAAAAAAGAAAGGAAAGGAAAGAAAGAAAAGGGGGGAAAATGTGCATATCAGCATAATTTACAATCACCAGAAATTGGAAATAACCTAAATGTTCATTAATAGAAGAATGGAAAAATAATTGTAGCATGGTCTTAAATAAAATATTAAAGAACAGAGACCAGCAGATGGAGTGATGGTTATGTAACTGGACTCTCACGAAGTTGACCATGGTTTAAGTCCCGGACCCGGTGGCTTAAAGACTCATGCTGGGTGCATGTGTGCACGTGTGCACATCCAAAATCCTGAGAGGAGAACGAAGCAGAAAGGATTGCGGCATGGCCATCCCACCTGCGGGGGTGATTTCTTTCTTTCTGTCTCTGGAGAGTGCATGCACCCTATAACACAAATCTCCCTTAAAAAAAAAATAAAAAAGAATAATTAAAATGATCAGGCTATAATTATATCCATTAACATAGTTGTATCTAACATTCACAAAATTGAGCAAAAGCATAAAATCACAAAAGAAATCCTCAGATAGAGTCTAAAAACGGGCATATGAATAATTGAGAAGATTATTAAGACAAGCAAGACAATTATTTAAAAAATTCAGAGTAGTCTGTCTCTCTCTGTCTTTCTGGCGAGCGCACGTGCCCTATTGCAAAAACCTCTCCAAAAAAAACAAAATTCAGAGTAGTTATTCTTTAGCGGGAAAATGAAGGGTGTGATTAGAGTTCGCACTGAGCAACTTCCAAGGTTAAATATACATCTCTCATAGACATCTCTTATGTCTCTACTTTCTGCACCAGTATCTATAATATTTTATAATGGTAGTTTATAACTCAGAAACAGGCAAATATCCAGTATTATTGTTATCTAAGAGTTGTACTAATTGTGATCTATAGACCTTACTTACTTGAAAGTAGAGGCGGAAAGTAGAAGACACGTTTTAGTAACATTATGCAAAAAACATTTTTGTTATTTACCTTGAATTAACTATTTAAAAATGGAAACTATCCCATCCCCCAAATAGGTTAATCAAGAGTTTACTGTATCACTAGATTTGGTTACTAGGAAGTATGCTAGACAAGTACTATCAATAACGCGTGTAGAATCGATAACGCGTGTAGCAGTGTGGAAGCAGTTTAAATCAGCCTTGCAGACCTTCCTGCGCTTGCCTTCCTGGAAGCTACTTGACTTGCTAGCCTGGCTACCTTGTACAGATATAGCCAAACCTATTTCAAAAGGCTTTTGTTGATGCCATATGCCTAAGTATGAGTTTATTTTTTAAATGATCCATACGGTTTTCCCTTTCATTTTATTTCATATGGTGTTTTTTTCTTCTTTAAAAATATACTGGAAAAGAAGAACAAGACTCTGTAGGTACTTTATTAATCCAAACTAGGTACTTAGGAAGAATGTAAAACAATAATAAACTTTTGCATTTACAACAATAAACAGAGCATTCTTGGTTGTCTAAAGGCCCTTACAGTGGTCATCTGATTTGGTATTTTTTAAAGTACATGAATAGCAATTAGGAGACAATTAGTACCTTGAAACCATCTTTGACCTTTGGGGTAAAACGAATTTTCAGTTTGCCATCAGTAAAGAATTTTTTCCTTAGGATATGTAAAACTCTTCTTTGAGGTCTATATAGTTCTTTCTCTAAGTTTTTAGATTAATTTTTTTATATACTGTTTTTAATAGATTCTGAGTTGGTGTCATTTAGGTAAACATATCCTACACTTGTTATACTGTTGGTAAATATTTTTAACTTATTGCATCCTGTACTTAAATACTTCTGATCACAATTTTAAATTTTTCTGTTGATTATAGTGGCCTTTTAAAATTTTTTATTATATATTTCTTTCATAAAAATACAGTTTTATTGTAGGTAGAGGTGAAAAGGTATTTGGAAGAAACATCGGAGAATTGTACTACCAATTAAATCATCTCACAAATATTTCACATTATCAAAATAGACTTTCTTGGAACCAGCAGTTAGCATAATGGCTGTCGCTGAACTCCCATGTAGTAAACTGTGGTTTGAGTCCTGGACCCGGTAGCTTAAACTCACGCTGGGTGCATGTGCGTGCATGCCCAAGATCCCGAGGAGAATGGGGGAGAAGGGATTGCGGTGTGGCCATCCCCCCTGGGGGGTGATTTCTCGCTTTCTGTCTCTCTGTCTCTCTCTGTCTTTCTGGCGAGCACACGTGCCCTGTAGCAAAAAAAAAAAAAAAAAAAGAAAAAAGAAAAGAAAAAAGAAAAAACTCTCCAGAAAAAAGTCTTTCTTTTTTTCATTATGCTATTCAAATATGATCTCTTTGTTATTAACTTTAATATATAATTTTAAATTTACCAGTAAAATTTTATTATACTTGCCTAAAATTTGCATATGCATTTAGATTAAAGATACTTTGCATAACAAAATTTAAAAGTACTTGCTATTTTAAAATTTCACCTAGAAACAATTTTTGTTGCTAAGGTACATGTTTATTTGTAACAGTACAATAAATAAAATATAAAAGGTATTCTGTCATATAAACTGGATAGGTGGATTAAAAAAAGGTTGTTTTCTGTTATTTATATACCTTGAGCAGTGAAATGATTATAACAGCCAATCTATCTATATTCACACCATATTTAATATTCCATCTAAATTTTTGTATTGATTAAATATTAGTCAGGAGGAACATAAGTGAAAGGAAAAGGGTGTGAAGAGGACAGTATTTTGCACCTTGGTCTTTGACTCTATATCGCCTTAGGAATAGTATGGTTCAGTTTTTAAAAGATACTAATTTACTGCTATAGAAATATATTTTAATATAACAAATTAACTCACATTTTAAGAATATGAGAATCTTTTAAGTGAATATGAAACTCATTATTATGCACAGTTCCTTCTTACTTATCTATAAATGAAAATTTGTACTGTCCTAAAAAATAGTTGAGGAACGTCTACTTGTAAAATTATTTTCCTTTGGCAAAGTGGATGGAAAAGATTTGCAAAAAAAAAACACAAGTGCTGGCACAATGGACAGGAATGTTGGAAAAAATTTTTAAATGTTGGCATAGGAATTCTCTAAAAATTCTAACTTACTCACATGTGAAATGAAAGTAAAAAAGCATCTGTCCTATTTTATGCACACTGACTAAATAAAAGTGAACAATTATATTTAGCAAAGTTTAAAGCAGGTCTTTAAACTAAGGGATTCTGTCTGACTTTTGGCGATCTTTATGTTATTTGTTCCACTGAATTAAAATATTATGATTGAGTGCAGACATACTTTGAAAAGCAGAAATTATAGAGAGAGAACATTCTCTTTTTTGATTCTGATGACCCTAGATGAAATATGAAATTTTTGAGAGACTAAACACTTCTTATATACTTGAGAGGAGAACTTTAGATCTTGGCTTCATCTGTAATTCAGCCCATTTATTAGTGAAATATTTCGTAAACCTATGGCCATGTCTTACCACAGCTTCTATTGTTCTGCCCAAGGTAGAAATATATAAATTAGGTCCTTAAAGATTACAACCACAAAGTTCTTTTTTAAAATTTTCCACATTTCATGTTTTTAATTCTACTACCAGATGTGGTTATATTTTCAGTGAAAACAAACAAGAAACTTAGAGCAATCTGAAATTCTGTTTTGATTCCTTCAGAAATTAGTTTAAGTCAATGTTCTAAAGACCAACATATTTTCATATTGTTGTCTGAGATGCTTTCATTGTGCTTTGGTGTTTCAAAAAATGATCTGGAGCTCAGGGCTCAGTAAAGCTATTTTTTTTTTCCTGTCATTTGATTATTTATTGGTAGAATGTTTGTTTTTCATGCATCAATTTATTAAAACAAAGAGCACAACACCTGGTTTCATAATTGTGACGGAAATAGTCCATAGAGTACCTAATTTCCTTTGATCCTTTATGTTGAACAGTTCAGGCCGTGGTACTTGCCTTGATAATGAGCCTCCCAAGCGGGACTTTCTTTATCCAGCTGTGGCCCCAGGTCAGGTGTATGATGCCGATGAGCAGTGTCGTTTCCAGTACGGAGCAACATCCCGCCAATGTAAATATGGGGTAAGAAGTCTTCATCCTTATGTTAAATGTTAAGATGGAATTATGATGAACGTAGTTTATCTCCAGTGACATTGTTAATTTGAATACAGCTTTTGACATTGTACTTTTTGATACCATTTCCACATCTATTTCTAAATGTTTGAGTAATCCTAAACAGGTTTCAGATTTCTTGCAAAGGATGCAGGTAGAATTCTAATAATTTCTAAACTATATATTTTTTTAATCTTCAGTTTATGATGTCAACTTTATTTTGTTTTATGAAATGTTCTGGTTTTAAAATCCCTCTCCTACTCCCCCTTTCTGACATTATCATTGGACTAGAAGATATTTTACACTGGTCTTTATTTACATTTTTTTTATATGGGCCTTTATTTTAACTTGTATTTGCTGATACTGAGTCATATCTTGTTTCATCCCACAGTCTAACGTAACAACCAAGTGGAAACAGGCTGACATTAGCCAAACAGTGAAACAAGGAAAATTACTGTGGAAAAAAAAATGTAGGCATCATAATTTACTCTTTAAATAACTCCTAAAAATACCACAGTATCGATTACTGTATCAGACAATGTATTAATTTTTTTAAGTTTCAAAGAAAAAATATTCAGCTTTTAATATAGGGGACATGTTCATAGCAGGAACACAGTTTTCATAAGCATAGTGAATGGAAATATAGGATTTAAACATTTCAAATTATTTCCTAAAAATAAATTTAAAAATAAACTTAAAGGCTTGGTTCTTGCTTTTATGCAAATAGTCCTTAAAATCTCATTTAAAAAATAACAACAAAAAGAATTAAGTTTTAAGGTAGTTAAGATTAAACTATATACTCATTGTATGATACCATACTCTTGGGTATAGTACAAAGGGAAGTGATATTTTTAAACATCTCTTGGGTGGCAAGTAAATTATTATTCTTGATGGGCTCTGGCAGCACGTTTTATGCACTTAATTGACAGATTGTGTGGTTATCTGGATTGGTGGAGCCTCAAGTAAAACTGCGAACTTTCCCGTCCCTCTGAACAGCATTTGCTATTCTTATTTCTGTGTGGTTCTGGTTTCTTTTGTTCTTAGATTTTTTTTTCCCCTCAAAAAGAAATTCTGTGAAACTTTAATCACAGACTTTGTATGTACTTGTAGCTTAATAGATTGAAATTCCTCATCAATGAGATGAGAAGTTTTCTGTTAGAGTTTTTTATCTATAGATCTCTTTTTTTGTTAACGAGTGAAATAGTTCATCTACATTTTAGTTTCTATTGGAAACTGGGTTTTAACTCAACTTACAAACTTTCATATTAGATCATTTATGTTCTCAGTTTTATAGGACCTATGGATGTAGTTTTTTCTTTCTTGAAAAAGTAATTCAAAAAATTGACTTGATTCTCCTCACTTTACCTGCAGACTAACTAATTTGAAGTGAGTTAAACAGTATTTACAAAGTTGTGCATTTTCAGTTTATGTTCTGTATGTTATACTTTTAGAAACTTTATGCATTATGTTTTAAAAGACTTCTGTAATAGTTATAAGAGACAGCTCAGTGACATGGTGGTTAAGGCAGCTGGATTCCACATGAACGGTTCAAGTCTTGGACCTGGCAGTTTGAAAACCAGGCTGGACACATGTGCATGCGTGCCCAAAATTCTGAGCGGAAAGTGAAAGAAAAGGGATCGTGGCATGGTCCTCTCCCCTGGGAGGGGGGTGCTTTTTAACTTTCTCTCTCTCTCTCTCTTTGTCTCTTTTCCCCTCTCTTTCTCCAGCAATCATATATACTCTATAACAAACTAAAAAATAAATGTAAAAAAAAAAAAGAAAGAAAATTGGAAAACCTATGGAATGGCATAAGTATCTTATAAGCCTATACAACTTCATGTATTTTTTTCTAAAGTTGATTTATTTATTCCATGAAAAAGAGAGACAGACAGAAAGAGACAGAAAGACAGGTAGCTTGACAGGGTCTCATGCCATTAATACCCCCCCCCCCCCCCCAGGCTTCAGGCTAGTCAGGATCATGGGCATTGTTCAGGTCAACCCAAGATTTGAACTGAGGGCCTGTCATAAGGCTCTGATATCATATAGGGTTACCTACTGTCTGGACCACCATGGCTGGGGCACAATTTCATGTCTTTTATCATGAATACTTTTCAGTTTGATTTACAGCAAAGTAATGGTTTCCCTAGACTCATATACTATATGAAAATAATTATGTTAAATTTTTTAATTGCCAAAGGGCATGCGTGCTTGCTGGAGACAGAGAAAAAGAGAGAAAGCACTCAACAATGGAACATGATCACACCACAATGCATTTTCCTTCATTTCTCTATCCTTTCCAGATTTGGGACATTTATGCACACACACTGGCCTATTTTTCTCAACCCTCTGGGCTGGGATTCCCACAGCTAGCCATGTGGGATCCAGCTCCCTATGCACAACTCTTACCCACTATACTACAGGACTGGCCCACTTACACTGTTTTTTAAATAAGTGCAATAGATTACTAACGAAATTTCCGGAGTCACAATAGACTCCTTATACCGACTGCCACCTTTTTTTTTTTTTTTTTTTTTTTTTTTGAGAGGTTTTTCGCTATAGGGCGCGTGCGCTCGCCAGACAGACAGAGAGAGACATAGAGACAGAAAGCGAGAAATCACCCCCCAGGGGGGATGGTCATGCCGCAATCCCTTCTCCTCCATTCTCCTCTCGGGATCTTGGGCACGCACGCACACGCGCCCGGCGTGAGTTGTAAGCCACCGGGTCCGAGACGCGAACCGCGGTCGACTACGTGGGAGTCCAGCGACATAGCCATTACGCTAACTGCTGGTTCCCATTGCCACCTTTTGAACTTGTGCCCGAAGCGCTGGGTTTACGCAATTGATAGCACTCAAACTCAGACTGAGTTTTAGCTGGTGAATCCCTAAGGTTTTCAACAATTCTAAATATGACTTTAAAAAACAAGAACGTTTTTGAGTCCAATCAGACAAGCAAGTCAGGCTTCAGATGGTAGCTGTGGGGAAAACAACCCAGCCCTGGTTTAGAAATCCTCTCTGAGTGTTGCATGCCAAGATGAACCTTAACACAATTACTATAAGTTGAAAACACTGTAACATTTTCAAGAGAGAATACATCTGGTGTTAAAGAATTATTAAATGACTCCTTTTTCAACTAGTAGGACTCTAATGATGTTAGGGAACATTTCAAGCACTACGATCTGTATCTGCAGCACTGATCTGAGTTTTCCATCTCTTCCACTTTGGTCATCATGTAGACAGACATTGCTGGGTTATCCCAATGATTACATGTATAGTTATGAGTAGTTTCATTAATATACATTTTATTTATATTTGGGAATGTATGTGAACATTTTTAAAATTTTACTTAGGGCAATGTTTTCCATCTTTATCCTTGCATATCATTTATTTTATTTCTAGGTGTTCTTAAATTGCAATAGAAGTAGTGAATGGATTATGTGTACAGCACAGATAAAGTAACAGAGTTGTATACTGTCGTAATCCATACACGATATTTAGTTTCTGGTATGTACATAGTAGTTTTTTTATCTGAAGCACTTCAGGCTGCATCAATAAAAACTGAAATAATTTTACTATTTTTATAGATTATATAATTTATATATTTTATAAAAGTACAGATTGATTTGCCTGCTGCAAGGTAGGAAAAGTCTAAATCTGTCAGTTCTCTTTTCTACTAGGTATGGTAATCATGTTAATGAAATAAAGGTGGCAGGTATGTATTGTATCTGAAAACAATTTTTTTTTTTTTTTGAGAGGTTTTCACTATAGGGCATGTATGCTTGCCAGAAAGACAGAGAGAGACAGAAAGCAAGAAATCACCCCCTGGGGGGATGGCCACACCTCAATCCCTTCTCCTCCATTCTCCTCTCGGGATCTTGGGCATACACGCACACTCGCCCGGTGTGAGTTTAAGCCACTGGGTCCAGGACTAGAACCACGGTCGACTACATGGGAGTTCAGCAACATAGCCATTACGCTAACTGCTGGTCCCTGAAAACAATTACTCATTCAATTTTCATCAGGTATTGTAATATCTGTTACTAATAATCTCAAAACTCTCTATCTTGTCCCAATATTTTTTGGGGAAAAGTGATCAAGAGCCCTTCTCTAAACTTAGTCTTTAAGACATAAGTTCTCACATGTCTGAAACTCAGGCTTGAATTTGAATGGGTTTATTTTCTTTTGTCTTATAGAAGATATTAGGATATCTTAAAACAAAATCCAAGTACAGACAAGCAGCATACAAGGTTACATCCCTAATAGATCATCTTATAATATCTGCTAGCTATGTTAACAGGGTTCCTAAGGAGCTTTGGATGCTCTCTGAGTGGAAATATATTGCAAATAAAGCAGCAGTATCATTATGTTCAAGAAATGTTTTTTTACCTGTTAAGAATCACAAAGTCTTTCTTGTAAAGCTTTGTAGAATCTGCTGTGTTACTTCTCTTCCACTTTTCCATTAGTCTCCTCTTTCTTCTTAGAAAAGGATTATTAAAATGGCATTAACAAAAGTATATTATAACAATAACAATATGTTCAAGCTTAGGCAGGAAGTCACTAAATGAGGCTATCTATATAATATAGGGGCTGTGATCTTTTGACTATTACACAAAAAGCACAGATTAATTCAGAGCTCAGTTTCAAACTTAGATCCTTCTTTCTTTTTTTGAGAGAGAATTTTTTGCTATAGGGTGCGGGCACTTGCCAGACAGACAGAGAGAGAGAGACAGAAAGTGAGAAATCACGCCCCCCCCCCACCCCTGCCCCCGGGAGGATGGCCATGCCACAATCTCTTCTCCATTCTCCTCTCGGGATCTTTGGCACACATCCACATGTGCCTGGCGTGAGTTTTAAGCCACCAGGTCCAGGACTCGAACCATGGGTGACTATATGGGAGTCCAGCTGATACAGAACTCGAACCATGTTTGACTACATGGGAGTCCAGCTACATAACCATCATGCCATCTGCTGGCCCCAGATCCTTCTTTATTTATTCTATTGCTTTAAATCATACCCCATGTGTTGTTTACATATAGGTTAATAATATCTAGTTCATAATTTATTATTAAACGTCAAGAGATGATTTTTCATCTATAGGTAGATTTAAGCCCCCCAAACCAAATAAATTTAATAGACATCATAGTTTTGTTTAATTTACAAGGAACTTTCATTATCTATAAAATTTGTCAATGTCAATTTGTCAGTTACCTATGACCTCACATTAGCAATTGAGCATTTTAGCCTTAGAACACTTTCCTGTGAACAGCAGCCACCATTGTTCTTGTAAACCACAGATAACAAGAAGATAGGACAAGCATACAAAATGCCTTTATTTACCTCGCACATGGCAGATGTTCAATGGTGTTCTTACCCCTCTATGAATACCTATTATCCATGATACTGTTCCAGCACAGCTGATGATATGCTGATACTGCTTCAGGAGCATCTGAGCTCTCTGTACTTTTAGGAGCATATTAAGATATTTCGAGGGCCAGGTATTGACTCAATCTCATCCTTGTTTTGTTTATTTTTTTGGGGGGGGAGAGAGTTTTTGTTTGTTTATTTGTTTTGCTATAGGGTGTGTGTGCTCACCACAAAGAGACAGAGAGACAGAAAGTGAGAAATCACCACCCAGGGGAGATGGCCATGCCGGCAGTCCCTTCTCCATTCTCCTCTCAAGATCTTGGATATGCACGCACAGGCGCCCTGCATGAATTTAAACCACTGCGCCCGGGACTCTAACTGCGGTCGACTACATGGGAGTCCAGTGACATAGCCATTACGCCAACTGCTGGTCCCATCAATCTCATCCTTTAGATTCTGCTAAAATGACACTATCTCTTCAGTCAGGCTTTCTGATTATTCTCTATAAAAAGCTTTCTCCCAATTACTCTCTTATCTTATGCTGTCTTCTCGATGGCAGTTATTAAATTCTGTTATCACTTTGCCTACTTGATTAATTGCTAAGTATTTAAATGTAATCTTCTAGATGAAATAATCTCTGACGATCTGAACTAAAATTGCACCTGCATGCACATGTACATGTGTACACACACACAGCTCCTGTCATTTTTCTTGGTTTGTTTTTCTCTTTAACGTTACTATGTATTTCACTTGTTCATCTTGCTTACTGCTACCTCCCGCAACAATCTGTTTTCCTTGGAGTCAGAGATGTTCATTCTTTCCCTGATATATTCCCTTACCTAGACTAGTGCCTGGCTCATTGGGAGTGACTTAGTAAATATATGTTGAATGAATGAACTGATTTTCATAATGAAAGTGTAATTTCCATGAACAAGGGAATTTCACCTGACCTGCTCATGGCTCGCATAGGTATAGTGAGTAGCTCAAGGCCTGGCTCTTACAGCTCAGTAAGTATCTGTTGCATACGTCACGAGAAGAGTTTTTTGGTGAAGAGATAGGTGGAGAGACAACCTTTGTGAAGACCCTGATGAGGCTGTTTGTTTGAAGATCTAAGAGAAGGCCAGTGTGACCGATCCTATCAAACACCACATAAGTTATGGTATGAACCAAATCTGACTGTACCTTAGAGGGCATGTTTCACATTCTGTGTCTTTTATATTAAAAGTAATTGAAGGGACCGGCAGGTGATATGGTGGTTAAGGGCGACCCCAGTTTGCAAGTCCAGGACCTGGCAGCTTGCTTTCTCACCTTCTTCCCACTCTGTCCCTCTCTGGTCAAATTAAAATAAATAAATAAATACAGTTCAATAAAATAATTCTTTAAAAAAAGTAATTGAAGTGTTTTTAATAAATGAGACCAAGGGAGCTTACTGATAGAATATGCCTTAGAAATTCTGTGATTTTCCCATCTTATGAAACACATATTTGTATAATCTTAAAAAACTATATTGGAAAATCAAAGAATTTAGTAAAGTGATCTAAGTTCTTCTCATCCCCCCTCTTTTCTTTTGGAAAGGTTTTTGCTTTATGGCATGTGTGCTCACCGGAGAGAAAGAGAGACAGAGACAGTAAGAGGGAAAGTGCGAAATCACCCCCCAAGGGTATGTCCACATCACAATTCCTTCTCCTCCATTCTCTTTCCCGGATCTTGGCGAACACACATGCACCTGGCATGAGTTTCAAGGCACCAGGTCTGGGGCTCGAACTGTAGTTGGCCATGTGGGAGTCCAGCGCCCTTAATTGCCACACCACTTGCCAGTCCTCTCAATTACTTTTAATATAAAAGTAAGGCCCAGTGCCTTTGGCCACTATTCCACCTGCTGACCCCTTCCTTCCCTTTTTCTCTTCCCTTCCAAATGTACCATACATGGAATACTAAAGCTGCTTTGCCCCTGGTATTATTGCATTGCACCAACACTCTCACTTTCCTAAGTAAATGTAAGTTCATTGTTTTAATTAATTAATTAATTTAATTTTTATTTTATTTATTTATTTTTAAGAGAGATCTTTGCTATAGGGCACATACGCTCATGGGAGAGACAGACAGAGAGATAGTTAGAAATTACCCCCAGGAGGCATAGCCATGCCACAGTGCCCCTCTTCCACTCTCCTCCTGGAATCCTGGGTACATGCGCACATGATCCTGGAGTAAGCCTTAAGCTTCCGAGTCTGCTACTTGAACCGCAGTCAGCCATGTGGGAGTCCAGCACCTCTGTTACTATGCCACCTGTTGGTCCCAAGTTCATTGCTTTTATACTAGAAGATGCTGCACCGTAACTCTTAGATGAGATGTATGAAGTATTTATATCTAAAGGCATGTGTATTTCATAATTTTGATTTTAAGATTGCAGAATACTGATGTGTTGTCATAGAAACATAAATGAAATATAAAAAGAAAATACAGCATTATTTTGGAAACTTTAGGATTTCTCATTAATTTTTAACCTCTTCACAGGAAATATGCTTTTGATAAGGGCTGTATTTTACTTATGGATCATCAAATATAGAAGTTTTCTCTCCTATATTTTTTAATTAAATGATTAATGATAGAATAATCTTCTACAAATGGTGAATACTATGCTTTTCCCCAAGCTTTTAAGTGATGACATGATTTTAGGGTCTAATATTAGAAATGAAAGATTGGGGCCAGCAGATAGTGTAACGGTTAGGTCGTTGGACTCTCACATAGTCAACCACGGTTTGAGTCCCAGACCCAGCAGCTTGAAACTCACATCGGGTGCTTGTATATGAGTGCCCAAGATCCCTGGAGCAGAATGGCATAGAAGGGATTGCAGCGTGGCCATCCCCCACCCGCCAACCTCACCCTCGGGTAATGAGCGCACAAGCCCTACGGCAAAAAGTCTCTTAAAAAACAAATGAAATGGAAGATTAAAGCCATATATACTTGTCTGCAATGATGGCATATTCAGTGATGATACCATGTACCCTCAGCATGTAGTGGGCTATTCCCTCTGTGTTTGTGTAAGTATACTATTATATTTGCACAACCATAAAAAATCACCTAATGATGCATTTCTCAGAACATATCTCTGGCCTTAAGTGATGTGTAACTCTCTATGTATATAATTTGATATGTTAATTTTTAGGAAGAATATAGCCATGCAAGTGTATAGTCAGTCTAATATACTGAAATCTAAACATTTTCTCTCTTAAATAAGTCTACCCAGCCAAGTTTATAATCAAGATTGTATGGGGAGCCAGCAAGTGGTGGGATTAAGATGCTGGATTCCACATGGCTGGCTTTGTAGTTCCAATCCATTACCTGATGGCTTGAAAAACATGCCAGGTGCATGTGCATGTGTGTGTGCCCAAAATCCCAAGAGGAGAATGGAGAGAAGGGATTGCAGCATGTACATACCCCCTGGGAGGTGATTTCACTCTCTCTCTCTCTCTCTCTCTGGTAAGTACACATGCCCTATGGCAAAAAAAATCGTTAAAAAAAGGAAAAAAGATTGTTTGGTAAGCATAGAATAAAATATGGGCCAATTGGGACCAGCAGTTAGCGTAATGGCTATGTCACTGAACTCCCATGTAGTCGACTGCAGTTCGAGTCCCGGACCCGGTGGCTTAAACTCACACTGGGCGCGTGTGCGTGCATGCCCAAGATCCCGAGAGGAGAATGGAGAAGGGATTGCGATGTGGCCACCCCGCCTGGGGGTGATTTCTTACTTTCTATCTCTCTGTCTCTCTCTGTCTTTCTGGCAAAGAGAAAAAACCTGTAGAAAAAAACCTCTTCAAAATATATATATATATATTGCCAATATAGATAATTTTATTAACATATTAATTAATAGCTAATATTAATGCCACAGAACATGTCCACCTGAAGTATAGCTCTTTGCAGTCAGGGTAGCTGCTAGAGATCAGTTTTGTTCTCTGATCAGGGTATCTTCCCCCAGGAGCATTCTTTGTAAATAATGACGTATTTTGTTTCTTAGACTCTAGTTCTTAATGTTTTCATGCTTACTTGCTTTTGTTTATTTTACACCCCCACCATTAACTAAGAGTTAAGTCATCAGTGCTTTATCATTAAGAATCATTCTTTTATGTAATTGTGTGTTGATTTGTTAGTCTCTTTTGGATACCGCTGCAATTTTTTAAAGAGATGTAGATAATTTAGGAGAAGATGGTAGTTAAATACTGAGAAGTACATATAAGGAAAATTTAAAGAAAATGAGTTTGAGTAGCCCATGAAAAAGAAAGCTAAATGTTGGCCTCAAAACCATCTTCAGGTTTTGGAACACTCCTTATAGTTTGACTGCTGGTAACAGATTGTTCCCCTTTCCTACCAAGAGCATAAAAAAACGCACAGTGGTCTTAATTTTTACAGCTGGAAGGTTGTAGATTAAGTATTAAGAAGAATTTCAAGTTATTAAACATTGGAATATTAAACTGAGGGAGATTATAAAATCACTTTCCTTGAAGATTTTAAGGTAGTATAAATATTCGACAGTGTGGTTTGATATGAGTTTAGGGAATAAAATGTGTAGAGGTATTTGGCACCTCAATTTTCTTTTAGAGATTAAACACACATATTTATCAGACATATACTTGATAAGTGGTGGATTTGCTTTTTATTTTTTCTAAATTCCAAACTAAAATCATAGGCCATAATTAATTGTATCCATAAAGATCAGTAGTTTTTACTCTGTGTTTGCATCTTCAACGCTTTTTTTTTCCTTTTTAAATAATTTAGTCATTTTATCCCTTTCAAATGAATGATTAGTTATTTCATTTGACTATCTAGATTACAGTTGCTCATTGTTGTTTTTGCTTTCTAAGGTCTCTTGCACTTCAATTACCCACAAAACAGGATTAGGCTGTTTAAGGCAGAAAAAGGGTATATTATCCTCTTTCTTCAGATGGCTACTAAACACCTGGAACCAGGTCATAGGGTCACCATATGTTGGTCTTCAGCTTTCCTTTGTGTGATCAAACGATAAGTAACCTTTCTGATCACTGATGCTCCCTTCTGACCTCTTCAGGGCTTTGCTCTCCTCCTTTACCTTCAAGATCCTTTATTGCAAACAGCTGTTGAGAGATGTTACTGATAGAATAATGAAGACAAAGAGAACGCTTCAGGATCAAAAACCCAAAATAGCTCAGGGTTTAGGGTTTCCCAAAGACAGAAAAATGGTGCATATCTCTTTTAGGGTCTTTACAGTTGTTTAAAACAATTAAAAAGCAAAAGTCATCTAGCAATGAAAACACCAATTTCTCTTCATTGTAAAGTCAGTTTATACTTTTATGATGTCCCTTCCCTGTGCTCTCCTTATAAACTGACCATTTTAATTCTTCCAGATAAATTGAAGGGCTTTTCTTTCCAATTTTAGACTCTTTTAATATATATAGTTATTCAAAATGAATGCAAACACTAGAAAAGATAACTCATTTATTTTATTGTACTGAATGTGTCTTTGTAAAATAATTATTCTCTTCTGATCAAAAGAGGTTCAGTCCTTTGAAAGTTATTTTCTGTATACCAGATTAATTATTTTATAGTAGAAATTACTATAAAATATCGTACTCTGTGTATTTTTATTATCATTTACATTTGCTAATATTTTAAATTATTGTTAATGTTTACAGATAGCATCATTAACCTGAAAAATAAAATAAACTAGAAATCTGACAGTTGCTATTAAAATTTTAAATATGTAAGAATATTTTTAAATATCTTGTTTTTTGGAAGGCTATGGAATACTTTTGTGGAGTATGTTTAACAATATCTTTTAAAAATCCAAACACCATGGTGATGTTGCATTGAGAAGTACTACTAATAATAACAACGTATAAATGGATGCCTTAGCTCATACATTGAGTGAATACATTGGGAATTAATACCATAATAGTTGGAATTTTGAGATATACTTTAAAATAAAGAGAAAGGAGAGGAAGATATTATGTATGTTTAATGAATTTTATTTTCGAATTTAAGTAAGCCTTTACTAATCAGTCTTAATTGACCAATGACATAATTCAATTTTGATACTTTGAAGAGAAATGGGAAAATAGCTTAATTGTATGAAACTATCTTGGGCATTGATATTAGAGAGGTGATTCAAACCTAGAGTTAGTTAGAATTGAAGCAAATTGTTAAACGAATTTTTCTGAGCCTAAAGTTTTTGTACACTTTTTAAGAAGATTGCCATGATGATTGAAATGATGTACAAATAAGAATATGCATAGCATAGCAATTGAGAATATACCCTGAAAAAGTATTAGTTTATTTTTTCCCTGCCTGCAACATCCCTGCTAAGTGGCCATGAAGTGTGTGCTGGAGTATTCAGTGATAGGAATTCAGTTTTAGTTCACCATTGTTCAGTTCTGACTTTTGGAAGATTCTTCTATATATTCAGCTGAAATCTGCTCCCTCTAGCTTTTAGCTGTTGGTTGAACTGGCTTCTATTCTAGGTTGACATGCACATTTGTTTCTAATTATTTATAAAATTGACTTTCTAAAGTCCAGGAGGAAAATTCAAAAACATGGCAAACAAAAAACACAATCACTCTTTCAAGTACAAAAATAAAAATGGTAATTAAAATAAAACTAACAAATATAATTAAATTTAATTCTCCTTCTACAACATGTATTCCTTTCTCTCTCTCTCCTTTTTTTTTAATGGAGATTTTTTTCTATAGAGAATGTGTACTTGCCAGAGAAACAGAGAGACAGAAAGGGAAAAATCATCCTCCTGCTCCCCGAGGGTATGGCCACACCACATACCTTTCTCTTCGGTTCTCCTCTTGGGATTTTGGGCATGCACGTACACGTGCCCAGTGTGAGTTTGAAGTCACTAGGTCTGAGACTCAAACCACGGTTGACCATGTGGGACTCCAGCAACATAATCATTATGCCACCTGCTGTCCCACTACAACATGTATTCTATGATGAAAAGAGAAGAACGGTTGTACGAACAATTGACAGTCTGAGTGCTGATGCCAATGTGTTGCATAATCCATAAGGCACATGTCTGGAATGCACAGGGATACCTCTGGACACAAACCCAGGACCTTCGCCTATAGGTTCAGCATCACAGAGTGTTGTGGTATGACTGCACCATTACTGCTGCCCCTGACTTGTGTTATTTTATAAAAACTGATTGTTAAGGACATTAAAGCCTGGATTCAATTATTAATTTTTATAAAAGTTGTATCTATTAGAGGCAAATGCCTTCAAAAGATCTACATCTCTAAGAAGGAAGCATCACAAGCCACGGCTTTAATTCTGCAAAAGATCAGCTGATTGGGATGCTGAGACAAATGCCATCAGAGATGTAACTGCAAAATTTTTAACAGGGAAAATGGCTTTCATAAGAAATTACACCCATAGGCTTATGCCTCACATAACAACAGAGTAAAACTTTATGCAGCCTAGTTGATGCTGACCAAATAAATCAACCTGAAAACTGGTTCAGTGAAAACCTTAGAATGTGTGATAGAAACAAATGTACTGTAGCTATACTTCTACAACTCAGAAGGCTTAGGATGCTCAAAGAAAAAACAATGTTTATGGAAGATAAGCTTGAATATAAAATAATAAACAACATGAGAAAACATTTCACCATGAAGTCAACAAGTAGGAAGATTAATGCACGAGTGAAAATGATGTGGAGAGTATGAAAGAGAACTTAAGAGACACGGTGATTAAAATGAAATGGTCTGATAGAAGTGGAATAGCAGTTCCAGAAGAGAAAATATGAAGTATAGGAAAGAGGCATATTCAAAGAGAAAATCGTTTTTCAGGATCAAAGAAGGACATACATCCTCAGAGTATGAATCCCAAGTAGATAAAAGAAAAGAATACGGATAGAGAGGTGAAACTGCACTAAAGTAAAGACAGAGAAACTCTTGAAAGCAACTAGAAAGAAATAGTAATTCGATCCACAAGTGGCATTTCATCAGTCTCCCTCCACAGAGGTCATGTGACAATAAAGTTAATACCTTCAAAGGCAGATGTAAGATAAATGTACACATAGAATTGTATATTCAATTAAAATATTCAAAAATGAAGGTAAAATAAAGATATTTTCCAAAAAATAAGATAAAGAGTCCCTTGCTAAATTAACTGCTAAAAGATGTATGTCAAGGGACCAGCAGGTGACGTGGTGGTTAAGGCACTGGACATTTCCACTTGGCCAACCACAGTTCGAGTCCCAGACCTGGAGGCTTGCTTTCTCAATTTCCCTCTCTCTCTCTCTTTGTATTTCTCTCTGGTCAAAATAAAATAAATTAATGAATAAATAAATAAATAATTCTAAAAAAGAAAAAAAAATATGTATGTCTAGGAGAAACTGAATTGGGGCCAGCAGGTGGAGTGGTGGTTATGGGTGCTGGCCTCCCAAATGGCCAGCTGCAGTTCGAGTCCCAGACCTGGAGGGTTGCTTTCTCACTTTCCCTCTCTTTCTCTCTGTTTCTCTCATTCTGTCCCTTTCTGCTCAAATAAAAACAAAATAAATAAACTTAAATAAAATAATTTTTTAAAAAAGAAATTAAGTTTGAAGATAGTGGTTAGGATCTAAGAAGTAATTGGAATTAAAGGCACTGGTAAACACATAGATCTGAATAAACATTAATTATCAAGTCTTGGGCAGTGGGTGGTTCACAAATTTACAGATTTTTGAAGATCAGGAAAATTTGTCTTGAAAAATGAGCAGGTAAAGATAGAGATGCCAACTTTCAGTTTGCAAAGAAGGAACATTTTGTGAAGTGTGCCTTAAGAACACAGACCCTGGGACCAGCAGTTAGCGTAATGGCTATGTCGCTGGACTCCCACGTAGTCGACCGCGGTTCGAGTCCCGGACCCGGCGGCTTAAACTCACGCCGGGCGCGTGTGCGTGCGTGCCCAGGATCCCGAGAGGAGAATGGAGGAGAAGGGATTGCGGCGTGGCCATCCCCCCTGGGGGGTGATTTCCTGCTTTCTATCTTTCTGTCTCTCTCTGTCTGTCTGGCGAGCGCACGCGCCCTATAGCAAAAACCTCTCCAAAAAAAGAAAAAAAAAAAAAAAAAAAAAGAACACAGACCCTTGTTCTCAGGAATCTTACAGTCCTTTGTAACATCAAAAATGTAAAAAAAAAAAAAAAAAAAAAAACAAAACCAAACCAAAAAAACCCAAACTTAAGAAATACGAGCAATCCAAAAAAAAAAAAAAATTTCATTTTGGGCCGACTTTTTTTTTTTTTTAAGAGAATATCACATAGTGGTTAAGTGATCCAGATCCCACATGGCCAGCTGTGATTTGAATCCATGCCCTGGCAACTTGAAGAACATGCCAGACTCATGTGTGTGCATGCCCCAAATCCTAGCAGGTTGGAGAAATGGAGGAAAAGGGATCAATTGTAGCATGACAAAGCCCATTGAAGAGTGCTTTCTCCCTTGTTCTCTGTTTCTCCTGCAATTCTAAGTGGCCTCTAGGAAATTAATTTTTTTTTTTTTTTTTTTTTTTTTTTTTTAGTTTTGTGAAATCCTCTATCACACTGACATCATTCCTCTGATTTTGTCATAGGATATGACAAACTTTATCATGGAACAGTACTAATTCATCACATTTGGCTACATGTCTGACTATACCCTACCTTCATTTCCCTGGTCCTTAGGATCTCCGAGTGATACTATTATTTTTTCATAACACCAACATGATGCCTGGTGCATAATGGATTCTTAATAAATATTGTAGGAAGAAAGGGGGAAAGACTATCACTTGGTATTACCAAGCAATTCTTCTTCTTGGTTACAGATTCCCCATTAAATTGGAGATACCATTTCACACTTTTCAGTGCCTGAATATTCCTTAGTGGTAACTGCTGACAACCTCTCTTTTTCCTTAAACTCAAGCACAAGCACAAAGACCCAAGTTTCTCTTAGTCTTCTCAAAATAAAATTAAGGATTGTAGAAGGGATCCTCATAGACAGGTAATGATTTATTAGTTTATAGAGGCCATGAAACTAATCTTAATAAATCTTAACTTCTCTTACCAGAAATCATGAGTATGTGAAAGAGAACTATGTTCTTCTAGAGATTCTGGTGGCTAGCCAAAAAAATTTTTAAGAAGTAACTATTCCCTCTTACATTATTCCCACCTCATGTATTTTATTTAAGGGATGGTGATCTGCCTACTGTGTTGATTACCATGCAAATTTCCCAAGAAGCAAAGCATTTTGGCATACATTTAACTCTATTGGAACTTGAAATGTACCTTAGAGTGCATATTCAACAACTAATATTTGTATGCAAATGAAACTGATAAAACCATGCAGATATATCATTCATGTTATAGGATTCAGCAGTTTAGAGAAGGGTTATTTTTGAAAAAACAATAGGTGAAATTGTTCTCAATTTACTTCAGGAAGTGTACTTCTTGATTACTTGATATAAAATGATATGTATTTGCTTTTCATCTTTCAAGAGAATACAATAGAGTATCCTTCCCTCCACCTTTTTTAATCTTGGAAAGGCTTCCTAAATTAAATGTCAAAATACTTCTTATTCAAGGTGAAAGTCCAACTGGAAGATCTATTTTAAAACTCTTCAGAGCCTTCCCCCTTTATCTAGTTTAGTATCTTGAGGAATGTTTTTCAACATAAATTTTCAGTCTGATATTTCAGTTGGTGATCTGTGAGAAGTTAGTATCCTAGCTAAATTTGAATGCCCACAAAGGCAACAAAATCCTGTTAAGAAAATCCTGTTCAAAATGTACCATGCTGTTGTAAGTCTGGAAGAAGTACTTGAACACTTGCCACTTTGGGTAGCTATTTTCGAGATATGTATGAAAAATGTAATGGAATAAACCGTATGTTCTCCTAATAAATACTGAGTAGTGTCCCTTCCAATGATAGAGTTTTCATTGCATCTACCTAAGGTAAAGTTTATTCTTCTTTTACTTTTGTCTAAAGTAAAACTTAGGACTAATAAAAGTTACAGAAGATCAAGTCCCTTTGTCTAGGACTATGGATAACATTTTTTTGTAATTTCTGTATACATTATTCTATTAATGATTATTTTTATGAAAAAATTTCACTTTCAGGTTGAATAAATTTTTTTGATACGTGGTATAATTTTTAAAGAATTATTTTATTTTTTAAATTTATTTTATTGTTAGTTTTTAGTTTGACCAGAGAGAGAGAAAGTCAGAAAGCAAGCCCCCAGGTCCAGGACTTGTACTGTGGTCGGCCATGTGGGAGTCTAGCACCTCAACCACCATGGTACCTGCTGGTCCACCACAGGATAATATTTTAAAGCTCCTAATTTTCTCCTACTGCTTTTTAAATATTAAATTAAAGCAATACAATTTTCTCTTATAACAGAAACTAAGGTTTGATAGAAAAGTGGATTTTGTAATAAATTGGATTATAAAAACAGGAAAGTTTCATGTTTCTATTATGCTGCATGGTACATGTTTTCCTAATGTTTTATCTTTCTTCTAGCTCACTATTTTTCTGAATAGAGTTTTTAGCTAATAATTTTTTAATAGTTTTTAATAATAGTTTTTAGCTAATAGAGTTTTAAAGCTAATAAACATCACATATCTCCTTCTCTGTGTGATGGGGGATAGCTTAAAAAGGGTCTAGTGCCAGCCGGTGGCGTGGTGGTTAAGGCCATAGACTCCCACATGACTGAGAGCACAGTACAGATCCCAGGCCTGGCGGCTTGAAAAGCACATTGGATTTGTGTGCATTAGTGCTCAAAATGCCGAGAGGAGGATGGATGAGAAGGGATTGTGGATGGACATCTCCCCGAGGGGAGCATTCTCACTTTCTCTCTGTCTCCCTCTCTGTCTGTCTTTGTCCAGTGAGCACATGCACCCTATCACAAACTTTCTAAAAAGGGAGGGGGCAAAGAAATTCCCTCAATTTGCTATACTCTTGAGTTAGATTCGTTTGTGGGACTGGTAAAGTAGTGACCTTAATATTTTACTGGTTTATTTCTGAATTGTGTTTAAGGTGGCTTAAGTTCTTATAATTGCATTTTGAGAGTTAAAAGATAAGTTGGGAATAAAAGCAACAGGGTTAAATATTATATATTAATTTATCCTTTGCATTTCACATAATCATTTTTTAGAGAGATTTTTGCTATATTACGTGTGCACTCACCAGAGACAGAGAAAGACATAGAGACAGAAAGTGAAAAATCTTTCTCCCCCACCCCTGGGGGGATGGCCATGCTGCAATCCCTTCTCCTCTATTCTCCTTTCAGGATCTTGGGCATGCACGCACATGTGCCTGGGGTGAATTTTAAGCCACTGGGTTTGGGACTCAAACTACAGTCAACTATGTGGGAGTCCAGCGACATAACCGTTATGCTATCTGCTGGTCCCATCACATAATTTTTTTTTTTTATTGCAAGTGTATATATTATACTAAATAGTCCATGTTTAAATTATTGTAAAAACTTACAACATCAATAGTGATGTTGACTGGTGATCAAATGTAAAAAGAAATAGAAAAATTTTAAGTTTTATTTAAAGAGTAAACCTTTTTTGGTTGTTAGTTGAATCATTTTACTCAAGGATAGTATTGAACAGCTTATTTTAGAATTTGATAGATTGTTGGAACCAGCAGATGGCAGAATCGTTACGTTGCTGGACTCCCATGTCACCAACTGCAGTTTGAGTCCCAGAGCTGGTGGCTTAAAACTTATGCCGGGCACATATGCTCACATGCCCAAAATCCCGAGAGGAGACTGGAGGAAAAGGGACTGCAGAGTGGCCATCACCCCAGGGGGGTGATTTCTTGCTTTCTGTCTCTCTGTCTCTCCGGTGAGCACATGACCCCTATAGCAAAAGTCTCTCTTAGAATTTGATAGATTATTATTCTATGAACAAAATGTAGTTTATAGTACAAATATTAAAATAAGTGTTTCATTTTTCCTGTGCTGAGGTAGGATGATGAAAAAATCATAACAAAAGAGATAAGACACCTCTTACCTGAACATCTGAAACATGCCATAAATGGCAGCATTCATTCAGAACCAAGTTTCCCTTTCATAGAGGTGGGCTACATTGATAGAGCATAACATTTGCCAAATTGTTCTTAAGCATGTATAAACTTTAGAAATTACTCCAAAATATACTTCAGACCTATTTACAGTCAAATCATGAAGTGTCTGCCCATTCCATGGCCTGTCTCTCTCTCTCTCTATTTTAAAATTGTCTTCATTTGAATATGATGGTGTTATGGAGGAAGTAGTCAACCTAGCAACACTTTGTTAGTAATCAGTTGGTGCTATTGTATATTCTTGAGTGTAGTCAACATTTATTTCCTTTCTACACATTCATTCCTTCTGCCTACTCTTTCGTATTAATGAAATTTCTACCTACTATTATAAAATGATCCTAATATTATAAGCTAATATACTTTATCCACTAAAATAAAAAATTTAAAGACAAATGTTTAAATGATTCTGAAAAATGGATAATCCACCTTCCGTTAGAACCTCTTCAAAAATCCTTGTCTCTGATTGCTCTAAAAGCAAAAGGAAATTCAAGGTCTCCTTCAACTGATGCTGACTGACTGAAAGTACATTTTATGGAAGAATTGGACATGATTTCAGTCTCTATTTCTGATCAACTTGCTTTTGCCTTCTTTCCTAGGAAGTGTGTAGAGAGCTCTGGTGCCTCAGCAAAAGCAACCGCTGTGTCACCAACAGTATTCCAGCAGCTGAAGGGACACTGTGTCAAACTGGGAATATTGAAAAGGGGGTAAGTTCAAATGATTTACTAGCTGTTTGACATGTAGACTAAACTGATAATTTTCTGTTGCTGATATTCAAACCACTAGTAAATACTCTATATTAATTAAAATATACTTTAAAGTATCGTATTCCTAGCCTAGTGGGTTAATTGTCATATCTTGATATCTGCACATAGACATTGTTTAGGAAATTTCCGTGAATAACTATTTTCTCAGTCAGTTTTACTTTTCTGTTCTCATATATATATATATATATATACACACATATATATATTCCTACCAAGAAATAAGACTAATATCATTCTTGTAGTCATTTATTATAACACAGTCTGTTCAAGTCTAGATTTTTTTTTTTTTTTTTTTTTGGTAAATGATTCCTAGGAAAATTATGTGACCCCAAAATAGACTTTATAAGCCTAATTGAAGTCACTTGACAAGTGCAGTATGAGAGAAGGTACTGACAGTAGAAGAATAACTGAACAATTTATTAAGCATAAAAATTAGAGCTAAATAATTTGTTGTATCGGTTTAGTTTTCCAAAATATCATTATGAATAGTTCAAACAGATGGTACTAGTTCTATGCTACTTCTGAAACTTTATAAGAATTACTATATAAGTAAATTCTAGAATTTATTGCTAGAAATTGAATTCACAATAATAACTACTACTGTCATCTGTTCTCAGTTCCGACTTCTTCCACGTTAGCTGGGTTGGTTTCAACAAAGATTACACTGAATTTCAGCTTGCAATCTGATGTTTGAATAAAGAGAATGAAAGCTTTTGGGCAGCTGTCACAGTTTATTAATCCTTGCTGACGGCTTCATTTAGGACCTATGACCCAGTACCATGTTGATGGCTTTTCCATGCTGAGTTTGGAAAAGTTGGTAAATTGTGCTAAATGTATTAATCGATTGGGTCATTTTTAAAGGATTAAGGGTGTTTTTTTGGTTCACATTTTGTAAGTAGCCAACAAAAATACAGAGAAATTTACACACTACCAAAAATTCCCTGTTTTATTTTTTTTCACTGAAGAAATAGAAAACATTAGGAAACACATTCTTGAAACAATAGTTGAGGTTTATTTTGGAACCAACAATTCTTGTCCGTGACAAGTAGCAATTTCCATCAACCTGTACTTAGAATAAATATATGACTGCAAAGCAAGGGAAGTTGCAGTGAAAATCTGTTTCTTTATTTGCCATTGATTGATTATTCTTATGATCTAGTCCATGGGCCACAGTTCCTATTTGCTGGAATAATACTATCAGTTCACTGATGACTTTTATTTTTAATTGCCAGAGTGGTGTGTTCTTGCTGGAGTCAGAGAGACAGAGAAAGAAAGAGAGAAAGAAACAACTCCCAGTGCAGTATGGTCACCCCCTAATCTCTTGTCCTCAATTTGGCTAACCCATTGGGGTTTGGGGGACACACACACGCACCTGGCATGTTTTTTAAATCCCCAGGGCTTGAATCACATGCTGGTCAGCCACATTGAATCTGGTTCCCTTAACCACTTGACTATGGGGCCACCCCATGACTCCTTTTGTTTTGCTTTATTTTTTGAACCAAAAGCATAAAGAATTTGTCCTTTCAAGTACCTCAGAGCCCTCCAAGAAGCATTGTATAAATTATGTAATCATTCCAAATAAATGAACCACAAATAGCATCTGCTGGAGAACTCACAGCTTCATCCCATCAATCATTTACATAGTAAAGGTATTTAATATATAATCATGTATGCTTAATAGAGGGTCCTGATATGTCATATCTTCTAGCTATATGCATATATATGAGAAAAAAACATATTTCTTGGAAATTATGAACTATTTTAAGGCACACTTAGGAAACACTTTCAAATAATATTGATGCCAATAGTGTTGAATTTAAACATAGTTAAGCAAGTAGAGGGGAAACATAATTACTTTTAAGCATAGATAAGAATAAGCACAAAGTGGGCCAAGAGTTGCTGTAGTGGTGAAGACACTGGATCCCATGTGGTTGACATCGCAGTTCAAGTCCCAGATCCAGCAACTTGAAAAACACACCAGACACATGTGCAACAAGCATGCCCAAAATCTCAAGAAGACAAGGGACTACAGCATGGCCAACCATCCTAGGTGATGTTTTCTCACTTCCCTCTCTCTGTCTCTTTGGCAAGTATATACACCCTATGGCAACAATCTAAAGAAAGGAAGAAGCACAGACAGGAGAAAGTGAGTAAAATGGAACAAAAATAGGTTTGATTTCTATAGATTCCCATTTTTAATGTGGGTTAATTTTGTCAACTTTCGATCCCTAAGCCTTTCTTCAAATGAAGTCTACAAAATTCTTATGTACACATTTGAATAAATTAAATGCTTTGGTTTAAGGAGCTTCTTGCCTGTCCTTTACTCTGTCTTAGGACCCCTGTTACCTTCTCACATACCTTCAAATAACAACTTTGGCTCCATGAAAAACTATTTAAGAACCATGTAAGTTGGGACTAGCAGATGGCGTATTGGCTACGTCTCTTGACTCCCATGTAGTCAACTCACACCAGGTGCATGCACATCCATGCCCAAGATCCTGAGAGGAGAATGGAGGAGAAGGGATTGCACCATGGCCATCCCCCTTGGGGGGGGGGGGTGATTTCTCACTTTCTGTCTCTTGCTGTCTTTCTGGCGAGTGCATGCACCCTATAGCAAAAAACTCTCCAATAAATAAATAAATAAAAATAAAAGAACCTTGTAAGTTTAGCAAAGTTTGTGTGCCAAGGGACCATCTGAATGTCTTGTGAATGTCTTATCTGTCATTTATTGGGTCACTGGAAAAGTCATGATGCATTTTTGCACCTAAAAAATACGTCATGACTTTTCCAAAGACCCAATATGCTTATAGCTAGACGATATGACATATGAATAAGAATGTATATCAGGGTCGGCAGGTGGCATGGTGGTTAGGGGCACTGGACTCCCACATGGCCAATCACAGTTCAAGTCCCAGACCTGGTGGCTTGCTTTCTCACTACCCTCCCCCCCCTTACTCTGTCCCTTTCTGGTCAAATTAAAAATAAATAAAGTTAAATAAAATAACTCTTTCAAAAAAAGAAATGTATATCATAGAATCAATATGTTGGATGTCACCATCTAAAATTAATCTAGAAAATAAATCTTAGCTGTTCTTTCAGAGACACAGAAGTTGGAGTGCATTAAGAGTGACACTAACAAGTCTTTGAATGAGTTAATTCAT
The DNA here is from genome assembly GCA_026018925.1 of Tupaia tana. Lineage (NCBI taxonomy): Eukaryota > Metazoa > Chordata > Mammalia > Scandentia > Tupaiidae > Tupaia > Tupaia tana. The sequence continues at coordinate 53,871,779 of JAKSZU010000006.1, read as the reverse complement.
TTTTAAAAAAAATGCAGATTCCAAAGAATGAAAAAGAGCACTACAAGACCCTCAAAATATTCTTATAATTGACTTTGAATTTGTGAAGTTTTCAGAAATTAAATTGATCTACATTTTTAAAAAGAACTACTTATTTAATTTTGTTTGTTATTACTATTTTAATTTCCTGTAGGGTGTGAGGACTGATGAGAGAGAGAGAGAGAGACTCCAGGTTCAGGACTCAAACCATGGTCGACCATGTGGGAGTCCAGTGCCTTAACCACTATGCCATCTACTGATCCCACCATCTGCATTTTTTATAAAACAAAGAACTAGGCATGTGAACTGAACAATTCTTAATTTTTTAATTTATCTTTTACTAATTATATTTATCTTGTAATCTGTGTGAATCTTTGTTGCGAAGTTTTGTATTGTTTTTCCCTTAAAAATGAAGCGTGTTTACTGTGCCTAATGCACATTTTATCCTTAGGACTGTATTTCAATATTAAACCAGAGCTCAGAATGTTGATTCAAAGCAGAACAGCCATGAAAAGAGCTAGCAAGAAAATTAAAGTAGAATTTTCAGTTGATCTGGTCAAGTTTAGTATGGTTAGTCTGTATACTGGCTATCTCAAAATAGTTGACATTCCCAGTCACAGTGATGTTGATGAATAGTTTAAAAGAACTTACCCTGTACCAGGCACATATTGCTAGGTGCTATACAGCTCTTCTGTTTAATATTAACAACAATACCATGAGGTGGGTTTTTTTTTTTTTTTTTTTTTTTTTTTTTTTTTTTTTTTTTGAGAGGTTTTTGCTATAGGGCGCGTGCGCTCGCCAGACAGACAGAGAGAGACAGAGAGATAGAAAGCAGGAAATCACCCCCCAGGGGGGATGGCCACGCCGCAATCCCTTCTCCTCCATTCTCCTCTCGGGATCTTGGGCACGCACGCACACGCGCCCGGCGTGAGTTTAAGCCGCCGGGTCCGGGACTCGAACCGCGGTCGACTACGTGGGAGTCCAGCGACATAGCCATTACGCTAACTGCTGGTCCCAACTATTGAACAGATGAGAAAATTAAGACTTATGAAGCCAAGGTTGCACAGCAATTCAATGGTATAGCTGAGTTTCCAGCTCAGCTCTTTCTGATTTCAGAGTCAAATATTTGCTCCTCTACACTGTCTCTAAATTTACTTTATTTTTAGATGAAAAATGTTACAGAGTAAAAGCAATTTTTCATTGTTACAGGAATAAAGTGGGTCATTATGCCTGAGATACATGGCAACAATGTATTTTACCCATTAAAATATTAAGTGCATTTTCATTTATTTACTGTAACAGTTTTCTTATCTCAGGAAGCAAAAAAGAAAATGGAGTTAGAATATTGAGTTATGAACACGTGATTGTGTGACAATAATAATATTTTAAAATGAAGAAAAACCCACTCTCTGTGTATCTCATCGAGATATTATAGGGATGGAATGTGATAGTTATCTCAGTGAGTTTTTTATGGGCGTCCTATGAGGGAAAATGCTTGTATGTTATGACAGTATCTTCATTACTTTTATGGTCATCTTCCAGCCTAGGATAATGGTGGGCAGAAAATTTTTTGCTAGACTGTCTTCACTGGCAATAATGAACATCAGAAAGTCTAAAATGTGAGTGTGTGTGTCTCAGAGGCATGGATAGAACATGCACGACTTCTGATCTGAGTTTCAAAACTACTCTCATCAGAATGAACAAGAAAGAACCTATACCTCGTCTAGCCAGCAGAACAAAACCAAAGCTGCTTATAGTTTTCTGAATAAATCTTTTTTGAAAGGGAGGAGGTAGAAATATTGCTCAAGTGATAGCATAGACATATCCAGAGGATTGGATCCATGATGATCTCGTCAAACTCTGGCTGCAAAAGATATGGGATTCCTGCCCAGGGGCGCAGTTCCACAAATGTTCCATGTAAGTATGGGAACAGTTCCATGCACATTTAGCAGATGGAGTAAGAAATATGGCCAAAAAATTAAAAACTGATCTTCGCGTGAGTCCTGGGGGGTCTGACATCGCTATTACAGCCATTGGATGTTTGCCTGAATAAGCCATTCAAGGATTGAATAAGAACCATATGGTCTGAATGGATGTGCTCAGGGACAGTAGCATTAACCAAAGGAGGAAATTTGATGAGCCCAGGCGGGTGCACTGGTACTGTGTGTCCATGGGCCGGTCTCCTACAGATCAATCAATTTGACTTTCACCTGAGAACTTTCCTTGGATATAGCATCAGCAATGGCCCTTTGGACAGGTATCAGAGGAATGCCATGTTCAATGAAATAGTAAATAGACGCTTAGATTGTAAAAACTTCGATAGTAGTGTTGGCATTGTTGCTGAACAGGATATTAAAGATAATCAGAACTCAATCCTTGTAATCCCTGTTAGTGACCACTAAGAAGATTTTAAATACTTGCTTTATTGCCAAAAGATTGATTTAATGATTCTATAGGACCAAATTAAAGACATAACCTAGCATTTGGGCTTTACGTGTAAGTGACATTGATTCCTAATATACTTCGTGTGGGAAACATAGGCTGGATTAGAATAGGTTTATTTTATGCTCTTGTAAAGCAGTGGATATACAAGAGGACATTTGCAACCTTAGTTGTAATTCACATAGGGTAAAATAGAGTATGTTTTGACTGAGTCCCAAACTAAGAAAATAGGAAGCATGAAAAGAATAGTTCTTCCAATTGTCCTTGAAATTTCAATACTATGAAACGACAAATTCTGATTTAGAATTTAGGCTGAAATGTACCTGCAGTATCCCCACACCTGCACAGTGGAAAGGTAAGGTTTTTACTAGTGCTATGCTCCAGCCACCAGTTCTTCTGACTTGGTAAGAATGTGCTGTATTGAGTCACTAGTATTACCTTTAAAATCTTAAGATTTTCTCGGAGGTCTCTTGGTCCAGATGCTGGCTGGACTCAGTGCTGGCTATTACAAGGTGTACAGTAGTCATACCTTAAAATGGCAGTAGTTCGAGAGGATTAAAAAATATTTAAGAATACTGTGAATAGGGACCAGCAGGTAGCATGGTGGTTAAAGCTCTGTACTCCTACATGGCAGACCACAGTTTAAGTCCTGACCTAAAGGCTTGAAAATCATGCTGGGCGCATGTGTGTGCATGCCCACCCAAAATCTCAGGAGGAGAATGGAGGAGAAGGGACTATGATGTGGCCATCTCCCCTGGGGTGTGATTTTTCACTTTCCCTCTCACTGTCTCTCTCTGCCTATCTTCTCTTCTGCGAGTGCACATGTCCTATGACAAAATCCTAAACAAACAAACAAACAAAACAGACAAACAAAACAAACAAACAAAACTGTGGATAATCATCTTGAAATTTTCCTTTTCAGAAATCTGACACATTCTGAAAGTTAGATTGTTTGATTTATAATCTATCTTGCTTGAAGACATTCCTTTGATGTAGATGGTGCAATTGTGTGGTCTAATAGCTAGAGATGTTTAACAGCCTGTTTCTTCAGGCTGTTAAACCTTCTCTGGAATATCCAATATTTCTAGGTAGTGCTTAAGACATATTTATGCAATTTTGAAGGACTATAAAAAGAATGAATGATATGAGATTTTATTCTTAGAATGTGATGATTTCACTTCTTTCACTTTTATGAGTTTGATGAAATATACCAGAATTATTATGTTATTGGTAAAGTCATGATAGGTTTTTCTACGCAAAAATGCATCATGATTTTCCCGATGACTCAGTGACAAAAGGAAGGCCAAATTTATTCAATTGATCTGGATAATTTAGGCTATAGTAACAAGACTGTTATTTAGAATAGTTCAAAATCACTAGACTGGCTATTATCTTTGAGAGTAAAGATTAGAATCTGATTTGCATATCCATATTTAACTTGACTAGTTCAAGAAATAAAGTAAACTTATATACCTCTGGAAATAGAGCTTCTACAGGTTCGGCAACTTCAGGTGAAAGAAAGAATAAAAAGAGATAATACAGAATGCAAAAAGTCTCACCTTTTTGTGCCTATAGGATTTATATATTTGAAATTGTTTTATTTGGTGTAATCTAATTATTCTACCCATGATTCACACACATTTAAATCATGGGACCAGCAGTTGGTGTAATGGCTATGTTGCTGGACTTCTGTATAGTTGACCGTGGTTCAAGTCCCAGACCCGGTGGCTTAAACTCACACTGGGCGCATGTGTGTGCTTGCCCAAGATCCTGAGAGGAGAATGGAGGAGAAGGGATTGCAGCGTGGCCATCCCCCCTGGGGGTGATGTCTCTCTTTCTGTCTCTCTGTCTCTCTCTGTCTTTCTGGAGAGCACACACGTCTTATAGCAAAAACCTCCCCCCCCAAAAAAAAATCTTATTATAGACTAATGCAATAATCTAGAAAAGTAACCATAGTCATTTAACCCACATGAAGTCCCCATATACATCTTTCATTTATTTCTTTGTTTATTATTGCCATGGTCATGTGTGCTCATGAGAGAGAGAGTGAGAGAAAGTAAGAGAAAGCAAGAAAGCACCTCCCAGTGGAATGTGGTCATGCCACAATCCCTTTTCTTCCATTTCTCCTTCTTGTCAGAATTCTGGACTTGTGTGCACACATGCCTAACATGTTTTTCAAGTCACTAGGGCTGGATTTCAAATTGTGGCTGGCCATGTGGGTTCCAGCTCCTAAGCCCAGGGCTGGCTCCACTATGAGTGTCTTACAGCTCTTTTATTAAGTTAAATAAGTTTCTTCTCTTAAAATCATAAACTGCATCAAGATACTTACTTCTTGGGGGCCAGCAGGTGGTGTGGTGGTTAAAATCACTGGACTTCCACATAGCTGACTGTGGTTCAAGTCCCGGACCTGGTGGCTTGCTTTCTTACTTTCCCTCTCTCTCTCTGATCAAACTGGAAAATTAATAAAGTTAAATAAAATAAATTTTTAAAAAAGATATTTACTTCCACCAAAAGAGAGAAGTAGCAAGAATTCCAAAGAGATCTTTTCACACAGATACAAAAGTGGAAAGGAGAAAAGGCAAAACAAAACCCAAAAGAACATTTCTGCCAGAAATCAAAATAAAAGGGAACCAGCAGTTAGCGTAATGGCTATGTCGCTGGACTCCCACGTAGTCGACCGCGGTTCGCGTCCCGGACGCGGTGGCTTAAAACTCACGCCGGGCGCGTGTGCGTGCATGCCCAAGATCCTGAGAGGAGAATGGAGGAAAAGGGATTGCGGCGTGACCATCCCCTCTGGGGAGTGATTTCTCTCTTTCTGTCTCTATGTCTCTCTCTGTCTGTCTGGTGAGCGCACACTCCCTATAGCAAAAAACCCTCAAAAATAAAAATAAAAGTAAAAATAAAATAAGTTATTTGATAAATTTTTAAAATCTTCAAAGGTATGTCTGCATTGGACTAATTTTTAAATTAGTCCTATCTAAACCACATGAGGATCTATAACTAAAATGAGTCCCCATTTTACAGTTAGGGAAATAAGAGAAAGGAAAGAACTGTGTGGACCAAAGATATTGCTATAATAGGAACTGAAGTTTGTAACAGAGTTACCTGTATAGACTGATGTTCTTACTAACTAATTAAGTTGGTAACTAATTAGTAAACTAAAGCCTACTCTCTTGTCAACTACTAGATGATTGATATTTATCTTATTATTATGAATTCTTTACCTATTAATCTTTGTTATTTAACTTTGTGATATAATTGTCTGTTACAGCTTCATGGGATAGATATAACTAAATCATGAATTTATGTAGTGAAAGTCTTCTGGCAAAGTATTCATGAAATACTACATTAATATCTACTGCTGTGTAGATATTAATTAATGAACTAAGCAGTATTATTTTGCAAACTGAATACTGTAGTTATTTTTTTTTTCTTAAGAATAAGTTTTAGGGACTGGTAGGTGGCATGGTGGTTGAGGGTGCTGGACTCCCACATGGCCAACTATGATTCGAGTCCTGGGCCTGGTGGCTTGCTTTCTCTCTTGCTCATCAAATAAAATAAAATAAAATAAATAATTATTTTTTAAAAAAGAATACATTTTAAAGGAAAATGAAAAAAAAAAAAAAAAACTATGAATCTTCTCTCATTGCCTTATATTTTGTGACCATGCCAGACACATGTATAGCTGCATGACCTGTATGGCTGAAGGCATGGTCTGAGTGTGGGAAGATTGTGGATTAGAGAATAAACATAAAAATAAACACACAAAGACATACAAGTAGAAAAAAGTGGGAATCGGGTGGTCTTGACTCCTCTGATGAAGGCAGCCAGGGCCCCAAACCATTCACTCAGGTTTATTCTTTGAAAAAATAAAAAAAAGAGAAAAGGGAAGTGAAAAGCAAAGTCAGTTTTCAGATGTTAATTGGTTGAAGATGCAAAGACCTCTGGGGCCATGTGGTACTGTCTTCTTGGACCTTTTCTGACTAACACACGTGACTTCCTTTAACTGATACTGCTTTGCAGTTTTGAACACAGAAGCAGCTAACATATTCATATGTTGATGGCATTCATTTAGCCTTGCAAATGAAGGCCCATAGAACCGAGTATCTGTATATGTTTAAAGGTAACATTGTGTTTGCTTGGATTGGCCACTCTCTACATATAGCAGTATTATTAAGTACTTTGGAACCTATATTTTTCAGTATTCATTTGGCCCTCATAATTCCTTAGTCCCCTGAAAAATGAAAACGGTGCAATTTTTCTCTACAAACTGTAGGTCTGATCAAGGAGTTCCAAAATAAAATGCAATCATAGCTGAGTGGGTTTTCATTTTGTTTTGTTTTAATATCTAGTGTTGTTTCATATTTAATTTAGTAAAAACAATCATATAAAGGGCCAGCTAGTGGTGTGATGGTTAAGGCAGTGGGATATCACATGGCTGACAGCATGGTTCAAGTCCTGGACCAGGGGCTTGAGGAATATGCCAGGCCCTTGTGTGTGGCGGCCCAAGATCCCAAGAGGGGAATAGAGGAGAAGGGTTGTAATATGGCTGTCCCCCTAAAGAAGTGTTTTCTCAGTACCCCCCTATACCTCCTCACTCCCCTTGCGCCCCCCCCCCCCCCCAGTCTCTCTCTGGCAAGCACATGTGCTCTTTGGTATCTTCAAATACATAATTATACACCTCTGATTTTTTTTTTTTCACTGATTTTATGTGTTTTAGAAAGATAATCCCTTTCTTGTCAATAAATGACCTTAGGCAAGTCAACTTCTTCAGATTCAAGTTTCTTCATCTTAAATACTTAAAATTTTAAAGTCTCTTTGAGCGTTATATGAAATTTGGAATTATATAAAATAAATGTAAATTTAAGCTTTAATATTGTTTGAAACCAGTAAAGCTCAGTTTCCAACTTTAAAAAAAAATAATAGGGAAATTTTAAGTTTTTTTTTTTTCTTATGAGAAAACAAGTGAAAGAAGGATTTTAAAGTTGATTTTTTTTTCTTCCATGAGTGAAAGACACACACAGAGAGACCGATAAACAGGCACTTCCAATAGAGTCATCACATGGCTATCCACCCCCAGCTTCAGCTGGCTCCTGATCATTGGCACACATGTGCCCAGTGTGTTTAGAAAGATCTCTTGGGAACCAGCAGTTAGCGTAATGGCTATGTTGCTGGACTCCCACGTAGTCGACCGTGGTTCGCGTCCCGGACCCGGTGGCTTAAAACTCATGCCGGGCACGTGTGCGTGCATGCCCAAGATCCCGAGAGGAGAATGGAGGAGAAGGGATTGCGGCGTGACCATCCCCCCTGGGGGGTGATTTCTCGCTTTCTGTCTCTCTGTCTCTCTCTATCTTTCTGGCGAGCGCACACGCCCTATAGCAAAAACCTCTCAAAAAAAAAAAAAGATCTCTTGATATGGGCTCAGAAAATATGTGCAGGCATAAGTACTCCTTCCCAAAGCTAGTAAGAGAAATGCAAAATCAGAGGTTATTGGGCCAGTTGGTGGCATGGAAATTAAGGCAGCTGGATTCCACATGGCTGAAGCACAGTTCGGGTTCAGAACATGGCACGTTGAAAAACACGCAGGGCATGTGTGTGTTTGTGCCCTGAGTCCTGAGGAGAGTGAAGGAGAAATGATTGTAGTGTGGCTATACCCCCAGGGGATGATTTCTCACTTTCTCTCCCTTTCTCTCTCCCTCCCTGGCAAGTATATGACTCCTATAGCAACAAAACAAACGAGGAAACAAAAGTGTAGATTATTTGGTTTGATGTTGTCACTTTCTTATAAGTAAAGCTCTAACACATTGGTATATCATTATAGAAATGAGTCAACTACCTCTTCATTATTTTGGACAGGTGACTTTTTCTTTGTAATAATTTTCATTTTCCAAAATTCATAATGTTCTTTTCTTTCTTTTTTGTCTTTAGAGATTTTTGTTATAGGGTGCGTACACTCACCAGCAATACAGAGAGAGAGAGAGAGAGAGAGAGAGAGAGAGAGAGAGAGAGAAAAATCACCCCCCTGGGTGGATGGTCACACCACAATCCCTTCTTTTCCATTCTCCTCTTGGGATTTTGGGCACATACTCACTCATGCCTAGGGTGAGTTTAAGCTACCAGATCTGGGACTCAAACTTTGATCAACCATGTGGGAGTCCAGCACCTTAACCACTATGTTAATATCTTATTTAATGTTTATCATATGTAGGGTCATAATGTTTTTCCTAGTAATCTAATTTTTTACAAATAATAATTGCTCAGCACTCCTCTAAATAGTCTTTTATGTTGTAACAACTACTAAAATATTCGCTGATGGGACCAGCATATGGTGTAATGGTTACATTGCTGGACATCCATGTAGTCAATTGTGGTTTAAGTTCCAGACCTGGTGGCTTAAAACTCAATGCCAGACTTGTATGTGTGCGTGCCCAGAATCACACGTGGCGAATGGAAAAGAAGGGATTGTGGCATGGCCATGAACCCTGAGGGTATTTCTCACTTTCTGTCTCTGTCTTTCTCTGTCTCTCCAGTGAATGCATGTGCCCTATAGCTAAAATCTCTAAAAAAAAAAAAAAAAAAAAAAAAAAAAAAAAAAAAAAAAAAAAATTCAGAGTGCCAATTTTCTGCCAGCTACCAGAGAAATAAATGTGAATTTGACTTCCTTTACCCTCCTGTAGCTCTAGTTCCTTCTTGACATGTAGTTAACTAAAATAGGACACAGAATTCTATAATTTGGCTGATTATGCATTTATTAAATAAATTAGTGTTACATGCCTATAACATGTCAGTCTCTATCCTAGGAATTTATCGTTTCCAATAAGACATTCTGTGATAATGAAAATCTTGTGTTTGCTCTGTCCAGCATAGAAACCATATTTACATGTGACAGTGGAGTCTTGAAATGCGGCCGGTGGGTCTGAACAACTGAATTTTCTCTTTTAATTAATTTAAACTTAAATAGCTACACACAGCTCTCAAGACTTTCACATGTTAAAGAGGGGAGATGAAAAAAAAAGTAACTTGCAAAATAAACAGGGTAATTTAACTTTGTGTCAAATGGTAAGAGGGACAAAAGTGAGAGGATGCAGCCACCATTACACCCTGTGAGGGAATGAGGCAGGAAGGGATGGTAAGGTACCACTTCAGGGAAACAGTGGCCAAGGAAAGACCTACCTGTTGAAATAACACTTGAACTGGGACCAGCAGTTAGCATAATGGCTATGTCACTGGACTCCCACGTAGTCAACCGTGGTTCAAGTCCCGGACCCGGAGGCTTACACTCACGCCGAGTGCATGTGCGTGCGTGCCCAAGATCCCGAGAGGAGAATGGAGGAGAAGGGATTGCAGTGTGACCATCCCCCCTGGGGGGTGATTTCTCGCTTTCTGTCTCTATGTGTCTCTCTGTCTGTCTGGCGAGCGCACGCGCCCTATAGCAAAAACCTCTCCAAAAAAAATAAAAGAAATAACACTTGAACTGAGCCTGGATAATAAAAAGACAGCAGTATGAGAAATTGGGAGACAAGGATTACCAGAAGGACCAGCAAATGCAAGTGCTCTGAGGAAGAAACAAGCTTAGTGTATTAGAGAAAAGGAAAAGCCGATGTGTTTGAGGCAGTCTGTGAAGGGGGAGATTGAGGCTGAAAAAGGAAGCAGGGGCTAGGCCATTAAGTCTGCCATTCAGCAGAGTGATAGGATAATGCTTTTAAAAGATCTCTTTTTGAATGCTTTCTAGAAAATAAATTATGATAGAAAACAAGTGGAGGCAGAGTGATCAGGTAAGAAGCTGCACTATTTGAAGTTTGGTCTAGGGGGTAGCAGTGAAGAAGGTGAAAAGTGAAAGAATTCTGGATACATCTCAGAGGTAAAACCAACAAAGCTTAGTGACAGAATTAGTACAATAAACTGATTGCCTTCAAAGCATCGCTATGGAGTATGTGCAAAGCATCGCTATAGAGTACGTGCTTTCATAATCCCTTCTTATTTTAATATAAGGTTGAATGTGTATTTAACAACCCAACACTGCTGACAATTCGAATAGCCATGTTCCCTATTGGTATTCATATAAACAAGTGACTTTCATAGCATCAGTATGGTTTGTCAGAGTTTGATGATTCAGAAAAATGTACCAATAAAAGCCGAAGAATGTTTGTTTTTTTTAAAAAAAAAGACTTTCATTTTGCCATATTCTGAAAATAAGATTTATCATGCTAGAGTTATGAGCTGATTATGCGATCTCTGTGTCTCAATAAATTATTCCTGGCACTCTACTTAGGAGCAATATGTGTGGTTTATTGCAGAGAGTAAGCTGAGCAGAATTCCAGTACACATGTTCATGCAGGGACCATACGCATGGCTAGTCAGTGTATGTAAGGGTTTTTTTGTACCAAGTCCCTAGTGTCTTGGCATTACTTTTATTATGTCTGCAATGCTTGTGTAGATGAAATGCCACAACACATTCTTTTACTATTGTAGCCTCAACCAGTCTTTTTTTTTTTTTTTCTTAAGAAAGAGCAATTACTATCATAAAAATTCCTTACTGGAGAACTTTCCATATTGCATTATCATTCCACGAGTGTAATAATAGTGGAATATAAAGAAAATTCTTTTTAGAAAATACTGAAATATCTAAAAAAGACTTCGAGGTCTGTAGCTAGCTCCATAATGAGAAACACCAAAAGTCTGGCGGAGGAGAAATGAGCGAGAAGAAGCAAAGTCAAATTTTTTTAGATTTCTGGTCCACGTTACAGATTTAGAAATCATGACCTGACTGAAGACAATTTGCAAATGGCATCACCTTCACCAGTGTCTACACAGAGTTAAAGAACTGTCTGTTACCTAGTAGAGGAATGCTAATGCCTATAACTGGTCATTACCTGACCTTCATGTATTTCTATCCTGATACTTCTACATGCCTAAAAGCTAATTTTGTGTTTTCTGTGAAATCTTGCAGTGGTGTTATCAGGGAGATTGTGTTCCTTTTGGCACTTGGCCCCAGAGCATAGATGGGGGCTGGGGTCCCTGGTCACTGTGGGGAGAGTGCAGCAGGACCTGCGGGGGAGGCGTCTCCTCATCCCTAAGACACTGTGACAGTCCAGCGTAAGTAGCTAAAGTAAGCCGGAGCCAACAAAAAGACACAGTTGGAAATGATTCAGAGCTGTGGTTTCACATGTTATCTGTAAAAACGTTTCACTAGTGAGCCAAACGCTTGTCTTCAGAACAAGCCATAGGCACAGGAAAGTGGAGGAGCTTTGTTAAACAGATTCTTTTTCTTCCTTTCCTCTTATTGTGTAACTAAAAATAAAATTTAAAAAATAGAAAAGCATTGTGTATCTTTCCCAGATAAGCCAGACTTTTAATCTAGTAATAATCAGATAGATTTCCTCCTCCCCAAACTACTGAATTATGGATGAATCCAGGTCTGGTCTTAGCTCCATTACCATTATTCCCAGGAAACCTAAGGTCTTTTCACATGTCACATAAAATTATTACTGCTACATTAGTATTAAAAGGACCAATGAGAGCACTTCAAGGGTTGAAATGCCTTGATTCGCATCACAAATCACAATGAAAAGAATACTGCCCGTGTGTTAAAATAGTTTCCATTCACATGCCCCCATTAATCATCTTCCAGAGCTGCCACCACTTTTCTCCCCACGACTGTTTTACGCAGGTCAGCCTGCGCCTCTCCCACTACCCTTTTCTCCAGCCAGAGTCCCCCTGGCACGAGGCCAGCCCGTCAGTATTCTCGGGGAGCTCTGCGTTTCTCCCTCCCACCAATGCCCACTTACAGGTGAACCATCCTCTAGACATGCTTTCCTGGCCTTTCCGAGACTGGACTGCCCTTAGCTGCAGCATGCAACTGCCCATTTTCATCCCAAACTCAGGTTCAGGGCCTCTCCCTGACTTGTATTTGGTGTAGAGTAATGCTCTGATGACACTTTTTCCTCCTCTCTGGGTTAAAAGATGATCAATTTTTATTATCTTTTGTTTTGTGTTTTCATTTTAACTCAGGGCCCCATTCTTTGATTCTTTTGTTCTCTTTACCTTGACATTGTTTTAAATTTTTGTTCTTTTATTATTACCTTCGTGCTTATAGAGCTTCCTGTCACCCATTCATAAACCAGGCATGCTACCAGCATCCTCACTACCTTGTTTTTTTCGTCTGACCAACCTCGTTCTCTCACGCTGGTTCAAGCTGAAGGCTGCTGTAAATTAATAACCAAAATATAAAAACCCTATGATAACTAACACGTCCAGATACTTAAAGGAATGACCTGGACTTCTTTTAAAGAAGTTGTCATTTTCCGTTCAGTCATAGTATACCCAAAAAGTAGATATAGCTTTCCCTAAAGTTAAATACTTTAAAGGTTAACTTCTGTAAATCAAGCATTTAATATCATTTTTCATTAATTTGGGTGTAAAGTATTTATATAATGCAAAGCCATCTGATTTTTTAATTTAATTTTTAGAATTTTTTGTAATATTTGAAATGAGATAGAAATTTATTTCCGTATTATTATTTACCTTGAACTATTTCCAGAGAGTTATTCAGTGTCTTCTCCTTGTTTCCCATCTGGAAAGAACCCAAACTTTCTATTTCTTATTTGGTTAACACAGAGCATCAAATTTTGGGTTTGTTGAATATGATTTAAGTGGCTTTTCATTATATAAGTGATATTTTTAGTTCATTGTTACTGAACTTAATACCATGATAATTAGAAAATACACTGATTTAATTTAATTTTCTTGGGATGTAAATCCTAAATTAAGAGTCTTATAAATTACTCATAGTAAATTGGTTAATTTTTATGTTAAACAACCAAATTTGTTATTGCTAATGACCATCAGCATAATTATTATTTTATTAATTAATAAAATGTCAAATTTAGTGTTTTCTTAAACTTTAATATGATTTCATCAAACAATATATGTACTGTTTGTGTAGATAGATATATTATATTCACATGTTCAACAAAATGTTTTTTCAGACCTTCAGGAGGTGGAAAATACTGCCTTGGGGAAAGGAAACGGTATCGCTCCTGTAACACAGATGTAAGTAAAACCAAAATCTGATGTGAAAAATTAGCTTACTCTCCCCCTAGAGCAAGGAAATTTTTAAAAGTGTAAGCTGTTTGATCAGAAATCCATGTGTGTGAGGGGCACATGAGTTCTTAAACTGTTAATAACGAGTGGACCCAGTGGCTTTGGCTCCACTGATTCCATCTCTAGGGGTCAATGGGAGCTCGGGCACTAAGCAGCAAGGGCTGTCTTTCCCAATAGGTCTCCTGAAAGAGCATGCACACCTTGAACGGCCTCACCCCACAATACTCACAGCTACACCAGTCTTGAATCCAGTAAGACTGACTTTCTCATATATCTTTTGTGTTCTTTTATGCTTGCCACTGCAAGAAGCTCCTGACTTCTACATTGTCTCTTTTCTCTTACCATCCAATCCTGTAAGACTCTGCATTATCTCCTCTGCTCCACATCCTGTCATTGCCCAACTACTGAAACTCTCCTTGCTCTCAGAAATCCATGCCCATCATCGACAGAATCTCTCATATCTTTGACTTCTCTGAATTTTCCTTTCCTTCACTCTCTTGAAATAATGGAAGCTGACTCCCTCTGAAGATCATGCTCCTTCCTTCGGTAGTCTCTAGACTGGGTACTTCTGTTTTTACCCGTAGTACTGGAACGAATAAAGTAGACTCTGTGTGTGGGCTTTTTTTTTTTTTTTTTTAATTTGCCAGAGGATGCACATGCTCACTGGAGAGAGGCAGAGCGAAAGAGAGAGAGAGAAAGTGAGAAGGCACCCCTCACGGGAAGACAGTCACACTTCAATCCCTTCTTCTCCACTCTCCTTTCAGGATTTTGGACATGCATGCACATGTGCCCATTGTGTTTTTCAGGCTATCAGATCCAGGACTCAACCATGAAGTTGTCCATGTGGGTTCCAGCTGCCTTAACCACCAAGCCACCCGCTGGCCTGGATTGTCTATCTTTATCTATTGGGTTGTTGGAATCCAAGTCATGATATATTTTCTATGCAAAAATTCATCATGATTTGCCAATGACCCAATATCTTATTATTGCTTCCTAATCATTCTACTTCCCTTCTGTGTAAAAAGTACAGCTTTTAATTTATGTCATTGAACCATTAACCCATGATCCCTCGCTCATTTGCTCTCTAATTCTATCCTCTCAAATTCTTGGTGATTTCATAAATATGTAGACGATTGGTCCAACATCTCTTCTGGATTCTTCCATAACCATACACATACATTCCCAACTAAGAGCAAGCAAGCAAGAAGCAAACAAAAAACCTTGCTAGTTAATTTCTTATTTCTTTGCTTCCATTTGAAATAGAATTCCTGAAAAGACTTGCCTATCCTTATTAAATCCAGGTCCTTTCTTCTCATTCTTTCTAAAATTTTCCTGTCAGGTTTTGCCTTCATCATTCTATTAAATTCTCTTGTCAAGTCATACATGACTCTTATATTGCTTAAATCCAACAGTCAATTGTGAGTCTTCTTATTTGACTTTCACTAAGCTTCTAGGACACTATAAACTGTCGGTCATTCTTTTATATCACTACTTACTCCTCAATCTCCTTTGCTTATTCCTTCTGTCTCTGACCTCCTAATGTTAGAGAGAGTACCGAGGCCATAATCCTTGGCCTTGTTCTGTGTTCTACCGATACTCATTTTCTTGTTTCATTGCTTTGATGCCATTTGACCTTGAATTTTTATCTTCAATTCAGACTTCTTCCATGGATTTCAGGCCCATATCTTACTACTTGATTTGACTTTTAATAGATACCTAATTTGTAACATGTTTAAATGTTATCTCCAGGAACCAGCAGCTAGCGTAATGGCTATGTCACTGGACTCCCATGTAGTCGACCGCAGTTCGAGTCCTGGACCCGGTGGCTTAAAACTCACGCTGGGTGTGTGTGCATGCGTGCCTAAGATCCCAAGAGGAGAATGGAGGAGAAGGGAACATGGCGTGGCCATCTCCCTGGGGGGTGATTTCTTGCTTTCTGTCTCTCTGTCTCTGTCTGTCTGGCAAGCACACACTCCCTATAGCAAAAACCTCTCAAAAAAATGTTATCTCTAAAACATTATCACAGTTGTGTTCTTCTAGAAGTTTTCCCCATCTCAGATCAACTACATTTGGTTAAACTAAAGATCTTTGTCTCTATTGACTGGTGTCTCTGTCTCACAGTCTATATCCAATCTGTCAGGAAATCCTGTTGATTTTGCCTTCAAAATATGTTATAAATCTGACCATGTCCTCCACTGCTACTGCTCTGGTCTCGGTCACTACTGTTTTTCAATTAATTACCTTAATAGCCTCTTACAAGGATTTTCTGTTACTACTCTTGCCCCCTATAGTCTTCAACATAGGAGGCAAAGTGAGTCAGGTTATCCTTTACTCAAAACCCTAAAATGGCTCGCCATTTTACTTAAACCCAAAGTCCTTTCAAAGGCCTGCAGTCTATATAATTTGGCTTTCGTTACTTCTCTGAATTCATCTCTTACTATTTACTTTATTCACTGTTCTAGCCACATGAGCCTCCTTCCTCAAAAGTGCCAGCCGTGGGAACCAGCAGTTAGCGTAATGGCTGTGTCGCTGGACTCCCACGTAGTCGACCGCGGTTCGTGTCCCGGACCCGGTGGCTTAAAACTCACGTGGGCACGTGTGCGTGCGTGCCCAAGATCCCGAGAGGAGAATGGAGGAGAAGGGATTGTGGCGTGACCATCCCCCCGGGGGGTGATTTCTCGCTTTCTGTCTCTGTGTCTCTCTCTGTCTGTCTGGTGAGCGCACGCGCCCTATAGCGCAAATCTCTCAAAAAAAAAAAAAAAAAAAAAAAAAAAAAAAGTGCCAGCCGTGTTCCCACCTTAGAACTTTTGCATTGCATGTTCCATGGCTAATTTTATCACCTCACCTTTATTCAACTCTCACCATCTCAATTATCTCAGCCTGAATACTGTATACTCGCAACCTTCCTGGTCCCTACAACCCTTGACTCCTAATCTGCCTATCCTGCTCTGTTTTCCTCTTATAATATCTTCTATTGCACTTGTAGTTTATTTATGATATTTAATTGTATTCTACTTGTATCTCAGAGTAAGTATGCATAGCTTTAATTACAACTATCTTCTCATGTTACTGGCATTATTTATTTATACATTCATTTCAAAAAGTAATTGAATGTCTGTTAGTATATTAGACTAGCTTAATTAGGAATGTAGAGATTTTTTTTTCCCTTTGGATGCTAAAGGACCTGTAGAGCAAATTGGAGTTGGGCTGAAAAGAAGAAAAATGTAATAATCAGAGCATTCTAGGCTGAAGGAAAGTTAAGAGCAAAGCCTAGAGATTAAAAAGTATGATCTTTATCTTGAGACATTAAGAAGCCTTTGAAAGAGCCTCAATTCATCCTTTAGATGAGAATTGGTTGAAAAAAGGCTAGATTACAACACAACAGTAAACTCATCTAGATGAGTTTTAGGATATTGGTGAGAATGATTAAGTGCCAAGCCATGGGCTCTACACTAGGAGTGACAACAGAGTCTAAAGAGACCTTAAAAAAAAGAGAACATTAAGGACCTAACTTCAAAAAGCCATAAAAATCAAAGAACCAATGTAGTAAGAAAAAAATCAGGTGAGGAGATCAGAGCATGGAATGTACTTGAATTTAAGATATGACAAGTGAGAATATGGACAATCATGACAAATCTAGACTGTGGCCTTGAGAGTGTATGCCTAACTTTGAACAGAGGTGAAGGAGTTCAAAGAACTTCAAAGCTAGTGAGTTTGGAGGGTCTTCCATGTGGATGTTGAATCACTCAGGATAATATCAGTTAGACCTTGTTATACAGAGTGAGACTGTGAGCCACGTTTCAAACATCCTAATAAACGTGAGAAATGATCCTCATTTATTGAGCTATAGAGTGTAAGTCAGATAGTGATTTGGAAGGATGACAGGAACGTCAAAGGAGAAGAGGTTTTATACAAGGATAAAGGAATTGAATATCTACTATATATTGAACTATTAGGTAGGTGGATGAAAGTCAAACCTACCTCTCAATTCCTCAGTATTTACATTATTAAGTAATGGTAGGGGTGTACAATGTATGTATGATAAGGGAAAAAGAAAAAAGGAACTAGACACCTCAGAGTTGTTGTATTTTATTTATTATCTATCTGTATGTTAGATACTCAAATTGTAGAAGCTACTATGGGCAGGTTGACATTTCTAATACTATCTTTGTCTTTTGTTTCAGCTTTTAGCAAGTTATAAGGAGATAAGTTAACATAATTACATCATGGATACACAAATAATTAATGATCTTTTTTCTCCATTAATATGAGCCCTAACTAGTTCAGAAGTTGAGGCAATTGGGTTACATACTGAAACTTATTTTCATGCTACTCAAGTTAAATGAAGTTCTCTGAACATAATCTATATAAGTTAGGACCTGCTTTCATGGAATCTGTAGAGTTGTCAGAAGAGTCATGGCTAGTGCATCCGAAGAACAGAAGTTTTAAGTTTAATTAGCTTAACTTGGAATAGTCCCATGTGGCTAGTGGCAACCATATTGGATACGATGGAGCTAGATAGTCTAACTATGCAATAGACAACTAATTGTCACAAAGAGGATTGATTGTACATATTAGGTTGTCAGTAAAGTCATGATGTATTTTTTTCTAGGCAAAAATGTGTTATAACTTTTCTGACAACCCAATATTACACATAGAATTCTCAAAAACAAATCTTAGTTAATTTAAAAAATAAATGTGGAGAAGACAGCAGGTGGCATGGTAGTTAAGCTGCTGAACTCCCACATAGCCAACAATGGTTCAAGTCCCAGACCTGGTGGCTTACTTTCTCACTTTCTCTCTTTGTATCTCTGTCTCTCTGTCTCTCTCCCATCTCTCTCTGATGAGCACACATGCCTTATAGAAAAATTTAAAAATAATAATAAATTTGGGCCAGCAGTTGCTATGGTGGTCAAGGAACTAAATTTCTACATGGCTGACCACAGTTCGAGTCTTGAACTGGCAGCTTGCTTTCTCACTTTCCCTCTGTCTCTCTTTCTCTCTCTCTGAGTGCACTTGCCCTATAGGAAATTTTAAAATAATAATAGCAATAATAAATAAAATTAAATAAATAATTCTTTACCAAAATAATAATAAATTTAATTTAAAAATAAATGTATAGAGAATTCCATTTGTGGTAATGACAGGCTATTTTGACAAATTTTTAAAATTGTTTAATAAGGCTTCTTTTTAAAATTTTATTTGAGATTTTTGTTATATGGCATGTGCACTCCCCAGAGAGACAGGGACATAGAAAGGAATCCACCCCCCCCCCCCGGGGGGTGGGGATAGCCCCGCCGCAGTCCCTTCTCCTCCATTCTTCTCTCAGGATTTTGGGCATGCACACACATAGACCTAGTGTGAGTTTCAAGCCTCCAGGTCTGGGACTTGAACTATAGTCGACCCTGTGAGTGTCCAGTGCCTTAAATACTATGACATCTGCTGGCCCTACTGAGTAAGGTTTTAAACATCATTTATAATCAGCAAATAACTGTAAGGTAGTGAAGGAAGCAGCCAGAAGTCAAATTCTGCAAGAAAGGGGAGTACAAAAAGAAAAGTGATGCATCAGAGCACCTAAAGTAATTTTTAGGGAATAGTAGAAATTGGATAAATTGCAAGTATCTGCCTTGGACCTCTTTTAATTTCCATCATTAATAGAAGTAGCACTCAGAAGGAGTAGAACAGCTGCTGCCAACACTCATTGAGCATTTACTGGGTACCAGACCTATTGCTGTAACTATATTCTCTTCTAATACTGAGAGATGTTCTCTCCCTTCTCAGGAGTGAGTTTGTTTGGCGGGATATTTTAAATTTCTATCCTTTCAACATGAATCTTGAAAAACTGTGATGATAGAATAATCTGTGCTGTTAACAACTTTGTTTTTGCAACACAAGTTAGCTCATATTTTGTGCCCCTAAGGAATACAGAGGACGATGTTGAATTACATTAACACAATTGAACAGCAGAGGACAATGGAACTGTACACAATGATGGCTCGCTCGCTCCATATTCATTTTGCTTAGGTTGACCACATGGTCTGTCATAGAAGTCTTGTATGTTTCTTTCTTTATACATTGTCTTCTTGTCTCTATTACTCAGCAGCCTCAACCCTCCCTTATTAACTCATTTCAACTTTATGAAAAAAAAAGACAAAGTCCTCTATTTACTCTTATTCTGTTTTTCAGCTGCATTAAACAGTGTTTGTTATGAGTTTGCCATCTCATTACAATATTGTGCTAGTATTTTATCAGAATTGGTACTGTTTTTGTTAGTCCGTCATCTCTGAATTGTCTTCCTTTAACCCAATTTTCCCATATAACTCTTATTTTTGGTGTGTAATTTTGAGGATAAACTTTTTCAGGACTGTCTTCATCATAGCAGAAAGGACTATATTTTCAAAATCTAGCCTAAGAGCTTCTTTTATATAGATTATATTTTAGGACAGAGCATTTAATGACAAACCATGAAGGGTATAATTGTCTTATATTGAGTATTTTCCAGTTACCAAAAAATGAGTGTTACTGTGATAGCATTGTAGGAATTGCTATGTCCTTTAAATTAACCTTGGTACTTTTTCTAAATGTGTAATGGTTTAAATGTTCTTTTTTTCTCTCTCTTTCTATCATATCCTGGTGTCTTTATGTGTAAGCTACCATAATTTAAGGGATTCAAAAGAGTAAACTTTTCTTTAATCAGACCGGCCTCCTGCTTTAATGGATGCTTTGCATAATTTAATACTGGGCACGTTGTATTAGTGACCCTGTAAATAAGATCTGAAAGAGAACTTTCCATTTAGTTAGAATCAATTTGACAGTCAAGAACTAGAAAATAATAATCATTTGTGGTTTGGTCATTTACGATCCAAGAATTTCTCTTGAGACTTAAATAGAAGTAATACAAAGAATAAATTTTAAAAATCTAGGAAGAATTTAAAATCAGTGCACAGAATGAGGTAATGTCACATAGTCAAATAGCAGGTGCACCTACGCTCTTTATTTAGTCTCGTGAATCTCTGAGGCTTGTTCTGTGCTTTGTAACTTACGCCCAGAGTGCCTGTTACAGTGAAAGACTGAAAATCCAGAAAATATTAAGCCGATGCATGCACACTTTATAGATCCTACTTGAATTCTTTTAGGACTTTTCTATACATTCAATGTAGCCTCTCAATTTTCCATACAGCCTAGCAGTTCTAGTCCTTTCTTTCCTATGACTGACTAGTTGGTACTTTGGATTACTGCCTAGTTCTAGTGTTTTCACGTACAATAATTATAATTCTTATTAGTTATAACTATCTTACTAGAGTGGACAGCTTATAGCACTACATTGAATCACATCTAAAAAAATAGAATACATTAGGAAATCAGAGGAATAGAATAGTAATATAAAGTTGGAGAAGAATTAGTTACCTTAAATATGTATTACAGGTCTTTCCACTTACTAAAGGTGGATCATACATTTTGCTGCGAGCTTCCTAGCAACCTGAGTAAAGGGGCAAACACTGTCAGTTCTGAGATTCATAATAACCTTGGCAAGTCACCTAATCTTACATAACTTCAGTTGACTTTTGTATACTGGGTTGTCAGAAAAGTCATTTTTTGAACAAAAGAAATGAAAAATAGGTCATGACTTTTCTGACAATCTAACAGTATATAATTATATCAGACTTATAAGATTGCTTGAGAATTTAAAGTAATGTATGTATAATATCTAATATAATTCCCAACACTTAATCTGTACTGAATACAATGTAGTTGTTATTATATACATTTTTTGTTATTATATACATTTTTTTGTTGATTACAATGCATTTAATATATAACTTCATTAGATCACTTTAAACCACTTTTATCATGAGGAAGGAGAAATATTTTTTAAAGTTTTTTTTTTTTTTAGAGAGAGAGATTTTTGCTATAGAGCGCATGTGCTCACCAGAGAGATAGGGAGGTAGAAAGTGAGAAATCACCCCGGCGGGGATGACCAAACTATAATCCCTTTTCCATTACCCCCTTGGGATTTTGGGCAAGCATGCACATGCACCCGGCATGAGTTTCAGGCTGTGTATAAATGGCCAGGATTCAAAGTACTGGAAGACCAGAGGAAGGGAATAGACCCTATGGAGGGAGGGGTGCTCCTTTGTCTCCCTTTCTCTTTCTTACATGTGTGCACGTACACTGTCACGAATAAAGAAAAATAATTTTAATTAAAAAAAATAATAAAATGAAGAGCCCAAAACTCAGCAGCAGGCTAGTAATCATAGAAGGGATCCAGTAAGGCACAGAATTTCTGATTACTGATCTAGCGATTTCATGACTAATGGAGCTTTTGGGAGGAGGGTATGGCAAAGTAAACTTCTGTGCAGGAGTTTGGTCACCTTCGGCATTGTCTTACTTCCAGTCTAACATTACCCCGCAGCAGAACCAGGTAGCTGAGAGCATTCTGAAACTTCTGACTTGCCCCCCCAGGGAGAGGTGTGGGGTAAGTGATGACAAGTACACAGCTGATCCATTAACAGCGTTGATAACCATGTCCCGAATTATAATTAGAAGACAAGTATGTGTCATCCACTTTATTCTTAAATATTCTTCATCTAGATAGCAAAAATAAAAAGCAGTATCAGTAATCTTTCTTAGGTTAATATGAATTTTACGGTGTTTACAGTATTATGTTTTGAGAAATAAGGACTAGCTTTTAAGTGCAGAATAGAGTTTATTTGTTCATTTCATTCTCTTATTTTAGAAATATTTATTATATTTTATTCCATTTGTTATTATTATTTATAAATTTGACCAAACAGAGAGAGAGAAAAAAAGGGAAAGCGAGAAAGCAAGCCACCAGGTCTGAAACTCAAACCATATTCGACCATCTGGGAATCAGCATCTTTAACTGCCTCACTGCCTGCCAGCCCCCTGTTTATTTTATTTTTAAAAAAGACTTTCTAAAAATTAGAAGGGAAGTTTGTTTCTTAACATATGTTTAGGCTTTGGGGAGAAAGATGCTATGCATAGGCTACATTTAATTATTCAATAAATTATTTATTTTTTAAAATTTATTATCATCATAATCTTGTTTATATTACATTGAATTGCATATACCTTTACAGTGTATTACATTGCTTTTTCAAAAGGGAATGCCATGCATGTCAGTCAATACTGAGACATTAAAATCCCCACTTCATCATTCAATATCTTTTCATTGTTTTTTCCGTTCATTATTATTATTATTCCAATTATTTCTTTAACCAGTCAATCACTATTTCTCATTTTGCTTGTAAAAAAACTTTACCCATCATGAAATACTTCTCAGACCAATCCAGTTGATAATACTATACATATCATCAACAGGTAATAAGCCATATCTATGTCCCACTAATGTCATGCCTCTCTATTTGTTCTCTTGCTATCTTTCTCTATCCTCTTCTCTTCATCAATAAATTCTTTGCTATAAAAGGCATATAGAAGTAACTTTAATTTAAAAAAAAATGTTTTAAGAATTATTTATGGGGGACCAGCAGCTTATGTAATAATTATATCATTGAACTCCCATGCAATGGACTGCGGTTTGAATCCCAGACCTGGTGACTTGAAACTCATGCCGGGCACATTTGTGTGCATGCCCAAGATCCCAAGAGGAGAATGGACGAGAAGGGATTGTGGTGTGGCCATCCCCCCGTGGGGGGTGGTGGTGATTTTTCACTTTCTCCTTTCTGTCTCTCTCTGTTTCTCCGGTAAGCACACACACCCTTTGGCAAGTGCATGTGCCCTATTGCAAAAATCTCTCAAAAAAAAGTAAATGTACAGTGAAACTGCAAAAAAAAAAAAAAAAAAAAAAAAAAAAAAAAAAAAAAAAAAAAAAAAAAATCGGAAACTATGTGGGGGACAAAAACTGTGAGAAAGTTGAATGAAAGTTGGGACTGAGATGATTCACGGCATTTATCGACCACTAAATTTAACTTTGGAAATGCTCTAATGTAAATTACTTTAATTAGACAGCCAGATAATATCTGATAGCCAGGAACTCAGGGATTTTGTTTGCAATTGTAGAATGAATAGGGTGCAGAAGCAAGGCCTTTGTTAGCCATGTGATACCTTTGTGTAATTTTTAAAAGATACCTGTCTGGGTGAACAAATGAAAATGTGTCCCTGCTCTACAGTCTCTTGTGAAGTGCATGGCTTGCCTAGCAGAGCAGGGCTTGGCTTTCCAAACAGCCTCAACCAGCAGTATATTATCTACTAAAAATATGCTGCTTTCCTGGAGAGGACAAAGAAAATTAAATTTAAGGAGTTTTGAAGACTGGTCTGGTGTAATAGGGATGGATCTGTCAACATAAAAAGAACACCGAGACCTAACACATGAAATAAAAGTAGTTTATTTGAGCCAGGCCTTAGGACAAATTTCCCAGAAGAATGGACTCTGGCTTTCCAGAAGTGTGCTCATCAGAAAACAAAAGAAAACAAAACAAACAACCCAACAACAACAAAAAAAGAAAGCTATGTAACAAAAAGAGGTCAAGAGGAGGGGAGGTTACAAGTCATTTGTCAAGAGTTTACATTGATCCATTTAAAAGAATGCAGGCAACTGATTGACTATACCTTGTTTTTGACATCATGAACTCAAGAATATGAAGAAATGGTATGAAGAAATGGTAGGGGGGTCACTTGTAAATCTGTAATCCTTTTACAGCATCAGTTTGATTACTGTAAGCTAAAACATGCCTTTTGGTCAATAACCTTGTTGGGTGTGGGACCTGACTCAGGCTCATGTTTACTCACGCTTTTAAAATTTAAATGGACCTTCAATTCCAGACTGCTCTGAACTGCTTTCTTTCACAAACAGCAAGTACTTTTGATGTGGATGTAGAAAGGAAGAAGAAAGAGAAGAGAGGGGGCGTAGTAGAACCAAATGCCAATTTTACTCCTTTTTCAATTTTCCCAGAGGCCATAGAAATCCTGGTATCTTTCTAGCCTGCCTGCCTTTCTTAGAGGAGAGGGAAGGGGGAGAGGCGGTTTCATTTTCGGCGTGCTGCTCAGTCTTTATTATCCATAAGACATACAACAGTATATTCAGAATTATTCTCATTTGCAGAACATTGTGTATTTCTTTGGAAGGTAAGGGCACTTGTACTCTGCAAGTGAAAGAAGGCACAATAGGATTTGGTGGCTTGCCAAGGTCATTCTATCCTTGGGGACAAAAACCAGAATTAGAACCCCAGTAATAGAAATGTTACTGCAAAGCTATGAGTAGAAGCTAAGATTTCTTTATAGAGTAACTTTTTTTTTCTTTTTTTTTGAGAGGTTTTTGCTTTAGGGCGTGTGCGCTCGCCAGACAGACAGAGAAAGACAGAGAGACAGAAAGCAAGAAATCACCCCCCAGAGGGGATGGCCACGCGCAATCCCTTCTCCTCCATTCTCTTCTCGGGATCTTGGGCACGCACGCACACGTGCCCAGTGTGAGTTTAAGCCACCGGGTCCGGGACTCAAACCATGGTTGACTACATGGGAGTCCAGCGACATAGCCATTACGCTAACTGCTGGTCCCGTATAGAGTAACTTTTATGCCTCTATTATTACTTCCTAATAAAAAGTATTAAGTTTAGTCAAAAAAAGATGCTTTTAAACTATCAGGATATTGGAAACACAAGATAATTTATAGAATGAATGTTTTAGTCTACAGAGGTCTGCGGAGGGAGATGATAAAGATGCTAATATTACCAATGTTTATTTCTTTGAAAATATAAGACCTAAAGATGGTGAGACCAGCTCTGCTCACTGGATTTATGGGGGACCCTGGGGATTGGTTTTTAGAAGGAGAGGATGCTTATTAGTGTTAGCACTAAGAGGCTGAAAAATCTGTCTAGTTCACATAAAAGATCTGCTTATTTTTACTGTTTTCTGTTTACAGCTTCTACCTAGTATTAGCACTTATTATCCTTAAGTAATTTAAAAAGCATTACTTCTTAAACTGAT
Source organism: Tupaia tana (assembly GCA_026018925.1). NCBI lineage: Eukaryota > Metazoa > Chordata > Mammalia > Scandentia > Tupaiidae > Tupaia > Tupaia tana. Next base: position 53,846,252 of record JAKSZU010000006.1, on the reverse strand, counting down.
CACTATTCCTAAACAAAACAAAAATGTATTTATATAATTTTGCTTAAGGAATTGTTATCTTCTTTAATGACTCTCATTGTTTTGACCCAGTATTTATAACTCCTTTTGAGCCTTTTCCTAATCAACACAAAATCAGAACATTTATTGATGGAAATATTGAAATAAGGAGAACAGAACACAACAAACTACAAAAAATAACACATGGAAACTTATCTCTATTCAATTTCCTGGGTACCTCATTATCACTAGTATTGTATTTTTGTTAACTATTGTGTCAATAATGATCTAATAATAGTAATATAAACTACACTGAATATCTAAATAGAGGGAACTGATTACACGAGTAATGGAAAAGGCTGACAAGTTCATAGATCAGTGTCAGAGGACGATGCCACGATTGCTTCAAAGAAGCTATTGGAAGAAAGTTTTACCCAAGCCCAGAGTCTAGAATCATTGAATAGAAGGTAAAACCGTAGGGTGATAGAGCAGAGAAGAGGGAGCTTTTGCCTGAAGTTGGAATCATAGGAAAAAAAATTATTTTCTGTGTGAGATGCTACAGAGACATAGAGGAAATGGGGAAAAGACCTGACTTCTCTAAGTAGTGCCTTCCATTGCCTGAACACAACCATAAGTTACTGATGCACAACCCTAGGAAAGAGAGCATACAAGGTTTGTTCCCCTAAAATATAGTGCAGAGCAGATGGGTTAGGGATGATCCTAAGGACACCTAGACCCAAGACCAGCACAGCTGCTATGAATCGTTAAGTGCTACCATATGCCGGGTATAAGAGCTAAACAATCCATATAAATCTTTACCTAGGAAGTAAATACCCATATTATCTCCAGTTTATTGATGAGGCTTGGTCAATTAAGTGAATTACTCAAGACCATGAATTAAACCAATGACCTAGTTAGAGTTGAATTCAGATCTGTCTTACTCCCAAAATCTTACTTCTAGTTCTCTCATTTTACGAAGGAGAAAAAAGTAGTTTGGGAAAGAGAAGAAACTTGCAGCTGAGTAGGTCTAGAACTCATTATTCCTATTAGGTTATTGTGCTTTCTAAAAAAAAATATTATTCTTTTATTTATTTGTTTTAGGTTTCTGGCATAAGGTACCTGTGCTTGCCAGAGAGAGAGACAAGAGGGAAAGTGAGAAATCACACATCACCCCCCCACCCCGCCTCCATAGGGATGACCACACAGCAAGACCTTTTCCTCCATTCTCCTCTAAGGATTTTGGGCATGCAAAATGTGCCCAGAATGATTTTTACACCTTCAGATTTGGAATTCAAACCATGGCCAACCATGTGGGAGTTCAGTGCCTTAAGCACTATTCCACCTGCTGGCCCCCGAAATAAAATTTTTTAAAAGACTGTCTTACTGTATTGCCTAGGCTGTGCTCACTTAAGATTATCCTGCCTCAAGCTCCTACCCTTTGGGACTGCAGGTGCATGACACCGCAATTGGCGTAGGTTTTCTACATTTAACAGAGTTAAAACCTTATATGCTATTGGAACTAGCAGGTGGCATGGTGGTTAGGGTGCTGGACTCCTACATGGCCAACTACAGTTCTAATCCTGGACCTGGCAGCTTGCTTGCTTTCTTCTCTTCCTGTCTGTCTTTCTCTGGTGAGTGCACATACCTTATAGCAAAATTTAAAAGTAACAATAATAATAAATAAAATTAAATAGTTCTTTTGAAAAAGGGAAAGAAAACTATTTTTTTTTTTTCTTTTGAAGAAAGAAAAACACCTAATGATATTGTTGTAGCCTTTAGAGAGTTTCCAGAGGAGGCTCCCACTTTGGGTGACAGAGATACCATTGTATCCTGAAACTATTACTGAGCATCGTTTCTGTACTCCAGTTTACTTTGTTGCAAAACGGGATTTATCCTATCTACCTTATCTAGAGTGTTAAGAGGAATCGAATAGATAATACATTGAAAGATCTGTGACTAGAGTACCACAGAGTAGGTACTTGGTAACTACTAACTCCCATTATTATTGTTCATATTTTATTATGCTGACTTTGAGAGTGGTTATCATAGGAAAAGAGATTAGAAATTTTATGAAATGTTATCTGAGTGCTTCATTAAACAGTAATATCCTTCTATTGTACATTTTACTTCTATTTAGGAGAATCACTAGAAAATACTAAAAAAATAACATTTTTGTTTTGTCTGCTTTTAAATGAATTGCCCTCATGATGACTTAGTTGTTAGTTCTGGTCTTTATAATGTACCAGTGATTAATTTGAAATGTCATTTCCTCTTACGCTTCTATACAGTTTTTCGCTTTCAACTAGGATGGCCTTTTTTCCCTAATCATTCTGAACATGTGACCTTTTCTTTCTTGTCCCTGTGGCTTTACTTGGCTTCGTTCTTAATAATCCTCCACTCCTCCCAAGTCCTTTTTTCTTTTTTAACTAGCTCAATTCCTTTCATTCTTTAGAACGTGCTCAACATTTTCTTTCTTGACCGCTATTTTCCTAACTAGTCACGTGACATGCTGATCTTTCACCTATATACAGCACCTGTAGACACCCTATAACATGCTCTCATACACTATATATATTACCTGAACTACTTTTTCCATTTGCTCTGGTTTCTCTCACTAGATTGAAGGCCATGCTTCGGTGAACTTTTAAGTGATTGGTACCTTACACATACTTTAAATATTTTGTGAAAATTTGTAGCCAGAGTTTAAATTGCTTGTATTTTTTTGGTGGTACTTGTTTAAAAAGTAATCTTGCTATGTGGCAGAGCCACTGACAACTTTAGTCCTTGTGTGGGATGCCCTGCAAATAGCTAGGAGAGGAAAGCATTCCAAAGATACAAAGATTAGCAGCATGTGAAACTAAAGACCTTGGGAGCATGGCTTTCTAGCCTGATAGACTATGTAGCCTATGATAAATAGTTTATTTCTTTTCTAAGAACACAGGCAACAAGGGTAGTTTGACAAGAAGAATCATTAGGCTTGGCATTGAATTATTATATTTTAATGTGCTGAAAATATTTTAAAATGCAAGACTGATAACAGTGTAGACTTGCTTTCACTATTCTTAGAATCTGAGGTTTTGGATTTGATATGGTAAAAATTTGAATTACAGTGCATAGAAGTAATGATGACCATGCAAATATTTGCACATTGTGGTCTACTATGACTGCTCATGCTTCAAAGGGACCCTTTACAGTGTACTGGGACCTCAGAAAACTATACAAAGCAATTGTCAACATCCAAGACAGAGCAGTAAAAATGTCCTTACAATGATCTTGGAGAATGCCTGTAACATACTTCTTATTTATTCACCTAAGAATTGCATCTAACGACGTGGTGTGTACTTCCATATTTAAGGGGACAGTTTTCTCATTGTTTCTAACTCAGTAGCTTTGGTGTTTAACTGCTGCCACTGTAGAACTCTTAGTAGATCATTCAAATTAAGTCATATTGCTCAAACATTATGAGATATAATACATTTAATTCTTTGTGAATTTACAGATGAGTTTAGGATGACTCTGTGGCATTTGGAATCTAGACCTAACTAGAATAGCAAGATTTTTCTCTTTTAAAAAAAAGATGATAAATTTCAACCTTTTAAAAACAATTTATCCTCTCTTCGCCTTCTCACTATTCTTCCCCACCTCTCAAACACATGTACACGTTTTAAATCAATTTAGTATTATATGTTTTGTGATGTTAATAGATTAAATATACATCTTAACAAATCCAAATTCCTTAAATCTGGAGGTGTTAGACTTCAAACTCAGCATTTTTGCCCAGTTCATTCCAATTTAAAGTATGGTTTTTGTCAGGGCTAGACAGTAAACAGTTATAGCAGTAGGGTTCCAAACCACAATTAATAGTGCTGAATTTCATGTTACAAATGTGCCTTTTTTAATTCCTTAAAATAAAGATCTGGGAATAGCTATGGCAACTGGACCTCAAATACTGTTACCAAAAAGGATTTTGTGTTTTAGTTTCTTCACCTAGCTTTTTATGTGTGTCTATAAGGCGATACCTAATGGCTTGATTACAAAGTGGGCTATGACATGTGTCCAAGTGTAAAGTTAATATATAAACTATCTGACACTCGGTTTTCAATTACTCCAGTTATTTCATCTATAACCAAGACTGTAATTCAGACACTTCAATCTGAATATTGATTATAAAGTGGTAAAGCAAGTGCCAGAACTATAGCCAAAGAGTAAGGTAGCGAACTAATATGATGGAATATTTTCCAACAATTGTACCATTTATGATTTTATTTTATTTTAGCCATGCCCTTTAGGTTCCCGAGATTTTCGAGAGAAACAATGTGCAGACTTTGACAATATGCCTTTCCGAGGAAAGTATTATAACTGGAAACCCTATACTGGAGGTAATGTATAACTTGGTAGAGCATTCATGCTTGAGAGCTCTGCGTATATAAGAGAGTGTATAAATACATGTAAACATACACACATTCAGGCACATACTAGCTTAAATTAGCATTTTCAAATCAAAGCATGGAAGTGCTCTATAATACCAAAAAGGTCTCATGTTTTATTTTCCCTATATAAAGTTTATATGTCAGTACAAATTATCAGAAGCTATTTTTAAAAACTGAATTTCAGTTAACAAGCACAGAAGTCCTAGAAAGGATGTGTGTACATCAAAACCATATCTAGGTGCTCCTCAATTTATGATGGATTACATCGCAATAAACCCATTGTTAAGTCAAAACCATGGTAAGTTTAAAATGCATTTACTATCCTGACAAAGTCATTGTAAAGTCAAAAAATTGTAAATCAAACCATTCTAAGTTGGGGACCATCTGTAATATTTTTGAGTTCTGCTGGAGACTTTCTTAGGATATACATAAATTATATTGTAATCATTGGATATCTGCAATTTTCACCTTGAAAACAAATCCTAACAATGAAAATCAACTCAGAACAGGAAAATCTGCTCTTTCTTAGTCAAAAGTCAAGGATTTATAGATCATACTCTTTTTCAGAGTTAGGAAACACTTGGTAGACTATTTCAAACACCAGTTGTTTTGTGAGCAGAAGATATTTTACAGTCTCACAATCAAACTACATTTTGTTGAAATTTTCTTCTAGAAAAATCAAATATAGTAGGCTGGCCTCATCACCCAGTGGTTATGAAAGCCAGAACCCACATAACCAACTGCACAGTTTGAATCCCAGCCCTGGCAGCTCGAAGAACATGCCAGGCGTATGTGCACACATGTCCCATATCCTGACAGGATGGGGAAACAGAGAAGAGTGTAGCATGACCATGCCCCGTGTGGGGTGCTTTCTCCTTCTCTCTTTCTCCATCTGTCTCTGATGAATGCACAGATTGTGTGGCAAATTAAAAAAAAAAAAAAGGCTAAATGTACTTTTAAGAAACTTTTACTATTTGTTTTTCCAACATCTTTAAAAAGTATACAACATAGGCCCAGCTGCAGTGGCGTACACTGGACACTGCTGCTTAGCATGTGGAGGCCACATGAGAGGCCAGGATTCAATTTGGGCACACACTATAAAGCTACACACAGTTGTCCCAGCTACTTGAGAGACTGAGGCAGGAGGATTCTGTTAAAGTGAGACCCTATCTAAAACCACACACACACACACACACACACACACACACACACACACACACTCTATCATCCAACATAGAGCAATATTAAAATAATTTTATGGTGATAAGTGCTTTTCTACCCACTAGTAATATTTTACCATTAACGCATTACTGTACTTTCTTCATACATGTTTGTATATCTTTCTACACATTGATGAATGTATCCTATTTTTATGTATTTCAAGATATATCGCAGACAGTAACACGCTTTCTCCTTAAAACTTCAGCACGTATAACATTATTTACAGTTTGATTAATTATTTACATTTTTCCAGGTAAGATTACATGGAAGATTATACACAATCTTAACCATACTTTCCCGAGTCTTGACAAATAAATACATTGCGAAACCCTATTGAGATATAAAGCATTACGATTACATCCCATATTCTTGTCATCTTTGTCTTAGTAAACAAGTTTATTTTCACAGTTCCAGGAGGCTAAAAGTCTGAGGTCAGGGTGCCAAGATAGCTGAGTTCTGGTGAGAGACTTCTTCTGAGTTGCAGACTACCTACCATCTTCTCACTGTATCTTCATGTGACAGAGAGATAGAAAGAGTTCTCTGGAATCCCTTTTATGGGGCATCATCCCATTCATAAAGGCTCCACCCTCATGACCTAATTACCTTGCAAAGGCCCCACCTTATAATACCATTTTTAGAATTTCAACATACAAGTTTCTGGGAGGAGAACATAAACAGTCCATAAAGTCCTCATAGTCCTTTGTGGTCAATAGCTGCCTCTGTCTAATCGTGCCCCCCCCCCCGCCCCCCCGAGGCAACCATTCATTACTTTTTTCTTCAGATAGTTTAGTTTTATGTGTTCCAGATATTCGTATATATGAAATTATGCCATATAAACTTTTTTGTATAAGGATCCTTGAAGCCTAATGTTTTTTGAGATCTATCCATGTTGTTGTATGTAGAAATAGTTCTTTTTTACTGCTAAGCAGAATTTCATCCTAGTAACTTGTTTATTTTCTATTGATGAATACCTGGGCTGTTTCTAGTTTTTAACTGCTATGAATAAGCTGCTATGAAAATTTGCATACAAGTCTTTTTTGTGAGGATATGTTTTCATTTCTCTTATGTGAATACTTAGGGGCCGAACTGCTGGGCAGTAGGGTAGATGGGTAGATGTGAGTTTAGTTTTAAAAGAAACTACCAGATGTTTTTTCAAAGTGATTGAGCCATATTATATTTTCATCATCAATGTATAAAAGTTCTATTTGCTCCATATTCTTGTCAAATATTGGCAAGAATAAGTCTTCTTCTGATGGTGGTAAAGTTTTAGTTTGCTTTTTCTGATTATTGTGTTGAACATGTTTTCATATTCCTGTTGGTATTTATATATCTTCTTTTTTACTGTTCAGATCTTTTGCCTATTTATTATTATTATTATTATTATTATTATTATTATTATGGTAGAGGTTTTTCCCTTGGGGTGTGTGCACTCTCCAGAGAGAGACAGTGAGAAGAAAAGTGAGAAATCACCAAACAGGTAGGGATGGCCTTGCCGCAATCCCTTCTCCTCCATTCTCCTCTGAGGATCTTGGGTACACATACACATGTGCCCAGTGTGTTTCAAGCCACCGGGTCTGGGACTCGAATCACAATGGGCCATATGAGAGTCCAGTGATGTAACTACAATTCCATCTGGTGAACCTTGCCTATTTTTTAATTGGGTGATTTATCTCTTCAAGTGGTAATCATTTATCAGAAATGTTTTACAAATATTTTGTCACACTATGACTTTTTTACTACTTTTTTGTTTTTGTCTATTTTAGATTTTGCTATGGAGTGTATGCACTCGCCAGAGAGAGAGAGGAAAAGTGAGAAATCGCCCCTCAGAGGGGATGGCCACGCCTCAATTCCTTATCTTCTAGTCTCCTTTCAGAATTTTAGGCATACATGCACATGCACCCAGTGTGATTTTCAAGCTGTTGGGCCCAGGACTCAAATTGTGCATCTGGCCATGTGGGATCCAGGACCTTAACCTCAATGCCACCTGCTGGACCCTCCTGTTACTTTATAGTGTGTGTGTGTGTGTGTGTGTGTGTGTGTGTGTTTCAAGCCACCAGGGTCAGGACTTCAACTGCCTGGTCATCCATATGAGATTTGGCTTTCTCAACTACTAGACTACAAAGCCTGTCCAGTTGATGATTTTATCTTTTCTAAAACACATATCGCTTAGTCCTTACATGCACATCTGTGATCTATCTCAAAATAAGTTTCGGTGTGCTATGTATTTGTAGTGTACTTATGGATTTTCTATTTTGTCTCATTGATGCATTAGCCAATCCTGTGGCACTATCACATTGATCTAATTACTGTAACCGCATTGTCTTAAACCCAGATGGTGTAAGGTCTTACAACCTAGATTCTTTTGTCAAGATTTTTTATTTTTGAATAGGCTATGTATTTTGTGTTTTCATATAAATTTTACAATCAGCTGTTAAAACTAGTAAAACTACCCAGGCTGGTATTTTCATTGTGAAAAAATAGAAAGCAAAAAAACAAATTAGCAAGAAATTATTACAAATTCAACTTCCTTAATAAAGAGTTATTTAGGTTTCAGTTTTTTTACTTCTGTTTTAGTTTTCTCATCTTGTGTCTTTAAGAAATGTATTTTATATTTATGTTGTCCAGTTTATTGACATAAAATAGATAATAACATTTTCTTATTATCCCATTTATTTCTATAGTATCTATAGGGATGTGTGCTCTTTCATTTCTCATATCAATAATTTGTGTTTTTTCTAAGTTTCTTAATCTTGCTTGGTGCTTATCAGTTTTATTAAAGAAACAAATTTTGGCTTAGGATTAAAAAATTTTTTTTTCAATCAACGTTTTGCTCTTACAGTTACTATTTTCTTCCTTTTTTTAAGGTTTATTTTGCTCTTTTACATTGCTGAAATTTGATATGTTGCATTTTTATTTTATTCAGTGTGAAATATTTTATGTTGTGATGTGTTTTACTGTATTGTTTTAATTTCTAATTATTTGAGATTTTCTAGATAGCTTTTTGTTATTGATACATGATTTAGTTGTATTAAGGTCAGAGAATATTTTGTATTCTTGTTGAATGTTCTATGTGCGCTTGGAAATATGTTTTCTGCAATTATTGGATATTATGTTCTGTAGATATCCAAGAAGTCAACTTGGTTGAGTATGTTATTCAGTCTTTTACATTTTTTTCTGATTTTATTTCCTGCTGTAGTTCTCTCAATTATTGAGAGATGTGTTAAGATCTCCAATTATTGGGCTGGCAGGTGATGTGGTGGTTAAGACACTGGATTCCCACATGGCCGACTGTGGTTTGAGTCCCAGACCTAGTGTCTTGCTTTCTCACTTTCCCTCCCTCTCTCTGTTTGTCTCTCTCTCTGGTCAAATTAAATAGTAATAATAATAATAATAATATAATTATTATTATTATATTACTATTATTATTATTATAAATAAAATAATTCTTTTTAAAAACTTCAACTATTGGGAACCAGCAGTTAGCGTAATGGCTGTGTCACTGGACTCCCACGTAGTCGACCGTGGTTCGCATCCCGGACCCGGTGGCTTACAACTCACGCCGGGCGCGTGTGCGTGCGTGCCCAAGATCCTGAGAGGAGAATGGAGGAGAAGGGATTGCAGCGTGACCATCCCCCCTGGGGGATGATTTCTCGCTTTCTGTCTCTATGTCTCTCTCTGTCTGTCTGGCGAGCGCAAGCACCCTATAGAGAAAACCTCTCAAAAAAAAAAAAAAAAAAAAAAAAAAAAAAAAAAAAAAACTTCAACTATTATGTGATTTTACACTTTTTAATAACTTTTTGCTTCATATATTTGAGTCTCTTTTATTACATGCATGTACATTTGGGTTTGTTTTATCTAGTTGTAGGAAGAGAAGTAAGAGTCTGAAATTATTTACATTTAATAATTACAATCTACATAATTGTGTGCATAGTGAATTAACCCTAAATTAATAATAAGATTTAACTTCAACTAATTGGTTAATATATCCTTTCATTTAGAGAATTATCTTTTTTTTTTTCATTGCCAGAGGACACCAAAGGGAGAAATAGAGATAGAGGGAGAGGGAGAAAGTAATCCCCCAATAGGGCATGGTCACACTGTAATCCCATCTCCATTTTTCCATCCTGTCAGGATCTTGGGCACTCATGCACACATGCCCAGTGTGTTTTACGAGTCACTGGAGCCAGGATTTGAACCATTGTTGACCATGAGGGATCCAGGCTCCTTTCACCATGAGGTACAGGGCTGGGCTTAGAGGATGATCTTAAATCTTTTCTTAAGTTATTAGTTGTATTTCTTTTTTTCCCCTCAGTTTTGGTGAGGCCTAATTGACAAATGAAAACTGTATGTAAGTTGGTCATGTTTTGTTTTTATTTTTGATTTTTGTTTTTGTTTTTCCAGAGGACACATGTACTTGGGGAGCAGAGAAAAAAAGTGAGAAAGCACCTCTTATGGGGCATAGAAATAGAAATGCTGCAATCCCTTCTCCTCCAACTCTCCTTCCTTGTTGGGAATTTGAGCACACAGGCACAGGCACTCAGGGTATTTCTTAAGCCAGATGTGAGACTTAGCTACATAGTTGGCCATGTGGGATCCAGTCACCTTGAACTGACCCAAGAACATACTCCTTTTACAACTAAAAATTCATGTATTTACTCAACATCCCTCTATTTCCCCCCACCTCAATCATTAACCACCTGTCAACCACCCTTTATTATCTGTTTCTATGAGTTTGGTATTTTAGGTTTCACATATATAAACACAGTATTTGTCTTTCTGTGACTGGCTTACGTCACTTAGTATGGTGTCCTCCAGCTATATCCATGTTGTGCCAAATGATAAGAATTATTTCTTTTTACAGACTGAATAATATAACATTGAATAGAAATACCACAATTTCTTTATTTATGGAAACAGATGCTAAGCTTGTTTCCATAAATTGGCTTTTGTGAATAATGCTACTGTGAATATGGGAGTGTAGACCTCTCTTTGAGATAGGGATTTTTTTCCCCCCTCCATATATATACACAGAAATGAGACTGCCAGATCAAATGGCAGTTGTGTTTTCAATTTTTGAAGGAACCACCATACTGTTTTCCATAATGCAGAATCAGCTTATTATTGCCAGCAATGTATCAGGATTCCCTTTCTCCATATCCTGCCAACACTTATCTTTTTACTTTTTGATAATAGCCGTCCTAACTGGTGTCAGTAAATATTTCATTGTGTTTTGATTTGCATTGCCCTCATAATTAGTGATGTTGCTGCATTTCTTTTCATGTTCATTCTGACCACCATATGTCTTTCTTGAACAAATGTCTCTTCAGGTCTTTTGCCTATTTTGTATGGTTATTTTTCATTTTTATTCTTTGAATTGTATATGTTCCTTATGTGTATTGGGTATTTACTCCTTATTGGGTATGTGATTTGTAAATATTTTCTTCCATTCCATGGGTTGCTTTTCATTTTTTTCATTGTTTCTTTTGCTGTGCAGAATTTTTCTGGTTTTCTGTAGTACCAATCATTTATTTTGGCTTTTATTGCTTGTGTTTTTGGTATTATATCCCAAAAAACTTTGTGAAGACAAACATCCTGGAGCTTTTCCCCTATTTTCTTGTAGTCTTACAGTCTTAGGTCTGAGGTTTAAGTGTTTAATTTATTTCGAGTTGATTTTTGTGTGTGGTATAAAATAAAGATCCAGTTTCTTTTTTATTTGTTTGTTTGCTTCTTTTTGTGTGTGAATGTTAATGCGCAGTTTCCATGACAGAAGTTATTAAATACACACTTTACTCATAGTGTATTCTTGGCACCTTTGTTGAAAGTTAGTTGACTATATACACGTGGGTTTATTTCTGGACTTTCTATTCTATTTCATTCCTTTACCGTCTGTTTTTTTAAAAGTATCATATAATTTCTATTACTACAGATTTCTAATATAATTTGAAATCAGTAAGTGTGATGGCTCCAGCTTTGTTTTTCTTACTCAAGATTTTCAGGGCTATTTGAGATCTTTGGTTGTTCCACACAAATTTCAAGATCATTTCTTCTATAATATTTCTGTGAAAAATACTATTGAGATTTTGATAGGGATTGTATAGAACCTGTAGATCACTTTAGGGAGTATGGACATTTTGACAGTATTGATTCTTTTGATCCATGAACACATTATATCTCTTTATTACTTGTGTCTCTAATTTTCTCATCAATGTATAGTTTTCAGTGTACAGATCTGATTTTTTTTAAGTTTTTAAAAATTGATTATAGAGGACGTATATGCTCATGAATGTTCACATGCAAGAGAGAGAAAAAGAGAGAGGGAGAGAAACACCCTCAACTGGATCTCATTACACCATGGTCAACTTTCTCCAGCCCTCTAGCTCATCAGGTTATTGGGCATGTGTGCACACACCGATCATGTTTTAGGTCCATCTGGCCAGAAATCTAAACCCATAATTGGCCAAGTGGCTTCCAAGACTGCATTTTAGTATCCTGCAGCTGTGGCACAATGTCTGGGCTAAGATCTTTCCTTTTTTAAGATTTATTTATTTCTTCCAAGAGAGGTGGTCAGAGACAGGTAACCCACAGGGTCTTCATACTGCACTTCATTTTCAGTCTTAGCTTGCCCAGATCACGGGTGTACACATGCATACCCAGAGGTCCAGAAATGCAAACCTAGGTCTTTTCACATGTAGATCCAGTTATGTTATCAGTGTGCCGTTGCTTAGCCCATCAGTGTATACTTCCACTTTCTTGGTTAAATTTTTTCCTAAGGTTTTGTTTGTTTGTTTGTTTTTTGTTTTTATGATACTGTAACTAAGATTCTTTCTTAATTTCTTTTTAAGATAGTTTTATGTTAATGTATAGGAATGCTCCCAGTTTGTTTTCAATGTTTCCTTCATTAGTGAGAGAGAGAGTGGGATAGAAAGACAAATGCCTCAACAAGGTCTCACCCTGATCCTTCCCCCAGCCTTTCCTAGCCAGCCAGGATCATAGGCAAGCATGTGTGTGCCTTGTGTGTACAGGTTGACCCAGGAGCCAGACTGCAATCTTCCATGTAACCTTCAGCATTGCAGACATTGTGCTGCCATGGCTGGGCCCTGATTTGTATATATTAATTTTGAATTCTGCATTTACTTAATTTGTTTATTAGTTCTGACAGATTTTGGTGTGGTCTTTAGGGTCATCTATATATAAAATTATGTTATCAGAAAACAGAGATGATTTACTTCTTCCTTTTTTATTTGGATATCTTTTATTTATTTTTCTTGCTTAATTGCTCTGATTAGGACTTCCAGTACTATGTTGAATAGAAGTAGTGAGAGTGGGTGCCATTGTCTTATATCCGATCTTAGAGGAAAAGCTTTCAGCTTTGTACTGTTGAGTATGATACTACTTGTGGGCTTGTCTTACAGGGCCTTTATTGTTTTTAGGTGCAGTCCTTCGGTACTTACTTTGTTGAAAATTATAATGAAAGTTTGCTGAATTTTTTCTAAGGTTTCTCTGCATCTATTGAAGAGGACTTTTGGGTTTTGACATTCATTTATTAATATGGTGTATCACATTTATTAATATGTGTATATTGAAACATTTTTTTCATCCCTGGGATAAATACTTCTTATTCATAGTAAATAATCTTTTTAATGTGCTTTTGAGTTCAGTTTCCTAAAATTTTGTTAAGACTTTTTGCATCTACATTGATCAGGGATATTAGCCCCTACCTTTTTCTTCCTTTCTTTATTTTTCCTGTTTTTTTTTTGGTAGTGTTCTTTTCTGGCTTTGTACCATCATAGTACTAACCTTATGAAATGAGTTTAAAGTGTACCCCCACTTTGCAATTTTTTGAAAGAAATTGATGAGAATTAGTATTAATTCTTCCTTAATATTTGGTTTACTTCGCCAGTGAAGCCACTTGGTCCTGGGCTTTTATTTGATGGGATTTTTTAATACTGATGGGATTTTTTCAAAGAAGTATTTATTTTAGTTTATTTATTTATTAGTAGTATTAGTTTTCTACAGGACACATGCATTCACCAGAGAGAGACAGAGAGAGGTGGGTGGGGGTTGTGAGAAAGCAATCCACCAGGTCCAGGATTCAAACTGCGGTTGGCCATGTGGAAGTCCAACACCTCAACCACCACATTGCCTATTGGTTCCACTGACAGTATTTTTTTTTTTTTTTCTGATTCAATCTTCTTATTAGTCTGTTCAGATTTTCAGACTAGGCAGATTACATGCATCTAGGACTTTACCTACTTCTCCTAGATTATTTAATTTGCTGATCTATAATTATTCGTGATATTTTCTTTATAATTTTTTAAATTCTGTGGTGTCAGTTGTATTATCTCCATTTTAATTTCTGATTTTGATTTATTTGAGTTTTCTTTTCTTTCCCTAGTGTTATTAAAGTTTGGTCAGTTCATCTTTTCAAAAAACTGACTTTTGGTTTCATTGATTTTTTTTTTTTAACCTATTCTCTATTTCCTGTATTTCTGCTCTGATCTTGTTATTTCCTTCTTTCTATTAATGTTAGTCTTAGCTTTTTCTTTTTCTAGCTCCCCAAGGTGTAAAGTTAAGTTGTTTATTTGAAATCTTTCTTTTTTACATAGTCGTTTTGTTATAATCTTCCTTCTTAGAAGTGCTTTTGCAGCATCACATGAATTTTGGAATATTGAGTTTCTGTTTCTTACTTGTCTTATGATATTTTAAAACTAACCTTTTGAGTTGGCCTTGGAGCATAGTGTTAAAGGAGCCAGATATCACATGGTTGACTACAATTTGAATCCTGCCCAGCAGTTGGGAAAACATCCTGGGCATATGTGTGTGCATGGCCCAAATTCTAACAAAATGGAGAGACGGAGGAGAAGGGATTGTGGTATAACCATTCGCCATTGGAGGGAGTAGTATTTTCTCCATCTCTTCAATCCCCCCATCTTCTAAAAGTCTTTGATGAGCATGTGCATTCTCTAGCAATTAAAAAATATTTACCTTTTCATGTCTTCTTTGACCCATTGTTTATTCAGGAACATGTTGCTTAATTTCTTCATATTTACAATTCTTTTCAATTGTCCTCTTATTACTGATTTCTACTTTTATATTATTATGACCAGAAAAGATAGTTAATATGATATCAATCTTAAATTTGTTAAGATTGTAGTGAATTAATTAATTGACTCCTTTATCATTATACAATGACTTTATTTGTCTCATAGGTTTTTTTCCCTGTTTGTTTTTTGTTTTGTTTTTGTTTCATTTGTTTTTTTGTTTGTTTGTTTTTTTCTTTAGATTTTTGCCATAGGGCATGTGCACTCACCAGGAAGAGACAGAAAAAGAGGGAAAGTGAGAAATCACGTTTTAGGAGGATGACCATGCTGCATTTTCTTCTCTTCCATTCTTTTCTTGAGATTTTTAGGCATGTACAGACACATACCTGGTGTGTATTTTGAGCCACTAGGTCTGGGACTTGAACTGTGGAATCAGCCATGTGGGATCCAGCACCTTAACCACCACATCGCTTGCTGGTCCATGTCTCAAAGTTTTTGACTTAAACTCTATGTTGTCTAACGGAAATACAATTTCCCCTGTTCTCTTTTGGGTTCTATTTGCTTGCAATATATTTTCCTATTTCATCACTCTTAGTCTATACATGTCCTTAAGTCTAAAATGACTCATTTGTAAGCAATGTATAGTTGGAGAATTTGATTCATTTACACTTGAAGTAACTACTGATAGATAAAAAATTACTGTTGCCATTTTGTCATTTTTTTTGACTGTTTTATAGATAGTTTGTTCCTTTCTCCCTTTCTTGCTGTCTCCCTTTGTCATCTGATTACTTTCTTTCTTTCTTTTTTTTTTTTTTCCTGAGAGGTTTTTGCTATAGGGCACATGCGCTCACCAGAAAGACAGAGAGAGACAGAGAGACAGAAAGCGAGAAATCACCCCCCAAGGGGGATGCCCATGCTGCAATCCCTTCTCCTCCATTCTCCTCTTGGGATCTTGGGCCCACACGCATATGCACCCGGCGTGAGTTTAAGCCACTGGGTCCGGGACACAAACCGTGGTCCACTACGTGGGAGTCCAGCGACATAGCCATTACGCTAACTGCTGGCTCTGTTATGGATAATCTTAAAGCACTGTTCATTAAGAGAACCATTTCATTTTTTTCTCTTCTACTATGTTCTCCCAGGTGGGGTAAAACCGTGTGCATTAAACTGCTTGGCTGAAGGTTACAATTTCTACACTGAACGTGCCCCTGCAGTGATTGATGGGACCCAGTGCAATGCGGATTCTCTGGATATCTGTATCAATGGCGAATGCAAGGTTGCTCCGATTTTACTCTCTTTGGTTGAGATTTTTGAGACTTTTGCTTTTTCTCAAATAGTAGCTCCTAATTAATACTATGTTTAAGATTTAAGAATGTGAAACACATTTTAGATACTCAATTTCCAATAAATAACAAAGTGTATGTATTTAAAGGTGAAATGATTCATTCATATTCAAGAACCTTATATAAGTGATGTTTTAGTTATGTTTATAGTGATTGTCAGAGGTATGAAAATATTTTGGATTTTAATTTCCATTGTTTTCCTATTCTTTTTACAAACAAGATAACAGAAAAAAGGAAAGGAAGGAGGACCCAGTTCTTAATCATGTGGCTACCACATATTGTTCTCATTGGGAGATTATTGACGTATTTCATAGCATGCTTCCTCAAAGTGTGAAAATGCTCCTATGCTCCTTCTATCTTATCTGCTTTTGAAGCACTTACAATGATTTTCATGATAGATTTAGTCTTTAACTTATTAAAGCATTTCCTTAAGGGAATTAGAGTAATTGGGTATTATAAGAACAAATTCATACTGGTTTCCTAGATAAATCCTGTAATAAGAAAAGCCACCAAAAAAAAGTTATCGTAACATTTTTACTTGTTTGGTTTTGTTTTACTTTAAAGAGAAGCATAAAACTAAGTGTTACCAACTAAAAAATAAGAAATAAAAGAGCTATTTATTTTACTTAATCTCAAATTGTTGAAGTATTTTCTATCTTTCTGCCTAATTCCCTTCAAATGTATCTTATGGCCCATTTTATACATGTATATTTGTGTGTGTTTGTGTACTGGGAGGTATGTTACTTTATTTTCCTGGGAAAATGTTTTTTTTGTGTGTGTGTGTGACAGTATTCAAGCTTTCTCGGTTAACAAAGAGCCAGTTACAAGTTTTATTTAGAGATTATATGCCTGGTATCAATGGTTAAAGATCAAATGTGCAAATTGAAGTGTCCAAATAAGTACTAAATACATATTTAAAAACCTACATTTGCATGATTAAATGCAAATTTAAAAGTGGAATTTCAGCTTCTTAAGTTGCATTTTTACATTTCCTTTCTGTTGTCAATTTTCAGTTAGAAGCAGGTATTCACTTTTAAAGATTTACGCACAGGCATACTCCACAACAATCTTTGGCACTAATAACTGGTATCCAAAAAGAGCCAGCAGTTTAGAAAGGGTTAACCATGCTGCTCAGTTAAAACTCTTCCTAGAATAACCCCATATAGGACCATATGCCATTTTTCTTAATTCTTGAATTTCTTAATTGAAGGGAGAAGGAAGAGCCTACTTATTGCTAGCAAACTTCAACATTTTCAGACTTAAGGCATGGTATCGATTAATGATGAAGAGGAAATCTAGATTAGAAACACAGACATACATTCCTGGGGAATCAGAATTTTTTTCTTTAAATTTATGTGTTCAGAGCTGTTAACTTTCTGGAGAGTGAAGGTAAAATAGAAAGAAGAAAAGTATTTTCTATTTTGACTTCCTTTACTGGAAAAACAAGTAACTGAATAGCTTATATACATTTGATTAGTTATGATTCTAAGAGTTTCTTTTTTTGACACACTGAATATTCTCTGTTTTCAGCATGTAGGTTGTGATAATATTTTGGGATCTGATGCTAGGGAAGATAGATGTCGAGTCTGTGGAGGGGATGGAAGCACATGTGATGCCATTGAAGGGTTCTTCAATGATTCGTTGCCCAGAGGAGGTGAGTGTGTAGAGAGAACTCTTCCTCACACCTCTGGTGTACTTGGAATAGCCAAAAGCACTTAATTGCCTCTCCTCCCTTACTGTAAAATTTCTTTATTTAGGCACATGGTGTTTCTTCCCAAAGTGTTTTTAGTTTTCTAAGTATGAAATGTAGCTTCATGTAAGATACTTTAAGGAAACGTTATTCCCTCTCTACTTGACTTCGTTTAGCTATCTTTTTTTTGAATTCCTACAGTGTTAAAGTGAGGGGCATGTACTAAAGGACAAAAAGGGTCAATATTATACATGTTGAGGCTTTAAAAATATCTTGAGATAGTTTTAGAAAAAGAATACTAAATTCTTTTTCTCTACACTATATTCATGAAACGAAAGAAGAATTTCCCCTTATATTATTATTTACAAAGTACTAAGTCAAAGACAGAATGGAAGAATAAGGAAACTGTTATTACTGAATGGCTACTAAACACTCATCGTCTGGCTGAGGCAGCTTATTCCCTGCTTTTTTCTGTGTTCCAGGCTACATGGAAGTGGTGCAGATCCCAAGAGGCTCTGTTCACATTGAAGTCAGAGAAGTGGCCATGTCGAAGAACTATATTGGTAAGTTATTTTTCTAGATTTTAAAAATTAATTGGGTGGAGGACCAGCAGATGGCATAATGGTTATGTCACTGGACTCCCACATAGTTAACTATGGTTCGAGTCCCAGACCTGGCAACTTAAAACTCACAATGGACGCACGTGTGTGCGTGCCCAAGATCCTGAGAGGAGAATGGAAGAGAAGGGACTGCAGCATGGCCATCGCCCCGGTGGGGTGATTTTTTCACTTTCTTTCTCTTTCTGTCTGGTGAGTGTACACGCCCTATAGCAAAAATCTCTCTTTAAAAAAAAAATTAATGGAGTGGGTCAGTAGGTGGCATAGTGGTTAAGGCTCCCACGTGGCCCAGCATAGTTCTAGTCCTGGACCTGTTAGCTTGCTTTCTCACTTTCACTCTCTCTCTTGCTCTGGTGAATACACATGATCTATAGGAAATTTAAACATAAAAATAATAAAAGTACTTAAAATTAAATAAGTAATTCTTTTGAAAAAAATTAATGGGAAAAGCAGCATGGTATCATGTGGTAAAAGGCACTGTTTTGAGGTAGAATATTTTAGTGCTAAAATGAAGTTAAGTTCCAAGTTTTATAGAACCACATATAAAATGCTATACAGAAAAGATTAGTAGTTTATAGCTTATTCTTCCTTAGGTTGATTATTTGATTTTTTTTAAAAAATCGAGATATAATTTACATATAATAAAATGCATCCATTGTTAAGTACACAGTTCAAAGACTATTGACAATTATATATGTCCACATAAATATCATAACCAAGATATAGTACATTTCTGTGATTCCAAAACTAGGTCTCATTCCCCTTTGCAGTCATATTTTTCAGCCCCAGCCTTAGTCTCAAGTAAACATTTATTTTTTGACATTATATATATTACTTTTACTTATTCTGGAACTTCACATAAATAAGCTCTTATATATGCTTACATCCTTATTCATAATAGACAAATAAATAAATAAATAAATAAATAAATAAATAAAAAGAAAGGAAAGATAGCTGAAGATAGGATAGCTGAAGTTGTTGAGGATAGCTGAAGTTTCTTTTCTTCTTTTGGTTAATTTTTGGGCCAAGTAGTATTCTATTGTATAGATGCCATAATTTGTTTATCCATCAATTTGTTGTTGGATTTTTGGTTAATTTCTAGTCTTTATCTATTATGAGTAAAGCTTCTTTGGACTTCCATAAACGAGTTATATGTGGACCTTTGTTTTTATTTCTCCTAGGTAAATGCCCAGGAATGAAATAACTAAACATGATAAATTCATGTTTAACTTTGTAAAAATGACTAAAATCATAACTATTACCAAAAAAAAAAGTATAGAAGTTCCTCAACAAATTTAAAATAGAATTACCATATTATGAAGGAATTTGACTTCTAAGTTCATGTCAATTGGAATTGAAATCAATATGTCAAGGAGATTGTCTGCATTATGTTCATTATGTTAATGGAATAATTAACCAGAATGTTGCAAAAGGGGGATTTCTGGGGAATGGTGATTTTTCTGTTTTGAATCTGGGTGCTAGATATATGGTTGAATTTGAGTGGATTTAGCTTATAAAAATTCTTCAAACTGTATACTTGTGATGTGCATTATGAAATACAGTATATATAGGTATACTATGTATATGTATTATATTAGACTTAAATTAAGAGTTAAAAAAATGTGCCCAGGCTTCACCTCAGACCAAATGATTCTGAACCTGTGGTTGTGAGGCCTGTACATCAGTATTTATTAAAAGCTTTCTCAGTGACTCTAATGTAGAAGAGGCGGTGAAAACCACTCCTATAATTAAACACTAATTTATTTACATTCACTTATTTACCTACTCAGTCCACAAACTTAATAGTACACCTTCAAATATTACGCAATATTTATGTGTAATGTAAGAACCTTATAATGGTTTATTTCCATCGTCTTCTTTGTGCTATTTTTAATATATTCTACTTGCTCATGTGTTATAAACTCTCCAACACTGTTATTTTTGTTGTAGAATCGATCATCTGTTGTTGCTGTTTTAAGTTTTGCAGAGGGTGTTTGTTCTTGAGAGAGAGAGAGAGAGAGAGAGAGAGAGAGAGAGAGAGAAATGAGAAAGCACCCTCTGGGGCCAGCAGGTGGTGTGCACTCCCACATGACTGACTGTAGTTAAAGTCCTGGACCTGGTGGCTTGCTTTCTCAGTCTCTTTCTCTCTTTCTCTCTGGTGAGTGTGCATGCCCTGTAGCAAATTAAAAAATAGTAATAATAATGATAACTAAAATTAAATAAATAATTGTTTAAAAAATGAAAAGAAAAAACACGCTCCATGGAGGATGGTTACGCTATAATTCCCTCTCCTTCATTTCTCCCTCCTATCAGGATTCTGGACATAGTCTACCATGTGGGATCTGACTGCCTAACCACCATATCATGGGCCGGCCCAAGTCAATGATCTTTTTAAAATACTACGGGGCCAGCAGTTGGTGTGGCAGTTAAGGCTCTAGACTCCCACCTGGTTGAACACAATTCAAGTCCAAGACCTGGTGGCTTGCTTTCTCACTTTCCCTTTCTCTTTCTCTCTGGTAAAACATTTTTTTAAAATAACAACAAATAAAATTAAATAGAATAAGATTTTTTTAAAACTAAGGAAAAAAATTTATATTTATCATTATGTGCCAAACTTTCTTTCACATAGATCTGAGCTTCCATTTATACATATGTATGTGTGCATATGAGTAATGTCTCTTAGTTTTTTCTCATTGTATTTATGTTTTTCATTACAGTTTTTGAATGTATTTATAATAGCTGTTTGAAAGTTATTTTCTGTTAACTCCATAAATTTTGTCGTTTCTGGGTTTGTTTTTTTTTTGCTTGGCCTTACTGGTTTGAGTTACTTTTTCCTGCTTTTTTACATTTGTAGTAATTTTCACTCAGTGTTGTACATTTTGAATATTTCTTTGGTGAGAATCTTAATTTGGCATTCTTTCTCTAAAGAGTACTAGATACCTTGTAGATCAACCTGATCCTTTTGCTGCTTGCTTTTGAGCTTTTTTGGGTGAGTCTAGAATAGCCCTTATTGTAGAGCTTGCTTAGCCCTTCTACCATGGCATGATTCTTTCCAGGTACCTACCCAAAGCCCTGGTGGTTAAATGCAGTGGTTCTGTGTGCAGCAGGGTTTTCCGCCTACACACACACAGATTAATATTCAGCAACAGATTGCCTCTCTCCACTCGGGGTTCTCTCATTCTGCAAATGTCAACTGTTTTAGTCTTCTCAGTTTCTGATCTTTTTAACCCAGTAAGACCAACAGGCTCTGCTTGGTCTCTCCCTGACAGAACATACCCCAGGCAGAGAAGGGGGGAGATCATAGTTTCTGTGCAGTCCTGAGCCATTGACCAAGAACAGCTGATTCATGTACTTTGTGAGTTTTCTAGCTGTTTACTGAGGGCAATTTCGAACCAGTTATTGCAACATAGGAATAAGTGGAATTTCTATTTATTTGCTATCTGATCTTTTGAGACAGCTTTAGTTTCTCCAGAAACCTCTAGTGAGACATAAATGAGTTATTTTTCCTTTTGAAATATGATTTCCTTCCCTTTAAAGCCTCAATAAGACTACATCCAGAGTATGTCTTCTCAGAGCACACCAGGGTTATCAGGCTATTTCTTTATTTACACCATAATTTTGGACTCATTTCCTGCATCAGGAAGACAAGACAAGACAAAATTAAGATTCTTGGAATTATCTTTTTCCTTATGATAACTGTCTGTTCATTGTCCTCTTTTGGTCGATTATTTTTAAAGAATTATTCAATTAATTATTATTAATTTTTAATTTGACTATAGAGAGAGAAAAGGAAAGTGAGAAAGCAAGCCGCCAGGTCTGAATCCACACACTCAGTCATGTGGGAGTCCAGTGCCTCAACCACCATGCCACCAGCTGGCCCCATTGGTCACACGTATATTAAAACTATTTTTATGTGCATTTTTTCTTCTAGAAATTTAAAGAAGTATGCATGTATATCAATCTTTTTCTCTGTAGGTTCTGAGTTTCTTTTCATGCTTAGAAAAGTTTTTTATACTCTAAAATATGTATTTTTAAAAATTTGTCAGAGGGCACAAGTGCTCATGAGAGAGATACAGAGAAACAGAGAGAGAATGTACTTCCCAGTGGAGCATGGTCATGCCATATTCCTTTCTCTTTCATTTCTCCATATTCTTAGAATTTTGGGCATGCATGCGTATGCACTTGGTGTGTTTTTCTGTTGTTTATTTTTTCCTAGACAGATTTTTTTTTTTTTTTTTTTTTTTTTTGCTATAGAGTATGTGCCCTTGCTGGAGAGACAGAAAGCAAGAAATTACCCCTCGGGGGGGATGCCATGCCAGAATCCCTTCCCCTCCATTCTCCCCTTGGAATCTTGAGTGCACATATGCACACGTGCCCGGCATGAGTTTTAAGCTGCCGGGTCTGGGACTTGAACCATGGTCGACTACATTGGAGTCCAGTGACCTGGTACGTTATTTAAACAACTGGGCTTGAGCCTGAAACTGCAGGGTGAGCCATGTGGAATCCAAGTCCCTTAACTACTAGGCCCTGGAGCCAGGCCTCTATACCCCAATATTACAAGAAAAATGTTTTCTTATATTTTCTCCTGGCATTTTATGATTTAACTCTGCTTGCATTTAAAAACTTACCCATCTGGCATTTATTTTCCCTTTCTCTTTCTTTGGGGTGGGAGGTTGATATAGGGCATATGAGCTTGCCAGAGAGAC
Organism: Tupaia tana; assembly: GCA_026018925.1. NCBI lineage: Eukaryota > Metazoa > Chordata > Mammalia > Scandentia > Tupaiidae > Tupaia > Tupaia tana. Next base: position 53,823,207 of record JAKSZU010000006.1, on the reverse strand, counting down.
AGAAAGCGAGAAATCACCCCCCAGGGGGATAACCATGCTGCCACTCTGCATTCCCTTCTTCATTCTCCTCTTGGGATTTTGGGCACACACACCCATGTGCCCAGTTTGAGTTTGAAGGTGCTGGGTCTGGGACTCAAACCATGGTCAGCCTTGTGGGACCCAGCCACCCTAACCACCATGCCAACAGCTGATCCTCTTTCTTTTTATTTTTTTAAACTTTGTTTTTATTGAGGTGAAATTTACACATCATTCAAAAACGAAACCCCATATCTATAAAGTAGTTTACTCCCATTCTCTCCATTCTCCAGTCCCTGGCAACCACTAATCTGCTTTCTGTTTCTATGAATGTTTTCCTAATCTAGATATTCCAGATACATTGAAGCATACAATAATGTGACCTTTTCTGTTGGGCTTCTTGGGTGGTTTCTGTCTTTTGACTATTAGGAGTAGTGCTACTATGAACATGTACATATATTTAGTTATTTAAGTACTTGTTTTTAATACTTTTGGGCATATATCTAGAAGTGGAATTGTGACATTAATTCTCTTTTTTAAAGAATTACTTATTTAATTTTATTTATTTATTCATTCATTTATTTTAATTCTATCAGAGGGACAGAGAAAGAGAGAAAGGGAAAGTGAGAAAGCAAGCCTCCAGCTCCAGGACTCAAACTGTGGTTGGCCATGTGGGAGTGAGTGTCCAACACCTTAACCACCATGCCACCTGCTGGCCCCTGACATTTATTCTTACATGAAGAATGAGATAAGGGTTGGCTCTGTGGTACAGCTGTAATACACTGCTCAAAAGAAGCCAGATCCACACATGATGACTACAGTTTGAATCTGTGGCCTGGTCAGCTTGAAGCATGTAGGGCACCCACATGCGTGCTCAAGATCCGAAGGACTGGAGGACTAGAGGAAGGGGATTGTGGTATGACCATGTCTTGTGGAGGGTTCTCATCTCACTCTGTCTCTCTTCTCCATTCACATGTACACACTCTCTATCATGAATGAAGAAAATCAATTTTTTAAAAAAATGAGATATGGGACTAGCCCTGGCCTCAGCTTAGTGGTTAAGCGAGCAAGATCTCACATGTCTGACCATGGTTCAAGTACCAGCCCCAGTGTCTTGAAAAAACATTCTGGGCATGTGTATGTACATGCCCCAAATCCCAACAGGTTGGAAAAATGAAAGAGAAGGGAATGCAGCATGACCACACTCCACTGAGGGGATGTTCTCTCTCTCTGACTCTCTCTCTCTGTCTCTCTGCTGAGTGCACATGCTCTCTAACTAAAAAAAAAAAGAATTAGACATATATAAATTCAGTCATTAAAAAATTTCATCTTAGCCCCAATTCTTGTTGTCTTTCAGTTATTAATTTGAGGTATTTCCTTTGTCAGATATCAAATTCACATATGAACTTGGGTTTATTTCTCTCTATATATTGGGTCTTTGGAAAAGTCATGATACATTTTTGCATAGAAAAACATAGGAAAATACATCATGACTTTTCCAATGACCCAATATGCGTACAGTTTATTTCTTCCATGAACAAGAGAGATACCAAGATTCAACATCCTTAACAGGGTCTTGACACCATGATCTATGCCCCAGCCTCAGGCAGCCCCAGATCATGAACATGTGTTCAGTCTTCTCAAGGAGGTCTCCAGATACACACTTGAAATCTTCTCATGTGGCTCAGCCTCACAGAGCATTGTCTAGTGACTGTGCCACAGATCAGCCCCATTCTTGAGTCTGTTTTAACTCTGGTTCCATTGTTCTGTCAGTCTGTGTGCTAGTACCACGGGTTCTCCCATCCCATAATCATGTAATTGCTTTTTTAATATTTGGAAAGGAAAGTCTGCTCTCTACTAGGAGAACTTCTGTTCCCAGTTACTATACTATTCTTTTTGTCATAATTTTCCTTGCTAATTCTGTGTTTATTCCTCTAGTTAAACTTTTTATTCCTTTCTATAAATGACATTATAAATACTTAAGTAATATCTTGGTAATATTCATGTGAAAAATTACCATTTTCCTTTGTGCTTAAGAAAATAATAAGGAATCATATCTCTAAATGGAAATGGGTAGTCATTGTACACTTTAGTATAGTAATTAATCAGTGACAGTTTGGTAAATGAAATTTCACATTTCTGGGGGGATTGTGATTTTTTTTCCCTAGCTTTAAAATCTGAAGGGGATGATTACTATATTAATGGTGCCTGGACTATTGACTGGCCTAGGAAGTTTGATGTTGCTGGGACAGCTTTTCACTACAAGAGACCAACAGATGAACCAGAATCTCTGGAAGCTCTAGGTCCCACCTCGGAAAATCTTATTGTCATGGTAAATGTATCTTTACCATTTTATTTCTACTGTTTGTAATTCCCTTTTGTGATATAATAAGGGACATGTTTTATTTTCTGTTTTACCAGTGATAAAATTAAGATAAATAAAGGTAAAATGATTTGCCTAAAGGTGTAAAATCTGTGCAGATTTAAGGCCAAGGTATTCTTTCTTAATGACTATTTGATTTCTCAATGTTTGTTTGAATAATATTTTTATAACCAAACAAGACAAAGGAGAGAAATGGCATCAAGGTACCTGTGAAAATGGAAGAAAATTCAGTATAAATGCATCTCTTATTTTGTATTCGATAATTATTTTATTTTATTTATTATTATTATAATTTGACCAGAGAGAGAAAGAGAAAGAAAGGGAAAGTGAGAAAGCAAGCTGCCAGGTCCAGGATTCAAACCATGGTCAGCCATGTGTGAGTCCAGTGCCTTAACCACCACACCATCTGCCAGCCCCTACATGCATGTGTTTTATAAAAGTTATCTTTAATTTCCTTTAAGATTTACTTCATAACATTTTCTTCTTCAAAAGAAATAAGAAGTATCTGAACGAAGGCTCATTGCATTTTAATTGTCTTCACCAGTTGTTTTCAATGGCAGGTTCTGCTTCAGGAACAGAATTTGGGAATTAGATATAAATTCAACGTTCCCATCACTCGAACTGGCAGTGGAGATAATGAGGTTGGCTTTACTTGGAATCATCAGCCTTGGTCAGAATGTTCAGCTACTTGTGCTGGAGGTAAGACACTTACTAGGCAGCCCACCCAGAGGGCAGAATGGAGAGCAAAACATACTCTGAGCTGTGCTTTGTTGTTTGCTAAAGGAGCTAATTGGAAACATTTCTTGCAGGTTTGCTTCAAGCTGTAATTTAGCAAAAGAAACTTTGCTTTAATTATATTATATTCCGTTTGTTTTCAACCTCATGTAATTTATACAGATTTGTTGGTAAAATACGTCTTGGCACGATGAGTGTCTGTCTGCTGGTGCTTCTCCCAAGACTATCTTGAAGGTGGGCTGTTTGCTTTCCGTGAACACATTCTTGTAAAGAACGTCGAGAGTTTTAAATAAGAAAATGAGCAAGAATCAGACGTCACAGATGCAACTTCTTGTAATGGGGGATGAGAATGTATATCTGTGTGACTGTGTGTTTGTATTTGTGTGCTTGTATGTTTCCCACAATCCTACTCAAACTCCCTTCTCAAGCCATCAAAGTTAAGGGGCTACAAACCGGGATGCTACCATAATTACTGGTGTCTGGGTCTCTGGGTAAATGGTGTATGCAGATCCCATTATAGTCCCACAGAGAGGTAGCGTCTAGGCGGTGGTTGGTGATGTGTTGGTTGTCCCATGTGCGTTTTTCATGGGTGCCTTTTCCCCACAATTTACTCTATTCCTAATCCTCCTCCCTCTAGTGGCCACCAATGCAATTCTTTACCTCTGGCTGGGAGAGCAGGACAGTTGGCTTCCTTCAAAGCCAACACCCTTGCTGCTGCATGGACTGGTGAGTAGAAGTGCTGTGCGAGCAGCATCTTCCTTCTCTCTGGAGACTGAATGCATCGCCTCCACCGTACCCTTGACCCCGACAGGCAAGGACACAACCTGTCCCTCAGTCTGGGCTAGACAGAGCATCTCACCTTTCCAAAAGAATAGATTTAATTTTGAATAGGGATAGTTAGAATGGACAAAATTGAAATAAAGTAAACCGGGGCTGGCAGGTGGCGTGGTGGTTATGGCGCTGGACTTCCTCCCACATGGCCAGCCGGGGTTTGAGTCCTGGACCTGGTGGCTTGCTTTCTCACTTTCCCTCTCTCTCTCTATGTCTTTCTCTAGTCAGATTTAAAAAATAATGATGATGCTGATGAATAAAATAAAATAAAATAATTATTTTTCAAAAGGAAAAAGAAATAAAGTAAACCATTCAATTTATTAGCTATTCCCCCTTCTAAACATCTTGGAAACTTGTGATTTCCTATGGGCTTCATCCTGTCTTGTCCTATGTTCCTTGACTCTCTAAATACCCTTGATTTTCAAGGCTTGAATCAGAGAAATTATTTTCAGGAATGATTATTTAATAGATTTATTTTTTAGGTTCATCAGAATTAAGTCATTAACTACAACTCTGATATCAATAATAAAGGATATAAAACAAAAAAATCAAGTGAATAATTATGTTCTTTTCTATGTGAATTCATAAAACATGATTATGTATAATTTATGGTGTACTTTTTTTTCAATTTTGCCAAAGGGTGTGTGCATTCACCAGAGAGAGACACGGGGGGGGCGGGGGTTGGGGGGAAGAGGTGGGAAAGCGCCTTCCATCAGGAATGGTCACTCTACAATCCCTTTCCTTCTCTCTCTTTCTCCTTTAGGGATTTTGGGCATGTGTATCTTAAGCCTATATACACACCCGGCGTGTTTTTCAAGCCACTGGGTGGTCGACCATGTGGGATCTGGCTGCCTTAACCACCAGGCCACTGGCTGGCCTATGGCATATTTTAAAAATCTAGTCATATCCATTTTCTGTATGAAATGTTTGGTGACTTATAGTGTAAAGTTTTAAAAATGAGAGTGCATTACTATTTCTTTTAATAAATAAGAGATTACTTCAACTAGCTCTAGAAAATGCCATTATATTATATTCTAGTGGCATTTATCATATATTCTTCTTTGTTCCAATTAAGTTATTTTTATTCAATCTGTAAATTAACTTTCCCCTTTTCACATACCAACAAAAAGTCTTCATTTAAACAATTTGTGAAATTCAGGCTCTGAGGTAAAGTGGGATACATTTAATAAAAAAGAGTCAAAATAAAGATTAGTCTAATAAGGAAAACCTAAAATCAATGTCAATTATCTTGGAGAAGAGAAGGCTAAGGAGGAGCATACTAGTATCAAGTATGTGACAGAATGTTGAATGGGAAAGTCTTAGTGCCTGTTCTTTGTACTGAAATTGCTATATTTGGGGATGGTTTAGACACAGTCTTATCTGAGGCCAAGGAGGGATTAAGTGAATTCTCAATGTTCCTTCAACCTTATGATTCTATTTGTTCAGGAGATAGTTCAACAAGAAAAAGAAAAAGAAAAAAAAAAGGCATGAGAATTGAATTTGGAAGAAAAGCTAAGATCTTATTAAAGAAAGTAAGAGAAATCTAGATGAGTGTTGCTTTTTTCCATGACACTTGTCTTGAGAAACAGAAGTGATTGCCTATGCTAGGGTATAAAACAGAAGAAAAACAGGGAGGGAGAAAGAACCCTGGAAGAAGAAATTTCTCTTCTCAGTTATTTATACTTCTTGCTTTAATTCTGGAGCTACCGCTTTTTAAGATATTTGAGATGGTTCTGGGAACCCAAATTCTGCTTAGTTGTGAGTGATTATGAGCATCCACGAGGCCATTGCTTTCTTTAGAGTAGGGATATACAGTGCTTGAATACGAGCAGGCATGATTTGAAGGACTGCCACCTGTCTTAGTAAGTGGTCCTCGAAGTATGGTCGCTGGACCAACAACATCGACATCCTTGGGAACTTGTTAATAATACTAATTTGGAGGTCCATTTCAGACCTACTGAATAGAAATCCTGGAGTGGGGCCTAATAATCTGTGTTAAAAGCTCTCTGGGTGATTCTGATGCTGGCTCATTTGTGTACCACTGTCCTGGCTGACAGAAGAACTGAAACCTAGCGTTCTAGATAGTCTTCATCTTCACCATTGAGGTCTGTGCATCTTTGAGGACTCATCTTGTACCTAGAACATTATCTGGGACACACTAGGTGCTCCGTAACTGTTTGTAGATGAGTGAATGAGCAACTGGCAATTGTGTATTTGTGCTTTTTTTTTTCTTTGCATGAAAAATGAGAGTTAATTGTTCATTTTCTCATGGGGTGGGGCAAAAAGATTTCTGAGAAAAGAGTATAATTTTAACTAGCATGGGTAAGTGAAACCAAGTTCCCCTCTGTTTTCTTTACTTTGAATAGGTAGAAAATATTTTCTAAGATCTAGAGTGCAGCTATAAATTACTGTAACTGCTCATTCTACCCATACCCCTGCTCCTAACCCCAGGTTTTTTAAATACGAAGTTTAGGACTGAGAGAAGTAAAAGCCGTTAGGTCTGAGGAACCTTGAGCAAAGCGAGAACCAGAGTCATCTGCTTGGTAATGCTAAATGAAATTTCCTCTACTGATGAAACCTTTTAGGAAAAAGTCATTTCTACCTATTGGGTCATCAGGAAAGTCATGATGCATTTTTGCATAGAAACATAGAAAAGTACGTCATGAGTTTCCCGACAACCTAATAGTTTTCACTCAGACACTAAGGAAGAATACTAGTCAGTTCTTAACTAGGCTATTTCACTTTTATCTCTCCTAAAGGTGCTCAGTGTCTTAAGCCATTAAAATATTCTTAAATGAGAAAGAGAAAATGAGGATCTCAAGAAATATTCAGTTGTAATCTCGCAAGATTCCTCAGTCTTCCTACTGTTACTATCCTGCATATGCTTTATTAATGTCAAAACCTTTGGACTTTGATTGAGTTTGGAAATTTATGATGATAGCTTTCTTTTTTTTTTTTTTTTTTTGGAGAGGTTTTCGCTATAGGGCGTGTGCGCTCGCCAGACAGACAGAGAGAGACAGAGAGATAGAAAGCGAGAAATCACCCCCCAGGGGGGATGGTCACGCCGCAATCCCTTCTCCTCCATTCTCCTCTCGGGATCTTGGGCACGTACACACATGCGCCTGGCGTGAGTTCTAAGCCACCGGGTCCGGGACGCGAACCGCGGTCGACTACGTGGGAGTCCAGCGACATAGCCATTACGCTAACTGCTGGTTCCCGATGATAGCTTTCTTCATGGGATCTTTTAAGATAAGAAATTTTGAGGCTGTTTTTCTGTTGTTTAGCATATTCAGTGACAAATCTAGTGCATGTGCGTGTGTGCCCAAGATCCAGAGAGGAGAATGGAGGAGATACAAATGGTATTAAGATACAAAACCTTAGTTTTTGTTTTTCGTTTTTCTAGTAGTAATTCATGACAGTGTATTTTTGCACTATAACTTTTTTTAAAAAACATTTTTGCCTTATGGCGTGTGTGCTCATTGGAGAGAGAGACAGTGAGAGAGAAAGTGAGAAATCACCCCCCCAGGGGCAATGGCCACACCATAATCCACTCTCCTCCCAGAGTCTTGGGCATGCATGTACACACATGTACATGTGCACCCAGCGTGAGTTTCAAGCCAGCAGGTCTGGCACTCCAACAACGATCAGCTATGTGGGAGTCCAGCAGCGTAACTGCCATGCCATCTGCTTGTCCCTGCACTGTAGCTTAAAGGTTCAAATAACAAATATTGAATATTCATCTTTTATTTAGTCATACAGACTCCTTTTGCTGATGTTTGTCTAGACAAATGATACTCAAAAAAAATTTGTTTAGAGATATTTTTACTATAGAGCATGTGCATTCACCAGAGAGATAGAGACAGAGACAGAAAGACAGAAAGCGATAAATCACCCCCTAGGGGGGATGGCCATGCCACAATCCCTTCTCCTCCATTCTCCTCGGGATCTTGGGCACACATGCACACATGCCCAGTGTGAATTTAAGCCACCAGGTCCAGGACTCGAACCACTTTCGACCACGTGGGAGTCCAGCAAAGTAATCATTATACCATCTGTTGGTCCCATGATTCTCAAATTTTAGCATGCATCAGGATTACCTGGGGGATTCTTAAAACAGACTGTGGCTTTCTGTGTAGATAGCATGCCCACCATGGTGAACATCCCTGAAACCTGCAGACTTTCTATAAGAAATGTGGCAAGTACCAGCCTCACAAAGTGACACAGTACAAAAAGGGCAAGGATTCTCTGTATGCTCAGTGACAGCGGCATTAAGACAGGAAGCAGAGTGGCTATGATGGACAGGCTCGACACATTTTCTGGAAAAAGAGTGTGCTGAGGCTTATCTGTGTCTATGTTGAGCCCAACTGCAGGTCTAAGAGAATGCTGGCTATTAAGAGACTCAAGCATTTTGGGACCAGCAGTTAGCATAATGGCTATGTCAATGAACTCCCATGTAGTCAACCATGGTTCGAGTCCTGGACCTGGTGGCTTAAACTCATACCAGGCGTGTGTGTGTGTGTGTGTGTGTGCCCAAGATCCCAAGAAGAATGGAGGAGAAGGGATTGTGGTGTGGACATCCCCCCTTGGGGGTGATTTTCCGCTTTCTGTCTCTCTGTCTCTTTCTGTTTTTCGGGCGAGCGCATGCTCCCTGTAGCAAAAAACTCTCAAAAAAAAAAAAAAAAAAAAAAAAAAAAAAAAAAAAAGACTCAAGCATTTTGAAGTGGGAGGAAATAAGAAGAATCAAGTGATCCAGTTCTAAACGTCATCATTACTTTATTATGAAAACAATAAAATCTTGTTTTCATTGAGGTGAATGTTCACGTCATTTGATTAGTTGGTCTTTTTGTGAGGGGATAAAGTAATCAATAAAATTTCCCTTGTGAGGAAATTTGATTCATGGTAAAAAACAAAAACAAAAACAAACAAACCAATAAAAAACCCAAAACTGAAAACCACAGCCTGTGGCCTGGTGGTTAAGGGACCAGATCCATGTTAGATCATAGTTTGAGTCCTGGACTTGGTGGCTTGAAAAACACACCAGATGCCTGTGTGTACATGCCCAAAATACTAAGAGGAGGGTGGAGGAGAATGCAGTGTGACTATGCCACTGGGGTGATTTCTCACTTTCCATCTTTCTGTCTCTCTCTGGTGAATGCGGATACCTTATGGTAAAAATCTAAAACACACACACACATGCACACACAATATCACCGCTAGGATTTGCCACTTCTTTCTGATTCAGTAGGTCTGGGATAGGCTCCAAGACCTTACATTTCTAATGAGTTTCCAAGTGATGCTGGTGCTACTGCTTCAGAAACATACTTTGAGAAACTCTAGGCTGGACACATTTCCTCCAGTAAATGCCTATTAAAATAAAGTAACGCATCTGTCAGGTAATAATCCGTATTATAGTTGTAATCCACATTACCACTAGTCTTTTTAATTAAAGGTGGTTCTACTGCTCAGCTCTGTACTAACAAATACAAACTTACAGTTCATAAAACATTGTCTGGCTCCCTGTTTCATTTGATCCTCCTACATGAGATCCAGCTACATGAGATAAGCACTGCCATTATTATTCCTGTCTTATACATAGACTTTAAGTGAAATAACGTGCTGAAATCAACATCTAACTGTTAAATCTCTCGTGCTCTTTCTAACCTAGCATTTTCAAGGTCCTTTACCCTGAGCAAATTCCTTACCAGTTGAGTTATGAAATGAAATTCAATATCTACGTAATGGAAGTGAGGTGACATTTGTAACCACCTTTAATAAACTTGTTTTACTTTATATCATGAATTTTCAAAATTTTGGTTCATTACTTCTGGCCTTGGGGATGTTCAGAATTTAAAAATGGGGACTCTTCTAGAATTCCAGCTAAGAAACTAGAGGCCTTGAATAATACTGAAATTTTTCTTTCATATCTGTATTAAGTATTCCTTCTGATTCTCCTGATTATGTTTCCTTCTTCTGTCTCTGTTAGTGCAGTATAAGATTGGTCAGTGATTAAAGAAAAAAAAATAATAATAAACAGAAGGGAATAGGAACAATATATTTAAAGGAGCTCTTGATAGCAATTTCTTCTTTGTGACTAACAAGTTTCTGTAATACTCTATACCATGTCATTTATTAATTACATTATTTTATTTTATTTATTTTGCTGTAGGGCACATGCACTCTCCAGAGAGAGAAAGAGAGAGAGGGAAAGTGAGAAGTCGCTCTCCAGGGGAGGATGGCCTGGCCACTCCTCAATCCCTTCATTCTCCTTTTGGAATTTTGGGTAAACACACACATACACCTGGCATATTTTCTAAGCTACTTGATCCAGGACTTGAACCATGCACTTGACCATGTGAATTCAGCCACCATAACCACCACGCTACCTGTCTGACCCTTGAATTATTTTAATGAATCTCATGCAGATTGCATTGACCCCTTTACAAATGTGGCTATTTCAGGGCCAGCAGGTGGCGTGAAGGTTAAGGCGCTGGGTCCCAAGTGGCTGGCTGTGCAGTTGGAATCCTCAACCTGGTGGCTTGAAAAACCACACTGGGCACTTTACAAGTTGTAATGATGTGTAGTTACTGAATATATGAAATAAATTTTAAAATAATAATTAAAAAATAGAAAATCACACTGGGTATGTGTATGTTTGTGCCCCAAAATCCTGAGAGGAGATTCCTCCTAGGGAATGATATCTCACTTTCTCTCTCTCTGTTATAGGGCACATGGGCCCTATAACAAAAACGATTTAAAAAAAAATAAACAATTTTAAAAAGTTGGATATTTCTACAGTGTTTCTATGGAAACTTTGTGTGTTTATGTTGTATATTTTATTGTTTCCAAGAATGATAACATTCAAGCATAATGTGCACTTGAAAGTATAGTAAGTTCATTCAAAAATGACAAATTAAAAATTTGTTTAAATTGTTTTTAAAACAGTAATTATTAGAAAAACATAATACCGTCTTTTGGTTGATACTAATACCTGCCCAAAAGAGAGCAACTTTCAATATACCAGATAAAAGATAGGCACTTTTTCACGGGTGTTCTTTTCATTTCTTGCCAATATTTATTTATTTATTTATTTGAGAGGTTTTTGCTATAGGACGCGTGCGCTCGCCAGAAAGACAGAGACAGACAGAGAGACAGAAAGCGAGAAATCACCCCCCAGGGGAAATGGGCATGCCCCAATCCCTTTTCCTCCATTCTCCTCTCTGGAACTTGAGCACACATGCACATGCACCCAGCATGCATTTAAGCCACAGGGTCTGGGACTCGAACTGCGGTCAACTATATGGGAGTCCAGCAACATAGCCATTATGCCAACTGCTGGTCCCATTTCTTGTCAATTTTAAGATGTCTATCACATTTAACATCACTAAGATCTCAATTCGCATTGATTATGAACTGAGAGAATGTGCTTCAAGCAAAGTTTTGAGACTTCACTTTATGGACAAAATTTTAAAAATATTAACTAACACTTTAGCTTAAAAAGGACACATATACTATAACTTTTACAGAAACTCCAAGCAGAGGAGTCCCAAAATGGAGCAGACAGAGGAAAACAAAATCCAAATTTTGGGAGGGAGGGATTCAAAATAGACTTGATTGAAAAAGTGTGAACAACAGTTGAATCTTCAATTTATTTATCTTTGACTTTGGAGTTATTATCCAAAAGTTACTTTCAGAGTTAAAAAAAAGATTGCAGATGGAAACTTCAGTTTATTAAGTGCTTTACTTGTTACCATTGATTTCCCATTGAAGAAACATAATTACTTTTTAAGAAAAAAATCCCTGTGAAAGATAGTTTCTGTGTGAAGTTTCACAATCCACTATTGTTTGAAACTATGAGGATCCTTTTACATTTAATTCTTGTGTATACTAGACATAAAACAGATCACTGTGATGTTTTTAATAGTACAAGTCCCTGTAAAAGGTGACTTGAATTTAGAGAGAATAAAGTTCACATTCAGCTTTGTTCCCTAATTTTCTCTTTGCTCTTTGAAAAATAAAATAGTCATGAGACTAGACAGTGGTCTGTCACCTCATTAACTGTGGCATTCCCCTCTTCACACTCTCCCACCATCCCCTCCTTTGGGTCGTTTTCAAGGTTGGGAAGAAAGAGTATCTTTTTACATACAGGGCTATTCATACCAGCCATAATGGCAGGGTATCTGTGAACTGAAATCCTGCCTATAGCCGTAGTCTTTACTCGGTTTAATTCTCACGTCACATGTCCCTTCATACTCATCATCTTCACCTGGCTTTATTCACATGTCACATGGCTCTTTGTAGCCATCACCTTTACCTGGCTTAGTTCTCATATAACCATGTCCCATACAACAAGAGGCTCCACTGTTCAAATTCATGCTTGTGGCTGGTTCACACTCTGGAAGCCAATGTGCTTGTTTATTTACTTGCCTATAATAATTATTTCCATCTGTCCTTTCCTTAAGCATATGACTTCCTCCATGTAATCCACTTTTTAAAACAATTATTTGAAATGTGAATATTTTCAATATAATTTAAGCTTTCTGACTTTGCATAAAAAGTCTTATATATAAAAGGTTAGCTTGATAATCTTATTTTCTATTTTTAGTGTTTACCGCTGCATACTACTGTGGCTTGTATTTTCTCTAACATTAATACTGATAACAAAGGCAAGGAATCTCTGCTAACCTAAGATATTCATCCTAATGCTGTTTTCTTACCCTTTTATCTCTTCTATTGCTTTAGTGGTTATATTCTACTCTAATATAAACAGGGGTTGACTATATATTTGCTTACTGAAAAACCTGGGTAAGGCTGAAACCAGTGTAAGTGCATTCTGTTGTACTAATGATTACAGGCCATCTTATATGTCACCTCTCTAACATTCTGTCCAAAATAGTGGTTTATTTTTTTGTTTTTTGTTTTGTTTTGTTTTTTTAAGGATTTTGCTTTAGGGTACATGAGCTCATCAGAGAGAGTGCGAGGGAGAGTGAGAAATCACTCCTCCTACCCCCCCCCCCCCGCCCCCCAAAGGAGATGGCCACACCACAATCCCTCTCTTCCATTCTCCCCCTGGGATTTTGGGCACACTCACATGTGCACCCATTGTGATTTTCAAGCCTCTGGGTCTGGGACTGAAACTGCTACCATCCATGTGGGAGTCCTGCTGCCTTAACCACCACACCACCTGCTGGCCCCCAAATAGCACTTTTAACAATCATAACATTATATACCTTTACAAGGTAGTATGTATAAAATACTTTTGGGGAAAAAATGTCTTGTTCAATGGGAAAATAATAGTAGTTATCACCCCAATTTTGTGAAAACTTACTATATTACTAGTCCCATTCTTTTTTTATTTGAAGAAAATTAAGATTTTAATGTAAATGCTATACAGCTTCCTTAGGATTGTATTATTTTAACTCAGATCTGAAATATTTAGTCTTTTGTTACAAGAAAGGAGTTTCATATGAAAGAAAAGTGTCTCTACTGGTAATAAATATGTTACCAATATGTATTTGGCGTGTGGGAGCAAGCTCACAGCCTGTATTCTCAATATCATGCCTCTAAATTTTAAGTAAAACTCTGAAAACAAATACGCTGCTGTTTAAGGTCATGGAGATTACTTTCTAGTTAATATGAGCCAGTTCTTTTTAAAATTTAGTGTGATTCTTAAATTTTGCTATAGAGTGAATGTATTCACCAGAGAGAGCAAGCGAGCACTCCCCTGTGGAGGGGGTGGGGGTGACCATGCCTCTATTTCTTCTTTTTCATTGTCCTCTTGGGATTTGGGGCACACAAGCACACACCCAGCATGGTTTTTGAGCCACCGGGTTCAGAACTCAAACTGAAGTCAGCCAGTCACCTTAACTACTATGCCACTGACTGGCCTCGAGTCTATTCTTTTCTTTCTTTCTTTTTTTTTTTTAAAAGAAGTGTTTATTTCATTTAATTTATTATTATTTTAATTTGCTGTAGGGCTTGTGCATGAACCAGAGAGAGACTAAGGGGAAGAGGGAGGGAGGGAGAGAGAGAAAAAGAGAAAATGAGAGAGCAAGCCATCAAATCAGGGACTCAAACTGTGGATGACCCTGTAAGAACCCAACACCTTACCCACCACTCTACCTGCTGGCCCCTCTAGTCAATTCTTTATATTAGAAAACTTGCCTTCCATAATTGGTTTTCTTTTAGTTGGTATTCTGCCCCTTGACAGTCCTACATTTTGGGCATGTACCTCACACTGGTAAGAACTGAGGCACTGAAACAAGACTATAGAACCAAATGGAAAGTAACACACTTACTGTTCTATAGAGTATAGGAAAAGGCAGCCATAGAAGCAACCTAGAAGTAGTGGGGGCAGCAGGTAGTGTGGTGGTTAAGGCACTGGACTCGCACATGGCTGACTGCGTTTCGAGTCTCAGACTTGGCAGCTTGCTTTCTCACTTTCCCTTTCTCTCTCTGGTCAAATTAAAAATAAATAAGTAATAATGACAAACAAAATTAAATAAATAAATCTTTAAAAAAGAGAAAGAAGTAGTGAGGGGGGAAAGTGTTGAACAGTTGAAATGTGGAGGAAGAGAAAACTTTTGTAGAATTTTGGATCTAGAAGAAACATTACAAATCATTTCATTTGTGGCCAGCTTGGTAGTCTAGTGGTTAAGAGATGCAGATCCCACATCTCCAACCATGCACTTTGAATCCCTGACCCAGGGCCTGAAAAACACTCCAGGTGCTTTTGCATGCATGCTCCAAATACTGGCAGGACAGAGAAATGGAGAAGGGACTGCGGTGTGACCACTGGGGGCTGCTTTTTCCCTCTTCTCTCTCTGTCTCTCTCTCTCTCTGTAATGAGCACACATCCCCTCTGGCAAATTAAAAGAAAAGAAATGATCTCATTTGATTGTCTCATTTTACAAAGAAGGATGGAAACTTGGCCTGAAGGTTTTTCTAAACTCCTGAGAAGTCAAAAAGAGGTAACTGAACATGGCAGGATTTGAAGTGAGGAAAATCATAGGAACCAAGATAAAGTGAAAAGGAATGATAAGCATATCCCCAAAAAGAGCTCCTAAGATCAATGAGGATCAAGCAGCAATATCACAAAATGGGGAGGCTATAAATCTTAAAATATTATACTTGAAAATGTGTTGTTTCACTAATTAAATAAGGCATCTTTCATCGTGTAATATAAATATAATGGTACTTGTCGTATCCCACTCCCCCGTGTTAATGTAATCTCGTTGAGGTCAAGACTGACTTACTCACCTTCCCCCTTGTGATAATGAAAAACCATGTCTTAGCATAATAGGAATTCAGTGAGTAATTAAGTAGGATGCTTTCCACGGAAGAGATTACTGTTAATATCTAGTGGGTAGTAGGAATTCTGTCCAGGGACATGTGATTTCAAATAAACCCAGTATACGTACGCTCCACCCTGCCTTACCATCATAATCACAGTTGGTAGCAAAATAGAATATTTTTATAGCCACAGTTGCCGCTTATTTCCTAAGGACATCAGTTAGCTTTGAACAGAAGAAGACACTGGAAAGGCAGAGAAGGAAAGCCTTTGAAAGATAAAAACCGAGCAGGAGGCTCTTCAGAAGAAAGCATATGGGTGGAGCTGATTGGTACCCGGGGTGCCAGTTGTTAGATCCAAGGCAGATGGGCTTTGCTCTGCCCTGCGAAGGCTTGTGTCTCGCCAACAATCACACGGCACAACAGCCAGATTCCAGCAGCGAAAGGCAGAGCAGAGAGACATTTTTTTCCTGGCACTTGTAGCTCTTTGGATACTATCTACAGTGAAGACTTAGATTAAATTAATATTGCTGGCCATATTCTGTATACTGTGGTTATATAGTGTTGTCTTGGTTGCTAGCTACTTTGGACGCTGTGGTTAAGCAAATTGTTGCCTTAGCCACCAGCCGCATTTTTAATACACAGTCTGACATTTTTACTCCACCCCCCTTCTTTTCAGCAAACCGTTTCTAGGGTAGATGTGATGTGCTATGCCGCTAGATTAAATTATTTCGGAAGCTGGTTGTCCCATCAATACCAAGGACAGATTTATAGCTCTCTTTCTTTCCTTGTTGACACACTCACATGCGGTTATTGACGGCTCGTGTAGCAGTTGAATGGTCTGGAATGAAACGATGAGTCTTATGAATAGCTATCTCAGGATAGATACGAGAAAATGTTCTTTCTCCTACCCTGAACCCCCTCTTTTTGGTTCAACACGTATCTCCTTTCAAGGTAAATTCAAGTGGTAATCTCTGTGCATTACAAGTGGCCTCTTTCTCCTTTTAAAATGAGGAACTGCCCTGAGAAAAGTAATATATTGGCAAATATCATATTATAAATGAATTTATTAAATTATTTAATGCTATGAAAAAAGAGAGTTGGGACTATCTGAAAACATTGGGCTGTTTAAAAGGGGAGTAGAGGGTAGACTGGAAAAAAGGTACTCAAGTTGGGTACTCCTTTACTCCATTGTACAAGAGAATTTTTAGCAGACTGGTAGAACTTCTTTAACTTTTCACTGTTGGCAGGAAATTAAATACAAGATCTTGGAAATCTGAACTTACAGACAAAAAGTGAGGGTTACATTTCCATGTTAACAACTATTATATTGGGTTGTCAGAAAAGTCAGGATGCATTTTTGCACAGAAAACCTAGAAAAATACATCGTGACTTTTCTGACAACCTAATATTTGATAATTTAACATCAAAGAACCAAAAGACAATCAAGTTAGAATTCTAAATAGGATATACACATTAGGAGGTTTTAAAGTCAATATGTTATTGGCAAATTTTTGGATTTAACTTTTATAAAACGAAACCATTATCTTTCATTAAGCATGGAAGAAGAATTGCATAAAAAATAAATATATATATATATACCAGGTATACTGTTTGCATGACAGTAACTTTAGGTGTTTAAGAATAAAATATAATTCTAAACAATCATTTTTCTTGTTTACTTAGTTTATTTACAGTTTCTCTATATTTTCTGCTTTCCACGTTAGAAGATACATGTTTCTTCATTCCGAAGTATATGCTTAAAGTGTGGGGTAAAAGTTGGAAGGAGATTTGTATGCTGTTGGAAGAAAATAGTACAGGGTTGCAGGAAGATTTGGAATAGATTATGGGTATAGTCAATTCCTAAGTGTGAAATACCGCACTGTCTAATATAACATTCTAGAAGAAAATTAATAAAAGATGAGTGCAAGAAAAAGTGCATCTTCATAAGATATAGAGCAATTTCTGCTGTCTATTCAAGGACTTATTTTTACTTCATAAAAAAAAGCATTCAGAAATTATGAACTAAAATGAACCCCAAAATACACTTAATTTCTACTATTTAAGGAGTTTGATGGCATGACCAAAATTAAGTCAATTTATAATTCTTAGCATTTAGCCCAGTACATCATAAGAAAGACTGTGTCTTGTATTTAGTAACTATTTTCTGTTGAATGAATGAATTAATGAGTGAGTGAATAAATGAGTGTGAATGACCTGTCAACATTTAGCTGGCAATTTTAGTTTGTGTGTGTATGTAATTTTTAAACAAATTACTGGATCCCACCAAATAGCAAAATAGCGCTAAAATAAAAGTCTAGAACAAAAAATATAGGAGTATGGGTAATTTTAAATTTTTTCCCTCATAATTTTAGTTTCTAGATTCTTAGCAATAAATGTTAAGTAGCAATTTTTTTCAAGATACATATCTAGAATTTATCTTAAAATGAAATATAAATCTTATCTTTACTAACCAGTATTTTATCTGTGATTCAAATGACAGAGGCCCTGCTGTTATAGTAAGGATTTTTAAAACAAATGTAGTTATAGCCAAAAATTTCTGGAGTTAATTTAAAGAAAGAAGAACTTTATATTAACCTGCACAAATTGAATTAATGTTTCTGCCACAGAAGCAACTTCAGTTCCATTTTGTAATATTGAAAATGTTTATCCTTTTCTAAGAAACAAAAAAGACTGAATGCCATTATTTTTGTTTCAAATGTAGTCATATCTGAATGACTTTAAAAAAAAATAAAGAAGTGAAATATTGGGCCAGAGGGATGGATAATCTGAGCCACTGTTGCAGTTGGTAGTTGAATCCTATGACTAATGGCAGAGTTATCTGTCTAGGGGACCACATGGACTTAGTTATCTGCCCACTGGAATGACACAAGGGGGAGATATTTGGTGAATATTATGCAACATCTGTGAATGGATCAGAGCTGTGCATGATGTGAATCATTCTTCCCTCAAAATCTAAAATTTAATAGTTAAAAAATTCCAAACAGTTGTCATATAAAATGAGTTGTTTGGCCTATTGCTAGGGCTTGGTAAGGAATGACTACAATATATACCCTAAGACATTTTGCCAATAAGTTATTTGACTATATTTAGACCCCTAAGTTTAGAAAAACCTAAAATATCTTGTTGTCGAAGGTAATCAGTAAGAACCTTGGCTCACTGAGAGCAATAAAAAATACCTCTGTAACTACTCACCGCTGTCATAGAGGCTGCAGGATTTAGGTCTCATGAGCATGGTGGATTTAATAGGGTTCCCTGTCATTCTTTAAATTCAAAGGACTTAGCTAAAGGTGTGCGTGACATAACTGAGGTACCCCCACCTGCAGAATTCCCCTGACTACTACTATTATTATTATTATTAGTTTTTTGCCACAGGGTGTATGTACTTGCCAGAGAGACAGAGAGGAAAAATGAGGAATCACCCACCAGGGGGATGGACACACTTCAATCTCTTCTCCTCCATTCTCCTCCTGAGATTTTGGACATACACCCATACGTGCCTGGTGTGATTTTCAAGCCACTAGGTCTGGGACTCAAACCACAGTTGGCCATGTGGCAATCCAGCACCTTAACCACCACGCCACCTACTGGCCGCATCATGACTCTTAAGAGACCTTGAAGGAAACATTTGGGGCCTAGCTCTTTTAGGCAAGTTTCCTTCAGTGAATGGTCTCATTTTACACAAATTTCTCTAGTTTGTGATCAAACTCTTTTTCTAAGCACGCTATTACTTAAAAACACCTGAAAACAAAGGGGAATTAATAAAAAGCAAAATGAGGACTGTGTGGAATTAGCATGGTGTGAAGCTGTAGTTTCCTGTGTATTGCTAATTGTGCTTTTTCAACACTTTCTAGGTAATTTAGCCTATCTGTTTTCAGGGATGAAGTGGGTGAGTAGGGAGAGACAGTTTAGTCTGTGCTTTTATTTCTATGTCCAGGATTCACCTGTGACCTCTGTATGCTCTCAGACAGTTAGCATTGTCCTGTGTCTGACTGCTTTCTCTTTGACATCTTGATGTACCCATCTTTGCCTCACTTGATTCCTTGACGCTGAAGAGAAAATGAGTGTACATGAAGTCTGTTCAGCAGGGATGTATACAAATGAGTGTGTGTTCGTGTGTGTCTTTGTATTTTGTGAAATGTGAGCAATTTGTGGTGGATATCTTTGCCAAAAATTAACAAACATGTATTTAGAATTTTTCTGAATTTTATAAGAATATTTTTAGCTGTGTTAAACAGGTTACGTTTACTAATTTTTAATAATGAGATAAGTATTTTATAAGCTAATATGTGAATGGGCGGTGTCTCTTTGGCAATGGTATGACCTACAGGAGACTGACACTGTTAGAACAGACTTGCTGGCTACAGTCCAAGAGAGGCCCACCAAAATCTTTAAATTCTAAACTTTGTGGGCTTTGAGAGAGATAAATATGTAAGTGGAAGAAAAAAATATGAAATGTGTGGATGTGATGTGTTCTTAACAAAGACTAAATTGATGGAGTTTATCCTACAAAATATCAAAAAGTAAATTTGTCCTATTGTTTATTTTTAAATAAATTTAAAGCCATTGTTTTATACTGAAATGCCTATTCATACATTTTATCTGATGATCCTTTGGAAATTTAAAGTTTTTTTAAGGACAGCATGAAGAAGAATATACAAATGGGAATACTACTTGTTTAAAATGACCAATAGTTTCTTTTCTGGACTTGAAAACAGTTATTGTTTCTAAATATAAGAACAATACTTTTGCTGAAAATTTCAGTATAATGACCAGGACTTCTCTCCTTTTTAGAGAAGCAGTCAAGTGTTTCTGGAACAGATAAGACAGCCGCGATCCAGTGAGGTTGATTCCCACAGAGGAAAGCTGTGCATACCTAACTTTTCAGAAGGTAAACTACTCTTCAATTAATGATGTCCTCCTTTCCTCAAGGTGTCCAAAGACAGGAGGTGGTCTGTAAAAGGTTGGATGACAACTCCATTGTCCAGAACAATTACTGTGACCCTGACAGTAAGCCACCTGAAAATCAGAGAGCCTGCAACACTGAGCCCTGTCCACCCGAGTAAGTAAGAGAAAGAAGTGAGAATTACTTTCTGCAGGTGTAAAGAGAAAGCCATCATGTGTTCATATCTGGAAACATATTCATGTGGATAAATTGGACTGGGCTAGCACTGTAGCACAGCAGTTCAGGGCTGAGCATAAAAAGCCAATCCTACAGGTCTGATTAAGGTTGGAATCCCAGCCCCACACGCGTATGCGTGCGTTCCAAAATTCCCACAGATTGGAGAAATGGAGGAAAAAGGATTGCATGTAGTGTGACCACACCCATTGGAGGTTATTTTCTCTCTCTCTCTGGTGATTGCGTGCACCTTCTGACAGTTAAAAAGATCAGCCTCATAAAAAGGGAGAAAACCTGACAGAAGGTGGAATTTTGATGTCCTTTCATGCTAAGCAAAGATTCCTTTTTATTGATAGGTTTCAGTTTTTTCATTCAAAGTACAAACTCAATAAACTTGGTTCTAGCACAGTGCTAGAAATGTCATGTTTCTAAGGCACACATCTTTTCACATTTTAACATCTTTGAAATTAGGATTCATCTTGCAACTGATGGTGTCTTTTTTTAAAAAAAAAAAAAGAATTACTGAATTTTATTTATTCATTCATTTATTATATTTTTTTTATTTGACCAGAGACACACACACACACACACGCACACACACAGAGGGAGAGAGAGAAAAAAAGGGAGAGAGAGATGGGAGAGAAAGAGAGGGAAAATGAGAAAGTAAGCCTTCAGGCCCGAGACACCATGGTCGGCCATGTGGGAGTGTCCAATGTCTTAACTACCACACCACCTGCTGGTCTCCCACAACTGATGGTGTCTTAAAATAATTGACATTTTTCCTCTTCCTAATGGTATGTAAGGTATTGGTGTCTTAGATTTACCAAAATACAGTGATTTGTTTGCACTGCTGTTTTTTCCAGATATTTGTTCTAATGTCCTAATTACTTTTACATGCTTAGAATATTCTGGAATAGAAATCAATAATTTGCTAACCCCATCTTAAGTTCTTTGGTTATAGGGAACGCTGTCTCCTGAGTGTTGGGCACAGACTGGGGGTGTACTTCATGTTGCTTTATGTTGATTTCATGTAACAATTGCAGCTCACTCTAAGGGGAGGCACAAGGAGAGAACCCATTTATCTTAAGGACAGCTTTAAAAAGGAGACCTATTGTCAGTGAGCCACACATTATGATTTGTAAGAACAGAAAGGTTTATTCATTGAGCAAAAGTCAATGATTATGTGAAACAAGACAAAGATGCTGAGTTGATCATGACAATACTGATCTTTACAGGGTTTTGCTTGACTGACAGCTGTAAGATAAAACACGTATCAATGGCATTTCATTCTTATTTGAGAAATCAGATCAATTGATATCCCATTAGCTAATTATCCCAACATGAAACTGATAGCGAAAGAGTAAGCAGATGAATTTATATTGCCCCAAGTTTTTAAGAACTGGAAAAGAAAGCTTTATAATGAACCAATCCTTCTTCAAAAAAGGTCACAGTAAGTCACAAAAACCTAAGGGTTACAATGGATAAAGAATCCATATCCCTAGTAGAGTTAAAGAAAGGTACATTTTAACATTTTTGTTTCAAAACAACAGTGCCTAAATGAACTTTCACTATCCTAAGTCAATGTCTACCTGAACATTGGAATCTTAAAAGGAACTACTCATCTCTAGTCTCTTACAAAAGTTAAGGATAAGGGACCAGCAGGCGGCAGGGTGGTTAAGGCACTGGACTCCCAGTTCGCTGACCTCGGTTTGAGTCTCAGACCGGTGGCTTGAAAATCACGCCAGGCACATGTGTGTGCATGCCCAAAATCCTAAGAAAAGAATGAAGGAAAAGGGATTGTGGATTGGTCATTACCCTGGGGGGTGATTTCTCACCCTCCCTCTCTGTGTCTCTCCCTCTCCCTCAAACACACACGTCCTGTGGCAAAAACCTAAAAAAAAAAAAAAAAATTTAAAAAAAAAAATTCAGGATAGTGACTATTAAATAAGGAGCACAGAAGATCTAGGCTGATAGAAGCTTTTTTCTAAGACTTTTATAATTTCTTATCAGTTCTTTTCAATATGTGACTACCATGTAACTAATTCCTTAAAATCCAGACATGGAAGAATATGAAAATGTGACCTGTCAGTTTTCAGGGCCAGTGGGTGACTTAGTGGTTAAGGTACTGGACTCCCACACAGCCAACGGTGTATGTGCCCAAAATTCTGAGAGGAGAATGGAGGAGAAAGGATTGTTAAAGGGCAAACACCCTATGGCAAAAACCTAACAAAAAAATTTT
Organism: Tupaia tana; assembly: GCA_026018925.1. Taxonomy (NCBI): domain Eukaryota; kingdom Metazoa; phylum Chordata; class Mammalia; order Scandentia; family Tupaiidae; genus Tupaia; species Tupaia tana. The sequence goes on along the minus strand of JAKSZU010000006.1, from coordinate 53,800,578 downwards.
AAAAAATAAAAAAAGAGAGAGAAACCAGTTAAATTTTCTTTATTCTGCCAATTATTTTTATAAATTTATCTTTAAAGATGCTGTAAAACAAAATGATGCTCAGAGTCCATGGGCTAATTTTATCCTTTGGCATGTTTCCAATAATTTCAGCATATATCTTTTCATTATGAGTCTCAACCCATCAGGTTAATTTCTGGACACTCTGGATTTTGGGTATTATGCTTGGCATTTGTCAGCCACTTAAGGTATCTGAGAGGGTCTGATTATACTCCTTCTATGGTTCTATTCTGGCCTAAGCTTTTTTATTTGTTTAAGATGAAATGTTTAAATGTCCAATGTCTTTGGAAATTTCATTCATTAGTCATCTCATGTAATTGTGGATTTGGAATTTTTTTAAAAAATAGTTTGAAGATAATTGACAACATTGACTTGCATAATTAAAATTGGGACCAACAGGTGGTATGGTGGTTAAGGGCACTGTACTCCCACATGGCCATCCACAGTTCAAGGCCCGGACCTGACAGCTTGCTTTCTCGCTTTACTTCTCTCTCTCTCTTGTTCTGTCCCTCTCGGGTCAAATTAAAATAAATAAATAAATAAATAAAGTTAAATAAAATAATTCTTTAAAAAAAGTATATAATTAAAATTAGGTTTCCTATATCCTTTCCTTTTATAGTTATGCAATAAACTTAAGTTTGGAAATGGGTATAGAACTCAAAAGAGAAAAAGAGAATATGGGAAAGAGAAAATTTAGCCTGAGAGTTTCTCTTTTTTTGGTAAAAAGTCCTAAAAGTACCTGTTTAAAATGTTACTCATCATCAATCCATTTTTCACTAAATGCCTTTTAAATTTTGCCTTTATTCCTTTGAATACAGACTGTGAAAAGAAACCTTAATTTTTCAGAATGGTTGTCATATTTAATAGGAGTCCCAGTAGACACTGGCATTATAAAGATAAAAATCAGGTAAGGTGTTGGATTCCCCATGGCTGATTCTGCAGTTCGAGTTTTGGACCTGGTGGCTTTAAAAACATACTTGGTTTGTGTGCATGCGTGCCCAAAGTCCTGAGAGGAGAAAGGTGGAGAAGGGACTGTGGTGTGGCCATCTCCCCCGGAGGTGATTTCTCACTTGCCCTCTCTCTGTGTCTCTCTCTTGTGAGCACATGCATCCTATGGCAAAAATCTAAAAAAAATTTTTTTAATTGTGCAAAGACTACTGAAATTAAAAGAGAGCTTGAGTATGGAAGAAAGGGATTTGGTTCCTTTCACATTATCATGTGATAGGCAAAAGGAAGATAAGCAAAAAGAAGAAAATAAACACCTACGGGCTGGCAGGTGGTGTGATGGTTATGGCGCTGGACTCCCATGTGACTGACCATGTTTCAACTCCTAGACCCAGCAGCTTGCTTTCTCACTTTCTCTCTGTCTCTTTTTGGTCAAATTAAAAATAATAATAATGATAATAAATAAAATAAATAATTTTTAAAAGGAAATAAACACCTATAATACTACTGTTGATCATTTAATGTATATATTTGTCTTTTTCTTGTGTACATAGGTATATGTATGTAACAAGATGGCATTGTATTATTTATTATGAGTCAGCCGTCAGCATATTTCAGACATAAAATATCTTAAATAACATTTAGTAAATATGTCCTTCTTTTCTTAAATTGGTACTCTACTGTTGAACCATCTTAGCTATGTTTTTTGATACCCAATGATACCACATTAGCCATTTTGCTACTAAAACTTTGCTCTCCATAATTATGTCCTTATGCTAAATAAGTAGGGATAGAATTTGTAGTTCAAATGGAAGCACAAATGGTCTTTGAGGCAAATTGTCAAATTGCTCTCCTGAAAGATTGTATGAATATATACTACCACTAACAGTATGTAAGACTGCCATTTCCCTGAACTGGCATGCACTGAACATTGGATATTTTTAAAGAATTATTTATTTTATTTTATTTATTATTATTATTATTATTATTATTATTATTGCTGTTTTAATTTGCTATAGGGCATGTGTACTCGCTAGAGAGAGAGAGAAAGGGAAAGTGAGAAAGCATGCCTCCAGGTCCGGTACTTGAACCACAGTCAGCTATTTAGGAGTCCAACACCTTCACCCTCATGCCTCCTGCTGGCCCCATATTATTATTATTAAAAACAATATTTGAGGGACCTGCAGGTGGTATGGAGGTTAAGGCGCTGACTGCATAGTTTGAGTCCTGGTTCTGGTAGCTTGAAAATCATGCCAGGCACTTGTTGGGTGCATGCCCAATATCTCAAGAAGAGACTGGATAAAAAGGGATTGCGGTGTGACCATCTTCCCAGGGGGTGATTTCTCACTTTCCCTCTCTCTCTGTCTCTGTCTCTCTCTCTCTCTCTGGCAAGTACATGTGCCCTATAACAAAAACTTAAAGTTATTTTGATAGAGATTTTTGCTGTAGGGCTCATACACTTGCCAGAGAGATAGAAAGACAGAGGTACAAAAAGCAAGAAATCACCCCCTAGGGGGGATGGCCACACTGCAGTCCCTTCTTCTCCAGTCTCCTCTCTGGATTTTGAGCATGTATGCAAACACACCTGCTGTGATTTCAAGCCATTGGGTCCAGGATCAAACCAAAGTCAGCCATGTGGAAGTCCAGCAACATAACCATTCCACTATCAGTTGGTCCCAAAAGATTTTGGGTATTTTGTTTTTTAGAAAAGAGCCTCAATATCTATTACTATTTTATTTTGCATTTCTTAGATTGCTGATGAAACTGAGCATAAAAATTATCTTCAGCGGCCATTCATACTAACACTATTTTACTTTAAATGAAGGATCTGTCTCCCTTTTCTATTCAAGTGTTTATCATTTTGTTATTCATTTGTATGAACTCTTAGGGTATCAAGGATGTTTAATCATTTTCCTGTGCTTCAAATATTATTTTTTTTAGTTCATCACATGTTTCCATATTATTTATGGTGTTTTGATCTATTTTTATGTAGAAATTTTTTAAAATGTTATTTAGGAAAACTATCACACTTGTATTTCTTTCATTGGTATAATGTTTAGAAAAACTTTACTCAGCGCCAGCAGGTGGTATGGTAGTTGGGCACTGGACAGCCACATGGCTGACCATGGTTCAAGTCCCAGACCTGGCAGCTTGGTTTTTAATTTTCTCTCTCTCTTTGGTAAGTGCACATGCCCTATAGCAAATAAATAATAATAAATGAAATAAAATAAATAATCCTTTATAAAGTTAAAATAAAAGTTTACTCACTCTAAGATTATACTTTCAATGTTTATTTATCTTTTAATTTTTTAATTTATTTTTAAGGTTTTTGATATAGGACTATTACAGTCGCCAGAGAGAGCCAGAGAGACAGTGACAGGGAAAGTAAAAACTACACACCCCGCCCAGGAGGGTTTGGCCATGACACAATCCCTTCTCCTCCCTTCTCTTCTCAGGATTTTGAGCATGCACACATTGTCTAGCATAATTTTCAAGTCGATGGTCCAGGATTCAACCCACAGTTGGCTATGCGGGAGTCCAGCACCGCAACCACCACACCACCTACTAGACCCTTTTCTGTGCTTTTAATATAAAATTTATCTGGAATATGTTTGCTTAATTTGAGGAAGGTATTTATATTTATTTTTAAGTATTATTTTCCTAACACCATTAATTTAAAATCCTAATTTTTTTTATCAGAAAATACCTTTTCAAATAACAAAATATTTATTTTTTAAAATTTATTTATTCATTCATTTACTTTAACTTAATCAGAGAGAGAGAGAGAGGAAAAGTGAGAAAGCAGACCACCAGGTCCAGACTTAAACCGTGGTCAGCCACATGGGAGTGTCCAGTGCCTTAACCCCTATGGTACCTGCTAGTCCTCAAATAACAAAATATTTCAAGTACCTTCAGTTTTATTGGGTGAAGTATAGTATGGAAAAATAGAATACAGTAATATTTAATCCTTTTATAAAACAGATAACAGGGGACCAGCAGGTGCTGTTATGTTGCTGGACTTCCACGTGGTCCATTGTGGTTTGCGTCCTGATCAGAGGCTTAAAACTCATGCCAGGCATGTATGCCTGTGTGTGCCCAAAATCCCAAGAGAAGAATAGAAGAGAAGGGATTGTGGCAAGGTCATGCCCCCTGGAGGGTGATTGCTCACTTACTCTCTCTCCAGCAAATGCACATGCCCTATAGCAAAAATCTCTCTCTGGAAAAAAAAAAAAAAAAAAAAAAAAGACGATGATGACAGTAGTCTAAGAAGAACAGACAAAAGAGGCGTTGGTGGAGAAATAATACCAGTGCTTATTTGAAAGACTTTAAAGGGCCAGAGGTGGCCTCGCTGGGGGAAATTAGTGTGCTCATAGCAGCAACTCTTATGAATCTAGTGCTCCACTCTAAGAAAAGGAAGGAAGGTACTAACAGATGACGTAATAGTTACTTGTCGAACTCCCCTGTAGTAGACTGTGGTTCCAGTCCTGGACCTGGAGGCTTAAAACTCATGCAGGGCGTGTGTGAAGAGAAGGGGTCATGGTTTGGTCATCTTGCTTTGTGTTTCTCTGTCTCTCTGATTAGTGCAAGCACTCTATAGCAAAAATCTACCCCCCCCAAAAAAAAAAAAAAAAAAGAAAGGAAAGGGAGAAATGGGGCCGCAGTCTGACACGCCTTGGCCCCAGTCCCCTGCCACTGCCTCCCCCAGGCATGGCACAGGGCCTCGCTTCACAACAGCAGCAGGTCCAGCATGCACAGACTTCATGCGTGGCACCAAATTCAACAACGAGACCATTCTAAAAGGCCTCCAGTTCATTTTCCAGGAGCAGGGTATGGCGGAGTTGCTACACACCTGGCAGGACCATGGCTACACCAACAAGAATGGCAGCTTTGCAATTTGAGAATTTACCCACATGGGTTAGTGTTGCTGAACCTTCAGAATTACAACAGTGATATACAGGGCAAAGAAGAAATCAACAGCCTTTTGAATAGAGAAGAAAGAATGGAAGAATCAGATCAGGAGGTACTGGGCAGGTGAAGAGATGATCACCTATTGTTGGAGGAGCTGCCATTGACAGATACTGGCCCACCACTGGGGTGTCTGGTCAAGTACAATGTAGATGAAGTGGTATATAATGAAGATTCACCTTATTGGAACATTAAAATTTCACACTTGAAGCAATTTGGAAATATTCTCATTCTGAGTGAAGATGTTGATTTGGCAGAGTGATTTGGCATATACCTGGGCCATCATGGGCAGCAGCAGAGAAGATTACACTGGCAATGATATACTGATTCTGGGTAGTAGAGATGGTGGCATATTATGTAAAATAGTCAAACCAAAATCAAAGATGGTCACTATGGTAGAGAATGACCAAATGGTGATTGATGGATTGAAGGAATACACACGAAAAATGTGTGGCAATGTCTTAGACAATCTTAAGGGAGATAGCTATCAGGTTCTCACAGAAGACTGTATCCCAGTACTGAAGAGGTATGCCAAAGAAGGGAGAGAGTTTGACTAGATGATTAATGATTTGACGACTGTCCCAATCTCCACCTCTCCAGAAGGAGATTCCACATGGGAGTTTCTCAGGTTGATTCTTGACCTTCAATGACAGCATTGAAACAGGATGGGAAATATTTCACACAGGAAAAGCCCTGTCGTTCTATGAAGAACAGTTCAGGTGCCTATATTGTCCTGTGGAGTTCTCGAAGGAGATCATCTGTGTCCCTTCATACTTGGAACTGTGGGTATTTCACACTGTTTAGAAGAAAGTTAAACCTTGGAAATGAAATTCCCCAGTCATGTGTGATGCCCTTCCTGATCTCTGCACACCATATCTGGCAATTGATGGTGAATTCTTTACAGTTTTCCTTTTTTAACTATTATTTTTTAATTTTGAAAAGCATATGGAACATGTATATTTTGATAAGCGAGGGTGTTATTTTTTTTGAAAGTCAGCTGAAGGACGATTAGCACAGTAAAGACTGCTAAATGCACTGACCCCATAGAATGTGATTTTGTTTCTTTTTATTTCTCTGTGGGCTTGTTTTGTTTGGTTTTGGTTTTGGTAGACCTTCAGTTTGGATATTTGAAGGAATGAGGAGTGAACATCATTGTTTTGTTCTGAAGGGAAGTTCTTGATGGTGTTTCTTTCCCCAAAATTAACTTAGATGTTAAAATTTGGTGCTTATAAGAAAGAGTTTTTAAAATGAATAGCAATACTTTAATTAAATCACAAAAGATTTAAAAAAAAATAAAAGAAGGTGTTAATTTGGATCCCAAGAGGAAGGCCACAAGTTCAGTTTTTAATCATGACCTCTCCCTCTCTTTCTGCCTCTTCTTACTTTTTCTGTATTTCTCTCTAGTAAGGACACATGCCTTTGGACAAATAAAAAAAAAATTATTAATTGACTACAATGTGGAAGGCATGGTTCTTTGGGAGACATGGTTCCTTTTCCTAAGGACAATCTACTAAGGCAGATACATATAAAGTAACTGTAGTGTAAGACAAAATATGATCAGTACACTAAGAATTATTTTTTAATTTAATTTAATTTTTATATTACATTTAATCACATATATCTTTATAGTGTATAACATTTCTTTCCCAGCATAATTACCATGCATATCAGTCAAGACAAAGATGTTACTGTACACATCAGCAGCAGCAAATAGCTTTTCATTTTTTGTCAGTTAAGCATACTTTTTCTTTCTTTTTTCCTCCCCGCTTTCCTCCCTTTCTCTCTCCCTTCATTACCCACCCCCATATTACCCCATCCTTACTATCTAGTATCTACTGTTGTTCTCCCTGCTATTATACCTAGAGTACAGATTATCGATATTATTTGAGGACATACAAAGTCTGTCTTTCATAGTCTGGCTTGGTTCACTTAGCATTAGTCTTCCATATTCATCCACTTTGTAAGAAATGTTAGTTTCATTCTTTTTTATGGCTGTGTAGTAGTCAATAGAGTACATATGCCACCTTTTTTTCAGTCTGATCATCTATTTTTAGATATTTGGGTTGATTCCATGTCCTACCAATTATAAATAATGCTAAAATAAACTTGGATGTTTAAGTGATTTTCTGACTGAAGTTTTTTCTATCCTTTGGGTAAATACCTAAAAGTGGAGTTATTTGATCATATGGTAGGTAGTTCTAATTGCAAGTTTCTAAGAAATCTCCATATCATTCTCCAAAGTGGTTGTACTAATTTATATTCCCTCCAACAGTGTAAGAGCATTCTCTTTTCACTGCAGCCTCTCCAGCACTTACCATTATTTCTTTTCTTAATTTTAGCTATTTGACTGGGATTAAGTGGTATCTCATTGTGGCTTTGATTTACATTTCCCTTATGATAAGAGATCTCAACCATGTTTCCATATGCTTTTGGGCCATTTGTAAGTCTTCTTCGGATAATTGTCTGTTCAGTTCATTTTCCCATCTTCTAATTGGATCAATTATTTTTTTGTGAGTAAATTGCTTGAGTTCCATGTATATTCTGGTTATCAATCCCTTACCTGAGATATAATTTGCAAATATATTCTCCCACTCTGAGGGTTGTCTTCTCACTCTACTCATTGTTTCTTTGTGCAGAAGCTTCTCAGCCTAATATAGTCCCATTTGTCTATTTTTGGGACTATTGCCAGTGCCTTGAAGGTCTTCTTTAAGAAATCTATGCCTACTCCAAGGTCTCCAAGAGTTTGTCCTGTGTTTTCCATGAGTATTTTTAAAGTTTGAGGTTTTATGTTTAGATTCTCAATCCATTTTGAGTTAACTATTGTTAGTAGTGAGAGATAAGGATCTAGTTTCATTCTTCTGCAGGTGGATATTCAGTTCTCCTAGAGTAAGAGAATTATAAGAAGTGCTAGAGAAAACTCAGAGTGGAAAGAGACTAATTTTTATCCAGAGCCTTGGTTTTACTTAATGATATCTTTCATGATATAATGTTTAACAATTATTTTGAGTCATTGGACCTCACCCATGGACAACTATAATCTTGTGTTTTATGTTTAGAAAAGGATTCGTCAGAGTCCTCTATAAAACTCCCAAATTTGAGAAGTAGGAAGAATCACAGAAATCATCTAGGCCAAGTGCCATCATTTTTCTAATGAGAGTATGCTAAGCTCTGGTGATATTTTTCCTGTTCTACCAGACATCACTAATTTTGTACATTACAAATCAAGTGTCTAGTGGCATTTAATACATGTGACTTTGCTTGCTTCATTGACACATTCTCAATTGCTGCAACTTCAAATATGCTTATTATGTGCTTTTTAAAATTTAGGAAAACATTGATGGTGGAATGCTTAGGGCATGGATAGTTCTACTTAATATTAGTTCTTCTTTCCCATTGGCTGAGGGATGAAAAAAAAAATTTTAAACCAACTTTTTTGTTTTGAATTATTCCCTGTTTTTTCTTTCTTTCTTTTTTTTTTTTTTAAGAGAGGTTTTTGCTATAAGGTGTGTGCGCTCACTGGAAAGATAAAGACAGAGAGACAGAAAGTGAGAAATCACATTGCAGAGGAGATGGCCATGCTGCAGTCCCTTCTCCTCCATACTCCTCTCGGGATCTTGGGCACTCATGCACACATGGCGTGAGTTTAAGCCACCAGGTCTGGGACTTGAACCACAGTCAACTAAGTGGGAGTCCAGCAACATAACCACTACACCATCTGCTGGTCCTATTTTGAAATATTTCTAAAAATTGTTTTTCATCTATAAAAGTTTTAGTTTATGTGTAATTACACAATAGATTATATAATTGAGTTAAAGGTGTTACTGTTAAATTCTGAATTATTTTTTGCTATGTTGTGTTTATATATAAAAAATACTGATGATTAGTTTTTTGACTCTAGGACAAAGGGTAGTAAATCTCTTCCTCTTTTAATCTGAATATTCAGTATTGGCTTGTTTCATATGCTCTGCCACTTTCTTTTTTTCTGGAGAGGTTTTTGCTATAGGGCATGTGTGCACGCCAGAAAGACAGAGAGAGACAGAGAGACAGAGAGTGAAAAATCACTGCCCAGGGTGTGGCCACGCTGCAGTCCCTTCTCCATTCTCCTCTCGGGATCTTGGGCATGCACGCACACGCGCCCTGCATGAGCTTAAGCCACTGGGTCCGGGACTCAAACTGTGGTTGGCTACATGGGAGATCAGTGACATAGCCATTACGCTAACTGCTGGTCCCTCTGCCACTTTTTTTTAAGTTAAAAAGAAAAAATAGTATTTTGATTATATGATGTATTCTTTTTTAAAAAATAATTTTTTTACTTAATTTTATTTCTTATTTTAGTTTTTAATTTGACCAGAGAGAGAGAGAGGAAAAAAGTCAGAAAGCAAGCCACCATGTCTGTGACTCGAACTGCAATGTGGGAGTCCAGTGCCTTAACCACCATGCCACCTGTTGGCCCTCTATATGCCCCCCCCCCCTTTATTTTAACTTCATTAGGCAAGCTTGGGACAAAATTTTTTGTAGTGCTCTTTTATTCCTACCTTTAATATTACTGTTTGCATTAGACTGAGAGTGTAGATTAAATTACACGGGCTGCAGCAAGTCCCTCTTATTTCAGACACTTAAACATGAATCCCACTACTTGTTAGCATCTAATGGATAAGAAGGCACTTATGAAGATGCAGACAGTTTGATCATGGGGTATTGGGGAGAGCTTAGAAACAAACAGCCTCAAGATTGACCAGGCGCTTAACAATTCAGCAATCAATATTCCTAGAGAGAATTTCACTGTTTATATTTTTGCTAAAGAACTAGAGGAGGGGGAGAAAAACAGAAATACCATCAGAAAGTAACATAATGGTGATGGAAGATGAAGGAAGCAGTGTGCCTTTAACTAGTCAGAAGAATGGAGAAACTGAGACAAGCAGATGCAGTGGTAAAATTGCAAAACTGTTGAAATAACTAGGGTGTGATTTAATCCTTCCAAGAGACGTGGGGAGTGATGAGAGGATGAGCAATAAGGATGCAACAGGGACTGAATGTGAAGCCTGAAATGAGAGTTAAAAGTCAGAAAGGAAATTAGGAGGGTGATTAATACTTCTACTTTTACACATTCCAAGGTGAAGACCAGAGTAATACATCTAACCTCAGTTTGAGGAAAAATGGTTGGCAATACAACAGGGACAAAGGAAAAAAAAAATGCAGAGGTGGCCCTGACCCTGAGCAGCAAAGAACAGCAACACCTCCTGAATCACTGCTGTTACTCTGGGCACCTGTGTTTAATTTGAAGGCCTCCATTCCTCTAAACATTATGAGACCTAATGAGATCATGGCTGGAGGTGGTATGACTGAACTTTTTGTGGCTGAGTTATACAAATTTCTGTTTTATCCCCTAATCTTGGTGATGAAATCACTGTTGTGAATTGAATCAGAGTTGCACTATGGCTGGCATGCAAGTTATTATTCTCAGTACACATTTTTGTCTTTACCAAAAATGGTCCTAACAACTTGGATTCATGTTCATCTGTGGAATACAGAAAGGAAAGATTATGAAAATCATTTGAAATTTCCTTTGTAAAATAATTTCACAAAAAATAGATTTTTTAAAAATTCAGCATCAGATTATCATTCTTTACATTAATTTTGGTTGAAAATTTTAGGTTTTGCCAAAACATTTTAAGTTTGAAAAAGTGACTAGCTATGATATTCGTTTTCTTTTTTTAAATTGCCAAAGAGTGAATTTCCTCACCAGAGAAAGAGATAGAGAAAACATCCTCCAGTGGGGTGTGGTCAAACTGCAATCTCTTCTCCTCTAATTCTTCATCCTATTAGGATTTGGGCACTGCACGCGCGCGCACACACACACACACACACACACACACACACACATATGATGGTATATTTTTCAAGCCACTGAGCCAGGATTTGAACCATGTAATTGACCAGGCAGAATTTGGCTTCCCTAGCCAGGAGGCAACAGGCTGGCCCTATAAATATATTTAATACAAATAATAATGAGCAGAGACCATTGTAGCTTTGTTGGCTAAATGCAGGCTTAAATTTATGATACTAGTCCTCTAATTTCACTAAGGTATCATCTTCTATATGACGCTGGCACTGTCAAAGCATGTTCATGGAAATAGTGAAAAATTTGTCTTTATACTTTTCATATTCTTCTCTCTGGGTAGTCTCCCACTCAAGGGCATGAATATGTCCATTAAGGATAGTTGCATGATTTATAATCATGGATTGAAGAAAATATTATGTGACCTCATGCTTGTGACTTAGATTCTACTGTAAACCATTGTTACAAGTGAAATTCAGTTGGAATCGTAGTTGATGGGAAATCTGGTCCTGGTTCTATCATTTCTATTTTCATGATTTTGGAAAACTGCCTTTCTAGTTCTGGACCTTACTTTCCTCTTCTTTGCAACAAAGCAAATGCCTTGGATGTAGTAGACATTCAGCAAATATTTACTAAATTAAATATAATAGTACCTCAGTCAAGGCTCTAGTTCAGATAACACTTCACCGTGGGCAAGCTTCTCTGCATAGGGCTATGGAGTTAGCCTGAGGAATGGCTACCATCAAGGACTCAAATGCCATCAAGACTTTCTAGCTCCTCTGCATTCTTTCAAGTCAGCTCGTTCCACTCAACAGGAGACACAACCACTAACCTAGACTCATTTCTTACACCTTTGTGATCAAAAAGCAAAGGGTCCCTTTGCTCCAGCCTTTGCTCCAGTTAAGATATAAAAATCTTAAAGCAGAATTTTCTTTGACCTGATTTGAATCATGATTCACATACCTTGGACCTACTGATGTGTCTAGAAGAGAGTCCTGCAGAAGTACTAAAAAAAAACCAAAAACCACAAAACCTAAAATTACACATATGAGAGTTCATTGATGATTTTATGGAAAATAGTGGTATAACTACAAATATGAGACATGTTCATTTTGGTTAGGCATTTGCGTTTCTTCCCACATAGCTGTGCAGAAGGTGTTTTTAGGAGCAAAGGTGCCCACACAAGGGATCTCCATGCTGTCATAGAGCTTGCTCAGGGTTCTGCCCCTGAAACAAGTGTTTTAAGATTCCACGTCCTCAGGATGGATATTTGGGCAGTCAAGGCCTTCTATCTTCATAGAAATTCATTTCTGGAAATTGGATAACAAATCTCTAGCTCCTTTAAGGTGGTTTGAACATAACATTCACAATTATGGGAGAATCTGCTTCAATGTAATAATAATAAAAATAGCTAGTTTTTGTTTGGTATATGCCAGACTCTGTGTTAAAGTGTTCAGTGTGCTGAAGTCAGCTAGACCTGGTTCCTTTGATTCTATTACTAGCACATCTTCTCTTGTTTGTGTTCAGTATCTCAAGCTAGCCATGTGAGGTGTTTCCTCTACAAAAACTGACAATTGCCACAAATGAGTGTTCCCTCACTTGCGTGGAGAGCTGGTTGTTAAACATTTACCAACATATCACTGGGAGCTTTATGTATATTAACTTATTTAATCCTCATGACTATCTTATGCAATTGATCATTGTTTATCTTCATTTTTAAAAGGTAGATCATTCAAGGGAACCAGCAGTTAGCGTAATGGCTATGTCGCTGGACTCCCACGTAGTCGACTGCGGTTCACGTCCCAGACCCGGTGGCTTAAAACTCACACCGGGTGCGTGTGCATGCATGCCCAAGATCCTGAGAGGAGAATGGAGGAGGAGGGATTGCGGCGTGACCATCCCCCCTGGGGGTGATTTCTCGCTTTCTGTCTCTATGTTTCTCTCTGTCTGGCGAGCGCACGTGCCCTATAGCCAAAAAAAAAAAAAAAAAAACGTAGATCATTCAAGAAGATTTAAAAACATGTAATGCATTGCTTGTTTGAATCTTGGTTCTTCCTTTTCCAAAGTATGGGTACTCAACTCTAGGAAAGCAACTGACAGTGAATGGATTTTTTCTTTAGCAGCTCTTCAATTTGCCATATGTTATATCAACCAACACAGTAATAACGGCTCTTCTAGAGAAAAGACGTATTGATAGTTCATCAATGAAATGCTTTCACTCACCCAGCTGAAGGACATGCTTTTTTGTGTTTCTTCTACTGAGGACATGCTTTTCTGTGTTTCTTCCACTTCTTGCTGCAGGTGGTTCATTGGGGATTGGTTGGAGTGCAGCAAGACGTGCGATGGTGGAATGCGCACAAGGGCAGTGCTCTGCATCAGGAAGATGGGACCTTCTGAGGAGGAGACACTGGACTACAGTGGTTGTTTAACACACCGGCCTATTGAAAAAGAGCCCTGCAACAACCAGTCATGTCCACCTCAGTGGGTGGCTTTGGACTGGTCCGAAGTAAGGAAATCTGAGGCTGTATGTTTTGAGATGTCTTAACTATCAATACCAAAGCATTTAATATTAAGGACACCTGAGCATGTGAGCATCTTAGAACTCAACAAGTAAGGACTGCATAACAGTGAATTTGGCCATGTTATATTTTATTGCTGCTTATTAGGAAGTAAGAGATTTGGGAGGGGGGGGTCAGGGAAATCAATGAGAACTATCATCGAATTGATAAAAAATAAGTCTAAAGTGAACTTGAAATAACATTATAGTGAGTACTCACCTAAGTGGGTTTTTTCCTTACTATTGAGCAGAATAACAAGTTCAGAATTAGTGATATGTGGTATTGAAAAACTAAAATTCAAAAGAAAAGTCAAGAACCTTTCTTATCCTGAAATTGACTGAAACCTAGAGTGATTTTTTTCCAGTATCTCAGTTGGAAAGCACAACTATTTTAATACCCTTTTTTTTCAAATACAGCCTAATTATATAACTCTTAGATATGCATCATTGTCAATTCTTAGTCATTTATTTTATGTGTGTGTGTAATTGTTTCTATTGCATTTGAGAAACAAATATGGAGCTGAGAGTTATAACGTAAAAGTCAGATTCATCCTTTACCATTACTTTCACTTAAATGATCAGTGAGGAAGACTTAAGACAATGTTCTTATGGATACAAAATAGCCGAATAGAATCCAATGGTACTCAGAAAAATGATCTTATTAAAAATTAGGTAGCAGGTATTTAATTTTTGACTCTTCATATGCATGAGACATATGCACACACTATCCCATTCTCCACATTTTCTAAAGAAGAGTTGAATCCTTCTGTAGTGTTTGGTAGCATTAAAAAGAATGAGTACCAGGACCAGCAGATAGTATAATGGTTACGTTGCTGGACTCCCATGTAGTCTATCACAGTTCGAGTCCTGGACCCAGCAGCTTAAAACTCATGCTAGGCGTGTATATGCTCATGCCCAAAATCCTGAGAGGAGATTGGAGGAGAAGGGATTGCAGCATGGCCATCTCCCCTGCAGGGCAATTTCTCCTTTTCTGTCTCTCTGTCTCTGTCTCTCCAGCGAGCACACATGTCCTATAGCAAAAATCTCTCTTAAAAAAAGAAAAAAGAAGAATGAGTACCTGGCTGCATAATAGAGATAATTCTTTGAAGTTAGTAAAACAGGGTAATTCTTTGAAGTTCTGACTGTTTTCTTATCTATCCTACCAAAAACATTGTTCTAACTTTGGGTATTTGCATTGGTACTTGCTTTGAGTAATTTCTGTAGACTTTAAAAGTTTTTGTCAAAAACAAACAAAGGAAAAAATAAATGCTGTCTTTAGGGACCTGCAGATGGAACTATTCCCTCTTAGCATCTTACTGCTTCCGTGGTTTTATCTTGCTGGAGGGACAGGGTTAAAAGAAGGACTGTGTTTTAAGATGGTTCATGGAAATATAAATTCTGTCTAGTTGTGGTTATCCTTGGGATCTTTGGCAGGAATTGGAAGTTTCTCCCAAGATTCCTAGCCATACCACACCTTAAGTAATTACATTCTTGCCTACCTTTTACTTGTAGTTTCAATCAAAAGTAGAGATATTCTTAGTATTATTCAATCAGTCATTATGGAAACAACATGGACTCTTTTGTTTCTAAACAGTGGGTGCATTGAAAAATAAATCCATGTACACTGTAAAGATGTATGTGATTAAATGTAAATTAAAATGAAAAAATGAAAAAAGTAAACACACACACACAAGATAAATCCATTAGTAAAGACTAAATGTTCTGCAAAATTGTACACATGTTAGTGACCAGGACCCTTATGAAAATCCATAAATGTTCATTGATGATAACAAATTTGTTACTGGAAAATCATAGTGGGAGAGCTGATGATTGGATAAACGTGTTAGGGTTTCTGGTCAAGTCAGTTAAGTGTAACTGAGTGCTTACTAAACACATTGAGAGAATACAAAAGAATCTGGTAAGCTTGATAAAAGGAGAAATGTCCTTGAAACAACTACAGAATAATATAAGACAATGTTTAGTGAAATGTCTGATTGTAAGAGATAAATGTATGACTGATACAGAAATTCAGAGCTGAGATGGTCAGAGTAGACTGGAGTAGGATCAAAAGGTTTTTCAGTTGACAGGAGTTGAATGTTGAGGGTGTTAGAATTTGAAATAGGAAGAGAATAGGGAAGCTGAAGAAGGAATTCCTGTCACGAGAAATAACTGAACAGAAACAGAAAGGTTGTGTAATGAAAGTAGGGTAGGAGAAAAAGATTTGTTTTAAAGAATAAATAAGGGGCCAGCTGGTGACACGGCCAGCAGTTTAAGGCACTAGACTCCTATGTGACTGAAAACAGCTCGAGTCCCAGACCTGGTGACTTGCTTTCTCACTTTCTCTCATTCTCTCTCTCTCCTCCTCCCCCCCTCGTGTGCCCTGTAGCAAACTAAAAATAAATAAATAGGGACCAGCAGGTGGCATGGTGGTTAAGGTGCTGGACACTCCCACGTGGCCAACCATGGTCGAGTCATGGTCGAGTCCCAGACCTGGCAGCCTGCTTTCTCACTTTCCTCTCTCTTTCTGTGTGTGTTTGTGTGTGTGTGTGTGTGTGTGTGTGTGTGAGTGTGTGGTCAAATTAGAAAATAAATGAATGAATAAATAAAATTAAATAATTATTTTTTAAAATAAATAAAATTACATAATTCTATTAAAAAAGAATAAATGAAGATGAGATTAAATGAAGTAGTGACAGGTATTAGAAATTTCCATTACAGAGCTCTATACCACATCATTTTTCATAAACTAAAACTAGAAGAAATTTCTGCCAACCACCAAAATATCAGAACTTGCTTTTATACCGACTTATGTCACATTGATCTCCTGGCCTGCTCTTTTCTGTATTTTTGTTTTACAATAAAATAACCAAATGAAATCACCTTGAGGGCCCGGGTCGAGGCATAGCAGTGACATACCTGAACCCAGGAAAGATCCTGGGTTCCTGTACCCAGACCTCCCTGAACACACTGGACATATATGTGCCCCGAATTTGGGCCAGCTGAGACTTGCAGTGGACCGCAGTGTGGAGACCATGTGAGGGGTGCCCCTCTCTCTCTGAAGAAAGAAAGAAACTTTTTTTTTTTGGAGAGATTTTTGCTCTAGGGTGCGTTGCACTCACCAGAAAGACAGAGACAGAGAAACAGAAAGCGAGAAATCACCTCCCAGTGGGGATGGCCACACCACGATCCTTTCTCCTCCATCCTCCTCTCGGGATCTTGGGCACTCACGCACACGTGCCCAGCGTGAGTTTAAGCCACCAGGACTGGGACTCGAACCGCGGTTGACTACAAGGGAGTCCAGCGACATAGCCATTATGCCAACTGCTGGTCTCAAAAACTATTTTTTTAAAATCAGCATTAAAAAATGTGATCACCCTGAGAAACAGCTAATGTATTGTATTACTGATATGCTTCTATTCAAATACCATTTTAAGGTTTTCTTCACACAGGTTGTACTATCCTGCTCTTAGATTTTGATTCTTATCTATTCAGTCTCTGAAGTAACTAGCTCAGAAGGCTCTAAGAAGCCCTTGGGCATTCTTAGAGGCCACCTCAATACATACATATAAACTGAGGGCACTTAGATCACATTTCTGCCACCTTCCTTAAGATAGCTGAGTCAGAGCTTTTGGTTCTGAGGTGGTGGAATGCACATGCTGAGATTCTCATCTCAAAGACCACATTGGCAGACTCTGTCTTCTCTTCACAGCAACCCAGGAAAAGTATTCTGGCTAGGGTAAGCGTAGCGTAGGTCAGACAATACTGTCACTACTGTCTCAAAGATTCTGTTCATAATGAAACAGCATCTTTACCTCCACCATCATCATTTGTTGGAAAGGAAAGAGATATTTTACCTCATGCAGCCTCTCCTGTTTATTTTCCAAAGGGAAGGGTTGCACCACTCTCATACTTCCATTTCCTTACTTTAGCAGGAAGCCTACCTCTTCCCCGGAGGGGTTAAAAATAGATAGGAATAAATAGCATTAAGTGAAATAAATATCCTAGTAGCTGTGTAAAACAAAGTAAGAACAGGAGAATGTTCTTCCCTGAGGAATAGAACACCTCCCACTAATGAAAAGAATAGGTACCCGCAGAGGAGTAAGCAATGTTCAGTCTCTTTCAGTTAACCTTTTGCAAATATTTCACACAATTTTCTTTCGACACACCCATGAAAACGTCCCTCCGCTTTCTGCCTTCTCCCCACTTCAGCCATCAGCTGTCTGAACTTTGTTAATCACAAGGGTAAGGTTCAGCCGGTGAAAACATGCTTTAGCGCAAGGAATTTACCCTCTGACCTTTTCCTTTTCTTTGCTGGTTACTCTAATATAAAATTTCCACTGTTGTAAAGCCAGCAGCCGTTTTCCTCAACAGTTAAACCCACTAAGCCAGATTACCTTGGTAGAAAATGGCTCATCAGCAACCTTTTGTGAAACTAATGAAGCCACAGCTTTCCTCTTTCCTATAATCTGTCCTCAATCTTGGGATAACCTGGTCTGTGTTGGACTTCAAACGGTTTTCTGTGTTTGCCCTGGCTTGGCAGGTAACTCTTGGAAGTGTTGCGGCATACTGTGGATGGGCTCCAGGAGTGGAGCCCATTCTTTTGATGTGTCAGATGGTTTCTTTGACTCCCACAGAGTACCCATTGAAAAGGCCTCTTGTACTAATTCTTGGACAAATGAATAACTGGCATCATACTTAACTGACTTTGTAAGAATTATGTTTAGGTGGCATTACCTAAGGATGGGCACAAAAATCTACCTACAAGGGATTGTGTCTTATTTGGGAAGACAATTGTGGTATCACTTGTGTACTCCCAAGTTTTGCTCTGGTTCCTTGACTAAGTAAGTTACATGTACCTTTCCAGAGAGAATTGAGTCTAACCCAAAGATGCTAATATTTCTGTCCACTATAAGTGAAGGCCAAATTGTTTTCCCTGGTGTGATTTCAAATACTTTTTCTATAAATTGGGCTGGCAGGTGGTGTGGTGGTTAAGGGCGCTGGACTCTGTCCCTCTCTGGTCAAATTAAAATAAATAAATAAATAGATAGATAGATAGATAGATAGATATAATAAATAAAGTTAAATAAAATAATTCTTTAACAAATAATTTTTTCTGCAAATTATGTGTTGCTTCTTCTTAATCATGGAACATTAAGCTAACACATAAATGCATTTCTCATAAAAATCATCTCCTAAATACCACTGAGATAAAAACAAAAGACAGATAGTCTGTCAGGTTTTAGGTAACTGTGAGATTCTAATTATATGAATAACATAGGAAAAAATAGACTTGAACCTACAGTACGGAGAAATAGTGAAAAATAATTTTACTAAAACATGAATTGTCCTCTGACATAGTATCTTCCACCCAGCTACCTAACGGTCTATTATGAAAAAGACTATGTGAATTTCATATTTGTAAATAATAAAATACATTTTTATTATTGAACAAAGTATTTAAATTTTTAATTATTAATAATAGATTTTATTGTATACTCAAAAAGTATACAAAGCACCTCTTATGTAGGTATAGACCAATAATTATCTCTGGAAAATGCTCTGAAGCATTCATAATTTAGTTAATGCCTACTAATGATATACATAACCATGATGTTACAGCTTGCTTTTCTAGAATTTATTATTTATTTATTTATTTATTTTTTAGATAGCTAAATAAAACAGAGGTTGTCAGATGGACAAAGACATTTATTTATCAGTAGGTTAAAGAGAGACAACAGTGAAATTTAGGCTAAAGAAAGCAGAAAAAAGAAGAAAAATAAAAACAAACTGAGAAAGCTGGCAAGTCGCATGATGGTTAAGGCACTGGATGCCCACATGACCAACCATGGTTTGAGTCCCAGACCTAGCAGCTTGCTTTCTCACTCACTTTCTCTCTCTCTCTCTGGTCAGTTATGTTGTTGTTGTTGTTGTTTTTAATAATAAATTAAATAAATAATTATTTTTTAAAAAGGGAAAAACTGTGAGGACACTTTTGCTTCAAACTTGATATAAGGTCAAAATCTGTGATATAGAGTTCTACTTAGAATGAACCTGGTTCAAGTGAAATCCCTGTGCCTTTAACATTTTTTCGAAACAATTTTTAAACCTTTCATTTTATAATTACCCTTAAGAAGTACAACATTTGCGGAGATGAGAGTGAGATTTTAGTTATAGACATGTAATATTTGTGACTAGATCTTCAGGGCTCAAGTCTGAGTAAAAATGTGGAAGAAATGTAGTTTTCAGTTATTCACTATTTTGAGGATCCAGTTGAGTGCCTCTGCTGCTTTAGGATAGAATACCATTGGTTTATTTGGTGGATTTTTTGGTATAATCTTCTAAAGGATTTCTTGACTGAATAGAAGTTGTCATTATATGTTTAGCTTTGCATATAAATGCAAATTGTCCTAAGGAGTGTTTCCATCTTTTTACATTTGCCTTTAAGAGTCTTATTCTATTCAACAGTAGGAAATTGCCATCTGGATTTATATGAACTTCTCAGTGATTCAATTTTCTTACCTATGAAATGGGCATGGAAATAGTACTTAATTATTTCCTGGGGTTTCTGTAAGGATTTGGTAGACTGTTACACGCAGAGGACTTAAAACACTTCCTAGACACTTCGTCAATGTTAGTGCTGCTTTCTTTTCTTATTCTTTTCATTATCAGTCATATTTATTTTATTTTTGTTTTGTTTTTCGTTTCCTGGGGACTTCTCAGACAGATGAGTGAATTGTCTGTCTTTGCATTGTCTGCCTTCCTAATTGTAAGCAGGACTTGGCATTAGCGCTTAGAAATCTAGACTGCTTGATATTACTGCATTCTCAAAATAATAGCAGAAACTCCTTGCTGCCGGAGGAAGATATTAAAATAAGAAATAAACATATATTGTGGCATTTAATATACATACACATGATTTTAAAATGTGGAAGGGGCAGGGACATAGTATAAGTGCCTGTTTCAATGAATGCCACTAAGTTAGAAAACGAATCAGAGCCTCAAAATACAAAACCAAGTTCCCTCTACATCCTGTGTGTCTCTACCTATCTCTTTAATGTATGAAGTGGGCTTCTATTCTTTTGTACCTCGCCTCAATTTATTTTTTGTAATAATTCATTAATATTTATTATGTATTATCATGAATTTGTTTCTGCCGGTACTAAGAGTGGCCTGTGATTGCGTCAGCAGGCCTGTTTAGTTCTAGCTCTGTCATTTGCTGTTTACCCTTGATTAAATCACTCAAGCTTTCCTCATCCGTCATAATTCTAAAGACTTGATTAATAATATATTTGTAAGGGTTTTGTGAACTGCAATGCTGTAATGGAATGTAAGGCAATGCTGTTATTCCTGATGGTCATCTTAAGCATTCCGAGCTGAAATCCCCTGGGACTTTGGCTTGGATGAGGGAGACTTGGTGTGAAGTCACGAAGACTGAACACAAGTGGAACAAGTTCAAGACACGGAGACAGACCAGGCACACGTAGGGGGAAGCTTAAGAGACTTAGATCAGGCTTTCATTCATTCTCAAGAAATTATTGTACATCTTGGCTTCTTTTTTGGGGGAGAGGTTTTTGCTATAGGGCGCGTGCGCTAGCCAGACAGACAGAGAGAGACAGAGAGACAGAAAGCGAGAAATCACCCCCCAGGGGGGATGGCCACGCCGCAATCCCTTCTCCTCCATTCTCCTCTCGGGATCTTGGGCACACACACATGCATCTGGCGTGAGTTTTAAGCCACCGGGTCCGGGGCGCAAACTGCGGTCGACTATGTGAGAGTCCAGCGACATAGCCATTATGCTAACTGCTAGTCCCCATCTTGGCTTCTTGAAATATAAAATAGGAGTTGTCATGAGGGCTAAATTAGACAATATATGCGAGGTACATAACGTAGTACCTAACATCCAAAAAATACTTAGTAGGAGTTGGCATTTGATGGCTCTGCCATTTAATATCTTGCAACTTTCTACCCATCATTTACTGTGTTTCCTTATTTTAAAAGTGGAATAATTGCCATCTCGCGGGAGTCTCGTAAGGTCTGTATTACTATATGTAAATGTATAGCCCTTAGCACACCATTTGGTACATACCAAGTTCGTGGAGTGACAACTAGTAGAGGTAGTACCAGTCATGGTGCAGCAGCAGCAGCAGTGACAGTGTCAGCATGCATCTGGCAGTGGGCTGCCACCAGAGACCACTGCAAACTATTCAGGATGGCCAGGATGCACAGAGATGGATCTGCAGAGGTGAATAGAGCCTTACTATCATGGTGTGTAAACTATATTTACAGTATGAATTTTTATCTCAAAGGCAATAGCGAGCCATTTTAAATTAAAAAAGAATCTCATCAGATGCAGAATGATCCATCTGAATAAGGTAGGAGTGACTGGAGCCAGAAACAGGAGACCTGCAAGAAAGCCATTGCAAAATTTTGTGGGGGACTTTTCTGAAGTAAGGTTAGTGAAACAGAAATCAACAGATGTAAGAGAGATTGAGGAGCTGGATTCATTAGACCTACTGATGGGTTATATACGTTAGTGAGGCAACAGCAAGATATAAGGTTGTTGATTTGGCTGTGAAGTGGACTAACAGGAAGCAGGAATTTCTCTCTTGATCCAACTCCTCTAAGTAGCACTTCTTCTGCAGCCATATTGGGAAGAATTACGTATTATCCTCCTTTAAAATGTACCTTAATAAAACATTTTCCATGCTGGAAGAAATGTATTCTGTTATTAAATTCATCATAATAAATAGTTTATGTTTTTTTCAGGCTTTCTGCCTGAAAAAAGTGTTAATATTTATTTCTCTTTATATATAACATAAACCAGATTAAAGAATGTACCTAATGAAACCACTCAGAGGTGTGTACAGTGTTCACTAAGATAGTCCCATCCCACAACTGGTTAAATTTTTTTTTTTTTGAGAGGTTTTTGCTATAGGGTGCGTGCGCTCGCCAGACAGACAGAGAGAGACAGAGAGATAGAAAGCGAGAAATCACTCCCCAGGGGGGATGGCCACACCGCAATCCCTTCTCCTCCATTCTCCTCTTGGGATCTTGGCACGCACACACACGCGTCCAGCGTGAGTTTAAGCCACCAGGTCTGGGACTCGAACTGTGGTTGACTACGTGGGAGTCCAGCGACATAGCCATTATGCTAACTGCTGGTCCCTACAACTGGTTAATTTTGATTGAGTGCTTACTCAAAGCCCCAAATAAGATCCTGGTGCACATGTGCATGTATGCATATGCGTGTGCACGTGTGTGTGTGTGTGTGTATAAAGATGAAATGCAATGGAGTAATTTTAAAGGATTTTTGAAATTTTATTTTCATTAATAGTTTTTTATTAACAAAATAATTGTTACAACGTGATTTATCAGTACATGAATACAACTTAAAATGATTAAATCAGGATAGTTAATATACCCATCACCTCAATCATTTGTAACGCTGTGCACAGTAATTTGTTGTTAACTACATTCTTCTCACTGTATTTTATAACACTAGACATTGTTCCTTCTATCTAGCTGCGATTTTGTTTCTATTAATCAGCATCCTTCTATCCACTCCCCAATCCTTCCTAGCCAAGTAGTCATTCTAGTTCTTTCTGCTTTTTTCCATGTAGTATTTCTCTTTCTGCATCTGGCTTATTTTACTTAAGATAATGTCCCCAAGGCTCTCTTATTTAACCTCATATGATTGGATTTTATTTTTTTAATGGCTACATAGTATTCCTGTGTGTGTGTATATATGTATGTGTGCATGTGACATTTTCTTTATTAACTCAATTATTTGTCCTCGGTCCCTTCTCCTCCGATTTCTCCAGTCAGGATTTTGAGCATGCATGCATGTGCATCTGGCACATTTTTCAAGCAGTAGGGTCTAGGCTAGAACCATATTGTCAACCATATGAGATCCAGGTGCCTTAACCACAATACCACCAGCAGGCCCTGTTTCCATATCTTGGTGATTGTGAGTAGGCCATGATAAACACTGGGGTGCTGATAACCTTGTAACATACTGATTTGCATTGGATGTATGCCTGGTGGTGAGATTGCTGGATCATATGGCAGAACTATTTTTAGTTTCTGGAGGAGTCTCCATAGTGTTTTTCATATTGGTTGTACTAATTTACACTCCCACCAATAGTGTGAAAGAGTGCTCCATTGTATGCATACTTGTCAGCATTTGTAATCTGTTTGTCTTTTTTTTAAAGCCTTGTTTTGTTTTGTTTTGTTTTTGCCATAGGGCATGTGCACTGGCAGGAGAAAGAGAGAGACAGAGAGAAGGAAAGTGAGAAATCACCTCCTCCTTAGGAGGGATGGGCATGCCATAATCTCTTCTTCTGCATTCTCCTCTCAGGATTTTAGGCATGTATGCATATGTGCCCAGTGTGATTTTTAAGCCATGGAATCTGGGACTTGGACTACAGTCAGCCATGTGGGAATCCAGTGCCTTAACCTCCATGCCAAATGCTGACTTCTGTTTGTCTTTTTGAGAATAGTATTCTAACTGAAGTGAGATGATATCTCATTTTGGTTTTGCTTTGTGTTTTCCCAATGATTAGTGCTACTGGACATTTTCTTTCCATACATTTATTGACCATTTGTATATTTTCATTTGAGAACTATTTAATCTAGTTTGTTGTTGTTGGTTGGTTGTTCATTGCCACAGGGCACAGGCTCTCTCTGGAAAGAAACAAAGAGAGGAAAAATGAGAAATCATGTCCCCACCAGGGGGGATGGCTTTGCCGCAGTCTCTTCTCCATTCCGTTTCTGGGTTTTGGGTACACACGCACACACAACCAGCATGTTTTTCTAGCTGCCAGGTCCAGTACTTGAACCACAGAGTTGGTCATGTGAGATCTAGTGCCATAACCACCATGCCACCTGCTAGTCCCATTTGCCGTTTAAAAAAATTGAGTCATTTGCCTTTTTTTTTTTTTTTTTTTTTTTTTTTTGCTGCTGAGTTGAGTTCCTTGTATATTCTGGTTATTAATCCCTTGTTAGATGGTTAGCATGCAAATATTTTCTCCCATTCTGTGGGTTATCTCTTCACTCTGTTGCTTGTTGTGTTCAGTTCCTTATTTGACTGAGAAGAGGAACATATTTTAAGGATGCATCCAGACATGCAGGGAGAAAGCTGACTTTAGTTAACTACCATATCAAATGGGTGACTTCTAGAAACACCTAGAAATAATAGAATTCATGATATAGATAGAAGTATCTTTTTCTCAACATGAAAAAGAGACAGACTCAATTATAAAGAACAGTCTAATTTATTGTATTTGTAGCTGATGGACAAGGAAAAGTCCAGAGATTTTCTGTGCCATAAACTGTCACCTCTGACCATGTATTTTTACCACACTATGAGAATAACTGATCTAAATCAACTCTTAACTTGATTGACTGGAATAAGTTCTTGTGGTCTACTAATAAGATAATTTTTTTAAAGTGTACACCCAGCAAGTGGGAAACTAAGGAGAATCTTATCACAGCTGAATGAGGCCAAGGATAGGAAGGAATAGAGAAATAAACCTATTCCCAATAAAGGAAGGAAATAAGTTAGCCAAGAAAAACAAACATTGGATTTAGTTTTTAAAGATCTTAGGGGAAGAATAAAAGTATTTTTGCTTAAAAACTTTAACAGAATTTCATATATGAGAAATTTTCTCTAGAATGTAGTGTATGTGTATATTGTATACCCAAACATGCATTTACTTTTAGCAAAGCTTTCCTCAAATTTTTCTATCTTTAGACTGTTGTTATTCATTAGTATTTGTCTTATTTCCAGTGTACTCCAAAGTGTGGCCCAGGCTTCAAGCATCGGATTGTTCTGTGCAAGAGCAGTGACCTTTCTAAAACATTCCCAGCTGCACAATGTCCAGAGGAAAGCAAACCTCCTGTCCGCATCCGCTGCAGTTTGGGCCGCTGCCCTCCTCCTCGCTGGGTGACGGGAGACTGGGGCCAGGTAATGTGGTTGGGCTGCGAACTGCTGTTGAGTCAGCATCTTTAGACACAAATCAAGGTTCATGACTTTTCACTCTAAGACCTCAAGAGATGAGTAACAATTAATGTATAGAAATCTGAGCATGAGGTATGAGTGTGAAATACTACACCATCACCACAGCCACACAAGGACATATACACACAGTCATGTTTCTCACATTCCTATATACTTCCCACTTTTACCTGCTGTTTGGATCTTGCCACTTTAAGTTAAAATTAGAAAAGAAAAGTTCACATGCTCTAAGGCAAAAACAAACAAACAAACAAAAACCTCTAAAAAAAAAT
This sequence comes from Tupaia tana, assembly GCA_026018925.1. Lineage (NCBI taxonomy): Eukaryota > Metazoa > Chordata > Mammalia > Scandentia > Tupaiidae > Tupaia > Tupaia tana. Next base: position 53,774,926 of record JAKSZU010000006.1, on the reverse strand, counting down.
AGAAAAGAAATACAGCTCAGTCCCATAGTCTGGTGGTTAAGGGAGTTGGATTCCACATGGCCGACTGTGGTTTGAATCCTAGCCTTGGTGGCTTGAAAAACATGCTGGACATATTTGTGTCTGTGTCCAAAATCTCTAAAGCTTAGAGAAATGGAGAAGGGATTGTGGCATGACCATGCCCCATGGGGTGATGTTTTCTCTCTCTTCCTCTCTCTCTGTTTCTGTCTCTCACTCTGGCCAGCACATGCTGGCAATTAAAAAATAATAATTTTTGACTGACCCAATGGCCTAGTGATTAAGGGACCCACATCCCATGTAGCCAACAAGCCCTGGCGGCTTGAAAAGCACAAAGGGCACATGTGTGTACCTGTCCCAAATCTTGATAGGGTGGAGGGATGGAGAAGGGATTGCATTGTGACAATACACCGCTGGGGATGCTTTCTCCCTCTGTCTCTCTAGCAAACATTAGTGTGCAATTAAAAAAAAAAATCTAAAGAGAAATAGTTTAGATGGCCCAAGATTTGCACCAGCTATCCTGACTTCTAGATCCAGCTTTCTCAACTGATTCTAGAAAAAGTTAACACTGGTGTCATAATTTTTCACTTGTAAAATGGAGATAATTCCTCTTAATCTCATAGGAAGTCATGGAGCTTTTAATTAGCTTGATAACATGATTGGCAGACAATCTTTGAAATATTATAAACACTTATTCTTTTAACTGATTCCTTTTTCTCTGATGGACATTATGCACTGGGAAGCCAGTATATGGGCCTTTGGGATGTGTTTTTACATTAGACTCATTTCCATTTTAGGTTCCAATTATTGTTTTTTTTTTTCTTCTTTATCATCTACTCTCAAATTATGTGATCTTGCTATAAGCCACCTTAAATCCTATAAAAAACAAGTTTGTTCCCACCACAAAAATTAAATGATGAGATAATGCATATACTAATTATCTAGATTTACTTACTCCATAATGTTTATATATTTTGTACATAAATACTTTGAACGGAATGTATATAAAATATTGTACATAGGCACACTTTTACCTGTTAATGTTTAAAATAATTTTAATTAAAAAAGTTGATAGGAGTTTTCAAAAAGTTCATAAAAAATGTGTATTACAAAACTATACATACATTTCAAAAATTTTTTGCACCAAAATAAACTCATACTTTAATGACATTTTCCCACAAACTTTTTGAAGTTCTCCCATACTTGGATGGAAGGAAAATTAAGTATTGATTTTCTAAATGTCAGAGAGAAAATCTATTAAATAAATTAAATAATAAGACACTAGAAAGTAAATTTCTAGCCAATCAATGCCCTTATCTTGTCTAATTTATAGCTAGTCATTTTCTAATTTCTGAGACCAAATAAGTCCTAATGGCAATTACTTTGTGTACTGAGTCTGCCAATTACTTCATCAAATGCACAATTGTCAATGTAAGATTATTCAAACTGGCATTTCATAGAAGTAGTTACCAAAATTCTGGTCAAAACCCAATATTGCTGGAATATAGCAGTATCTACACCCCTTTTATTTCATTCGGAATAGCACTAAGATGTCCAGTACCCATTAAGGTCAATAATATGAATATACTTGTTCTGGGCTCAGCTCTGGGGACAGCCAAAAGAAATATGCCTATGAAATAATAAAGGCTTTGCATCTGTGTAGCAGTATTTAGTTTAATTTACAATCACTACTATGGCATACATATGATAAGGTTAAGCATTACATGCAATGAAGTCTCTAAATATTTCACTGTGTGTGAGTTTCATAATACGTAGTAGGCATTATACTATTAAAGAATCGATACAGATTTGCCCTCATGGTTTTCATTTTAAACCAGATGGACATTTCCTTCCTTATGTATTTCTTGTTGTGATGCACTGTTACATAAAGGTCAGTTGAAAATTTATGTATGTTAGTGAATTCATCAAATTTATAATTTGAGATTATTCTTTTACATGTTCAAAGTCCTCTTCCTTATTTTTAACCCATATATTTTAACCCAATTTCTTAAAATTCAAAATAACCATTGAAAATACCTTTTCAAAGATATTTTAATACATTTCTATAGTGCATTTATTTGTCATTCTGTGTTAGAAAGTTTTTGAAAAAGTGTCTTTATGAACATCCTTGCTAATCCTGTGGGTGCTTTGAGAGTTTTTGCAAACAAATCCAACAGGGCTTCGATTTGTTTACCTTGTAAATATCACCATCCCTTGTCTTGGCACTAGTTAGCTTCTCACTCCTTTGAACCCTGACTCTCACAGGGCTGTCTGGTGTTCTGAATGGCAGGCTGAAAGAGTAGACCCAACTCTCTTCTTCAGTCTGGACAGCTGAACAGCCCTAGTTGAAACAGTTCTCAGCCAGTAACTTCAATCCTAAAGTAACCGAATCCCTGAGGAGATCAAAAAGGAGAGGGAGATATAGCCAAGGGCCAGCACCACCTCTCTTTTCAGGTTTGTGTGGCCGGCAAAGTCCCTATTTAAACTCTTTGTTTAAAACAGACATTATCACCAGGCCCACAGCAGCTCTGGACTCATATTTCGATCAGTTATAAAGCACTGCAATCAGCCACCAGATTCTGTACCTGCGTGCCTGTAATAAACTGGAGCAGTAGTGAGACTCTGATCATTCTACTTCAGCATGAGGATTTTCTCATTACGATTTTGTTAGAGCTCACCGGTCTTGCGTGGAATTACTGGAGTGACAATCTAGAAACTTCATCCGTTGTCTCTAGCAACTACTGGATTGTCAGGAAAGTCATTACGTGTAGAAAAATATGTCATGACTTTCCTGGCAGCCTAATATATTTCTTCTGTCTGCTAGGGTAATAATGTAAGTGACCTAATTATAATACTTCTCAAAGATAAGCCACATTTGGGCTTTGAAAGTAGTACGTGTCGGGGCCAGCGCCGTAGCCTAGTTGTTAAGGTAGCCAGATCCCACATGGCCGACCCTAGTTTGAATCCCAGCCCCACCCCAGCAGCTTGAAAATCACTCAAGATCACTCAAGGTGCATGTGCTTGCATTTCTAAAATCCCCACAGGGTGGAGGAATGGAGAAGAGATTGCAGTGTGACTTCACCCCATTTGGGGGTGCTTTCTTCTTTTCTCTTTGTCTCACCATCTCTCTCTGGCAAGCACATGTGCCCTCTGGAAATTAAAAAAAAAAAAAAAAAAGGTTATGTTTGGAATTTGAAATAACAAAGTATCTTTTTTTACACCCTGAAAATGGATGAGATTAATATTTTGTTTCTCTGTGTCTTTGGTCTTAGTGTTCTGCTCAGTGTGGCCTTGGACAGCAAATGCGAACGGTGCAGTGCCTCTCCTACACCGGACAGGCATCTAGTGACTGTCCAGAAACCGCTCGGCCTCCATCGATGCAGCAGTGTGAAAGCAAATGTGACAGTACGCCCATTTCGAATACTGAAGGTGAGTTCTCTATGGAGAAGGCGCTTGCGGTGTGCCCTGTGCTATCTCCAGTATTTGAAGAGCCCCATAAAACCACTGCTGAAGCGTAATTTGTGCAAATCGTTTGTGAAAGCTATGTATGTGGTAGAACATAATCAGGAAACCTGAATTTTTTTCCCTTACTTTTTCATTAACTGTGTGACCTTGTTGAGACTCTTTACCTCTCTGGGACCAGCAGTTAGCGTAATGGCTATGTTGCTGGACTCCCACATAGTCAACCGTAGTTCTAGTCCCAGACCCAGCGGCTTAAACTCACGCCAGGCGTGTGTGCGTGCATGCCCAAGATCCCGAGAGGAGAATGGAGGAGAAGGGATTGTGGCGTGGCCATCCCCCCTGGGGAGTGATTTCTTACTTTCTGTCTCTCTGTCTCTCTCTGTATTTCTGGAGAGTGCACGCGCCCTGTAGCAAAAACCTCTAAAAAAGAAAAAAAAAAAAAAAGACTCTTTACCTCTCTGAGCTAAGTTTACTTATTTATAAAAAGAGAGATTGGAGTAGAAAATCTGTAAGGCCATGTCCAGCCTAATATTCTATGTTTGACTTGTACAAGGACTCAAGAGATTATTTTAGTGAATCACTCTTGTTTTTTTTTTTTTTTGAGATTTTTGCCATTGGGCACGTGTGCTTGCTGGGGAGAGAGACAGACACAGTGAGAAGGAAAGTGAGAAATCCCCCCAGAGGGGTAGCCACGCCACAATCCTTTCTCCACCATTCTCCTCCAGGATCTTAGACGAGCACACACGCACATGTGCCCAGTGTGAGTTTTAAGCCAGCGGGTCCAGGACTTGTACTGCATTCGACCTTGTGGGAGTCTAGTGATTTAACTGCGCCATCATCTGCTGGCCCCTAATAAACAACTCTTAAAGAGAAAACTTATGTTTCTTTTTGGTTATGACAATGGCCTCTACCATCGCAAAAATTAAATTCATGCTTATTATAGATAATGAAAGTATAAGTTTAAAATTACTTGTGTCTTAAAATAGTAATTTTCTTGTAGAAAAGTAGAAAAAATAATCATGGAGCTATTTATAAATGAGGACAAATATCTCTGTGATCCAAAATTTCTTTTCCTTTTTTTTTTTTAATAAATATTGGGAAAAAGCCCTTTACTAACAGCAGATTCCAGCCAAAATCTTGAATTTTCTTATTTTTAATTAATGTATTTCTTTAGTCACTTAGACATTCATTCCAAATTTCTTGACTGCTACTATGTGCATGACAAAAATGATCAGGCATGTGGCATATAAACAGGGCATATTCGGGAACTTCAGACTGCCTTCTCATGGAAAAGTAGAAGCATGATTGAATACATGCACATGAGCATCTGAAGCCACAACTTTAAATTATGTTAAAATCAAACAACCCCTAACTATAGGGCCTTGCTTAAAAGAATAAAAACTATCATGAATCTATAATCAAAATAATTTGTGAATATTTTTCAAGTGAAAATTATATGTTTATAAACCTATTCAAAAGAGATCTGGTCTTTTTGATTAGATCTGTCCAGTTTGAAGCATTTTCCAAAGATTTATTCATGATTTTAAAATCTTTCCATACAAATTTTATTTTAGGAAGAACTATAATCTTGTATGACAGGAATGCAGGGACCTTACGTCTTTGCAAATAGCCTATTGCTTATATTTGAGCCTGAACATGATATGATTATCATATGTGTAATTTACTCTTTCAAAGAAGTATATAGCCTTTTCCCACATTAATTCAAAATCAAAACTCTAGTTGGCAAAAATCTCTAGTTCTAATGGCATCTACTTCTTATTGTGTTCCTTTGGTAAGAGACATTCTGAAAATCTAGCTTTCTCTTTCTCAAGAAGTCAAAGTTCATGAGAAATAGAAGTCTTTCACTTTAAAAAAATGTATCTTCAAGTGATCTAAATTAAAAAATATGTCTTTTCTATATGACTGCAGCAAATGACCTTTATAAGTTATTGTTATTAACAATCAATCACATGAGTTTGGGAATCTGTTTTATCTTTCACAATTGGAAGACACAAGGTTAAGATGGGAGTGAGGATTTAATTATAATATTAACAACTAATACGGTAATTACTATAAAGGGTCTATATACATTAGACCCTTTGTATTTATCTGTTTTATATAGCTCATGTACATAAGTACATCTCTTTTGTCTATATGTGAATATATCTTATATCATCTTGACAACAATCTTCTGAGAGTTGGCATTACTAATGAGGAAACTGAGGCACAGTGAGAGATAATGACTTATCCAAACCACAAGACTAGGAAGTAGCAGAGTCAGGATTTGAACCCAGATTTAGCAGAACACAAGAGCATGTCAGTTTCAACTACATGCAGTTCTTTTCTTTCTTTATTCATTGATAGAGTGTGTGCATGTGTGCACACATGAGAGAGAGAGAGAGAATTTAGACATGCTTAGGGAAATTAAACACATTAGGCCCTCAAAGCCACAACATAATAATTAAATTTATTAAAATAATATAATAAAAGGAGACAGATAGAAGAAATGGAGGAAGGTTAAAGCAACAAAAGGTAGTAAGGGAAAATCAGAAGCAGGGTGTCAAGAAAAAAAATAGTGAGAGGAAACTTGGAGCAGGATACAGAGAGATACGATTTTCTGCATTCTACACGTGCTTTAGTTTCTGTTTCTGAAAGCCCCAGTGAATGTTGAAAGCAGGATAGACATGATCCTGACAGACCACTGATGAGTCACACCACATTGCAGCTGAGGGTGGGTTTTGGCTGCGCTGGAAAACTACTCGGGATCATTTAAAGGTTTTTTTGTTGTTGTTGTTGTTCATTTGAGAGAGAGAGAGAGAGAGAGAGAGAGAGAGAGACCCTCAACCAGGGTCTCGTCACACCACTATCCTCTCTGCAGCCTTCCAGCCATCCAGGATTTGCTGAGCACATTCAGGTTGAGCAGAGAGCTGAACCCTGGGCCTGCCTTCCCATATGGCTGCAGCGTCACACAGCTGCATCCTTCTGTCTGTGCCACTGCAGCTGGGCCAGCGCAATGTTTTGAAGTACATGAGGCAGCTGAGACTAGCCTATTTGATCTTACCTGAAAGTCTATTCAAAATGCCATTTTATTTATCTTTTATACAGTTCCCTCGTAGTTTATATGGTGAGTCTTTTCAGCTTTCCAATAGCACAAGGTGCTCTCTCATCTAGTATTATTGCTGCCAAGTAATGATTCATGGTTTGCCATGAGCTGGTGACCAATCCAAAAAAGGCATGACTAGTGTACATTGGTTTACCAGCCAGGATGTCTAATGGTGGCTTTGATGGGTCCCAGTCCTTTCAAGTAAACACCCATTGGAGAGCCTAGGCAGCTCCAAAAGTCTCATACCCAAATCCCTAAACCTAGACTTAGGTTTTAATGTGGAATCTGACGTGTTAAAATCAAAGGAATGATAAAAGTTATTTGAAGGAGGTGAAGAAGGCCAGTTTTTTTCTTTGCCACTTCAGAGAGCTCATACCCATTAGCATTCAGGTTCACATTCTTGGCTGTCTGGTTTGGAGGAGACCCTGGATTTGGATTGAGATTATACTACCTAGAGGATGGAGGTGGGTGGCATCAAGGGAATAAGACTGGGTAAAGGACTGAGGCAGCAAAGAAAGGAATGGGTTAGTCCACAGTAAAATGAAATTAGAACGAAGTTCAATAGCTGTCTCAAGGGTAAAAAGAAGTGGGTAGATTGCTCCCATTGTGATGAATGATATTAAGTTCCCAAGCCGAGCTGACTGCATCCTTTTCTAGCCTGAATTTGTAGGGTCAAGAACTTCGGTACAACTTTAGCAGGAAAAGTTCACTGAGTACATACCCCCACCCTAACTCCTGCACCATGCACCTGCACACACAGGCCTTCACCATCTCACCGTGCTGGGCTCTGAGTTGTCATTGTCAGGGCACAGCTGTTTGTACTTTTTTAGGGCAAAAGATAGACCCTTCGGTGCTTTAATAATAACTCTTCACCGACTATGTCATCCTGAATCCCATCAAGAGCTTATGACATAGAGGATATGGGTTCTCCAGAGAGACAGGAGAAAGGAGTTGAATGGTCCAACCTGGTGGAGGCAGGATCTGTCCCTGGGTATTCTAACTCAGTCTTGTAAGACACATAGGCAAGCTTTCCAACATTTCATGAAATAAATACCAGAATAGAGCCTTTGAGCATTTGGTCCTGTATTCTGTGGGCCAAATCAAGCCTTCAAAGTCACACTGAATTCAAATCAAGTTACGTCCTAAATTCATAAACCTCTGTTCAGTGTGAGAATTTTGACAAAATGTCTTTTAGGTCAGGCTTTTGAAAGATTAATGTAAAGTACTGGGGAAAAACTCATTTGAACATCAGCGATAACACGTGATAATGATTCATGTGTTACCCACGAAGCAGGTTGTCTAATTTTGTCATTCAACTCTCCCAAAACCCAAATTGCTCCTGAAAATCACTGGAGCATACCCGGCAAGTTACTTTAGCATCTTCTAATCTAGTCTGTGTAACCTAGTTGATTGCAGTACCTGGGGGATGGCTGTCAGCCCTTGACGTATTCCCAGATCTTCCTGAGGAGAATTTGGAAATACTCCCTAAGTTGTCCTTCCCACCAGAAGTCTCTGTTCTTGGGTAAAGTGCAACTATTTTTTCAGGGGTGAGATGAGGTTTAAAAAGAGGAGAGATTCATTAGATACACAAAAATGTTTCCTAGAAACCAGCGAAACCTCTCACCCTTCTAATATCCTGATGAGAAAAAAGGATAGAAAGAATGATTGTTATTCTCCTCCCAGGAGCACACTTAGCTCATACGTGATGATAGCAGAAAAGAACATCAGGCTTTGTCTTCAAGTCCTTGACCTTCCTGGCTCGAATCCCACTACTTTAGGTGCAGTAGATATAAGTGTATCTGCATGAAGAAAATATGATAGGGATAATCAAGTCTCCCAAGCAGATCAACTTCAGAGTGGTAATGCTACTAAGAAAATTCTTCTTAAACTAAATTCAAATAATTCCTTTGAATAGATCTCCTAGTATTGTCTATTTGTAGACTATGAACTACTTGGCTATAGAGAAACTTGGAATTTAAACATATTTTAAGCATGTTAGAAATCAGTGCCACTCAAGATAATTTGGAAATGAAAATAGAACATTTCTGATATTGTTTTGATTTCAATGGGAAAATGTGATTTAATTCATGTACAATTTTTTTCAAGTTTGTTTGTTTCTTTCTTTCTTTCTTTCTTTCTTTCTTTCTTTCTTTCTTTCAAGGTAGAAAATGAGTGAGACAGGCTCTACCAACAGGATTCTCATGCCATAACCCACCCTGGTCTCGGCCAGCCCAGGTCATAGGCATGTGTGCAAATGCCTTGTGTGCTCACGGAGGTCCCAGGACCTGAACCCAGGATCTTACTCCTGTGGGTCTGTTGTGTTACCACTGCATTACTACCCAATGTGCATCTTTTCCAGAATGGAAAACTAAGTTGTATTGTATATTAGCTGAAGGGTGGAAAAGAATTTCAGTGGGCTCAAAGATGAAGCAGGCTAATGTATTACTGAATCTTATAATTAATTTCATTGACATAATGTCAATAAATCACTCTAAGAGCACGGCAAATCAATCCTGTTTAGCTCAGCTGTAAATGGAGATGGGTTGAATACACTAATATAATTTAAAACTGGTATGAATATTTTACAGATTACATTCAGCATTCTATAATAATGGGGCTTTAAAACTTTTTTTTTTTTTTTGAGAGATTTTTGCTATAGGGCATGTGCACTCTCCAGAAAGAAAGACAGAAAGCGAGAAATCACCCCCCAGGGGAAATGGCCACACCGTAATCCCCTCTCCTCTATTCTCCTCTAGGGATCTTGGGCATGCACACACATGCACCTGGCATGAATTTAAAAGCCACGGGGTCCAAAACTCAAACCGCGGTCGACTACATGGGAGTCTAGTGACAGCCATTATGCCAACTGCTGGTCCCGCTTTAAAACTTTTTGATGTATTTAAAGTCACCTTTTTACTCATGTAATTTTATAAGATTTGAAGAGGAAGATATAGTAAAGTAAGAAGGGCTAAATTAGGCTATTCCAAATGCCTATGATCTAGAAACCTTTTTAAAAACATTATTCTCAGGATCAGCAGGTGGCATGGTGGTTAAGGCACTGGACACTCCCACATGGCTGACATTGGTTCGAGTCCTGGACCTGGTGGCTTGCTTTCTCACTTTTCCTCTCTCTCTCTGTGTTTCTCTCACTGATCAAATTAAAATAACTGAATTAATAAATAAGTTTTTTTAATTGAGATGTTTATTTAAAAAAAAAACATTTTTCTGAGGCTAGCATGTGACATGGTGGTAAAGTTGTTGGACTCCCACATGGCTAGCTGTGTTTCCTGTCTGGGACCTGGCAGCTTGCTTTCTCACTTTCTTTCTCTGTCTCTCTCTCTGTCTCTGTTTCTCTCTGGTGAGCACATGTGCCCTATAGCAAAATTTTTAAAATAATAATAAATAAATTTAAATAAGTAATTCTTAAAAAAGAAAATTTTCCCTCTTCTCTAAGGTGAGAGCAAACTCCCCCCAAAAAACAGAAGATCTAACTCTGATACCCCGAAGGTTGACTTATCGTTGGAATCAGCAAAGAATACAAAGTTACAGAGAGGCCAGAACTTCTTACATTTAGATGCTGAGAATACTGCCAAAATAGAGGGTCTAGGGCCCTGCAAACCTGAATTTTGATCCCAGCTCTTAGACCGGCTAGCTGTGTGACCCAGTAAGAGTTTTCCTGTTTATGTAAAGCTGACATTTTGTATACTTAAAAGGATTAATATAAAACCACATGAGATTGTGCCTGACACAAAGGGGATGCTTGATCAATTATGATTTTTAATGCTGTTGTTACTAAATTAAGCTCTTGTGGAGTTAAAAGACTGGGAGAATAAAAGCCCAGTCATGGTTGACCTTTGGTGAATAGATTTTCATCAGTCCAAAGATGTAAGGCACTGACTCTTCTGGTCAGGACACTTCCTAGAAAACAAAACCTTAAGTAGGAACTGGAGCTTCCCCCTCCTGGGGAGCCCCCACGGTCCTTCAAGACTGAATGTCCTTATATGGCACAGGAGGCTGCATTTCAATGTCTCATGAAGGCCCATGCCTGCATCCTGGCAGTCCTTGAGTCTTCCCTAGGTCTTTCCCCACCGCACCCCACCCCCAAAATAATGTACCCATTTCCTGTTTAATAGCGTTGTGTTCATTTGCTTATGTATGCACGTGCCACCCTTCCTGAGATCCTATGTTCATTTTGACAAGGATCCGAAGATAATGTATGATGGTTGTTCTCAGAGGCAGATGTATTGCTGTGAATAATGGCAGCTATTAAACTAAGTGTTTATTCTGTGCCAATGCTATGGCACTTACCATATTTTTTTTCTTTTTGGTAGAGGTCCTGTGTGTACACCAGAGAGAAACAGAGAGAGAGAGGGGAAAGTATCTCCCACGGAGGATGGTTATGCCATAATGCCTCTTCCTTCATCCCTCCCCACTTTCAGGAATTGGGGCATGCATGCACACATGCCCAGTATGTTTCTCAAGCTGCCAGGTCTGGGAACTTGAACCACGCAGTCAGCCATGTGGAATCATCTGCCTTAACTAGCAGGCCATACACTGGCCCAGCACCAGCATTGTATGCATTATTACCTCACGCAAGCTCACAGCATCCTGAGTAGGCCTTACCATGGGCTTCATGTTAGAGATGAAGAATCTGAGATTTGGAGCTCTAGTAACTTGGCAAAGGACGAACGAATACTAGAAGCGGCAGATCCGGAATTCACAACCAGGTCTACCCAACTCCAGATCTCCTGCCCTAACTCTTCCATTATGTCGCTGCAGTCATAGGCAGGTCAGGGCACACTCAAAATCAGTTTTTACCTAAACTTAATCTTGCTCTCAGGACCTAGACAACTTCCTTCCAATCAAGTTAGTGGGGAACTAATTCAACAAGTGTATGAAGTTCAGAGAGGGCCACCCTGGCAGCTAGTCTCCAGCCTACCCAAAGGTTAGATACTGATTCTCGACAAAGAGCTGTCTGTGCTCTGGGCTTCTGCATGTTATTTATAGCACCCAACTAAGAACAGAGTCCCTAATTATATTTGTAATAACATAAACAGGTGGGTGGATGGGCAGGTGGAGAGAGAAGCAATTTATAAATGTTTTATTTCACTTATTATGCATTATTTATTATCTAATTAGATCCTCAAATCTAAATCTGAAAGAAAAATCTACAAATTTGCTTGTTTTGTGCTCAGCTCAGAATTTTTCTGGTCCAGCAACTCTTCTAAAAACAGAATAATGGAGTGACATGGTGGTTGAGACACCGGACACTCCCACATGGGTGACCACGTTTCAAGTCCCAAACCTGGTGGCTTGCTTTCTCACTTTCTCTCTCTCTCTTTCTATCTCTCTCTCTCTCTCTCTCTCTCTGTGTGTGTGTGTGTGAGTGTCTTGCTCTATTGTCTTGTCAAATTAACATAAACAAATGAATAAATAAAATTAAATAAAATAATTCTAAAAAAAAGTTAAAAAAAAAAAACAGAATAACGAACCTACCAATAAAATTATATCCCAGAGGGCCAGCAGGTGGCATGGTGGTTAAGACAGCTTGATCCCACATGGCTGACAGCAGGTTCATCTTGGACCTGGTGGCTTGAAAAACATGCTGGGCGTGTATATGTGCATGCCCAAAATCCCAAGAGGAGAAATGGAGGAGAAGGAATTGAGGCATGGCCACCCCCCCAGGTGAGCGAGGAGTGTTCTCTGGCAAGCGCATGTGCCCTATAGCAAAGGAAAAAAAAAAAGTATATCCCAGGAAATATTCTTCTTTGTTTTGTCTTCAAACTGACTTCTGTCTTTAGGGCAGTGTTTTTTTTCAGTAATAATTCAAATATCACCTCCTCATTGATATGTTTAGAGCATAACTCTTTGCTTTCTCCTGTCATCAAGCAATAAGATGTACTAGTAACTAATAATAATAGTAGTAGCAATTTAGTATTTTATATGTAGTTAATATCTTATGCGTATTGAGTACCTTCTCTGCCTAGTGCAGAGAAAGTGTTTTGTATTTTGGTATTCGTTTTATATTTTGGCAAAGAAGGTAGAAGCTAAAGTTTATTTTCTGTCTTACCAAGCCCTTCTGGAGAGGCTGAGAGTGGCTACCCAATTAGGATGGTAATTTGGAACTAAAAATTAGTTCTGTTGGGGCCAGCAGGTGGTGAAATGTTTAAGACACTGGACTCTCACGTGGTCAACCGTAGTTCATGGACCTGACGGCTTGAAAAATCTTGCCAGGCACATGTGCCTGCATGCCCAAAATCCTGAGAGGAGAATGGAAGCAAAGGGATTGTGGTGTGGCCACCCCCTGCCCCCAGGAGAGGTGGTTTCTCACTTTCTCTCTCTCCATCTCTGTCTCTCCCCAGCAAGTACATGCACCCTAAAGCAAAAATCTTTGAAAGAATTCTGTCATGTCAACAGAGATATGCACCGCTTTTCTCATCATTTCAGTAATTGTATTATCTTCAGACAATATATCCTTCTTGGTAATAATGATAAAAAATTTTTTCCTTCAAAAATATTTTTGGACCACCTTTATTGGTCATTATTATTAGAAAGAAAAAGAAAAAATAATAACAAGTGACCTCCACATTAAAATATATGGAAATGTTAGGGGTCAGACGGTGACACAGTGGTAAAATCTACTGCCCTATGAGGCATCTCTTATAGGAAGGTTCCTACTTCAGGTCCAGAGCCTGTGCTAAGTATGCCAGGCACACACTTGCCCATGGTCCATGGATAGCTGAAGGCTGGATGTGCATTGTGGTGTTGGGAGCTTATTGGGGGTTCTCTCTTTCTCACTCATGGAAAGAATAATGTGTGTGTATGTGTGTGTGTATGTATATAAATAAGTGATCGGGTTTTTTAATTATTCATAATGGAGAACATGCACATGCACGTGAGGGAGAGGAGCTAACAAGAGAGAGAGTAAGAGAGGAGTACCTTTCACAGGCTCTGGTTCTGCGGTGATCCCCTTTCTCCTGTCCTCCAGGCAGTCTGCTTTGGGGTACTGGTGCATGTACCTGGCCTGTTTCAGGCTGAACAGGCTGGTAATTCCAACTTTAGTTGTCATGTGTAATCCAGCTTCTCTCGAGCAGCGTATTACCACAGTGTGGCAGAGCCAGCCTATTTTTTTGTTTTGTTTTTAGTGCATAGTTTTCAAAAGTTTTTCATTTCCTTTCTACTTTCTTTCAGCCAAAACTTAAATTTACAGCTGATGGCGTAATGGCTATACTGCTAGACTCCCATGTAATTGATCACAGTTCGAGTCCCAGACCTGGTGACTTAAACTCACACCAGTGCACATGCATGTGTGCCCAGGATCCTGAGAGGAGAGTGGAGGAGGGATTGTGGTATGGCTAATCCCCGTGGGAGTGATTTCTCACTTTCTGTCTCTCTGTCTCTCAGGCGAGTATATGTTCCCTATAGCAAAAAATCTCTCTGAAAAAAAAAAAAAAGAAAGAAAGAAAGAAAGAGAGAAAGAAAAGAAAACCCTGGTGTGAAAAGTTTCTATTCAAATTTCTAAGTATTATTCTCTTTATAAATTAAATCTTGAATAAAAGAGTTCAATGGGGACAGACCTTTTGCTTTTAAAAAATTTGGAGGCTCCAGTTTCAAATTTTAAGACTTTCATTGAATGAGCCTTTAAAGTGAGATGAATAACATTGGTACCTTACTTTTCAATAACAGTACCTAGAAACCTTCTCATTTCCTTGCATTTAATTTTCCAGGTTTATTATATGTTTCATATACCATGTACTCGATCTCTTAGAACTTCAGTGGATCTCTAAAGTCAGAAAAAACAAGCAAACAACCAAAACTGTCCTATTACACTGAATGTTACTCAGTGTCCTGCCTGATTGCTAATTACCTTAAACAAGTTACCCAGGATGCTTCCGCACAACCACCTGGAAAAATGAGGGTGGAACTTTGGTTCTGGGAGGCGAATGAAAGTGTAATTACTAGGTTTACAAAGTATTTTGAAATCCCCAGATAAAAGTGACCAGTATGCTGGAGGAGAATATCGGCGTTAGTGCAGTGGTTTCGTACTGGGGAGAGGGGCCTGCTGAGAGTCGATGGCCTGTGTCCCTTCCCCTACACTGGCACCTTATTCTGCCTTCTGCAATCAGCCTCAAGAGGAGATGAGGAAAGAATCAGTTATTCACCTTCTGGCTACGAGAACTGAAGACTGCAACTGTGGCAATTCTAGCACCGAGGAGAAAATACACATAGGAAAAAAGAAGGCCATGTCTCACTTCCAAATTAAAAAAAGACATTTCTACATGTTTCCATAACCCACAGACTGCTGCCATTTGAGGCCAACCCCTCAAAGCTTTCCTCTTTGTCTAGTGTAGCTGCTGAATCTAGGCCACTGTCAGCAATCCTTTTCACCCAGGCCCATCCCGATGCCGCACAGATGCAGATTCTCTGGAGACATGTGTGCTTTGGTATCAAACAATGCAACTCATGTTTGATTTTGGATAACCTTGCACTGTTGAATAAAATAACCCTTGAGAAAGAAGCAATAAAAGTGCTGTAAGAAAAATGACTCATGTTTCCAAGCTGTCTAAAGTGATCACTTATCCCAACAAATGGTAATTCTTTCAAGACACAGTGGGCATGCACCATACTTATAAAAGTCTGGAAGAAAAGCCTTGAAAACATTTCTTTTTAAAATTTGTGTTAAAATGTATCAAAAGAATGTTTCTGGTAGGCTACACCAGACAGGGCATGCTTAAAAACAAAAACAAAAACCACAAAAATGTGGAGGCCAAGGTGGGTTGACCTGAAGGGGGTCCTTACTGAACATCCAGGCGCATTGGCTTGTTTATGTACTTGTTTATGTGCTTCTAATTGTTTTCCATTTTCTGCCCCCATTTGTTAGAGTGCAAAGATGTGAACAAAGTGGCTTATTGCCCACTGGTGCTGAAGTTCAAGTTCTGCAGTCGAGCATACTTCAGACAGATGTGTTGTAAGACCTGCCAAGGACACTGACCCACGGAAAGCCAGAGAGAGCCTTGTCATTTCATCGTGGAAATGCATCCATCCGAGAGAGCCACCCAGAGGAAGAGGATTGATGTCCTTGCAAATGCATTACCCTGTGGAAAACGTAACCACTGGTCAGCCCTAGCTGACAGGATTTCAATATTATTTTAACTTCTGTGAAGTGGGATTTATTGATCCAAAGTGCTGGACACAGTATTAGGAGGGAATGCCAGATTGGAGAGATCCAAACAACACATAGAGACTTGCTTACTGTGGAACGTTTGTGTTCTTTCGAGTAAATCCAATAGCCTGTTTACCTCCTTGGACCATTAAGATAATTTTTATTATGGACTTAGCAATGACACTGAATCCATGTGTATTTAAAACTGTTTAAAATGTAGCCGTTATGACTTGGTCAACTATGGAAGTAAAGAAGATGCAGAATTCAAAAGTCATAGCTTAAAAATATTTACTATCCTTTATCTCACTGACAACAGCACCACAACTTAAATTATAAAACGAGCTTTGAACTGTAATTTAAGGAGCAATTATAAATCAAAAGTAATGAAAGTTTGTATTATTTTTCTTCATTCCATTTAATTTCCTTAGGAATAATCCCCCTGTTCTGAACACTGCTGTGAGCCATATATTAAAATATATTAAACTGAACAACAATGAGGGACTTAGTTTAAAGCAGTGCATCAGTTACTGCAGCTGTGCAAGTCTATAAATTCAATGCTAAAAGACTGTGGCCAACTTGCCAGCGTGCAAGTGAAGCTGAGATTTCCACTAAAAACTTTAAGAGGAAAAGCATTTCAGTTTCACGCAGAAGCCAGACCTGGAGTATGGCAGAGACTAAAGTACGAGGCCCTGTGCTGCCATCACCCAGGACGCCTTAGCTCTTATTTGAGTCACTTGTGTTTACATCCTCACCAGCCACAGAGCGGCCTCTGCCCTGTTGGATTGTTGCATGCGTGTTGAGCTTACTGAGATGATACCACGCAAAAGACAGACTGGATCGGCAACAGCAAGGCAGACCCTTTTGCAATTTGCTGACAATTACGATGGGTTCCAGATGTCCCTTCTCTGATATGGTAGAATGGCATTTATTTATATGAGAGCAAGTGTGTGTGTGTGCGGGTGCTTTTTCGTGCGTGGATAGATGAGTGTGCTTGCACATCAGTGTGCTGTTTCTGTGAGTTCTAAAGTAGGCAAGGGATAACAACCAAAGAAGAAAAACTCATGAAGACTAGAGATCATACTTTTAATAGACACTCAGCCAAGTATTTTGTATTTTTTTAATGATACTCTGAATGGCAATTAAAATGTGAAACCCAGTTTCTTGGGCATGTCAAAATCTAGACTCACATCCACCTAAATCAAAACAACTAGCTCATTTTCTTTTTCTGCTCATCAAAAGACTCAACAGCAATATTTTTTTTAAAAAAAGGTACTTCTTTATACTAATATTTGGTACTTGAGCACTTGTAGCTTGCAGCAGGTTCTTGATGAATGGGCTTTGTATTCAACACATCTTCTTCGGTGTACATGTACACCATGCATGCACCAATGCCTAGAATTCACAACAAGATGGCTACTTTATACATCTACTACTTACAGCTGAAGAGCATGTGTGACTTAAGTTCATCACTGTGCTCTGTAACCACATGTCAGTGTGTCACATGACCCAGGGTGGATACTTAGGGATTTTGTTTTGTTTTGTTTTGTTTTTCAAAAGGAAGAAAGACTCGAACACTAAAAACCAGCCTAAACTCCCAGGTTTGCTGTGGACAGTGGGCTTGGGATGCTTCCTACACACTGTCACAACCATCCACCTCTTGTTACCTGCTTTCTCTCTCAATGCTACGGTCCCTATCCTTGAGATTTTACTGAGAGCTGTTGACCCAACAGCTACCATCATGGCTCCTGTTGGTGCTGCTCTTACTAGGACCAGCCCAGACGCCATCTTAGCCATTCAGTGAAAGGAAGGTGGCCTATGGGCAGTGTGGCCCCACACTGAATTCTCTTAGTCCTTTTCCAAACACAGCTAACTTGGTGCTAATGTGCCCTGGTAAAATAAAACAAAGGGTGGGAGGTTTCTGTGGCGTTTTAGGGGTAATTTGCTGTCTGGGTCTGATTTTCTCCAACGTAAATATCAGCTCATGTTTTTCTCTCAAAAAGTTTCTGTCATTACTGACTAAAGGTTATTTTTTAGCTCACCTGGGAACCAGCATTCAAAGGCCATGCCCTGGGCCTATGCAGTGGCGCCTCAGCTGGTGCAGGAGAGGAAGGCAGCCAGCATTCTCTCTGGGATGCGCACTTCGCACTGAGGTCAGGATGCAGAGAGCTCGCTGGGGCTGCTCCAGACTGCCTTTCCAGAATACAGAATGTCACAGGATTAAATACTTTCAAATAGACCTTGAATTTAATCCAGAATAGGTTAAAAAAAATCATATTCCACATTACAATGCTGCTGCTTTGTGGCCACCCGTATGGTGACATGATGTTCTATGCCTAAATAATAATAGGATTGTCAGTGGAGGCTGGGCCACTGTGGCAAGACTTCCAAAAGTAGTGAGCTATGTGGACTCCACATGTACCCCACGGCTGAGAGCAGTACCTGCCGCTTGTATGAAGGCCTACCAAAAAAGGAAAGATACATGTACCCAAACGATTAAATCCCTTGAGATACATCTGACTTCCAAACAGTCGATTTCGTTAGTTTTTTTTTAATTTGAGTGAATGTCACATAGTTACCCATAATAATACAGAAAAAATTACCTTTGTAATATTATGATTAGTTGTTGCTTATTATTTTATACCCAGTATTAATGTGGTACACTGTTACTTCTTTTTTTTTGCTTTTGTAAATTATATTCTAATTTATTGCCATGTTTCCTAACACTTGTCCTACATTCATTCTCCTGCTTGTAATGAAAATGAACAAGTCATTGTAACACTTGATGGAGTGAAATTCTACACCAGGCACAGATTTTTTTTAACATAGATAATTTAGTAAAAATAAAAATTCAGCTTGTAAGAATGATTCAGATGGAAGTTGTCTATTCCCTGAGAAGCCTGTGTCAACTTATGGTAGAAGGAATCTGTCCCTTGAGATACCTCACTACATTATCCAAAATATCCAGGTGATACCCAGAATTGATATGAATTGCTGTATCTTATTACCCTCCTCAGAGAGTGCATCCACATATTTGTCCTATCTAAATGCAGAAGTTTCAGGTATTTCTGGTGGGACTATATATCCAGAGGCCCCAGCTAACTACCTTGAGGCTCCACAGAAGTCCAGATTGGCCACTGCCAAACACCTTCACTCACTGGGTGCACGACCTTATGCCCTCCTTCCTTTGCCTCCCACGTAAATCAGTGAATATAGTGCAGGGTGTAACATATTTCACTGTAAGAGGGTACCAAACAAGGAAGTCACACCTGAAGGATTTTTCCCCTCAGATTCAATGGAGTGCGGAGAAACCAGCTAGACACTGTCCAATCTTTGCTGAGCTGAGAATATACAAAGGTAATTTGGGAAATTTTTAAACATGAATGTGCCCCTCCTGCAGGCTCAGCTGTTTTTGTACTTTTTCACAGTGATGTCTTCGTCATGGTGCTCTAACCTACCCACCTCAGTGCCCCATGCACACAGCTCCAATCTTCCACATTAGAAAAAATCAGGTTACCCCAAGTGAGATGATTAGAGAGTCTTGGGAGAAGATTTCCCCATGGTCATCCTGAGAACCCAAAGAGGCTGAAATATGATGACTATTCATTTAGTGAGAAGACAGATACATCAACAATTTTAATCTTCGACTATGTTTGCAAAAGATAGTACTGTTGGGGCCCAGGCAGAGACAGATGCCAAAAAACTAGTCTTGCTTTAGGTTAGATTTCACAGAGTTGAGTTTATCTTTTCATCTACAGTTGTTCTCAAGCTTCCAATTAAATTATTTTTCCTTTTGAAATAGTCAGAGGACACTTTCCTTCTGAGGATTCTGACTCCAAGGACATCCTGCCCTCCACAGAAATCTTGCTGCTTCCCAGAGAGCACTGGGATGTCCTCAAGGTTTTATGTTCCAAAAGGCCAGGTGTTTTTCCAAGTAAACCAGGAAAAAATTTAAGTGTTCATCACAGTAATAAATGTGTCAATTTGCACGACTGCGGTAAGACTCATCATTTTAAAAGGAAAAAAAATGAATTCAGAAGAAGAAACAAAAAGTCACAGACCAGGAAGATTGAAAAATTCGAAATAAGTAGTCACAGGAAAAAGAAAAGACTAGCCACTGAATAAAAAAAAATGACAGATAAACTGTGTTGAAAATTCTGTCTCATTCATATTATTTAAATGTGTGTAATAATCTAACATGTTTTAAAGAATTCTTTTTTTTTTTTTTTTTTTGGAGAGGTTTTTGCTATAGGGTGTGTGCGCTCGCCAGACAGACAGAGAGAGAGACAGAGAGACAGAAAGCGAGAAATCACCCCCCAGGGGGGATGGCCACGCCGCAATCCCTTCTCCTCCGTTCTCCTCTTGGGATCTTGGGCACGCACGCACACGCGCCCGGCGTGAGTTTTAAGCCACCAGGTCTGGAACACAAACCGCGGTCGACTACCTGGGAGTCCAACGACATAGCCATTACGCTAACTGCTGGTCCCAAGAATTCTTTTTTTTTTTTTCTTCATACTTCAAACCTTCAAGCTCAACTTAAAGAGAAAATGGTTTCTCTCTTTTCTTTCTCGAGGGTTATTTCAAGTCTTGGTGCCCCCCACCCCATTCCATCCACAGACATCTGAACCAAGAACTTGCACCGTGGCTTGAGAGTTGACTCCACTTCATGCAGGAGGCCAAGACAATGTCTGTGTTGTCTGTTGGCCAATGGCACCTTTTAGCCCAGGGAGAACCTTGACCTGCATCAGCGATGAAACTGATTTCCACATCAACGTCTTGCCTTCATTAGATCACACTGTGTGGTCTCTCAAGGGCTCAGTACTACCCGATGTCCCCACTCCAGGGACTTAGGAGCCATTCATTTCAGGGCACAGAAACTCATGCCTGACTAGAGCTCATGTCTCAGATCTTAAGGCTTATGAAAATCAATCACGTAGTCTCTTCTTGGATCTTGTCTTGGACACCTTACCTTACAAAGAGTTTTCACGTAAGAGGAAACAGGTTATCCCACTGACTCCAGCCTTGCCTGAAGTCAGTGCCTTCCTCAGGTCAATGGATCGATACTAGTTGGCTTCTACTAGCTCAAGGCTGATGTGATTCTCCGAAGGCCGGGTCTGTGTCTCCAGCAAGGGTAGTTGTGGATCGGCCCACAGAACTGTGCTCACTTTGTTTGGAATTCCCGCTGGAAGAGCAGTGATTATGAGACGAAATCCCCAGGAAAGGTGTCAACAGGAAGTCCTAGTCTAGAGCCACATCATACCAGGTGCAGGCCTCCATGCCTGGAGCGTGATAACTACCATGGTCACTCATTCATGGAGCTATTATCTGCCGAGTCTGCGCCCTGCACTAGGCACTTAATGTAGACTCTCATCTACAGAATTAAAAGCGTGTCACCACAGAGTCAGCTCATGGCCTGAGGGCTAAGACAATTGGATTCCACAGTTTGAGTCCCAGACCCAGTGTCTTGAAAAATGGGTCAGGTGTATGAGTGTGCACCTAAAATCTTGAAAGATGAGAGAAATGGAGGAGAAAGGATGGTGGCATGGCCATCTCTCTCATAGGGAATGCTTTCTGATTTTTTCTCTCTCTGGCATGCACACATGCCCTCTAGCAATTACTGTTTAAAGTATGATACTATCAGTCCCCATTCACAAATGCCAAGAATAAGTCTCAGAGCAATTAAGTTGCCAAGGCTCATAGAACCAGTGAGAAGACTGTCACTTCTTCAGCACACGGAGAGGGGCTGCCTCTCCTGAGACTGGGGCAGGGAAATTAGCAAGGATGCTCCTCTGCCAAAGAAGCTGACTCTCCAGGCAAGAAGAAATGGAATCCTCCCCCCTGGGAAACAATGGACCTGAGGCCTTGAGAGGGCCTCAGAAGTCAGGGAAAGGTGAGCTTAAAGCTCCTGTCTTGGTAGGTGGTTGTGTTCACTATGGAAATGCCAGTGTCTGATGACAATGACAAGTGAAGATCCAAAGAGGTTTCTAAGCATGTAGTGGGAAGAGGAGAACAAAGAAGGTCAGAGAGCATCAAAGATAGAAGATACCTGTAATGGTAGTGGGGCTCCCAGCACTTACAACTAAGAGTACTTTCGCTTCCCTGAAACAACTCGCTATAGAGCTTGTCTCTTTTTGACAGTCCCCACACCATGTCCAGACATGACAGATGGCCTGCCTAACTGACCTATTTCAACGTAACAAGAACAGAATGAATCCCATGTTGGCTTCAGGATAAGTTTTGAGGACAAAAGGTAGGTTTCTCTTTGTTTCAGGCAGAGCAAGCCCATCAGGGGTTGAAAACTTGGGCCATCAGGTTGCCGCCAGCAAGCACATTCTTTGACCTTCTGTGGTGGGTCCACAGAGTGGAACCAGGTGTTCTTTCAGCCCATGCCAGAATATATTGGCCGCCCAACTGGCTGCCTGCCTTCACCCCACCGACAGGGCTTTGGCTGGCCCTCTACCAAACAGCTGTTCAGGGAGCCACAGGTGGCCGCCCACACGCGTGCCCAGGCCAGCAGCTGCACTGGCCTGACTCAGCCTGGCAAGATGGACCTGCGTGTACCCCTGCCCCGAATTCTCCCTGGGCCAGGTCACTCAAGGGATTAGAAGAAAGAAAACTAAAGCTTAAATATACTCAGCATATTACACACACTCATAATCCTGTTTTGTGGCCCAAAGTCAATCAAAAAGCATACTGTGCTCTTCCTTTTCCTTCAATATCAGAAATTTTTGTGCTTTATTTAATCAATGAAATTATCTGATATAAATAAATGGAACTTTGCATGGCCTCTAGCAGAAATTTCTCAAATAAAGAAAGTAAGAAAAAGAACTTTAGTTCCTGTTTGTCATGTAAAGTACTGTTAGAATAAAAATCTTCTCTTGGTGCTAATGTATCTATAATAAATACAAAGGAAGGAAAGGATGATAACTTCAAAAAAAAATGATATCTGAGAGAACATTCAGGGGCCTAAATAATAACAATATACAAGAGCGTTATTGGATTCACTGGGGAGGGAGAACCAAAGTGACTGAAATATAACGTGAGCTGAATTAAAGAGCGTAGCCCCTCCCCCCACAAATTATTGCAGTCAAGCTATTATAATAAATAATTTGATTCATAGTTTTTTAGACTATAGAACACAAAATAAGCAAAACTGAGTAATTAAATATCTTATTTTGAGATTAAAAAGAGAAACTAGGGGAACCAGCAGATAGTGTAATAGTTGTGTTGCTGAACTTCCATATAGTCAATCACAGTTCGAGTCCCAGACCTGGTGGCTTAAAACTCACACCAGGCGTGTGTACAGGTGTACCCAAAATCCTAAGAGGTGGATAGAGGAGAAGGGATTGCAGTGCGGTTGTCCCCCAGGGGTGATTTCTTGCTTTCTGTCTCTCTGTCTTTTCTGTCTCTCCATTGAGCACATGTGTCCTATAGCAAAAATCTCTCTACAAAAAAGAGAAACTAGAGGCCAGCAGGTGGCGTGGTAGTTAAGACCAACCATGGTTCAAGTCCTGGACCTGTCAGCGTTTCCCACTTTCTGTTTCTCTCTGTCTCTCTCTGGTGAGTGCACATTAAAAAAATGATAATGATAATAATAAATAAAAAATTTAAAAAAAGATATAGAAACTGTATGTTGAAGTTATGAAACTGGATAATAATCTAGAGCCATGTTTATCTTTGAAGAATTTCTGAATGTAGTCAGGCCAGGAAGATCCTCCCACCTAATATACTTCAGGTTCACGTCCCCACCAATGTGGACAGGTCCTATTGGAAGGAAGTAGTAAGAAACTCATGGTTTAAATTCCACATTTAATCTCAGTTTCAGAGATGATTTGGATGGAACATCCCCTATAACTGCTCTTAAAATCAGCATGTTAGGCCAGCTGCAGTGGCACAGCAGTCACTCAACACTTCACGCTGTTTAGGCCACGTGGCAAAGTCCTGGGATGGTGTCCCAAGGTCTCCCTGATCCTGCCTAGCTGAAGCTGGGAATAGATCGTGGCAAGCAGACCCTGTTGGGGTGCTGACTCTCTCAGGAAATAAAGTCAGCCTGCTAGAACTTAACTATCCAAGCATTGTTCCCTTTCTCGGAACTACTGGAGATCAGTCTGTACTTGTTCTAAGAATAGAACCATCGCTCAAAACAGTTTTATAATTGCTTCCTGGACCAGCAGGTGGCATAATGGTTACAGTACTGGACTCCTACATGACTGACCATGGTTTGAGTCCTGGACCCAGCACCTTGAAATTCACACTAGGCACATGTTCATGCATGCCCAAACCTCAAGAGGAGAATGGAGAAGAAGGCATTGTGGAGTGGCCATCCCCCCAGGGCCTGATCTCTCAATTTCTCTCTCTCTCTGTCTCTCTGTGTCTCTGATGAGTACATGTACACTATAGCAAAAATCTCTCTAACAACAACAACAAAAATTGCCTCCTTAAGGGCCAGCAGGTAGCATGTGGGTTAAATCACCCCTGGGGGACAACCGCACTGCACATGGCTAGACTCGCACATGGCTGACTACAGTTCAAGTACTGGACCCAGCAGCTTGAAAATCATGCTGGACACCTGTGCCTGCATGCCTAAAATCCTGAGAGGAAAATGGAAGAGAAGGGATTGTGGTGTGGCCATTTCCTCTGGGGAGTGATTTCTCACTTTCCCTCTCTGTCTCTGTCTCCCTCTGGTAAGCGCAAGCACCCTATGGCAAAAGCCTAGGGGAAAAAATTGCTTCCTTAGACTATCTTTCAGGCTAGGGTGGATTTGATTTTCACTAAAACCTAAACTTACTTGAAACTGAACCTGGTAAATAATTTGCATGTAATCATTTTGGCTAACAATAGCTTTTGTGTCTTCCGAATTGACCCTAGGTAATATCACAAAAGAAACTTTAGATACACTGTAAGTGACTACTTTGAAGAATTCTGCTCATTTGGATAAAAAGTGCTGGTGTTTTTATCAAAAATTAATGGCATTCCTTCATAATTTTTCTTAAAGTAGATACAACATTTCAGTAAATGTTTTGTTGTTTCCAATTTGAAGTTAGCTGGTACCTGGGCCAATTCAATGATGTGTTATCTGTGATGGTGAGGGAAGATCTCTGACCTGTCTGAGAACTGAGTAACCTTTAAACTCAGGAAAGCAAACCACTTCTCCAGACTCTGGAAATTAGCAAACCGCTATCTTTACAGAATTCTTTTTCCCAGAGTCTTTGGAATAAAAATGTTCCTTCCAAAGAAGCTAATTAGCACAGCTCCGTCAGCACCATGAATGAAGCCACTTCTGAGAGTGAGAAATGTGGAGCGTGGCTTCCTCACCATGGAGGTGGGTGACTGAACCATAGAGATGCGCCACCAGTTATACCTTGGCTCAATTTCTGCAGTTCGAATCACTTCCATTTACCTACATGAAAACCTCAGAATGAGCCTGTCTGTTGACTGACTCCTAATTCATTATGTGTACAACTAACGTGTGAGCCTCTATGTCTCCTCCCTGGTCCTTTCCTCCTGGAGTTTTCAAGGAAGTTGTTCATAACATGAAACAAACATCTAAGCATATGAGGAGAATGCTATTATTGTTAAGGGGTTCTGACAGTGAATCTTTTGAAGAGAACAATTACTCCCTTATCTATCTAAACTCTGAAGTATGAATTTTCATCATGCATGTTTTAGACACACATTGAACATTTTTTTCCCCAGCATTTTTTACTGGAATGTACCTTAAAATCCTCAATTTTTATCTCATTCATCTCCTCCCCCAAAGAAAGAACTGAGTCATTTTTCACTAACATCCTCTCTCTCTAAACAGCTTTTAAAAGGCTCTGTGGGTGGCCAGGAGTTCCTGCCTTCCAGAGTCAGCAGTGGCAGTTATGGTTGGATACGGTTGGAGTTGATTGTCACTTTAGGTCAAGAAGAAAACTTCACTTTTAAAGTAATGTTTATAACCCTCCCCCACCAAATATTCTAACCAGAGCTTTTTCATCAACTTCATAATAATTCAATTGCTGCTAATTGATGAGAAGAAAAGGTCTGAGAAGATAGATGGGGTCCCTAGAGGAGTTCTAGTGAGGAGTGAGGAATTACACATTGAGTTAAAGCAGTATCCTTTCTAAGGATGAAGAATGCCAAAAATGAGATTTTTCCCTACACTCTTGAAAATAGTTAATGCATCATGCTTTTTAGGAGTAAAATGATCAACTTTTCTTTTTTTGGTTTCATTTTGTTTTTATTTATTTTGGAAGACTTCAGACATATGTAAAGGTAGAGAGAATCATTTCGTCCTTCACTGAACTTCTGAGGTAATAGCATCTGGTTAGTCTTGTTTCATCTCCTCTCCTCTAACCTGGGTTATTTAAGCAGACATTCTATCATTTCATCATTAAATTCTTTGGAATGTATACCTAAAAAATAAGGACCTTTTTTAAAAACTACACTACGATTCACAAGATATTCACATTTTTACTATAAATTTTTTTAGGGTTATTTATTTATTGCCACAGAGCATATGTGTTTACCAGAGCGAGACAGAGACAGTGAGAGAGAGAAAGTAAGAAATCACTTTCCCTCCCCTGGGAAGGATGGTCACAATACAGTCCCTTCTCCTCCATTCTCTTCTTGGGATCTTGGGCACACATGCACACGTGCCCAGCATCAGTTTCAAGCCACCAGGTCCAGGACTCAAATCGCAATCAGACACGTGGGAGTTCAGCACCTTAGCCAGTATGTCACCTACTGGCCCCTCTTTGGCCCTTCTGACCATGGACACCCTGAGCCTCAGCTGCATAAGACAGCTCTGCCTGGGTGCAACTGCCTGTTAACGCCGGTGACCTCAGCCCTGTTGTTCTTTACGATTGACCTGCTGAAGGAATTGTGTGTGGGGGTGGGGGTGAGAGAGAGAGAGAGAGAGAGAGAGAGAGAGAATGCAAGGGTGATTGAAATCTGAGTCCAAAAGTTAAAGCTCAGTGAACTACTCTTTCCTTTCTTCTTTCTATGCAAGAAACCAAATGAAGGTCAGGAATCAGACTCTCAAGTCTTTCATGTCAAACAGTGGCAGAAAGGAGAGCAAAGGGGCTAAAACCCAGTGCTGCGTCTTAGTCCAAGCATGAGTTTCTCTCCAGTTAGAGCAGTGGTTCCCAGACTTTCAGATTTCATAGGGACAGTAGAATTTCAAAAATACTTCAGAGAGGGTTTAGAGGCTTGCTAACTTTTCGTTTTGTCAGATAAGGATATTTAAAACACTTCTTTTTATTAGCTAATGCCATTAAGTTACCTTTCTAAAAGAAAGGCTTTTGCTTTGTTTTGCTATAGAGCATGTGCACTGGAGAGAGAGAGACAGAGAGAGAGAGAGAAGGTGATAAATCACCCCCGTGAGGGGATGGCCATGTCACAATCTCTTCTCCTTCACTCTCCTCTGGGGATTTTAGGCACTCACAACATACACCCAACAAGTTTTTCACCCACTGGGTCTGGGACTCAAACCACAGAGTCAGCCATATGCGATCCAGACACCTTAACCACCACAGCACCTGGCTGCCCAAGAAAGTGTGTTTTAACACACAAGAAAGTAAATACATTTCTCTTTAGTAAAAGTGACTACATTGCCTTTATTATTTCATTTAATGTCTTTCTAATAAGAAACTGCAAGAACAGAAAACTGACCAGGTCCTGAAACACTAAGGCAGGGCAGTCCTGAGTGAGGTCTGCTGCTCCACAGGCCCTCACACACATGCTCCTCTCACACCTCCCAATCTGCTTGTCCGCACATCACCTGGCTCCCTCATCTGCAGGGTGGTGGCAGCAGTGCCAGAAATATAATAAAAAAAGACAGAGGTGGGACCAGCAGTTAGTGTAATGGCTATGTCGCTGGACTCCCATGCAGTCAACCGTGGTTCGAGTCCTGGACCCGGTGACTTAAACTCATGTCGGGAACGTGTGCGTGCGTGCCCAAGATCCCAAGAGGAGAATGGAGGAGAAGGGGTTGCACTGTGGCCATCCCCCCTGGGGGGTGATTTCTCACTTTCTGTCTCTCTGTCTCTCTCTCTCTTTCTGGCGAGCGCTTGCATCGTATAGCAAAAACCTCTCCAAAAAAAAAGAAGAAGGAAAAAAAAATGACTGAGGCTAGCAGCGAGGAGAGGCTGCTGTGTAATCTTTGTTTTTCTTTTTTAATTGGCAAAGGTCGGGACCGGCAGTTAGCGTAATGGCTATGTCGCTGGACTCCCACGTAGTCGACCGCGGTTCGAGTCCCGGACCCGGTGGCTTAAACTCACGCCGGGCGCGTGTGCGTGCGTGCCCAAGATCCTGAGAGGAGAATGGAGGAGAAGGGATTGCGGCGTGGCCATCCCCCCTGGGGGGTGATTTCCTGCTTTCTATCTCTCTGTTTCTCTCTGTCTGTCTGGCGAGCGCACGCGCCCTATAGCAAAAACCTCTCCCAAAAAAAAAAAAAAAAAAGAGTAAATTGGCAAAGGTCAAGCACACTTATGAGAGCGAGAGAGAGAGAGAGAAAGAGAAAGCACTCCCTATTGGGGCATGGCTGGGCCTATTCCCAGTGTGTGCTCAGCGTGTTTTTCAAGCCACTGGGGCCAGGATTCAAACCACAGTCAGCCATATGGGATCTGCATCCCAATGCACAATGCTTAACCACTGTGCTTTGCGGCTGCCTCTGATGCTGTGTCATTTTCTATCAGCAGAAAAAGTGTTTCCAGGAGGCCCTTGCATATTACCCTCAGGACACAGTGGTCAGGACTGAGCCACAAGCCCCTGCCCTAGCACAAGGGAGGCTGAGACAAATCAGAGTCTGTACTGAAGCTGCCTCTGCTACAAGGGACAGAGGATGGCTGTGAGTAGGGACCAAGAAACAACATGAAGTCTCCAAAAGTCTCACCTGGGGCTAGCGTAAGTTTGAAGTTCAGTATTTGGGAGCTTATGAGTTAGGGCTTCCCATGCGGAGACCAGCAGTGCATATATCCACAGTCTGCAGTTTCATCCAAGTGTAAGCAGAGATTCATGTAACTATCAAAGTCCTACATTGTGAGGGAGGCTGAACAAGCCTGGCCAAATGATAGCTCTGTCAAGAAACAATCTCTCATCATTTCACCCCCAACTGCATATTAACAATTACTCATCTTTATTAACTGCCTGATTGAATTACTCATGAAAGCCAAGATATTTAAAGCCACAGAGCTGGCTTTCTTTTGCTATTCAAGGAAAATTGTAACAGCTCCTAGTGTGAGTTGTTAGTGTAATTAATCTGGACTTCTTGTAGTCCCAGACTGGTGGTGCATCTGGTAGTAAAACTAACTGTAGCACTGGAAGCCACTTGGCTGACCTTGGGTTTGGATCCCTGATCCTGCTGGGCACCTAAAGCATGCTGGGCACACATGCAGGAGCCCCGTACCTGAACAGCTGAGGGCTGGGTAGGGGGATTGTAAGTAGACCCTGTCAAAGTTCTCTTTCTCTCTCTGTCTCTCTCTGTCTCTCTCTCTCTCTCTCTCTCTCTCTCTCTCATGCAAGTGCACATACTGTCATGAAACAACAAAATAACCTTTTTGTTATCTTGACAAACCATGGAAAATGCCATGACTCACAAATGATTTTAAGCAACATTTTAGCCTGTAGTGGTTGTCTCTTTTATGACACATACCATTACTGAAATTATAGAGAAGATAAATTATCATTCTAAGCAAAACCTGAGACAGATTTCTATTAATAGAATAAGATGACAGAATGAAACAATAATACAGAATCTGTCTCCCCCAACCTAACAAGACAAAACAAAACAGAAAACATTTAAAAAGACAAACAAGAGAAGCAGAATAACTTTCTGCTGTCAATAGTGGAAAATGATTCTTAAGAAAGATGACTCTACAAAATGCTGAAAATTCTCACTAATACTTTCTGGGAAGAAACAGACTGAGGGACTAGACATGTGACCCTGAGAAAAACAGAAGAACCATCAAGTCCCTGCTAACCACAGTTCAGAGACCAGAAAGGCCTCGGTCTGTGAGCAACAGCATATCAGCATATCATCCTTCCTCAAAAACTTACACATAGGGTTACCACGTGGCCAGCAGTTCTGCTTCTGGGTACATGCGCGGGAGAGATTTGTCCACCTGTTACCTTGCAGCTTTATGTACAATAGTCAAAAGATGGAGCAGCCCAAGTGTATATAGATGGATGAATGGCTAAACAAAAGTGGCATTTACATATAATGGAATATTATTTAGCCTTTAAAAAGAAGGAAATTCTGCGGCCAGGAGATGGTGTGGTGCTGGACTCCCACATGGCCAACCATGGCTCTAGTCCTGGACCTGGTGGCTTGCTTTCTCACTTTCCCTTTCTCTCTCTGTCTCTCCCTGGTCAAATTTAAAAATAATAATAATAAAGTTAGATAAAAGAGTTCTTTTTTGAAAAAAAGGAAGGAAATTCCAGTGCATGCTACAACATAAGTGAGCCTTTTTTATTTTTTGAGAGCTTTTTGCTATAGGGCGCGTGCACTCACCAGAATGACAGAGAAACAGAGACCGAAAGCGAGAAATCACCCCCTAGAGGGGATAGCCCTGCAGCAATCCCTTCTCCTCCATTCTCCTCTCAGGATCTTTGGGCATGCACGCACACGTGCCTGGTGTGAGTTTAAGCCACCAGATCTGGGACTCAAACCATGGTCGACTACATGGGAGTCCAGCAACATAGCCATTACTGAGACCAGCCAACAGCTGGTCCCTTTAAGGCATCGTGCTAAGTGAAATAAGGCAGGCTTGCAAAGACAAGTACTGTATGAGTCCATGGATATGACCTATGTAGGGTAGTCAAGTTCATAGAGACAGAGAGTAGAATGGTGGTTGTCCGAGGAAGAGAGAATTGGAAGTGGGTATTTGATGGATATAGAATTTCAGTTTGAGAGGATAAAAAAGTTCTGGAGATGGATGGTGATGGTGGTTGAACAACAGTATGAATGTACTTAATGCTCCTCAACTGTACACTTATAAATAGTTCAAATAGGGCCAGCCAGTGGCATGGTGGTTTGGGCAGCTGGATACAACATGGCTCACTGGACAGTTCAAGTCTCTGCCCTGGCAGCTTGAATAAAACACACCTGGTGAAAAGGAAGAAGAGGAGTAAAGACATTTTGAAAAGAAAGGCTGCAAGGACTTGCCATTTCCTAAGGCAGTAGGTCCCAAGCCCACAGGAAGGATACTGGGCTGTGGTGGGAGGTATTGCTGCTCCCAGCTGCTCCCCGCTCCTCATCCCTGCCCATTGCCATGTGACTTGTGGTGGTCCTGCTTGCCATGTCCCTGTCCTGTTGGCTCTTATTTTTCTTCTGCCATGAGTTTGGCTTTTCCCCAAAAGGTGCTGCTCGGGTGATTTCCACTTTGGATGCTCCCGTCAGTGCATTGGAAAGTCATCCACGTGTTAGCTTCGTGTCATTTGAATGCTCCTATATTCCACTCAGCAATAAAGTGATCCCCTCTCACCACCTCTTCTCTCCACAACTCACTCCCCACCTTCCCCCAGTAGGCAACATGCTCCCTGAAATAATTGCTTGAATAATGTGCTCTTCTCCACCACATGCTTTCCAGTCGTGTGGGCGGGTCCCAGCTGAGAGTGACGAGTCTGAGGTTCTGTCATGAAATCTTCTTCAGATTTATCTAGATAAATGGAAGCCCCTATGAGAAAGCCTGGAGCTCTTGGCAACATGTAAGGACAAGGCCGTTGCTCTCGGTAGACTAGGGTGCTCAAGCCTGGAATGGAGAGAATGTCCTTGACCATAACCTGATCCCTAAACTTCTGTCTTTAGCCCACATAAATACGTTTTCCATTGTTGTTGGTTTTCTTTCCTATTCCAAGATTCAGGATTTTTCTACTCCTCCCACTTGAGATGTAAGTTGCTAAATCCGGGGCAGAGCTTCTTTTCCCCGATGTAACTCTATCGGAATTCTCGCCTGTTCCCTCAGTGTCTGACCAAAATAGGTACAGTCATGGGAGTTGCTGCTGCCCACAAAATGCAGGCTGCTGTCCCCTGGGCTGTGGAACAGACGGAGGGAATGAGAGAGAGTTTTTACCAAGAAGGCCTGTGGCTGAGGCCTGGATACACACACTTGCCAGACAGAAAATAGCCCGAGATGATGACCTCACTTTAGGCTTGACTGCTCATTTCTCGCTACTGTACTGAAAGCAGAGCTAGACACAGTGTGTGCTCGGAGGGTGTGCAGTCTCGCTGCCAGTACTGTGCCCTGTGCACCAGCCTGGTCAATCAATATCACTTGATGAGCCAGCGGACTGTCGGGAGGGAGGATGAACTGGCTCTCTGACTATTTCAGGCACTCAGTCCAAGTGGAGAGGAGTGGGATTCAGCCAGTCAGTGTCTGGCCTGAGTGAGAAGTCGTATTGAAATGATAAATAATCATGCTTGTTTATGAGCAGGGAGCTTTTTATTCCATGGGCCCAGGTACTTCTGAACACAGTTCCCAAACTTGCTCCTTGGCCTCAGATAGCTTTGACTGACAGAATCATCCCCATTTTTGAGGAGGAGAAGTTGAGTTATGGAGCTATGAGTCAGCTTTTCCATGGGCGTATGGTACAAATAACCCCAGAGTTAGGTTTCCTGCCTCCCAGCCAAGGGAGGCATTTTTCGCCTCTTCCACAGGACTCTTCTGATACAAGTGTCACCCGTCAGACATCCAAAAAATTCTGAGGCCCAACACGACTTTGGCTTTGAATACAGGTTGGCAAATAATTGGCGACATGAAATAGAGACCTTTCCAAAAAGAGGCAGGAAAACAACCTAGCAGGAGGGAAATGTGGCTCCTCCTCTTCAGTGTCCTCTGCTGGAGCGAAGGTCAGACACATCTACTGTCCCTGATGTGTGGGCCCCACAGGGGGTGGCTGAGCCTGGCAAATGGGAAAGATTTTCCCCATAGTGCTCTGTTCACTGTCTAAGCCATGAATTGACGCCAGTCGGCAAGTAACAGACTCCCACCTGCTGGCTCAGCTAGCCCCGTCTCTGAGCCTGAGGACATGGTTCAAAAGTTCTCACAGGAACTGCCACTGTTATTCAGCTCATCTGGGACAGTCTGAAACCCCAGCCCAACTTAAGAACAAGAAAACTCAGTTTTGGCTTCCCATGGACATGGTTGCCAAGGAGATTATTACCAAAGAGAAAAAAAATCAATACACCAAATTTTCCTAATAAAATAGAAAAAAGAAAAAGAAATGGAAGCCAAGTAGTGTAACCAAACAGGCAAGACACTGATACTCAGTTTTTTTTTTTTTTTTTTAAAGTTCTCTCTAAGTCAGCAAAGAAAATAAAATACAAAGCCAGAAAGACTTGCCCATCCTTATAGGCATGGTGTTTTGACGTGGTGAACCAGCTGTCCAAGATGGCAAACTCATTGTTGATGGGTACAGGCCTCCAGGGAGACGAGATTTGGATAGCGTTGCCATGGCCCAAGCACAGTTGTTTACATCTGTTCCTTGGAATACTAACACCGCATTGTACTCTAAGCTCTAGGCCTCAGAAACCTAGCTGCAGTCCCCATGAACCACAGGCAGCCTTGCTTCATGAAGAATCTTCCTAGTGCAGGACAACTACAGAGAACAAGGTGATGCCAACAAAGAGCATTTGATGAGGGGTCAGAAGAGCTGTCTCCTGCCCCTGCCTCTGCCACCTGTCTGCACATCACTGGTTTCAGTTCTCTCTGGGCGAAGTGAACTCATACTTTCTTACCCCACACGTTGATTGAGGCTCAAAAACATCCTGTGTGTAAAATGTAAATTCTCTTGATCCTTGGTGCTCTGGGGCTACCCTGGCTTATGGTGGACGACAAGGTGCTCTTGTCCTACCACCTGTCACATCTGGGGAATTGGCCTTTTATTCCACCCTCCATTCTTGGAGCCTTATGAGTCTGCTACATCTTTGGATAGTCCTGTGCATGGATCACTGCTCTTGTTGGATCATTATCAACCAGCAACTGTGCTGATGCTCTAGTGCATGCCCCTATTCCCAGAGCATGTTTGCTAGAATTCATTGTTTGTTCTGCTCCGACCAAACACAATGAGATTCTGGCAAAGCTTTGAGTGTCTCCTAAACCTGTCCCTAAGAATCAATCCTACAGATCATTTGACAGACCCTGAAATCACCACTATCATCTCCATGTTTGTGGAGAGTTGTGAGTTCAGGAGGCGAGTTCATTTCAGCAGAGGCTAACAAATTCCAGTTCCATGAGGAAACGTATCAACAATGGAGGCAAAGGTAACTACCACAGGAAAGGTGGAGTCAACCCTAATACAGATATTTTTAAAAATCTTTAAAAGATACCAAAGCTCAGACTAATTTCTAAGGCTCATACCATAGCCTGAGGCTTTATGCAATTAATTTTCTATCTACCACTCCTCACTCCCTCACAGAGAACTGGAAAGAACAACACCCAGTCATGCTGGATCTACTGGGTCATCAGAAAAGTCATGACATATTTTTCTGTTTTTCTCTGCAAAAATGCATCACGACTTTTCCAATGACCCAATATACTTTCAAAGAGAAGTCAGGGGACCAGCAATGAGTGTAATTGCTATGTTACTAGATTCCCATGTAGTCGACTGTGGTTCAAGTCCCGGACCCAGTGGCTTAAACTCACGCCGGCGCGTGTGCATGTGTGCCCAAGATCCCGAGAGGAGAATGGAGGAGAAGGGATTGCGGCATGGCCATCCCCTCTGGGGGGTAATTTCTCGCTTTCTGTCTCTCTGTCTCTCTCTGTCTTTCTGGTGAGTGCACGCGCCCTGTAGCAAAAACCTCTCCAAAAAAAGAAAGAAAAAAAAAAAAAGAAGTCAAGTCTCAGATGAGGTAGGAAGAGGTCAAGTAGAATTTACATGTTTATGTACATGTGCAAATTATATATATATATATATATATATATATATATATATATATATATATATAAAGACACACATAAAGAGAAAGTGCAAGATAAAAAAAGGCACTAAAATTATGCAAACCATAAGAAGGAGGCTGGATGAAGCAGAACACAACATGAAAAAAGCCAGTAAAGAATCCAGTGTGCAAGAACTAAAACTGAAGGAATAAATAAAAGGCTCCATGATTGCTTTGTTTCATATAAGAGCTTAGTAGAGATGTACACTCAAAGAAGAGCTCAAATACAAGATAATAAAACAGGGAAATCGAAAGCTATGGAAACAAAATGAAGCACCACTACAGAACAAGTGAACAACTTTGCATTAATATAACAAGGAGGACTAAAAATTGAAATACAGTTCTTATTGAGACAGAAAGTTTGAGATGATCTCAGTGAATGCATGAAAGCAACACACATGGAAATCCTGAGTTGGAGTCAGACTGTGGAGGACTAGGGTTGATGCATTTGATATCTGCCCAACCCCTCTCCTCTGAGAATGATCTCATCTCACAGGTGAGAGCCCTCCAGCCAGATTTGTACCGTGTGGCCTGGCTTCCTTGGCTACAGATGATCAGGTGGAACCTTGGTGTGGACATGCCAGTAGAATTTCCTTTTGAGTGTGGAGTTGGGATTCAAAGATTCAGTCAGTCTCTGGGCATAGCTGGACCTGCAGGACACATAAGCTTGTGCTGGGTGCAGTGGACATCTTCTGCCCATGTGCATGATGTGCAGAGAAAACTGACGTAAATAGAGAAGAGGAAAAGAAGGCACATAGAGACAGCCAGAAAAGACAGTCCATCTCGTCCCACAAGAGAGTGAGACTGCCTTAGTTCCAAACAGTATAGTAGAGTTCAAATCTAGTCCCTTATGATACTTGGTTTTCTTGGTTGTTTTTTGTTTGTTTGTTTGTTTGTTTAGGTTTTTGTCATAGGGTGCATGTGCTCACCAGAGAGAGACAATCAAAGGGAAAGTGAGAAATCACCCTCTCTGGGGAGGGCATGGCCATGCAGCAATCCCTTCTCCTCCATTCTCCTCTTGGGATTTTGGGCACACATGCACATGTGCCTAGTGTGATTTTCAAGCTGCCAGATCTGGGACTGTCAATCATGTGGGAGTCCAATATCCTAACCACCACGCCACGTGCTGCCCTGTTACTTGTTTTTTTACTGCTATTCTGAGACCCTCCTAAATCTTTGTATCATATTATCCTTTTTTCACTTATACTATACTGAGTTTATTATTTTTTTTTTAAAAATAATTATTTATCTGGGATCAGCATACAGTGTAGTGGTTATGTTGCTGGACTCCTACATAGTCAACTACTGTTCGAGTCCTAGACCTAGCAGCTTAAAACTCACAGTAGGCACATGTGCCTGTGTGCCCAAAACCCCGAGAGGAGAATGAAAAAGAAGGGATTGTGACGTGGAGGTGATTTCTTGCTTTCTGTGTCTATGCCTCTCTGTCTCTCTAGTGAGTGCCCACACTCTATATCAAAAAAACTCTAAAAATTATTTATTTATTACTATTATTATTTTAATTCAACAGGGACACACACACACACACACAGAGAGAGAGAGAGAGAGAGAGAGAGGGAAAGTGAGAAAGCAAGCTGCCAGATTGGGACTCAAACTGCAGTCAGCCATGAGGGAGTCCAGCACCTTAACCACCACATCACCTTCTGGCCCCTATTGAGTTCACTTTTACTTGCAATTCTAATAAACGTAACTAACCCAAGAACCTTGCAGGTCAAAGAAGCTTCAATGTTATTCTGTAAGCAATGAACACAGTGCAGTCAGTAAAGCTTGCCAAGCAACCACTCAAAGAAAATGTTGAAATATATCTAACATAACATCTTTAATATAATGGCCATTTGATGAAGTGGTTCTTGAATTAAAAAGTCAAAATAAGACTTACATCATGTATTCAACACTATATACAAATTGCTGGTACCTCTCACTATTCTTCCTGACAATAAAATGTTCTTTCATTTAGGAAATGATACCTAGGGGCCTCCATCTCTTTTAAGTAGCATGTTTTCCAGAATACATCTACATATTGTAGCATCTAATAATCTTTAGATGGTACAAATGAGGCAGCACTAATGGACCTTTCTTTCTACTTGCTTATGTATTTATTCATTTATTTGTTATAGGGTGCATGCACTCACTGGAGAGAGAGAAAAAGTGAGAAAGCTGAGGGGATGGCCATACCACAACCTCTTCTCCTCCATTCTCTTCTTGGGAATTTGGGCATGAATGTACATGTGCCTGGTGTGTTTTTCAAGATGCTGGGTCCGGAAATCAGACCATCAGACCTTGTAGTTCGCCACATGGGATCCAGTCACCTTAACCAGAAAGCCACCAGCTGGCCCTCTGTTTGTCTATTTGTTTAATATCTATATCTATATCTATATCTATATCTATATCTATATCTATCTATCTATCTATCTAATTTCTTATATCACATTTAACCACATATATCTTTAAAGCATATAATATTTCCTTTTTTAAGAATTATTTTATTTAATTTTATTTATTCATTCATTTACTTTTTTTTTTTTAATTTTACCAGAGAGAAACACAGAGAGAACGTGAGATGGAAAGTGAGAAAGTAAGCCACCAGGTCTGGGACTTTATCCATGGTCAGCCATGTGGGAATGTCCAGTGCCTTAACCACCACGCCACATGCTGGCCCCAAGTGTATAACATTTCCTTTTCCAGCAAGATATCATGCATTTCAGTCAAGACAAAAATATTACTATTCATATCATCATTAGCAAATAGCTTTTCAATTTTTTTGTCAGTTAAGCATACTTTTTTCTTTTTCTTCCTCTGTTCTCCTCCCCATTACCTACCCCCATATTAGTTCTACCCTTACTATCTCTATTATCTACTATTGCCCTCCCTGATATATCCTCCAAACTTTCAGTTTCTACCATAGAATGCAGATAATGGGTATATATTGTGTGGCAACTGACAAGGTCTGTCTTT
Organism: Tupaia tana; assembly: GCA_026018925.1. Taxonomy (NCBI): domain Eukaryota; kingdom Metazoa; phylum Chordata; class Mammalia; order Scandentia; family Tupaiidae; genus Tupaia; species Tupaia tana. The sequence continues at coordinate 53,737,294 of JAKSZU010000006.1, read as the reverse complement.
CATAGTCTGACTTGCTTTACTTAGCATTAAGTCTTCCATATTCTTCCACTTTGTATCAAATGTCATGGTTTCATCTTTTTTTTTAAATAGCTGAACAGTATTTCTTAGAGTACATATGCCACATGTTTCAATCCAATCTACTAGTCTATTTTTAATCATTTTTCTTTGATATCCAAAGAGAGGAGTCTCTAAAGTTGATAGAAAATGCCTTTTATGAGAAAACCATGCATGAGTTTCAAAACCTTTTGCACTGAAATAAACTCTTGCTTTAATTTTTTCATGAACTTTTTGAAGTCCTCTTGTATAATAGCTGTCCATATTTACGGGATACAGTGTCATTTTTTTTTCTTTTTTTGGAGGGGTTTTGGCTATAAGGCGCGTGCACTCTCCAGAAAGACAGAGAGAGACAGAGAGACAGAAAGCGAGAAATCACCCCCCAGGGTGGATGGCCATGCTCCAATCCCTTCTCCTCCATTCTCCTCTCAGGATCTTGGGCACACACGCACACACGCCCGGCATGAGTCTAAGCCACTGGGTCCGGGTCTCGTACCACGGTCGACTACATGGGAGTCCAGCCACATAGCCATTATGCTAACTGCTGGTCCCCAGCGTCATATTTTAAAATACATGCATACAAGGGCCAGCATGTGGTGGGGTGGTTAAAGGCACTGGACTACCATACTACATGGCCAACTGTGGTTAGAGTTCTGGACCTGGCAGCTTGCTTACTCACTTTCCCTCTCTCTCTCTTTTTGTCTCTCTCTCACTCACTCTGTCCCTCTCTGGTCAAATTAAAATAAATAAATAAATAAAGTTAAATGAAATAATGTTTAAAAATAAAATAAAATACGTGCATACAATATATAATAATCAAGTCAGGATGATAAACATATCCCTTATCTCAAACATTGTTAATTACGTTGTGAACACTCAAAACACTTTCTTCTAGCTATTTTGTGTTTTTTTTTTCAAATATTTATTTATTTTTGTTATTATTTATTTCATTTTTTAATTATTTATTTATTTTACATTCTTTCACTGAACATTATCATAGCATACAAAATGCCATTTCCCATCCAGAATACACTGTAAGGTGGCTTAGTCATACATATTATTGTCAACAAATAATTTTCCATTTCTTGTTTCTTGTATATATATATTTCTCCCCCTAGTTTTCACTCTGCCATTTCCCACCTACCTCCCACACTGTCTCTGGTATCTGCAGCTGCTTTCCATTACTTTTTAATTTTTTTCCCCATTTCATTAATTCACAAAGTATCTTAATTAATCTAAATACTCTCAATAACAAGTTCAGCTGATATATACATATCTGTGAACACATGTTGACTTTAGTCATGAAACTCTGTAGATAGAAGAATATACTATAAAGTAGCACCAAGCTGAGGCTATATAGCTTATTGTGGTCATTAGATAGGTATTTTTTTTAATATATTTTTTAATTTCAAGAAAGGCAGTTTTAGCTTTAATAAATTAAAATAAAAAAATGTTAAGAGAACTTTGCTTAAGACTTAAAGCCAGGAAACAGGTTAGGATTCTGTTCGAATAGTAAGTACATGGACCTGTCCACAATTCAAGAGAAGACAAAAATCCTTAAACCTGGAAAACAAAGTATAGAAGAAAATCAGTAATGTTTTAGTCAAAAGTCATAAAATTCTATTTCACTAGTTCAGATTCATGTACTTTATCTTCTATTGTGGTCCAATCTTTCCGTTTAAATTCTGGAAGATAACATTCAAGTCCAGACTTGTCCCTACCATTAAGCTGGCCATTTTCTTAGTTGTTTCAGGATTCTTATTTCTGTATGTCTGACTTTAGTTTTTCTGAGATAGCACTCCCTTCAGAACTTCTCGGAGAATTGGTCTGGTGTCAGTACATCCTTTCAGGTTTTGTTTATCTCAGAATGCTCTTGTCTTATCTTCCCACATGAAGGATAATCTTGCTGGCTATAGTATTCTTGGTTGAAATTGTTTTTCACTCAACACTTTATTTCCCCATTCTTTCCTTGCTTGCATTGTTTATGATGAGAGGTCTGCTGTTAGCCTGATGGGATATCCTTTGTAGGTAATTTGACATTTCTCTCTTGCCAATCTTAATATCTTGTCATTGTGGTTTTGGTCAATCTGGCTATAATGTGTCTTGGAGAAGATCTTGGGTTGTTCCTATTTGGGGTCCTTTGTAGTTCTTGGATCTGGATCTTTGAATGCCTCTCTAGGTTTGGAAAGTTTTTTCCAGGATTTCATGAAATAGAATATTAATGTCTTTATTAGTCTCTTCACCTTCTGGGATCCGATTATCTGAATGTTTGGCTATTTAGTGGTATCTAGTATTTCTCATATATTATTCTCATTTGGGGGGAGCTATTTTCCCAGTCTTTGTGGTGGATTTTTCTAGTCCAGCAATTCTATCTTCTACATCTGAGATTTGATTTTCTGTATGATCTAGTCGGCTTTTAATACTTTCAAGGAAGCTTTTGGCTTCCTGTATTATAGTCTTCTCCAACAGAGAAAAAATTATCTATTTATTTATTTTAAAAAACAAAACATGAAAACTGCTTTGCCGGCCATAGAGGACTCCATCTTCTTCTGAAGCCCTGCCCTTTTTGCCTCTCCTAAATGGGAGGGTGGAAAGGGAAGGAGATTGTTAGCAAGATAAAGGAGGATTTCAGAGCCAAGAAAATACCTTAAAAAATTTTTTAAAAAGAAACATTTTAAAAGTGAAGACAGAGACAGAAAGAGATAGAGAGAGAAAAAGAGAATAGAGGAGGCTCTAGCAGGGTGACTTCTCAGCAGAACATATTCATTTCTCTTATTCCCTGAAAGCACTAGATCTCACCTACCATGGAGATCTCAGTCTTCTTCTCTCTTCTACCTATTTTGAAATACACTTTTTTTTTTTTTTTTTTTTTTTTTTTTTACTATTTATCTAATTTTATTTATCATTTTTTTGGGAGAGGTTTTTGTTACAGGGTGTGTGTGTGCTTGCCAGAAAGACAGAGAGAGAGAGAGACAGAAAGCGAGAAATCACCCCCCCCCCAGGGGGGATGGTCACACCACAATCCCACCTCCTCTATTCTCCTCTCGGGATCTTGGACATGCGTGCACATACGCCCGGTGTGAGTCTGAACCACCAAGTCCGGGACTCAAATGGCGGTTGACTATATGGGAGTTCAACGACATAGCCAATATGCTAACTGATGGTCTCAATCATTCATTTATTTTAATTTGACCAGAGAGAGACAGAGAGAGAGAGAGAGAAAGGGAAAGTGAGAAAGCAAGCCACCAGGTCTGAGACTTGATCCATGGTCAGCCATGTGGGAGTGTCCAGCACCTAAACCACCACACTACCTGCTGCTCCCTGAAATAAAAAATTTTTAAAAAGTTTTAAAGGATCATTTATTTTTATTTATTCATTAATTTATTTTAATTTGACCAGAGAGAGAGAGAGAGCAACAACAACAACAACAAACAAACAAACAAACAAACAAAAAAACAAAGCCACCAGGTCTGGGATTCAAACCATAATCGGCCATGTAGGAGTGTCCAGTGCCTTAACCACCACACCACCTGCTGGTCCCCCAAAATATACATTTTTAAAAACTGCCAGGACTGCCATTTAAATTGCAGTCAATCATATGGGAGCTGGCTTTCTATGCAGAGCATGAATGCTACAATAAGGGGTTGGCCTAAGGTGGTTATATTTTTAGCTTTTTGAGGAATTGATAGGCTGTCTCCCACAATGGCTGTATTAATCAACATTCCCACTAACAGCACACTAGAATTCCCCTTCTCCACCTCCTTATCAGTGCTTGACTTTTGTGTGTGTGTGTGTGTGTGTGTGTGTGTCTGTGTGTGTGTGTGTGTCTGTGTGTGTCAGTGTATAATAGCCATTCTGAGAGGAAATGATACCTTGTGGTTTCAATTTGCATTTTCCTGATGATTAATGCTGCACATTAGTTGACCATCGTATGTCTTCTTTTGAGAACTCTCTGTTCAGATAGGTTGTCTATTAAAAAGAATTATCTCATTTATTATCATCAATATCATTTGTTTAATTTGACTACAGAGAGACAGAGAGAGAGCAAGAGAAAGTTGAAAATCAAGCCTCCAGGTCCAGGACTCAAACCATGGTTGGCCATGTGGGAGTCTAGCACCTTAACCACCACACCACCTGCCAGCCCTGGTTGGCTATTTTTTAACAGAATTATTATTTTATTTTTCTATTGTTGCTGGTGGTGGTGAGTTCCTTGTATATTCTGTATATATTACAGATCCCTCATCAAGTGTATGAACTGCAAATATTTGCTCCCATTCTGTTGGTTGTCTCTTCACTCTGCTGATTATTCCCTTCGCTGTGCAGAAGCTTTATATTAGGTTGGGGAACCAGCAGGTGGTATGGTGGTTTAGGTGCTGGACACTCCCACATGGCAGACCACGGTTCGAGTGGCTAGCTTTCTCACTTTCCCTCTCTCTTTCTTTGTCTCTCTGTATCTCTCTGGTCAAATTTAAAAAAAAAAAATGAATGATTAAATAAAATTAAATAAATAATTCTTAAAAAAAAAAAAAAAAAGCTTTTTATTAGGTCATCAGAAAAGTCATGGCGTATTTTTCTATGCAAAAATGTGTCGTGACTTTCCCAATGATCCAATAGTTTGATGTAATCCCATGTATCTATTTTTGCTTTTGTCATCTATGTTTTTGATATCATATCTAAAAATTTGTATCCATACCAACATCCTGAAATGTTTCCTATTTTTCTTCTAGTAATATCATAATTTGGGGCTTTACATTTACATGTTTGATACATTTTGAGCTAATTTTTATATATGAGATAGGGGTTGGGCCAGTTCATGGCCTAGTGGTTAAAGCAACTGAATCTCACATGACCAACCATGTAGTTCAAGTCTTGGACCCAGTGATTTGAAAACATGCTGAGATTATGTACATGCATGCTGCAAATCCCAAAAGATAGGAGAAATGGAGGAGAAGGAATTGCAGTGTGGTCATTCCCCATGGGGGGATGTTTCTCAATCCCCTACCCCTATCCTCTCTCTACAAGTGATCACACACACTCTCTGTTCTCTGGCAAATTGAAAGGCAACAACAAAAACAAGAGATATAATTTCTTTCTTTTGCATATAGATATCCAAAGGTCCCACCACTATTTATTGAAGATACTATCTGTGGAGTCTTCTTTCATATATGGAATCATTGAGAAATGGATATACACTTCAAAATACTTCCAGGGAAAGATGTTTCCCAAGTAACTAAAAACATTAGAAAGATATTAGGAGGAAGAAATCTAGACACTTCTTTTCTAGGAACTCTTCTCAACTCGTCTCTCATTCTACTTATTTGGAGACTGTGTTGGGGACCACAAAGTAATGGGCACAGATAAACTAGAGAATGACCAGATAAAAATACCATAAGGAGACAACATTAAAGAATGAGGTCTTAGACCAGAGACTAGTTTGCATGAAGATGACTTTGCCATCTGTAAATTTGTATTCTCTTCATCCCAAATCTATAGGTTGAAACCTAATCCCCAAGTGATGATATAAAAAGGGGGAGATGATTAGGTCCTAAGTGCTCTGTCCTCATGAATGGAATTAGTGCTATAAAAGAAACTCCCAAGGTAGTTTGCCCTTGCTACCATGCAAGGTCACAGTGAAAAGATTGCCATCTAGGAAGTGAGCCCTTGCTAGACACTGCCGTGACCCCACATGGCTGACTGCGTGGTCTGAGTGTGGGCGGCTGTGGATTAGAGAATAAACATAAAAATAAACACACACTAACACACAAGTAGAGAAAAATGGGTATTGAGTGGTCTCAACTCCTCTGATGAAGGCAGCCCTGATGCTGAGCTGGTCCAAGGTTTATTCTTTTAAAGGGCAGAAAAGGGAGGAAGGGAAAGTGGAATGCAAAGCCAGTTGCTTTCAGATGTCAATTGACTGAAGATGCAAAGATATATGGGGCCATGTAGTTCTATGTAAGTTTTCTCTTATCTTCTAGGGTTATTTTTTTTATGAATTATTTTATTTGGGGACCAGTAGGTGGCATGGTGGTTAAGGCACTGGACATTACCACATGGCTGACCACGGTTCAAGTCCTGGACCTGGTGGCTTGCTTTCTCACTTTCTCTCTCTCTCTGGTCAAATTTAAATAAATAAATAAATAAATAAATAAATAAATAAAGAATAAATGAAATAATTTTTTAAAAAATATTTTATTTAACTTTATTTATTTTAATTTGACCAGAGAAGGACAGAGAGAGAGAAAGCAAGCCTTCAGGTCCGCAGACTCGAACCACAGTCGGCCATGTGGGAGTCCAGCGCCCTTAACCACCATGCCAACTGCCAGCTCATAGGGCCTTTTCTGATTAACACATGTAGCTTCCTTTAACCTTAACCAATACTGCTTGGAACATAGAGGCAGCAAGCATATTCATATGTTAATGGGGGGTGTTTAATCTTGCAAATGACTGCCCAAAGAACCTGTTACTGCATGTGCTTAAAGGTTACCATCATGTTTGTTAGGATGGGTCACCCTCTACATGACATAGAATCCACCTGTACCCTGATCTTGACTCTTCAGTCTCAGAATTATAAGAAATAAATTTCTGGGGCCAGCAGGTGGCAAAGTGATTAAGGCACTGGACTCCCACACAGCTGACACAGTTTAAGCTCTGGCCCCTGCAACTTGAAAATCATGCCAGGTACATGTATGTGCATGCCCACAATCTCAAGAGGAGAATGGAGTAGAAATGGTTCTGGCATGGCCAGGCTTCCTGGGGAGTAATTTCTCATTTTTATTCTGCCTCTCTCTGGTGAGCGCATACACCTTATGGCAAATACCTGAAAAAGAGAGAAAAAGAAAGAAAAGAATGACCAGCAGGTAGCACAGTGGTTGGAGTGCTGGACTCTCACATGGTTGACCACAGTTTGAGTCCTGGACCTGGCAGCTTGCTTCTCTCTTTCTCTATCTCTCTCTCATCTCTCTAATGAGCGCACATGCCCTGTAGCAAATTTAAAATAATAAATAAATAAATATGAATTGACATTGTAACATTGAAAAAGAAAGAAATTTCTGTAGTTTATAATTATAATCTACCTGTGTGGTAGTTTGTTATAGCAATGGAAACAAACTGAGTCAACTTGCCAGTCTTTATATCTGTCTAAAGATCTTCAAGTTGTGGGGCTGGCAGGTAGCATGGTGGTTGGGGCACTGGACTGCCACATGGCCAACTGCAGCTCAAGTCCTAGACTTGGCAGCTTGCTTTCTCATTTTCCCTTTCTCTGTGTGTCTCGGTTTTTCTCTGGTCAAATTGAAAATAACAATAACAAATAAAATTTTTAAAAAATCTTCAAGTTGCAGAGAAGTTAAACTTGTTATGGTTTGATTCAGAGGGGTAAACCAACAGGACATTTTTTCTTTTTTCATTCAAAATGAGCAACATTGTTGTCCCAAATCTTACATAGTTGGTTTGGTGTTTCTACCCCTTCTCCTGATAATGGCTCTACAGAATGGGAATGTAGCCCAGGAGACGGGCCTATCCTGGAACTTGTGCCTTGGCTCTTTCTACCGTCTGATGTAGGAGCTGTGAATTTCCTTTTTTGTTGAAGCCAAGTTGAATTCATGTTGCGAGCAACTGGAAGAGTCCTGCCCAGGACCTATAGGAGCTGCTTGACAAGAAGCAGGCAGCCTCTGAGCAGTGCAATCCCACCATGGGGCATGTTCTCAGAGGGCTGAGAAGCAGCTTATGAGGACATGAGCAAGAATGAAAGGCCAAGATGTCCTCTGTGCTCCGCCCAGCTCCTGAGAGCGGAATAGGAGAAACATTCTTCTTTCACAGTTTATTCTTTGATGAGCTGAAAATAATGTATGGTACATACCACATTAATACAAAGGATAATAAAATGATGTAAAGAAATTACTATTATACTAAGCACAGTGGGAGTGGCACAGTCCATAGCATAATGGACGACAGTGCTGGATGGCACACAGCTGACCAAGAGTTCAGATCCCTGGGTTGGCTTGGAAACAGCTAGGCACTCATGTGTAGCTGTCCCCAAGATCCTGAGGAGTTGGAGGGCTGGGGACAGGGGACTGAGGTATTGGGAGACCCAGCTGAGAGTTCTTTTCTCTTTCTCTCTCTTATGCACATGCATTCTCTATTATGAACAAGGAATACTTTGACAATTACAGTGTAAATGTATTACTCAGCTCGCCTCTCCTCGATATCCACCTCCCTTCATAGACCATATGTGTCTTGAGAACAGAGGTCTATGTCTTTCTGATGTTTTCCTGTATCTCAGAACCTGTCACAAACATTTTTTAATGAATTGGAATATAGGTAAATTTTCATTTGATAATTTGAGTATTTAAGGGAAATGACTTTCTCGAATTCAGGGACTTTTTGAAAGAATTAATTAATTAATCAATCATTTTTAATTTGATCAAAGACAGAGAGAGAGTAAGAAAGAGAGAGGAGAGAGAGAGAAAGTGAGAAAGCAAGTCACCAGGTACAGGACTCAAACTGTGGTTGGCCATATGGGAGTCCAGCTCTTTAACCACCATGCCACCTGCTGACACCAGGGACTTATTTAAAATGGCAAATGCATTCATTAGGAAAAGAAACTCTCCAGACTCACCTTTGGTCCACTCTTCCCCAGGAGGCAGCGTACGCAGGCAGGCTGTGTGCTGGGCTCAGTTATTCCCTGCTCCTCTAGAGCAGTGGGGTTGGCTTGCCGTATGCAGCTGTCTGAAGCAGGCTCTTTGGTGTCCCACGATAAGATTGGTCCTCCCGGCAGGTTGACTATGGCTGTGGGATTATATTAGCATCAGGTTAATTACCTTACCTTACTCCTCAGCTCCAAGGCACAGAAACCTCTCTCCAGAAGTCAGCCATGGGGAATTACCCCCTAACAAAAAGCACCACGACTCTACAAGCTGAACCTTCACAGCCTGACTGTGGCAGCAGAAACCGTTTATCAAGATTTCTTATGGCTTTGGCCCCTTTGGCAGCCATTACTGCTCTCTGGTCCCAACTGATTATCCTCAAGGACTCTGCTGCAGGCAGCAGCCTCAGATCTCCCTTCCAGAAACGGCTGTCACCGTCACCATCCAGTATCCGTCATCAGATGCTGGAATTACAAAACATATGGGGGCTGTAGGGGAATTGGAGGGTTTGTCTTTTTTTTTTTTTTCAAATAGAGTAGGGACCTTAATAGGATGAGAGCGACCAGAAAGAACTGTGATCTCTATTCCTGGAGAGAGAAAACTTAAAAATCATTTGATTATGACATTTGGCCTTAATATTAGCAAGTTCAAAAGTTTCCCAACACCCTTCAACAAAGACTCTCAGCTTCCAAATGACTTCAGCTGCTTCGAGACAATCCGCTCTATGTCTAGGGCATCAATTTGATTTACAGAGCATTTCAAAATATTTATATATTTTTTAGGGTTTCCATCACAGCCTCAGCCAGTAACCTGCTGTGTTTGAAAATGTCTGGGCAGTAATTGTCATTGTTTGCAACAGCTATTTTGGATTCTAGTGAGTGCCATGGCATTTTGTAGAATCGAGGAATGCAATTACCAAAGTTGTATACATAATCCAAGTGACCTCCTGGCTTCAGAAGCTCAACCCCTCCGGGGAAAGAAAGGATAACAACAGCAAAACGTTTGTTTAAGTTTTCTTCTGTAGTTGGTCAGTGGTAGGTGGAGTATATTATGGCCAATTTGGCAACAAGATGATTAGTGTAACAATTCCTTATAAGTACAAAACTATGTTGAATTAAACATACGAGAAAGAGTATGACGGGGTGATGGGCTCTTCTGACCTACTTTCATACCTAAGTGTTTGTGGAGGAAATTAGATACTGAGGGGACGTCTCGGTCCTGGAGTGACTCATCTGTCATGATGCAAGAGATTGTTTTTTACCAATTAAAAGAAGGCACTGTAATGTCATTTAAAAATAAGTTGCATGCAGTTAAGGGGTTTAGGTTGAAAACAAAATACAAAGGCAAAAAACCTATTCTATAAGAAAGAGACCATTTTGGCGTCAGTAAATTAATGTTCAGGTCGCCCTGCGTGTTATTAGCGATTTGGGTTTCTTGGCGCTTATCATTTTCTGAGAGGCTCAGGTTACTCCCCAATTATTTTCTCTCTCCTGGTGTTTTGTGTGTGTGTGTGTGTGTGTGTGTGTGTGTGTGTGTGTGTCTTCCGCGTTCAGTTATTATCTGGAAACTGAAGCCCTCCATAGTGTGAAACAGAGTTGTTAGACCTAAGTGAAGAACTGATAAACATAATCTCTTGATTTCCCAGCAGATCAGTGGTTTGGGGAACTCTTCCTAGAAATTCAGAATTGCCAAGAATGGTCTCAAAACTTAAAAGCAAAACACAATAATTTGTCAGAAAGAAATAATAGCCATAGTCACAGTGCTAGTGCCTTCCTGCCTTCACACAATAACTCCCCCCTCATGTCTGTCTGTACCGCGCACAGCGCCTGTGGGTCTGAAACTCTGTGAAAGCCCATGCTTGTTGCTTTCTCTCCGAGTTAAGTGAGATGATGGTGCTCTGCTTGTTCCCTGGGGCCTTTTTCTGATAGTAGTCTTTGCTTTCCCGCTCATTTTCAGACTGTCAAGAGGCCACCAGGGAGCTACAATGAAGCTTCCCCTAAGCAGGTCCTCTGAAGGCCAGAACCTTCCAGAAATGACTCAGGGTCCAAGAAATGGAGCCTATGTGCCCCTGGGCCCTCTCTCTGCTTGGGGTGCATTTTCATTTATTCCATTTTTTTTACCAACTCCTTAACTTCATCTACTGTATTTTCGCCCCTGCATGGAATTACTCTTACGTATACACAGTACCCCATGCCCATCCCATTTCCCACCCACAATCCCACACGACTTTCCTGAAGCACTGCTGTGAACTGCCAGCCAGTCCACTCCAGGTAGGCTCCCCAGACATCTGTGACAGTACCAAGCACCTCTCCACAAGCACACAGGGCTGTCTCCAAAGAAAGTGCTGCCAGTGAGTCTCAGTGAGGAAAGAACTCCAAGACAGCTAACCATTCCCAGTGGAGCTGGATGCTGCGACTGTATGCAGACAGCTGTCAGGCCATTGTTCAGAGACCGTCAGGAGAGTCCTGAGCCCAGGCTCGCATGGTGCTCAGACAATGGTCATAATTTCTAGATGTCAAGTGTCCACTAACAGGTGACCACATGTACAATCTCTTGATAAATTATCCAGCAGGAAGTTGTCTTCAAGGTTTTCTGGTTTCTTTTTTCCAAATTATGCATATGATCAAAATAAAAATATCTTAGTGGCTACTGTTTAGATAAATTGTATGGCTCTGATATGCCAATTTTGCATCTAGACAGGCATATCTTTCAGCCAAAAGAGCTTTCATAAATAGCTTTACTAGGTACTTCCTCCCTCTTTCATGTGTACTCAGTTACCCTCTATTTGTCTTTTATTACTGTAAGCATGGCTTTTGATGAAAGGAAATTAAAGCATTGACATTTTGGTTCCTTCCTTCATTCATTCATTTAAAAAGGAGACTGATGCTTTTGTGATGTAAAGATGTTCCCTGGGAAGCAATGACAGTCTTTGCTGGAAGAGTGGATTTAACAACAAATACTTAATTCTTGCAGAATTTTTCCTTGTGCCAGGAAAGCAAAATTGAGCTAAGCTTCATAGAGGAAAGAAAGCCACTATGTCCATGCAAATTCAAGGCCATGGAAAGGATTCCTGACCTCCTGTGTTCACTCAAATGCCTCACACCCCAAGCTAGCAAATTAACTCTTTAATAGTCTTCAGTTCTATGAAAGTCTAGCTACTAGGGGCATGAGAGGCTACAAATTCATCATCTGTCTTTCATCTGAAATGAAAGATTGGAGAGTAGATTTTGATATAAGAGAATCATAGAATATTAGATCTCTAATATTCATCTCAAAGAGTGCAGAGATTTTATCAAATCTAACCTCCGAATCCTACATTATACCTTTCTGAGTGGCCCTTGAACAACACCAGTCTATGGGACAGTTCTGGGACAGGGTTGCTCTTTGAAATTTGTAGCATTTTTTTCCTAAGTCATTGCTAAGTTCATAGCTGACACCCCTACAACAAAAGACAGAGGAAAAGCATACCAAGTTTATTTAACCTAACCTGTTTCTTCATTTTGTTTTGTTTTGCTATAGGGTGCATGTGTTAGCTGGAGAAAGACAGGAGTGAGAGATGGGAGGGTGGCTATGCTGCAATCCCTTCTCCACTCACCTCTTCGGATTTTGGGCATGCAGGCACACTTGCTTAGTGTGATTTCAAGCTGCTGGGTCCAGGACTCAAAATGGGCACTTGGCCATGTGGGATCTAACCACTTCATTCTCCATGCCACCTGCTGGTGTACACACACACACACACACACACACACACACACACACGTAGATTTTGCTATAGGGCACATGCACTCTCCAGAGAGAGACAGAAAGAAGGAAAGTGAGAAATTACCCTCCCCAGGGGGATGGCCATGCCGCAATCTCCTCTCCTCCATTCTCCTCTCAGGATTTAGGGCCATATTTAACCTGAGTTTTAATTGACACAAGTGCCCTCAGAAAATGAAGTTTGAGAGATCCAAGGAAAACTGTATTTTCCTATTTTCTACACGGACAGCCACATAGAACCATGATTGGACAAAAAGGGGGTATGACCTAACGGCCATAAGTTGGGGGAACTCAGCAAGATCTGCTTGCTCAGGTTCTTCTTGGTTTCTCTCTGTAACACTTTCCTGTGTGTAGGGCAGACACCTGTCATGTGAGGGGTGTTAGAAGAAAATGGGCAGGAGAAGGTCAGAGAGACCTTTTATCTTCTGTAGTTTTTCAATTTCCTTTACCTTAAAGTACTCAGGATACAAAGGGGAAATATTTAGGGATAGCATTTTCTTCAAGTTTTATCACTAAGTGATATTGGTCTTAATTCTGTTACATGGAGCAAAATACAAAGTTCTCTCTCTCTCTCTCTCTCTCTCTCTCTCTCTCTCTCTCTCCTCTTTTTTACCCTGAACACCTTCAAATATTTGAGGATGACCATCATGCTGCTTCTTAGTCCTCGGTGCCCTAGGTTCTGGTCCCCGTTTGCCCATATGATATGATGTCCAGGTCTCATGTCCTGCCATCGACTCAATTTGCTCCAGACATCAGTGTTTTTAAACATGGTGCCCAGGACTGAGCACAGTGCTCCAGTGGTTCTGTGGGACAGCCCTTGGCAGGGTGGACCCTAGTGGCATTATTCCAACACTATTATCTGTGATTTATTTATTTATTTATCTATTTTGCTAGCGGGCATGTGTCCTCACCAGAGAGAGAGGCAGAGAGAGCAGGAAAGTGAGAGAGCACACCTTATGGGGCATGGTCACACCTCAGTCTCTTCTCCACTTTTCTCTCCTTTCAGGATTTTGGGCATGTACACACTCATGCCTAGCTTGCTTCTCAAGCTATCTGGGACTTGAACGGCACGACCAGCCATGTGTGATGCACTTGCCCCAACCACCAGGCCACAAGCCAGTCCATTACCCCTAATTTTGATTAGCATATATAGAAGACCTGTTTTGTCACAGTTGAGAATGACACAAATGTTAGCAAACATTAAACGTGTCAGAAACAACTTGGGACCAGCTGTTAGCCTAATGGCTATGTCGCTGGACTCCCATGTAGTTGACCATGGTTCAAGTCCCGGACCCGGTGGCTTACACTCACACTGGGCGTGTGTACGTGTGTGCCCAAGATCCCGAGAGGAGAATGGAGGAGAAGGGACTGCAGCATGGCCATCCCCCCGGGGGGTGATTTCTCGTTTTCTATTTCTCTGTCTCTCTCTGTCTTTCTGGGGAGTCCACACACCCTATAGCAAAGAAAAAAAAAAAACCTATAGAAAAAAATAAACAAAAAAACAAACAAAAGTGTCAGAAACAAGACACAAACATCAGAAAAGAAATTTAATATGGGTAAATACAAATTTTACATTAAAAATAAGTACAGGATGGGGCCAGCAGGTGACGTGGTGGTTAAAATGGCCAATTATGGTTCAAATCCAGGACCTGACAGCTTAAAAATCATGCTGAACATGTGCATGCATGCCCCAAATCCCAAGAAAAGGATGGAGAAGAGACTGTGGCATGGCCATGCCCCTGGGGCGGGGGGGGGGGGGCTCCTCACTTTTACTCTCTCTATCTCTCTCCCTGTCTCTCCAATAAGCACATGTGTTCTATGACAAGAATCTACAAAAACAAAACAAAACAAAACACTGCAATAACAACAACATCAAATCCTGGAGAGGAGAGGAAACTTGATATCCAAAGTTGCAACATTATAATCTTTAAAAAGTTCAGTTTTCAAAAATTATGAGTCATGAAAAGAAACAAGAAATTATGGCCTATGCAAAGGGAAAAAGATAATAAAAACTGTCCCCCTAGACATTAGTTTTGCTAGACAAAGACTTTATTGTTATTACTTATAATTTTTGGTTGACGTATAATCAGTGCATATATGGAGGGGGCTACAGTATGGTTGTTTAATTATTTGTTTAATTTTATTCATTATTATTTTAATTTTCTATAGGGCACATGTGCTTAATAAAGAGAGAGAGAAAGAGGGAAAGTGATAAAGCAAGGAGTTGGGTCCAGGACTCAAACCATGGTTGGCCCTGTGGGAGTCCAGCGCCTTAACCACCATTCTACTGCTAGACCCATTATGGTTTTTTTTTTTTCTTTTTTTGGAAAGATTTTTGCTATAGGGTGCATGTGCTCACCAGAGAGATAGAGAGAGACAGAAAGCAAGAAATCACCCTCCAGTGGGGATGGCCATGTTACAATCCCTTCTGCTCCATTCTCATCTCACAATCTTAGGCACACATGCACACTTGCCCAGCATGAGTTTTAAGCTGCTGGGTCTGAGAATCGAACTGTGTTTGACTATGTCCAGCGACATAACCATTATGCCATCTGCTATTCCTCCCAGTATGGTTTTTTAAGGCATGTATACAATGTATAATAATCAAATCAAGGATATACACATACTAATCTTTTTTAAAACTGAATATCATATTATGTTGTGCACATTCATTAATAATTCTACTTGTTTTTTTAGAAATATGTATTAAATTGCCCATTTTTTTACTTTGCTGTAATACAAATTCTTGAAGCTTCTTTCCCTTATTTACATGTGCTCTTGTGTCCATTAAGAATTTTCTCACAGGGCCAGCTGGTGGCCTGGTGTTTAAGGTGGCTGTGGCTCTCCAACATGACCAATTGCACAGTTCAAGTCCCTGACCCAGCAGCTTGAAGAGTACTCTGGGCATGTGTGCATGCATGCCCTAAATCCTGAAATAAAAATGAAGGAACTGTGGTATTGCCATCCCGGCTGGAGAGTGATTTCTCACTCCCCCCTCTTTGGTGAGTGCATTCACCCTATAACAATTTTTTTAAAAGATAGGGACTTTTTGGGGTTTGGTAACTGACTTGTGGAAAGGTAAGGGAACTGTTGGCCTTGTAATGGATGAATCAGGGAATAAAATGCTGCCAGACCCCTTTGCAATCTTTAAAAGTTAGCTGTTTGTGGTGCTGGCAGGTGATGTGATAGTTAAAGGTGTTGGATTCCCACACAGCTGACCGCAGTTCAAATCCTGGACCTGGGGGCTTGCTTTCTAGCTTTCCCTCTCTCTCTTTCTCTCTGTCCCTGTGTGAGAAAATTAAAAAAAAAAATAATAGTAACAAATGGAATTAAATAAATAACTACTTATTTTTTTTCTTTTTTTTTTTAGAGTTTTTTTGCTATAGGGCACGTGCGCTCTCCAGACAGGCAGAGAGAGACAGAGAGACAGAAAGTGAGAAATCACCCCCCAGGGGGGATGGCCACACCAACAATCCCTTCTCCTCTTTTCTCCTCTCAGGATCTTGGGCACACACACACACGCGCCTGGCATGAGTTTTAAGCCACCGGGTCTGCGACACGAACCGTGGTTGACTACATGGGAGTCCAGCGACATAGCCATTATGCTAACTGCTGGTCCCACAAATAACTAAGCATTAAAAAAAAAAATGTTAGTTGTTTGCTCTTTCAGGCCTGGTAGGGTGCATGACGTTTTGGTGGCTCTGAAGTAATGTCTTTACAGCTTCTGACTAAAGATGAAGGAGAACTTCTCTCTCAGCTTCAAGGTAGATTGAGATAGAGCGGCCAGGAAGAGCTTGACTGGCCAGGCCCTGTGCATGTGCTTTTACCTGGACTCCACTCTGTGGTCAAGGAGAGAGGCACCTTGCCTAAGGGACACGCTCATGTCGTGGTCAAGGAGGGAAGGCCTGTCATCAGAGAAGCAGGCGTGGGGGAGGTGCTGGCCATCCTGGGCAGACACACAAGCACTGCAGCTATTTGGGCAGCAGAAGTAACTTTACTCGGTGATCGACTGTGATGAAGGGACAAGAATGACCCAGGGATGACACTTAGACTTCTAGCTCAGGTGACTGGAAGAACACTAGGGCCATTCTCTGAGACCAGAAACACAGGAGGAGAGCGGGTTTGAGAGAGAAGATGGTACGTTCAGGTCTGTACCTGGGGATTGTTGAAGAGCACATGGGACATCCAATTTGAGATGTCCCATAGGGACCTAGTGCACAAATGAAAGCTGACCTACACAGAGATTTGAGAATCATCAGCATTGACAGGGTCATTGCGATCCTGAGAATGAATTAGATCTTCTAGAAAGAATGTAGAATGAGAAAAGAGTGGTGGAGGGGGAACTCTAGGGAGCACCAATATCTAAAAGAGGGACAGAAAAAAACTGAGCAGCAGCAGGAGGGAGGAAGAAACCACAGAAGAATCCTATACTATGTGAATCATGGTTCACAATGGTTGGAAGAGCTGGCACAGGGAAATGAAAAAGCTAGTGAGATCATGGAAGAGAGAGGATATGCCCCCAAGTCTTTAATCTCTGTGATTAGATAAGACAAGATAAAAACACTTCAGCTAACAATGCAAGCATTGTGTGACAGGTACCAAAATGAATCCTAGCAGGGAGGAAGAGGAAGAGAGAGAGAGCGAGAGCCCATTGACTGGGGTAGGCAGAGGCAGCAGGATGTAAGTAGATCCTAAACGATGGATAAGATCTGAACAGTTGGACAGCGGGGTTGTGGGAGGGATCACAGGTTGAAAGATTTCATGCACCAAGAAAGAACTACACCAGGAACATTCAGAGACATGCTTATGTTGGGGATTGATGACAGATCATTTCAGAAGGTAAACTCAGACCAGATGAAGAGGGTCTTGAATGCCAAGCTAAGACATCTGATAATAAACTTTAGTTAGTAGAAAGCTCCAAAGGTTTTGGATATTCCCTAAAAGAAATTGTCCTGTGGGGGCTGGACAGTGGCACAATGGTGAAACGTGACATGCTATGAAGCTGAAGCGCGAGGGAAGGTTCCAGGTTCCTGTCTGGAGACCTCCTTGAGTCTGCCAGGCACACACCTGTGATGGGGGGCTGGGGAGCTGAGGATGGATAGCGGTTTTGAGGGGTGTTCTCTGTGCTCTTTCTCAGTCTCTATTGCTCATGGATAAAATGAATAAACTGGAAAGAAGGAAGGAGAAAGAAAAAGAAAGAAGGAAGAGAGAAAGGGAGGGAAGAAATTGTCCCGTGTTACTTATTTTTTCCTTCAAAACATCCCTGTTACCTTATTTCTTTCCTATCATGTTGTATCTCCCTTTGTTGGTTTGGTTTTATAAAACATTAGGTGTGACTCTGACACTTCCAGTGTCTGGGGCTGTTCAGAAGCTTTCTCCAACAGGTAGTTAAGTTTTCTTTTCTTCCTTGCTATTACTTCCAGTTACATCCCTCTGGGACCATGTGAAACAATTCCACTTCTCATGTTTATGTTCTGAGGATGCTTATAGAGTTTCCACATTCCCTCTGCTTTGAGCTTAGCCAAGGTATACATGCTTAATTCTTTTAATCTCTCCCCCAAAGTCACTCCCTCTGGCCCCTTAATCATCTTAATTGCTCTTCTCTGAACTGTGGCCAGCTCATTATGTGCATCTGCCTTCGGAGGCAATGGGGAACATCGTATTCCCGGTGTGTTCTCACTAGACTCATAGATTACCTCCTGGTTTCATCATGTGATGGCTGGACATGTGGAGCCATGCCCCTCCTCCTCTCTATCCTCCCCTCTGTGCACCCTGGCTTCCCCAAATCCTTTATCTCAACAGGTTATCTCCCCTTTCCCAGGTGGCCTCTTCTGAAAGCTTGAAACCTGGGTTCACCACGTGTTTTCCCCCCAGCTCCCATCCTAGGAGGTCCGTACTGGGGAAGGTGGCCCAGGACCAGACCAAGGATCTGTGGAAATCGCAGCTAAGCTTGCATAAGTAAACTTGGAAGCGAGGGGTTGAGGGCCTGCCATGAGCTCGCTGGCCTGCGGCTGTGACAGCATTAAAGAAGGTGCAAGGTGGAGGCTGCTTCTCTGCTTCCAATTATCCTTTTTATCTCTGCTGTAACCCCCCTCCTTCCTTCGCTGTTTTCATAGCTCTCAGCCATTACTGTTTAGCTTTGGGAGGATAAACGTGAAACCAAACAAATTATAAATATCCTGTTTCAAGATGTGTTATCACCCGGTGAATAGAAACCCCCAGAAGCCTGGGTCTTTTGAAAACTGTAGTCTCTTTTTTTCCTTAGCGTGGGGAAAAAAATCCTCTGCCACTCTAAGGAGGTGGTGGCAGAGGTTAAACTGCCTTTGAGAAAGCTAAATGTTTGGATTTCAGTGAAGGTTGACATGGAAACCCACCTGAGGCTTCCTCGGGTGCCTGGGGAGGAAATAAAACCCGAGATGGATGTCCCTGTTCCTGGGGGAACAAGCAGCTCAAGGGGATTGTAGAAGGGGCCGGCCAGGCTGGAAGGGAAAACCTGCCCTAGGCCACAGAACAGGATAGTCCAGAGAAACCAAAAGCCGGAAAGGGAACCCTGCAGCCCAGGAGACCTGGGTGGTCCCAGAACTTTCAGGCCAGAGGGCCTGCTCTGGGCGACTGGAAGCTGATACGGTTTATTCGAAGCCCTCACTGTGAAAAGTTGAATAACCAAGCCAGGGCGGGCGGGGGCCCAGCACTGTCCTCTTACCGGAAGGGTCCCCGGACCGCATCGCCTGTTTGGGCCCCAGACAGGCTCTGAGCTGCGGTTGGAGAGCCAGGAGGTGGCTCCCAGGTTGGATGACCCGGAGTAGGGTTGGTGAGGGGGGCGAGGCCCAGGCTGCGCCTGCTCTCTGAGTGGGCTCCTTAAGTAAGCCTTGCAGCCTGGCAGCGTGATTGCTGGCTTCCTGTTCCTGGGCTGCTAATGCAGGTGGAGCTTTGTCCACGCTGCCTTAGGGTTAACTGCATTATTCACACCTACTCTTGGGCACAGGAAACTCCTGTGAAAACAGGTAAGGCTTCTGTTGGTTTCTTGCAGGGCATGGAGTAGTGGGGCTGGCAAGAAAGAGGAGAGGAGAGCCCAGGAGGAGGAAGATAGCAGAGAGAACTTGTAGGAAAGGAAGCCATTTCTACCGCCTTCCCTTAGGCTCCATTCTACATGGATTCCAACCCAGAGGCCCCAGGCTTACTGGCTAGACTGATCCCTACCCTCCAGGCCTCGCAGACTCTCTTCTTCACTCTGGGTATTTGAGGGTGCCCTAAAAGAGAAATCTTGAGACATACTCCCAGTAATTAAAATAAAATAGCACGTGAGCATGTGTGAGAGAGAAAGACACCACCCTTGGTAGGGTTTCGCCTTGTTGAGAACCCTTTTCTCTTCGGATCCTGGGCACCCCCATTTTGCCTAGTGTGATTTTAGGTTGAACTGGGGATCCAGCTTCTGGTGGGCCTTATGGCTTCCAGCCTTGTAGGGCATTTGGGTTACGACTGCACAGTTTCTGGGCCTCTCTTGGGATTTTAAGGGCCTCTGTTTTCCAGTCATTGTTTCTACCATGTCTGGGTTATCTATTCAGTATAAGATTGCCAGATAAAATACAGCACATCTAGTTCAATTTAAATATCAGATATACAACTAATCTGGAGTATATATCCCAAAAGGTATTTTTTGTGTTGCTAAATCTAGCAACATTAATTCAGTATGTATTTCTGATTCTTTTTTTTTTTCTTTTGGAGAGGTTTTTCACGACAGGGCGCGTGCGCTTGCCAGAGAGACAGAGAAAGAGAGAGACAGAAAGCAAGAAATCACCCCCCAGGGGGGATGGCCATGCTGCAATCCCGTCTCCTCCATTCTTCTCTCAAAATCTTGGGCACACATGCACACGCACCCAGCGTGAGTTTAAGCCTCCGGTTCCAAGACTTGAACCGTAGTCGACTATATAGGAGTTCAGAGACATAGACATTACACTAACTGCTGGTCTCATATTTCTGATTCTTTTAATTCAATTCCTATGCAGACAGCAACTCTTTAAAATAGGAAAGGACGCGCTCTTCTGGTGCTGGCCACCAGGCGCAATTTCCTGCCAACTCCTTTGTCCCCTATCAACTTGGTACCCATTCTGCTGCAGGCTAAACCCTCGGGTATTTTCTGGAGAAGTATGACCCTCAGTGGAGAGAGTAAAAGTGGGTATAGAGGTCTAGGGTGCAGTAGCTTAAGGTCACAGCTAAACTGGCAATTGGAATTGTCAACGTGAGATCCTATTTTTAGTAAGAGCTGGGATCTCCTTTATTGGAGGAATTTACAAGATGTGCTGTGAACATAAGAGTTAAATAGTAATTGCCTTTTGTAAGCAGCAATGCTAACTGGGGTTTACATTTGGGATTAATAGTAAACTCCCCAGGCCTTCCTGACAGAATAATGTAACTGCCCAAATAAACAGTGTTTCGATCAGGACTCAGGACTAGCCCTGAGAACACTCGGCCCCTTCCTAGCAAGGAGCATTTCCCAACTCTGAAGTAATTTGTAATGTGCTGGGAAAACATTTTTCAAAAAATGGATATCTAAGATACCATAAAAGGGAAAACAATTCTCTCTTTTGAAGTAATAAATACCACTTGTAGCAGAATTCTTTCAGTTTGTATTCTGAATTATTTCCTGATAGCGCTTGGCTTAGAATGCCTGAGTGGTGCCTACTGCCTAGTAAGGAAGAGTCTGACAGAACAACATGGGGCTGGGGTTTACTGTCCTCGAAACAGTACGCATTCTTCTTGGTCCATAAAATGAAAATACTTCCCACTGATTGGATGACTGGAGGCTTCATGGGGCTGGTATTTCAGAGAGGAAGGCCCTTCAGACAGTGGAATTCCACCCCACTGTCTCCCCAGTAGAAGGGGGTAGAGAACGTTAACATTTCCCCACAGCCCTGTGACTGGAAACAAGAATGTGCAAAGAAGCACAGGAAGATATTGTTTTCCTGGGAGGTCTCAGATGGCTCCGAGAGGACTCTATTGAAAAGGCACCAGGTCCAGGTCCACACCAAAAGTGCTGCTCACTCTGCCCCCTGGTGCCAGCAGCGTGTGGCTCAGACACTAAAGAATTCCTCACCAGCACAGCAAGAGTCCCTGAACAGCCTTGGACAGCCCTGCTTCCCGGGGTTTGTCGCTGGAGGATGGTTAGCTAGGAAATTGGTATTCCTCGGGAGTCCTGCTAATTGATGCAGCGTGGGTATCTATCCTGTGGCAGCATGCTGGAAGTTTAGGTTTGTTTCAGGAATGTGGATGGGCCTCTCTTCAGTCTTTGGTTGTGAATAAAAACGTATCTGGCAAACTCTTATCGAATCTACAGAGTCAGCTGCTCAGTCTGCAAGAGAATTTATGGAAAAGTTGGCTCAGCAATGATGTAAGAAACAATGTTATTATTTAAATAATTATATATCTATTGCAATTTTTAAAATGATTTTTGTGACAGAGAGATTGAGAGGGGTCACTGCCAACAAGGTCTTAATGCCACAATCTACCCCCAGTTTCAGTCAGCCCACGGCACAGGCACCTGTGTGTACTTCTGGTGTGTCTGGAGAGTCCAAGGACACAAACCGAGGACCTTCCCTGTGTGGGCCCAGTTGCATTCTCATGGTACCACCACCTGGTCCTCAAGCAATTAGATACATATCCCATCCAGTCTGTGAGACTAATCCATGCTTGGTGTGGTGAGAGATGAAAGAGGAGAAAGCCCTGTCTCTTCCTGTTGGGAGCTTGTAGTGTGCTTGAGGATTTGAAGCTAATACGTGCAAGACGATTGAGTGCTGTTACGGGATAAGGAATGTCGAGAAGGCAGAGGAAGGCATGGGTTCAAGGAGTTGGAGAGAGTTGGAAGGCAAGGAAGAACTTGAGGAGACCGTGACAATAATAATAGACCAGGCACTGTGTTAAGCAGACTAAGTGGGTCATTTCTGTTCATCTTCCCACCAGCTCTAGGCTATTTGTACTGTGGTTTCCATTTTATACATAAGGGAGTTGAGCCTTAAAAAAGTTGAGTAATTTGCCTGCGGTCAGCCTGCAAGTAAATGGCAAAGCTCAGATGAAAACATTTGTATAAGAGAAGGTAAGAAGACAGATGGGTGGAAATGTCCTCCCCCTCCTCTCTTTTTAAAGTGCAGATAATAATACCTACCTTTCAGGATTGTTAGGTGGGATAAATGAGAGTGTCTGTGCTTGATCCCCACACTGCGGGTGCTCAGTGGGAAGTCAGACCACATCAGGAAGAGGGCGGTGAAGACAGACATTGCAGAGAGCGAGGTGGCTAATGCTGAGCAGTGGGGAATACATTTCAGGGGCACAGGGACCCAGTTTATAGAGGACCTTAAAACCTAAGGGAGAGGGTGGAAACTGATGCAGTACTAAATGCTTTAACAAAAGTTCTTGTTCTTTTGTGATTTCGAAAATAAAAAATACAAATATTTTTGGAAAGAAACCCAGGAAAGTATAAAAATGAAAATAAACTAATCCCACACCCAGAGATAACCACTTATAATCATCTTCTGTATTCCTAACTCTTTGATCCTAATTTCGTGAAATGTAATGAAATGTTATAAAATATGAAGTTATGATCCTAACTTTATGAAATAAAGTGTTTATAAACACGCATTAAATGTATGTATATACTGATAGTCATTTTCACTTTTGTTGGGAATTTTTCATTAGTAAATAGGAAAAACATTTTTTAAGTCTATAGAATATTAAAAAGTAGAAGTACCCTAATATATTTAACAATTTCTCTATTTTTGACTATTGAGGTTGTTTCTAAGTTTTCACTATTAGAAATAGCACTGTGATGAATATCCTTATACATAAAACTTTAACCACATTTTTTTTATTATTTCTTTAGGCTGAATTCCTAGAAATAGAGACACTAGGTCAAAGAGTATAAGTGTTTTTAAGGCTCTTGATTCATATTGCCAAATGGCTTTCCAGAAAGATTGAATCAATATATACTCCTATGAGCAGTGCTTGAGGGTGCCCATTTTATGGGACCTTTGCCAGCAATGAGTATTTAACTTTTTTAAAAATAAATTTGATAGAAAATAATAGTATCTTTTTTTTTTTAATTTTCACTTCTTGGATTATAAGTGATGTGGAACTATTTTCCCCATAGTTTATTGACCACTTGTATATCTTCTTTTGTGAATTTTCTTTCTTTCTTTTTTTTTTTTTTGACCATTATTCTACAATAGCACTGCCCAAAGGATGACTAATGCGAGCCATATACATAATTTAAAATTTTCTTGTGGTCACTTAAACAAGTAAAAAGAAACAGGTAAATGAAATTTTAATAACATTATTTTCATAGTAAAAATTTTAATAAAAAATAATTTAACCAAATATACCCAAAATATTATAATTTCAACATTGGCACTAGCTATATTTCAAATGCTGCTGTGGGTAGTGGCTACTATATTGGATAGAGTTGAGTCACAACATTTCCATCATAGAAGAAAGCTCAACTGGATAAGATTAGCACAGAATGTTAATATTTGGGATATTTATGTATAAGGAAACTCTATATAGTTAGCCTTTTGTCTGTCCTATTTGTTCTAACTTCTTTTAGTTCTATATTTGCCTTTAAAAAAAATAAACAAAAAAAATTTATTTATTTATTGTAATTTCTCAAGCTGCCTAGTCTGGGCATTGAATGTAATCAGTCATGTGGGAATCCAGCACTTTAACCACTAAGCCACCTGCTGGCCCCACTACATTTGCCTTTTAACTTTATTTTTGGATTACAAATTCCTTAATTATATAGGCAAATCTATCATTCCTTCTCTTTATTTCTTCAATTGTTTTTAGAAATATTTATTCCCATATTTAATCTTTCATCTATATTTTTGCTTAGGTTTCAACAAATGGCTTCATTTCTGTTATTCTTTTTTTTCAGGTTTTTGCCATAGGGCATGTGTGCTCACGAGACAGAGAGAGAGAGAGAGAGACAGAAAGTGAGAAATTGTGCCCTAAGAGGAATGACCACACCTCAATCTTTTCCCCCCCATTCTCCTCTCAGGATTTTGGGC
Source organism: Tupaia tana (assembly GCA_026018925.1). Taxonomy (NCBI): domain Eukaryota; kingdom Metazoa; phylum Chordata; class Mammalia; order Scandentia; family Tupaiidae; genus Tupaia; species Tupaia tana. The sequence continues at coordinate 53,712,786 of JAKSZU010000006.1, read as the reverse complement.
ACACATGGTATGATTTTCAAGCCACCAGGTTTGGGACTCGAACTGTGATTGGCCACGGGGGAGTCCAGAACCTTAACCACTATGCCATCTGCTGGCCCAAATGACTTCATTTTCTTAAAGTTTATCAGTTTTTTCTGAGAAGGAGAGAGAGGCAGGCATCCCTAACTGGATCTTCATGCCATGATCCACCCCTAGCCTCAGCCAGCCCAGATCATGGGCACGTGTACACGCGCTCACCATGTACAGGGTTGCCTTGGGACACAAACCAGGGATTTTCCCCTGTGGGTCCAACACTGCAGAGTGTTGCTTTATTACTGCTCCACTTCTGGCCCTTGGTTTCATTTTTAGTGTAATTTTTTAACCCCCAGAATTTGTCACATATATTTTCAAAGCTTTACCAAAAAGATCACTATAATTATATATATCAATTTCTCCTTGTAATTTTTCATAATTTCTATTTAATGTATTTTAAAAATAGATTTATTTATTTATTTATTTATTTATCTATTGTGTTTTTAGGGCCACTGAGTCTGGGACTTGAACTGCATTTGGCCATGTGGGAGTCCAGCTCCTCAACCATCACACCACTTGCTAGCCCCTATTTAATATATTTTAATGCTATTTTATTGCATTTAGTGCATTAACAGTTCATGATTGTTGGTACTCATAAAGGAGTATGAATCTCCTTGTCTTTTGTAATTTATTTTGTTTTAACTCTACTTTGAAATTAATATTTTCACCTCTGATTTGGGTGTTTGCATTTGCCTAAAAAGTCATTGCCTATAATTTAGTTTTTAACCTTTCAATTTTACTTTGCATACAGCTTTGCAATCATTTTTACAACTATTATTTATCTTGATACTTTTTTAAAAATAATTATTTTATTTAACTTTATTTGTTTATTTTAATTTGACCAGAGAAGGACAGAATGAAAGAGAGAGAGGAAGGGAAAGCAAGAAAGCAAACTACCAGGTCTGGAACGCCAACCACAGTTGGCCATGTGGGAGTCCAGTGCCCTTAACCACCACACCACCTGCCAGCCCCAGTTGATTTTGATTTTTACTGTTGATCCTTTTATTTGACAATGTCTTTCACTTTTGAGTTCTTAATTTTGTTCTCTCACTTAGACAGTTTATGTATGCCTTTAAGCAATGATTTTGAAATGCCTATCTTACAGTAAGTATTCAGTAAATATTTCCTATATAAAGGAATAAAATAAATAAGTAAAGGGTATTAAACCTATGTACATCATAGAGTGTCTTTCCATTACTGTCATTCATAAATAACAATTTAGTTAAAAAATAATGAAATTTCTTCTCAAAATATTTATAAACATTGCCTAATTAGCATTTAGTAGAATAGCAGGTAATTAGAGACCAGCATGAATTTTTGATCTGTGACAAATCTACCTTTTAATCCGTGGATGATGATCTCACTTCTCTTTCTTTTTTTAGACAAACTTTTAGTTTTTTAGTCTTATTTTTCTTACATTTAAACGTTTTGTCAAGGCTGGCCCTGGAGCCTAGCGGATAAGAAATCCAGATCCCATATGGCTGAACACAGTTAGAATTTTAGCTTGCCCTAAACCCTGACAGACTGGAGAAATGGAGGAGAAGGGATTGAGGTGTGACCATGCCCCGTTGAAGGTGCTTTGTTCCCACTGCCTACTTTGTCTCTCTCTGGCAAGAACAAGCACCCTCTAGCAACTAATCATAAAAATAAAAGCATTTTGACAAAGTCTGCCTATGTTTCAGTTTCTTTTCATTGGCCTTACCTGGAAAAGAGTCTTATATGCAAATTTAAGTCTTATTGTACAGTTGCTGTGTGGATCCATCTTCAGGAATATCTCAGATCCCAGGCACTGGTCCTCATTGAAGAATTGAGTAAACAAGCTTGTGGGAGAGGTAATATTTAAGAATAATAGAGTGATAGGAAATGGCTATCCAAAGAGAATAAGAAGAATGAGATAGTAGAAAGTGTCAGGGTTGTGTTGAGATCCTTTCAAGAGTGTGGAAGGGTTGATAAGAGGCAGTTGTGTGTCTTGTTGAGCCTGAAGGGCATTATTCTGTAAGAGCCGTATTGACTCACCTTTGTGTCTTTCTTCACTGGGAGTAGAAGCTGATGGTTAATAGTGGTTGACCTGGGGTCAAAACAGGTTAGAGAGTGAAAAACCAGGATGCCACTCAAGGAATGTTAAAGAACTGACTCAGGTGATTCCAGAAAGGCACTCGTAAAATGAGCAAAGTAAAAGGGGTCGGGTAATTTAAAGTCTGGATAAGGGGCAGCAGGTCTGACAGGAAGCTAGGGGAGTGAAAAAAGAGGCAGATCAGGAGGTGGGGATCAGAAATGGGAGTAGAGTGCCTGATGATGAAGGGCCTGTGTGTAGACATCAAGCATATGACTGAGGTGTGAGGAGTCTGTGGAATCTGAATTGCCCAGATAGATGAGAAATCTCCCAGGACTCTGACGTTTAAATCTAGGTTTCACTCACTAGATTTTTGATCTTCAGGTAGTGAGTTAACTTTTCCTTACTCATATGAAAAGTAAAGATAATAGAAGTACATTATGAGAATTAAAAAACATGATTCAATATAAAATGCCTGGCACAGTAAACACACAGTGTGCACTCAACCAAGGTTAATTATGATAGTGATGATATTTCCAGAGGTCAAGGGTGAAGAGGAATGAAACAAATGCTAATGTCATTTGGGCCAGTGGGTATCGGCAGCAGGACCCAAGGCAGGAAGAGT